>CM067340.1:97262500-97862500 GCA_034376525.1 Nicotiana benthamiana | reverse complement strand
CAAGTAATCAAATTTCCTACCCCATGAGGAATATTCAACATTCGAGGCGAGCCCCGCACTGCACAGGAATGCTACAAGATAGCTCAAGATTTCGCCCACACCAAATAGTTCACGGGGGCAAGTGCAGAGGCATAGCAATCAGATATGTCGGGGACCAAGGTCAACCCGATAATAGACGCCATTAGAGATCCTAACGCCATAGAGGCCTGCAAAGCTACAGTCAAAGTTCTCGACCCAGTCCAACTGAACGACGCTGACCATATAAAGAAAGCCTACATCGGGCACGGCCTCGCTGATCCGAGTAAGTATCGTTAATTTTTCACTAACTATGCAGATCTGTTTACTTTTTCCCAGTCAGATATGCCAGGAATTCCCTGAGACATCGCCACTCACAAGCTAAACATTGACACATTACACTCGCATGTGCAGCAAATGAGGAGAAAATTCAAGTTGTTATCAATGAAGCGGTCAGTGAGGAAGTAGACAAGCTACTAGCTAACGGCTCTATCAGGGAATCAAAATACCCCCAATGGTCTCCAATGTAGTCATGGTCAAAACGAAAAATGGGAAGTGGAGAATGTGCATGGACTTCACCAACCTGAACAAGGCATGCCCAAAGGACTCATTCCCACTGCCCCACATCAAACAAATGATTGACGCCACCGCAGGACACGAGCTGCTAAGCTTCCTAGACGCTTACTCCGGCTACAATCAGATCATGATGGCCGAGAAGGACCAGGAGAAAACAAATTTCTCACCCACCAGGGACATATTGCTACAAGCTAATGCCTTTCGGGCTCAAAAATACAGGAGCTACGTACCAAAACTGGTCACCATGATGTTCGAAGAACAACTCGATAAGACCATTTAAGTCTACATCGACAATATGCTGGTAAAATCAGCAAAGAAAGAAGAACACGTCAACCACCTGAAGGAAGCCTTCAAGATATTGAGGAGGTATGGAATGAAGCTGAACATCGAGAAATGCGCCTTGAGCGTGGCCTCCGAAAAATTCTTAGGGTTTCTTGTATCACAACAAGGCATCGAGGTCTACCAGATCAGATCAAGACGATAGACACAATACCTGAGGTGTTGAACAACAAAAAAAGGTACAAAAGCTGATAGGGCAAATAGTTGCTCTATCCAGATTCATCTCGCAGTCTTCCGACATGTGCCATAAATTTTTCAATATGTTGAAAAAAGACCATGGGTTACAGTAGAACAAGGAGTGCATCGAAGCCTTGAGAAAGCTAAAAGCTTACCTATCCTCACCACCCCTGCTGGTCAAAGCGAGCCTAGGCAAACCCCCTGCTGGTGTATCTGGCCATATCCGTGGTCGCCGTTAGTGCAGTCTTAGTCCACTAAAACAAAGGTACAAAATCTCCTATTTTTTACATTAGAAAAACCTTAGTGGACGCCAAAACACAGTATCCACACCTTGAGAGATTTTCTCTGGCATTAGTCGTGGCTTCACAGAAGTTCCTGCCCTATTTTCAATGCCACCCCATAAAAGTGTTGACGACCTTCCCGTTGAGAAGCGTCCTACACAAGCCTGAATTATCGGGCCGGCTCACCATATGGGCCATTGAGCTTAGTGAGCACGACATATCGTACCACCCAAGAACCACCATCAAGTCGCAAGTACTTGCCGATTTTATAACCAATTTCAGCGCAGAGATCCTGCCAGAGGTAGAACTTGAGGAACAACGTGCCTCCTCCAATACCTACCTATGGATTCTCTATATTGACAGTGCTGCCAATGCATCGGGATCGGGACTAGGACTCGTCCTCGAGGTTCCCATGGGTGAAATAAATTGTCAGTCCATATGATGCCCTAAAATGACTAACAACGAGGTCGAGTACGAGGACGTCATTGCAGGTATGAAATTAGCCATCAAGTAGGGGGATCGACAAATTGTCCTCCATTGCGACTCCTATCTCGTAGTGAACCATGTCGCTGGGACTTACCTGATAAAAGAACAAGGTTGCAGAAATACCAGTCAGAAATCCATAGGCTAATGGCCGAGTTCGACGAGTTTGACGAGCGTCGACTCGAGCAAATTATAAATGCACGGAACGTTGAAACAGATGGCCTAGAAATATTGGCCACAGCCACTAAAAACATCAATGAAGAAAGCATGGTTACCCTCCTCCATTCAGCCATCGACCATACTGAGGTATTCTTTAAATCTGACTTGGGACTAGCGCAACCAATTTGTATCTTATCTGCAGCATATAACACTACCACTCGACAAAAAAAGAGGAAAAGAAACTCTGCGTACAAGCTGCCCGGTATTTCCTGGTAAACAATGACCTCCATAAAAAGACGTTTGGCGGACCCTTAGCCATGTGCCTGGGGCTGCACAAAACAAGGTTAGTACTCGAAGAAGTGCACAAGGGTCACTGCAGCACCCATACATGTAACCGCACCCTCGTGCGTTGCTCATACGGGCCGGCTATTACTAGCCTACCATGAAGAAAGAGGCAGCGGAATAAATTCGCTGATGCGAACAATGTCAAAAGTATGCCCCAATGACATACCAACCAGGAGAACCCCTCCACTCGGTTACCACCCCATAGCCCTTCATCATATAGGGAATGGATATAGTCGGATGCCTACCTGCGGGACGAGGAAATGTATGATTTCTACTAGTTTTAACTGATTATTTCTCCAAGTGGGTGGAAGTGGGTGAGTACGCCCAAATATGAGAGCAGGAGGTCATCACCTTCATATGGAAAAATCTCATATATCGCTTCGGCATCCCCAAGGAAATCAGCTGTGACAACGGGCGACAGTTTGTCGGTCAAAAAATGATAGAATTCTTCAAAAAATGGCATATCAAGCGAATACTCTCAATGCCATACCATCCAGCCACCAACAATCATGCAGAATCTTCCAAAAAGACAATACTAAATATACTGAAAAAGAAACTTGAGGAGGCCAAGGGGCTATGGCCCGAGCTACTGCCGAAAGTATTATAGCTCCATCGAACCACACCCAAATCCAGCACAGGGAAACACCATACTCACTGGTCTACGAAATCGACACGGTCATACCAGTCGAGGTCGGTGAACCAAGCTTGAGGTATTCACACACCAGTGGAACACAAAATGACATGAACAGGCTCCAAGACCTCGACGAAGTCGAAGAAAGAAGAGAAATGGACCACATAAGAATGGTGGCCCAAAAACAAAAGGTCGAAATATACTACCACAGGAGGGGCCAAGATAAGACCACTCAAAGTGGAAAATTATGTCCTCAAAGCCAAGACATTGGCTTCCAAAGACCCAAGCGAAGGAAAATTGGGCACTAACTGGGACGGACCCTACAAAATCACAGCAGCAGCCAATAAAGGAGCATTCCAGCTGGAAACAATGGAAGTGAAAATGCTACATAAAAAATGGAATGTCGCCCACCTCAAGTATTTCCATCTCTGAAAGGAGTCTCCCGAGTCGTACTCCTTTTCCCTTACCCGATTTTTATCCCGATTAGATTTTCTCGGGGAGGTTTTTAACGAGGCCGCGGAGGGGACACCTGGAGATATTTGCGGAAAGTGTTTACAATATCAGCCTCTCCATACGCTCTCCAGGCCGACATGGTAAAGGGACTTGAGTAGTATGATCTTTAACATGTAAATGGCTACGGCCATCTCCAATGTATAAATGGCTACGGCCATCTCCAATGTATAAATAGCTACGTCCATCTCCAATGTATAAATGGCTACAGCCATCTCCAATGTATAAACGACAAAGGCCATATCCAATGTACAAATGGCTACGGCCATCCCTAATGCGTAAGCGGACAAGGCCATCAACTTCATCATGGTTAAGGCCATCGCCGCCAATTGTCGACCCAGTTCGACTGCGGCAAGCAAGTGATTCGACGACAGTCAAAGTCACCCATATGGCCAAGGCCATCAACAAGATATGAGAAAGGTCATCAACTTAATTCTAGTCAAGGCCATCGACTTCATCATGGCTAAGGCCATCGCTATCAATAGTCGGCCCAGTTCGACTGCGACAAGCAAGTGATTTGACGATAGTCGAAGTCACTCACCTGGCTAAGGCCATCGACGACATCATGGCTAAGGCCATCGCCGTTAATAGTTGACCCATTTTGATTGCGGCAAGAAAGTAATCTGATGACAGTCGAAGTCACTCAAATGGCCAAGGTCGACACCAAATGGCTAAGGCCATCGCCGCCAATACTCGACCCAGTTTGACTGCGGCAAGCAAGTGATTCGACGACACTCGAAGTCACCCATATGGCCAAGGCCATCAATAAGATACGACCAAGGTCATCAACTTAATTCTGGCCAAGGCCAATAACTTCATCATGGCTTAGGCCATCGCCGCCAATAGTCGACCCAATTTGACTGCGGTAAGCAAGTGATTAAACGACAGTCGAAATAACCCACATGGCCAAGGCCATCGACATGAAATGGCTAAGGACATCGATGAAATCATGGCTAAGGCCATCACCACCAATAGTCGACCCAGTTCGACTACGGCAAGCAAGTGATTCAACGATAGTCGAAGTCACTCACATGTCCAAGGCCATCGACATGAAATGGCTAAGGCCATCAACGATATTATGGCTAAGGCCATCGCCGTCAACCGTCGAACCAATTCGACTACGGAAAGCAAACGAATCAACGATAGGTGGTCACTCATATGGATAAGGCTATCGTTGTCAACTGTCGACCCAGTTCGACTATGGTAAGCAAAAGACTCGACGACAGTCGAAGTCACTCAAAAGGCTAAGTCCATCGATAATGGTTTGGCAAGGGCCATCATAAACGGTCGTCGATCCAATCCGACCACAAAAAAATAAGGCAAGCGCCTGCTCTACAAGACAAGATACCATAAGTAAAAGACAAAAATAAAGGAATGGCCAGCAAAAGCATAGACTTTATTATCATTGAAAAATTCATATACATCCTCTTTATATTCCAAAATACAGGGAAAAAAATATAAACAAGTCCTAAGAGGCTTCGCCGCCTTGCCCGTCACTTTCTGGGTGACCGTCACTTTGCTTATTATCCCCCGGTTGGCTGCCATCTTGTCCGTCACCGCCCTCGGGCTGGTAAGTGTTAGAAATCCAAGAGTTGGATTCTAGACAGTAGACGTCTTCAGAGATATAGCCCGTCTAATCAGGAGAATCGAAACTATGTCCACAAGTTTCAAGAGCAACAAGAGCTAAGTGTCGTAGCTCTTGAACCTTCGCCTCAGTGGCTCGGCCCGCGAATAGGTACTCCACGAGCATGACCAATCAGGCTTTGACGTACACTCACATTTCATACACTTCACGATGCGCATCATCTCGGGCTTTGGAAAAGCGATCCGCATGTGCACCTTAATCTCCGCCGCCTTGGTGTTGAGCTCGGCGGTCAAGGCAGTGACTCTGGTCTGAAATTGAGCTGCCTCCTCCGCTATCCCACGACTGATCTCAACCTCTTCCTCTTTCAACTGATGGAGAGTCTCTAGCTCGATGTTCCAAGACAAAACAGCCATCAGTTGCTCGTCGACCTCCTCCAACTCGGCCACCCTCCATTTGGCTGAGCCTCTAATTGTTCAACGCCCTCACGGAACACTCGAAATTGAGGATCTTGTTTGAACACATCTTCCAACGCTTGATGCTTGGCACGACATTGTTTGTATTTCTTCGCCAGTTTGCTGAAGGTGGCCGCGCTCCTTTGCTCACGCCGCCTTCTCTCCACCTCTAAAATAAGAGTCTAAAACGGAAAGGAAAAAGTGGAAATACAAGTCAGTACGTACCAAGGTTGTCCTCATGGCCCACGCAAGAAAAACTTAAAGTTATCTACAAGGTTGCGCCAGCAACCCTTCGAGACAGATCCCTGTCATTGACGCCCTTCAGCGTCTCACGCTCCGCGTCCGCACACAGTAAGGTCATCTCCACTTCGGCCTGCTCACCGTTCTCTAACAAGTTGTATCTTCCAGGGATTACAATTCGGCGGTTGAACCTGCCAGCCATCATCCCCACATGGGCAGAAACCCTCACCACCTCGTCTGCATCTCCAACAACGGCATCAAGGCTTGCCCTCTTAGCCTCTTCGCCTATTTCTCCCATAGCGGCCGATGAACCCTCTTCCTAAACACGGGTTGGGCCGGCTACAACAGCAACTCTCCTCTAAGGAGCAGACCTCCCCAAACGGATAGCCTCGGCTATGAAAGCTGGCCTGGACTCTTGGTGAGGTTCACTAACCCCCTTGTCCCTGGCCGATATCCCCTTACGCAACATCAACTGCCGCCTCTTTCTCTATGGTGGCTCTTCGCCTTCAGAAGCCTCCTTCACATGCTGGGGGACGGCTCTGAAGGAATCGCTTCATTAACAGACGCGGCCTCAGATGCCATCATAGGTATTGCTTCGGATGCTACCGCCGGCACCGCCTCCTGCTAAGAACTCGTAGGGGCACTGTCACTGGGCGAGTCGCGAGATACGACTTCGTCATCAGAGTCAAACTTCGCCCTAGACTGGGCAACTACGACCTTCTTCTTTTTGGAAACAGTCTGACCTGCTATCACAAGCGAGTCAGGTAACAAATATTAAAGGGACCTTCGAAATCGAAGCCAAAAAAATAAAACTACCTGGCGGGCCGTACTGTTTGAGAAACGCGGCCCAAGTACGGCACTCCTCTGCATAAGGTATCAACCCTCCACCCATGATCTTATATTTTTAATAAATCGGGGTGGAGAAGCCACCACTACAAAAAAGAGAAAATAAAATCACAACGGCTGAAGAGTCAGGACCCCAAACAATTACGAAATCCCCACAAGGATACTTACATTCTGAGTTCCACCTCTCTGGGAACCCTTCAGGATCAGGCACCAGGTGCTCCATCCTAATGTAGAAGTATCTTTTCCAGAAGCTTCGATTGGTTTTATAATCGGACTTCACTACAAAGCTCTTTATACCACGGCTCTTCAAATGAAGCATGGTACCCCTCAAGTAGCTTGGGCTGAACATCTTCAAAAGATGGTGAACCGAAATCTCGCTCCCCGCCTTGGCCGCGTAAGTGGTAAGGATTCTACACACCTTTAAAGTATAGGGTGTAAGCTGAGCCGGAAACACCCTATAGAATTGGCAGAGCTCCTCTGCTAAAGGTTTAAATGGTAGGTTGTACCCGATCCTAAAAGGATATTCATGAAATGTAGAGAACCCACCTATGCACATTAGCATAGTCCATCTCAGCCGAAACTATTTCTACGTGGTCCGAAATGTTGTATGTTGATCGAAGGGTGTTTAAGTGGGATTGCTGCAATTCACTGACCTCCAGGGAATGAATGAGCTCTTCATCTTAAAATCATTTCAAACGTGCATCTCTTTCGAGAGCACGTTATCTACCGAAAGAGGAACAAGGGCCCTTTCCACCTCTTCCTCTTTGCCGCTGGAAGAAGGCGGAACCCTAGATGGAGCAGTATCTTTGGTCTTTTTGCTGCTCTGATGGCATTTTGCCATATGAAATTGTTTTAAAATACCGGTAAAGGGAAATATAACTACAAGGAAATGAAGAAGATATCGCACTAGATAACAATTGCAAGAAAGCAAGGCAGAAAAGGGAATAGGAAAATACTCTCCAAAGGTTCGAAAGGCAAATATAATTGAACCTTTCCCATATTTATAGAGTTAGGTTACACGGAAATCGAAGGGGCATGATTCAAAATGGGCGCGGGAAACAGGAACGTCACATCATCTGAACCGCCTCGGGAATAAATGTAATGATGGCGTATGCGGCCAATGACGTCATTCCGAAAAGAGGCCATATGTCAACGGCTCAACCGTGTCATGCACTTTGATCTCATTTGTGCTAACGCCCAAGGGTGCGGCCAAACTCCCTTAAGACGAGGCTTGCAATTCCGTCCATTGAAGATGCACACAGGGCACGTCTCCAACGAACGGAGGGACTAACTGTATTTGGGACTCAACGTGCCCACGCCAGCGAGTACGCCCAATGAGTAGGCACCGACCAGTGTAAGAGCACGGCCCGGGCGTGGGGATGAAGGCGACGTCGTTTAGAACCTAACTTCTTCACTAAGAAGAAGCCACCTACTTTTGTACTTTTTCTTTGATTATTTGAAGAAGGTCTCCTACTATATAAAGGAGACCTTCATATTGTAACAGGCATCAGTGTTATTATCAATAATTCTTCTCTTTTTCTCTCTCTATCTCTAACGATTACTTCTCTCTTAAGCTGATATTATCTTCCTATCTCCTAGATCTATAACAACAATATCGTCCGTATAACCTCTAAGTTATGTTATATTTGATTACGATTTACCCTTATTTATTTTTGATTGTTTTTAAGCTTACAAAGTATATGAATAACTTTTAAGCCAAACAGTAGTGATTGTCATACTTTTCCTCTTTATTTTAGTTCTTTTCTGTATCATCTACGCATAAAGAAAATAATGCTACAATTCTCCCGGGGAAATGCAAGCGTGAAAGTAAACAAACTAAAGCTAATGTACCTAAGGAATGATATACTAATTAGATCCAATAAGAATGAAAGCCTGAGTAAAATTCTGTAAATAAGACGACTATTTGTTGGTGTACGATTTTTTCTGTGTTCAGTCAACCTACCAGGTAAGAATAACGGTATAAAAAATGTTGGAATGATACTTATTTGTAGGTAGAACATTATTATTATTAATAATAATAATAATAATAATAATAATAATAATATCTATTTATATTATTATAAAAATACGAATATTTCACGTTAAATATTGAGTGACAAAAATATCTTTAGAACCCCACTTGGACAACACCAACGTAAACTAATGTGGCTTGTTATTTGTATGTATATATCCAATTAAATTGGAGATTTTTCCTTATCTGATATTAATTCACATTTTTATGAAGCTAATTGAGGTTGTGCCACAACAGAACCAAAGTCATCTGCATACTGATGTTCATGACTAAGCTTTGATTGATTGATTTGTAAGCTTTCTCCGTTGATATTTGGCTTGTTCTTGTGCCGAAAGAACGAGCCACATCTTAAAATTAAAGGCAGTGAACCATTGCGGGTATTGAATGCTTGAGAATTTTCTGTGACGATCCGACCTGTTGTTTCAAGTGTTATCGTTCTATTTCCTTCATGTTATGCTTCTTCATGTTTCATTATCGGCATTTAGTGTGCTAGAGTTGAGTTGGATTGGTTTTTTGAAGGAAATGAGACACTTAGTCTCTTTAAGGAAGGTTTGATTGGAAAAGTCAACCGGATATTGATTTATGAGTTAGAAGGTTCGGATGTGATTTTTGGCAATTCGGTTAGCTTCGGAGAGTGATTTGTGACTTAGGAATGTTTTCGGAATTGATGTTGGAGGTTCAACGTAGAACTAGGCCTGAATTGGCGAAATTTGCATTTTGGCGATATCCGGTTGATAGGTGAAATTTTAATCCGAGGGTCGGAATGGAATTTCGAGAGTTTCGGTAGCTTTGTTAGGTGATTTGGGATGTGTGTGCAAAATTTCAGATGATTCGGAGGTGATTTGGTTGGATTTTTTATCGAATGCGAGTTTCAGAAGAATTTGAAAAACTTAGGCTTGGATTTGATGTAATTTATTGGTTTTAGTGTTAATCGTGGTGATTTGATGATTGGAGCAAGTTTGAATAAGGTATTTGATCATGTATGTATTTTTGGTTGAGATCCCGAGCGCCTCGAGGTGAATTCGGATGGCAAAACGGAATGATTTTGACTTGTGTTGTACAATCGCTACTGCTTCTGGTATGTTTTCGCTTCTGCGGAATTTGGACCGCAGAAGCAGTATCGCTTATGCGATTGGGGAACCGCAGAAGTAGGTTTGGACTTGAGTTTGGTTTCTGCAGAAGAGGTGAAGGGTCCGCAAAAGCGGGAACCGCAGTTGCGGAAATGGACCGCAGAAGCGGTTGCATCTTTAAGTGAAAGTTCGCATAAGCGGACATTAGACGGTAGAAGCGGAAGTCGCAGAAGCAACCTTCTGACCGCAGAAGCGGTTATTGCTGGGCAGAGATAGTTAATTCACCTTTGCAAATTTTTGGAAGAGTATCATATTTCATCTCGCACCCGGTGAGTTTTGGGCGATTTTTGAAGAGGGGTTTCAAGGGCTTTGATCAAGTATGGATTCTTGGACTTAATAAGATGATTCTATGGTGCAAATACATGAATTTAGACATCAAGGAATTGAAGGTCAAAAATGGTGGATTGAGCTTGAACCTAATAGATCTTAAACTAGGGATTTGAGGGGTCAAATGGACTGTGATTCGTGTAATTTTGATATATATAGACTCATGGCAAGATAAGAAATCCGTTGGTGTGAAAGTTTCTGAGTTTCGAGAGGTGGGCCCAGGGCTCGGGTTTTGCTAGTTTCAGAGATTCTTGTTGTTTTTCGATTATTTTGATTGGATTTTGTTCCCTTGGCATATTATGATGGATTCGTTGTGATTTTGGTCAGATTTGACGTGCGAGGAGGTCGGTTTGAGAGGCTAGGGCATAGAGAGCTAGAATATGGCCGGCTAGAGCTGAGTAATGCTTGTAAATGATATCCTGAGGGTTTGAAACACCGGATTTTCACATTGTAGTGCTATATTAAAGTGAGACACTCACCCTATGACCATTGCGGGGTCGTTTGTTATTGGTGATTGTGACTTGGTCCGTCCTGAGAGATGTTTCTACTGAGTTTTGGACTAGACCTTACTTGACCATCATCCTACTTGGATTTATTTGTTATATTTGGGATTCGCGCAAATTATTTGAATCCTTCAAGGATTAATATCACTGTTTTTACATATTTTGCATATTATTTGATATCAGTTCAAGGTTTAAATATTATTTTGTAACTCAGCCATCTTTTTAAGATTTGAAAACTTAAATGATATTTCTAAATGATATTTTGGGGGTGCAAACTACTATTTTACAAATGCCCAAGGGGCTTAAGATGATTTCTGGACTAAGCATGGATCAGGCTTGCTTCTGGACTAAGCATGGATCAGGCTACGCGTCGCAGCGGTATTACATTGGTATTGAGGCCGAGAGCTTGGTTGATGCCACGAGATGTCTTGATATTGTGCTTACGTTGTAGGAGCCCCTCCAGAGTCTGTACACACCCCCAGTGTGTGCCATCGATGTTAAATGAATCGGTCTGCACGCCGCAACGATTACTAAAGTGTACCGATATATGCATTTCAATGCACTCATTCATTTATTCATTATATGTTGTTGTGGAATTTCTTGAATATCTTTACCTGTTATTCGGGTATTATCTGAACATTGAGTGTGGTGCCCGAGGGGCGGATTTATGTGCTTATCTGCACTATTGCTACAGCATTCATTTGCGTAACTGTTGAAAAAGACTTTTTTTTAAAGAGTCTTTTAAATTGAGCTCAAAAGTTTCTTTAAAGATTTCAAATCTTCATTGTTTTTCTCAAAAAGGATTTTTCTCTGCTTCTTTACGGCATGATGATGGATACGTGATTTCTTACTTCTCAATTGTTATTTTCTTTTATTACACGGACTACTCACTTTACTCTTTGCACTCGTCTGCAGATATAAGTATTGGTTCACCCGGTAGCGGGTTTTTAGTTGATTGAAGATTGGCTATCATAGCTGAGCAAGGTGACCGCCAGCGTCCGCGGCATAGAATTTTCTACCTTTTTATTCTAAATTACATATTGTATACTACTGGCTTTGTAGATGTATTTAGCCTCTTTTAGATGCTCGTAACTTTTACTTCCGCTAAATGTTAATAATAAATCATATTTAGATTGTTTATTCATGTTTAACTACTTGTGAAAAAGGCAATTAAGGTTGGTTGGATGGCCTTGTCTTAACGAGAGGCGCCATCACGACCGGAGCGGGGTTTGAGTCATGACAAGTTGGTGTCAGATCCTAGGTTACTAGGTCTCACGAGTCATGAGTGGGTCTAGTAGAGTCTCACGGATTGGTACGGACACATCTGTATTTATCCTCGAGAGGCTGCAGAACCTTTAGGAAAACTTCACATTCTTGAAATCTTATCGTGCGTCCTTAATTCAGCTCGAAAGAGTAACTCTAGAAATTTTGTCCATGCGTTCACATGTGTGCATGAGAGCTCAGTATCATATGTGCCTTGATAGCTTGTGATTCCCCGGCCGAGGGCCAGTCTTAAGGACTTGAAGCCGGATATTTGCCTATGGCTTGAGCACCGAGGTGCTAATTGTCTAAGCAAGTGTTTTGAACTTATATGTTCGATATTGTCCCTATTAGTGGAATGACGGCTGGGTAGTTTTGTAATGAGTATGTTAGCACTGCGTGATGTTTCTATATGACGTAGAAGAGCCGAGAAAGATTTTCTAGATTATAGGTGGATTATTAAGTGTATGATTTCCATTGTGATTGGAGGTGTAGCTCATAAATATGGGCGTGTGAAGAATCTTTTCAAGTCTCCTAGTTGGGAGTGAGGCAGATTTCACGTTGCAGTATGAGTTCAGACTCAGGAAGACTAAGTGACTGTGTAATGTGTACGTCGGTGGAAGGTGTGTAGAAATATTATATTGAGGCGGAGCAGGTGGGTTATCTCCTGCAGAGTATTCTAAAGTGGCATGATCCTTACGTGTATGTTAGAAGATCTCATGTGTAATTGAAGAGTACGTGCTGAATTTGGAATTTCAGGCCGCTTAAGAGAGTGGTTTAATTGTTGCGGGAATGAATGCGAGATTTGCACAAGGTTTACATTACTAGACGATATGAGTTTCTCGAACTTATAAATGATTTGAGTTTAATCTCACTATGCTTATTTTTGCATCAATAGAGTGAAGGTGTTATGAGTTATTGGGTGTATCTTGATTTATGTCTTCGAGCCAAGTTGGGGAGTTTGCTATTGATTAGCTAATAGTACGGTTGTGACGACCCGGCCCGACGTCTCATTTATTTCCATCCCGTTTTCCCCTTTATATGCTTACTGATGTTTCAATATGTGTACTTGACGAACGTAAGTCAATTCGGATCGAGTTTGGTAGGAAATGGGACAATTCGTCTCTTTAAGAAAAAAATTATTTGGAAAAGCCAACCGAATGTTGACTTGTGAGTTAGAGGGTTCAAAATTGAATTCCAATGATTCGTTTAGTTTTGGGGGTTGATTTAAGTCTTAGGATAGCAATCGTAAGTGAATTTGGAGGATCGGTGTGGAAGTTAGCCTATTTTGACGAAGTAAGGAAATTGGCAAAGTCCAGCTGGTAGGCGAGAATTTGATCCGAGGGTCGGAATGAAATTCCGAGAGTTGAAGTAGCTTCGTTAGGTGATTTTGGATATGTGTGAAAAATTTCAGTTGATTCGGAGGTGCTTAGGTCGGGTTTGGAAGTAAATGAGAATTTTAAAGTTTTAGTTTAACTTAAGCCTTGATTTGATAAAAACTTGATGATTTTGATGTTGTTGATAGTGTTTTTATGTTTCAAGCAAGTTTGAATAAAGTAATAGAACATATTTGTGCGTTTGGTTGAGGTCCCGAGGGCCTTGGGGTGGTTTTGGATGGCTAACGAGGATTTTTGAATAGGAAAAGTGCAGCAGAAATTGCATAGTAGAATTTCTCTATGCGATCGCGTGAAGAGGCCTGCGATCGCATAGGTCTGGGTGGTTGTTCAGTGCGGTCGCATGGGCTTGTGTGCGATCACGTAGAAGGGGGAGCCAGATCTATGCGATCACATTGCTAGTCCTGCGATCGCATAAGAGGAATTTAAGGGCCTGGACTTTTGGTCTATGCGACCGCAATAGAATTGATGCAATCGCATAGAGGACGCTATAGTGGTCAGACAGAATATTAAAAACCCTTTGGTCCGCAACCCACATTATTTTTTCCACCATTTTACTCCGCCAAGAGATTTTGTTGGTCAATTTGAAGAGGGTTTTCGATGGATATTGATTGGAGGTGAGTCTCTTAACTTAGAAACATCATTTTATTGAAGAATCAACACTCAAATTCATTAAAGTGGGTTGAAATTGTGAAGAAATAGAGCTTAGTTTTTGAAAATAAATTTTTGGGATTTGAAAGGCCATTTGAGTTCCGATTTTGATAAACTTTATATGTAAGGACTCCTGGCGAGATGAGGAATCCATTGATGTGACTTTTGTAATTTTTCGAGAAGTGTGCCCGGGGTTTGGGTATGCCAACTTCGTGAGTTTTAGTGCTTTTCGAGTATTTTTGATTGGGTTATGTTTCCTTAGCACATATTTATATATTTGTTTTGGTTTTGACCAGATTCGACGCGCGAGGAGGTCGATTCCAGAGGAAAGGGGCTTCGCGAACTAGTTTACGGCCGCTTAGAGGTGAGTAGTCTGTATAGATAATGGCCTGAGGGTTTGAAACCCCAGTATATCACACAGTGACACTATATTTAGGCGTGACTCGCACCCCATGGCAGGTGTGGAGTCATTTATGATTGGGGATTGTGACTTTGTCCATCCTGAGTAAGAATTATACTATATTTGCGACTTATATGGTCTGGGCTTATTGTCATGTTTGGGGCCTTGTTCAAATTTGTAGCATCCTTCGAGGATGGATATCATTGTGATAGCATTATTTGCATAATCATTTGATCTCCATACTGTGTTTTAATCACTGTTACGAAATGATTAGTCACATTTCTTAAAGTTAAATAACGAAAGTATATTATCTTAATGATTTGAAACTGAGGACTTAGATTGAATCTGTTGTGCGACTCATATGCATACTGTGGAATGAATATGGATCAGGATGCACGCCGCAGTGATGATATGATGATATTGCGCTTGGGCTGTAGGAGCCCCTCCGGAGTCTGTACACACCCCAATGAGCGCGAATACCCAAATGGAGCGGGCTGCATGCCGCAGCGGCATGTGCATTGCATTGCATCCATGCATTAATTTATCTGATATACTTGATGTTGTTCTGTTGTTGGTTCACCGTTAATTATGTCGGACTGTTAGCTTTAGCTTTACATTGTGGCATTTCGTGGATTCTTATCTTCAAACATTTTATATACATATTACTCACTGAGTTGGTAGTACTCACCCCTACTCCCTGCACCTTGTGTGCAGATTCAGGTGCACTGAACGCTTAGCTGAGCAGTCGATGTCTCCTAGAGCCTATCAGAGTTGTTGAGGTAGCTGCTTGACGTTCGCAGGACCTGACTACTCCTCTTATTTTAGTTTTCTTTATACATTTCCTGACTTATATATATTTGTTCAGATGTTGTTATTCAGTTCGTTTTAGAGGCTCTAGACTCGTGACCCCATATCCTATTCAGAGTGTCCTATCAGTTATCTCGGTTCCTTCCTTATTATCACCACAATAGGTATGGGATTATTATTCTAAGCTGTTAAATTCCCATAAATTGTCGGTATTGAGATTTATATGTTGGATTGCGGGTGGTTATTGGTCAGGCTTTCCTATCTTTATGGTTGAGCGCCATCACGACCGTGTTTAGGTCGTGACAAGTTGGTATTAGAGCCTAGGTTTCTAGGCCTCATGAGTCATGAGCCGATTAGTAGAGTCTCGCGGATCGGTACGGAGATGTTTGTACTTATCCTCGGGAGGCTGCAGAGCCTTTGGGAAAACTTCATTCTTGAATTCTTATCGTGCGTTATTGATTTGGCTTGGAACAAAACTCTTGAAAATTTCTTCCTCACATCTGTATGCGCGCATGAGCGCTCCGTATTATATGTGCCTTAATGGCTTGTGATTCCCCATTCGAGGGGCGAGATGTAGTTTTTGTGAGGTTTATGTTGGGCCAATCTGGAGTACTTGAGTCTGGATCTTGCCTATGGCGTGAGCACTGTGGTGCTGATCGTGTGAGTAGGTGTTTTAAACTTATATGTTCGATATTGTCGCTTTTGGCCGGAGTTCCAGTTTGGTATTCGTGTGATGAGTATGTTAGTACTGCGAGATGCAATTATATGTCTTGGTTGTGATGAAAAAGTTTGTTGTATATTAGATGAACTGTCAAGTGATTTGTTTCCGATTGTGGTTCGATGTGTAGCCCGAATATGGGTGCATGATGAATCTTTTCAAATCTCGTAATGGGAGTGAAGTAAATGGCATGATACGATATGAGTTCAGACTCAGGAAGACTAAGTAGATGTATAATGTGTATGACGATGGAAGGTATACAGAAATATTATATTGAGGCGAAGCAGGTAGGTTATCTCCAACGGAGTGTTCTGAAGTGATGCGATTCATACATATAATGTGAGAAGATCTCATGTGTAATTGAAAGGTGCGTGTTGTAATTTGCAAATTTGAGTCGCTTTAGGGAGTGGACTCAGCTGATGTGGGGATGAATACGAGGTTTGTAGAGGATTTCATTATCCAAGGATCCTTGTTTTCATAAACTAGTAGACGATTTGAGTTTAATCTCACTATCATATTGTGGCATCATTTGAGTAAAAGAATTATGGGTTATTAAATGTGTCCTGACATATGGCTTTGAGCCAAGTTGGGAAGGTTGATGTTGATTAGCTGATCGCACGGTTATATGCTATGTGGTTTCCATTTCGAGATACGCCGACGGATCAGTCCTGACTATAGAAAATGAGCCGAGGATGGTGCGAGTGGAGCAAAAAGTTTGATAAAGGTTACCTAGTGCTTCGTAGAGGCAAGAAAATACTAGGATGTCTTGAGTTGTTGTTGATAAAGCATGCTCAATGTATAGAGAAGGAAGATGGTTATTGGTATTGGAATGAGATCATGTCCTGCGGTGTTAGAGTGATAATAAGGCACGAGTAGTTCTATTCATTAAATCAGATAAATTATAGCTGAATAAGAGTGAATGACTCTCGAGAATGGTTTTATTGCGTGCAAGATTTGGCATATAACAATCGAGTGTCTCCGGGTTGTGTATGTGGTCAGAGACCATGTTTTCATCAGAAAATGTCGAGGATTGTGGTATTCTTATGTCGAATATGGGATTCTATGCATCGATATCTGGAAGGGAATGGTAAGGAATTCGGATTTCGCAGGAAGTTCTTCAAAGTAAATATTCTAGAACGTGGTATTTCTGGGAACGTCTGAGAGAGTATTCGATGGCCTATGGGTCTTAGACAGTGTGTCTTATGTTCGAAGCACCTGTGGTGAGCCCAGATTGAGGCATTGTGATGCTACAGCGAGGGAGAAATATCAAGTGGATGATGAGTAAAAGAGAAATGTGTTAGACGGAATAGCTTAATAATATACCTAATTGGTATGGTTAGGGTATGATCAACTCTTTGTATGTGTTTGAGGTAGTGAGCCTTCTTAGGCACTTTGTAGCAATTCTATTGGGTTTTGACGGCTTGCGGCAGCTCGATTTAGATAGAAGGATTCGGTCCTGGCAGTTTAGCTGGTACAAATAGATATGGCATATTTTCTTGCTGGGTTTTACCGTGGTTTGAAGATGAGTATATTTTCTGTGGGTATGCGAAGCTTGGGGTGTGTAAGGATTTTTCTTTTAAATGGGATCAATCAAAGTTCTGGACTAGTTGAGTGTGTCGATATCTGCGGCGCGAAAGAGAGATGAAAGTTCTCGTGTTATCCGAGTGTGGTATGGTAGATGTGATGTGTTGCGGAGGATTGAGATTATTATGTGTAAGGCTTGGTTCAGTTCAGAATGGAAAGTCAGTAAATTCTTAAGCAGCACGGGCAGTTGCAGGTGATTTAAGAATCGATCTTCAGATGATTAAGGTGAATGGTCCTCATATGACCAAGAAAATAGTGTGCTAATCATAATGATTTGACGAGGGTATATGTTTCAGAAAAAGGGCAAGGTGATTAAGTTGATAGCACTTCGGTAGTGTTGCGGCATTTTCATGATAGATCGACTGCTTATATCTGAGTTTGTTTTGTGGCACAAGGGGAATTTCGGAATATCTTTTGTGGAATGACTGGGTACTCGAGGTGTAATATGTATTTATATTGTAGAATTTGGGATCAGGTACCGTAATTTGTGTTCCCTGTGGAGCTTGGAAACTGGGGGTTCTGATGTTCACACTATGTAGTGGCTGCGGATAGTGTGTATTGGTACCGTTAGCGGCTATTGGGGGTTTGGAAGCCCGAGTGGATCTTTCTTTGCTTGGTATACTACATTCTAGATATGATATTGGGGTGTAGACTGAGTGTTTCAGTGTTGGGTTATTCTAGACGATTGTGCTATGGGTTATGTCGGAAGATGCCACAAGTTGCGCAGCAAAGTATATCAGATTATGTTCTAGCTGAATGGTTATGTTCCAAAGACCAGCGGATGGCTGGGAAGAATTGTTTTCCTTGATTAGGACCTTTGTGACGGATGTCAGAATAGAGGTTTCTAACATTTATTCAGTTCAGGTGTTGAAGGACCTTTTCGGATGCGTTCCTTGTGGTCGGGCATATCGCAGGGCGAGATGGTGGATTTTAGTATTTATTTGGAGTCAGACACCGTATCGTACGGCTCTGGCATGAGTTATAGTAGTGGAAGAGGAAGCTTCAGGCTACTTGGTAATGAGTCTGTTGGTAAGCTGATTGGGTACGTGTTTAGATTGAGTTGGCTTGGTTAGTCCCGAATTGTATTGATAACGAATGGGTTGATTCGATCATTATTGGACATGCTAGTGATCTGGGAAGATCTACGAGTTGCTTTTTTGTGCTGTGAGGCGTTATGATTTTCGAACGGTGGGCACATATATTGCGGTACTATCGAGATTCATAGTGGAAGCTGAGTTTTGTAGCTTACAATGCTATAAGTAGGTATGATTATGCACTCATTATGCTTATGACCGATACTCGGTATTTTGTTATAATGAGAAAATTAGGCTCGATGTGCATGAGATATTTGTGTGGATCGGGTGGCATGCCGCCGCGGGTATGTTATCCGGATTGGGTTGCGCGCCACACAAGTTCGTATTGGGAGTTGCTCGATGAATGGAACATCGGTTGTGTCCTTTCAGGATTGAATGGTGTATATTACTTGCTTCACCATGGGTGTGGTGGATTGCTTGGTTTCAGACATCAATATGTGCGTGGCTGTCTATTTTGAGCATGGTGACTTGAGGTACTTCATGTGTAATAGTGTTTGCATAGGATCGCACGTTGTGGCGAGGCCACGTGAAGCTATGACCTTCCAAGAAGGATTCAGGTATTCTATTTCTATGATGTGAGACGGGGTCTCAACCTTGGGTTGTGGTAGTACTGATGAGCTTGAGGTACAGCTCTTTCGTGTGGATCAATTGCCATGATTTGAGTATGTTCGGACCGTCTCTTGTTGGTGCGCATGTGATGCAAGTTGTGGCTTAGGCATGTGTTGAGCTGTCATATCACTAGAGTGATGTATTGGATTAGAGGTGATTGTTGAAGTCATTAATGAATACAAACAAATTTGGTTTCAGCTTGTTGGAAGGTTAATATCGAGGTTCGACTCGGAAATCTATTGTGATAGTAATCTAAAGGGAATTGACATAATTAATGGTTGATCTGAAAGATTGTTATAGTTTATTGCGTGTTTCATTTATCGTTGACAATATATGAAAGTGTTGGAATAAGACCTTGGTTGATAATAGTTTTTCCACCGATATTGGGGTGTTGCGGGCAAATGCCGTAAATAGTAGTTATCATTTCGAGTGTTTGGGTTATGTAGTATATCATATGATTTCACCTGAGGTTGCAGGTATGGGTTAATACCGCTGGTTCGGAGTTATTCTGGGTATGATTTCGGAAGTGCAATGTGGTTCTACGATTTATGGTCTAGATGGACGGTGAAATTTCAGTTGTGTTGTATTATCGGTGCCTATATGAGTAAGGGTAACGTGGGATCACTCCGGGTATATGTTTGGTAAGGTCATTCAACTATTGGTTGGCTTCTAGTACAACTCTGGGTACGCTCGAGGACGAGCGTTTGTTTAAATTGGGGAGGATGTGATGACCTGGCCCATCGTCTCATGTATTTCTGTCCCGTTTTCCTAGTTATATGCTTACTCATGGTTCAATATATTTACTTGATGAATGTGAGTCAATTCGGATCGAGTTTGGTAGGAAATGTGACAATTAGTCTATTTCAGGTAGAATTTATTTGTAAAAGTCTACCGGATGTTGACTTGTGAGTTAGAGGGCTTGAAATTGAATTCCAATTATTCGGTTAGTTTCGGGGGTTGATTTATGGCTTAGGAGAGCAATCGGAAGTGAATTTGGAGTCTCGGTGTGGAAGATAGCCTATTTTGGCGAAGTTAGGAAATTGACGAAGTCCGGTTGGTAGGCGAGAATTTGATCCGAGGGTCAGTGAAATTCCGAGAGTTGCAGTTGCTTCGTTAGGTGATTTTGGATGTTTGTGCAAAATTTCAGTTGATTCGGAGGTGATTAGGTCGGGTTTGGAAGCAAATGCAAATTTTGAAGTTTTAGTTCAACTTAAGCCTTGATTTGATGAAAACTTGATGATTTTGCTGTTATTGATAGTGTTTTTATGTTTCGAGCAAGTTTGAATGAAGTAATAGAACATATCTGTGCGTTTGGTTGAGGTCTCGAGGGCCTCGGTATGGTTTCGGATGGCTAACGGGGATTTTCGAATAGGAAAAGTGCAATAGAAAATACATAGCAGAATTTCTCTATGCGATCGCATGAAGGGGCCTGTGATCGCATAGGTCTGGGTGGTTGCTCAGTGCGGTCGTGTGGTCTTGTGTGCTATCATGTAGAAGGGGGAGCTAGGGCTCCATGGCTGGTCCTGTGATCGCATAAGAGGAATTTAGGGGCCTGGACTTTTGGCCTATGCGATCGCAATAGAATTGATGCGATCGCATAGAGGACGCTACAGTGGTCGGACAGAATATTAAAAACCCTTTGGTCAGCGACCCACATCATTTTTCCACCATTTTTACTCCGTCAAGAGATATTTTTGGTCAATTTGAAGAGGGTTTTTGACGGGTATTGATTGGAGGTGAGTCTCTTGACTTAGAAACCTCATTTTATTGAAGAATCAACACTCAAATTCATGAAAGTGGTTTGAAATTGTGAAGAACTAGGGCTTGATTTTTGAAAACAAATTTTTGTGATTTGAAAGGCCATTTGAGTTCCAATTTAGATAAACTTTTTATATACAGACTCGTTGCGAGACGAGGAATCCGTTGATGTGACTGTTGTAATTTTTCGAGAAGTGGGTCCGCGGCTCAGGTTTTGCCAACTTCGTGATGTTTAGTTCTTTTCGAGTATTTTAGATTGGGTTATGTTTCCTTAGCACATATTTATGTATTCGTTATGGTTTTGACTAGATTCGACGCGCGAGGAGGTCGATTCAAGAGGAAAGGGGCTTCACGGACTAGTCTATGGCCGGTTAGAGGTGAGTAATCTGTATAGATGATGGCCTGAGGGTTTGAATCCCCGGTATATCACACTGTGATGCTATATTTAGGCGTTACTCGCACCCCATGGCAGGTCCAGCGTCGTTTATGATTGGAAATTTTGACTTGGTCCATCCCGAGTAAGAACTATACTATATTGGCGACTGATATGCACTCTGTATTGGTGATGTCTCGGCTTATTGCCATGTTTGGGGCCTTGTGCCGATTTGTAGCATCCTTCGAGGATGGATATCATTGTGATAGAATGATTTGCATAATCATTTGATCTCAGTCCTGTGTTTTAACCACTATTACGAAATGATTAGTCACCTTTCATAAAGTTAAATAACGAAAGTATATTTTCTTAATAATTGGAAACTGAGGACTTAGATTGAATATGTTGTGTGACTCATATGCATACTGTGGACTGAGTATGGATAGGGTTGCACGTTGCAGTGATGATATGATGATATTGCACTTGGGCTTTAGGATCACCTCCGGAGTCTATACACACCCCCAGTGAGCGCTGGCACCCAAATGGAGCGGACTGAATGCCGCAGCGGTCATGTGCATTGCATTGCATCCATGCATTTATACTTTTCTGATATACCTGATGTTGTTCTGTTGTTGCTTCACAGTTAATTATGTCGGACTATTAGTTTTAGCTTTACATTGTGGCATTTCGTGGATTCTTATCTTCAGACATTTTATATACCTATTACTCACTAAGTTTGTAGTACTCACCCCTACTCCCTGCACCTTGTGTGCAGATTCAGGTGCACTGGAGGCTTAGTTGAGTGGTCGCTGTCTCCTAATGCCTATCAGAGTTGTTGAGGTAGCTGTTTGACGTTCGCAGGACCTGACTACTCCTCTTATTTAAGTTTTCTTTATACATTTCCAGACTTATGTATCTTCGTTTAGATGTTGTTATTCAGTTTGTTTTAGAGGCTCTAGACTCGTGACCACAGATCCTATTGGGAGTTTCATATTAGTTATCTCAGTTCATTCTGTATTATCACCACTATAAGTATGTGATTATTATTTTAAACTATTAAATTCCCTGAAATTGTCGGTATTGAGAGCTATATGTTCGATTGCGAGTGGTTATTGGTCAGGCTTGCCCAGCTTTGTGGTTGGGCGCCATCACGACCGGGTTTGGATCGTGACAATGGTGATGTGTTATGTTGGTTCCAACTTGAGGCTTGCGATATTCGCTATGGTAAGAGTAAAGGAAAAATTTTTAACAGGGTTATATTATGCTTCATAGGGTATGAGAACTGCGGAATATCTGGAGTTGTTGTTGGCAAACAATGCCCGGTGCTTAGAGCAGGAAGTTAGTTGATTGTAATGGGGTAAGGATTTCAGTCTGCGGTATCGGAGTGCCAATGAGGCACGGGTGGTTCTGTTCGTTGGGTCAGGTAAATTCCAGTGAATAAGAGAAAATGACTTGCGAAGATGGCTCTAATTTTTTAAAGATTCTACAGGGAATAATTGAGTATTTTACAGTTGCATGTGTGGTTAGAAATGGTGTTTTCATTGGAAAGGGTACAGATTTGTGGTATTTCTATTTTAACTGTAGGATTCTAAATATTAGTGTCAGGAAATGTAAAGGTAACAGATTTAGATTCGTAGAAAGTTCTTCAGAGTGAAGTATTCGGGAATGTAATATTTCTAGGAATACTTGAGAGGGTATTCAGTGACTTATGGGTCTTAGACATTGTGGTTTTGCACTTGGGTCTCATATGGTAAGCCTGGGTCGAGAAATTGAGGTGCTACAGCAAGAGGAATATCAAATTAATGATGAATTAGAAGGGAAATTAGATAGATGGAATAGCTTGATAGTAGATCGAACCGGTATGGTAAGGATATGATTAGTTCTTCATATGTGTTCGAGGTAATGAGTTCGTGCAAGTATTTTGCAGCAATGCTCTTGGGTTTCGACGACTTGCTTAGCTTGGTCTAGTTAGAAGGATTCAGTCCTGGCAGTTTAGTTGGCGCAAATAGAATTGGAAGAATTCTTGTTGGATTTTATCGTGGTTTGAAGACGTATATTTTCTATGGGCATGCAGAGCATGGGATGTATAGGGGTTTCTGTTCTAGATGGGACAAATGGAAAGCTCTTGGCTAGTTGAGTGCATAGATGTATGTGTCTCATAAGGGAGGTAAAGTTTTTATGTATCCTCGGATGGTATGTTATATGCAATATGTTGTGGAGGATCGAGAGTTGTGTGTGTTAGGTTGCATTTCAGTTCAGAAAAGAAGTTCATAAAACACTTAGGCAGAAGGTAGCCTTAGATAGTCAAGGGAAATGGTCCTGCTATTTGAAAGTGATTTGACGAGAGTATATGTTTCAGAAAAGGGCCAATATGATTAAATGGATGGCACTTCAGTGGTATTGCGGAACTTTCTTGATAGATCGACTGGTGATATACGGGTTGGCTTGGTGGCACAGGAAAGTTTTAGAGTAGGTATCGTGGAATTATTCGGTATTTAAGGTGTGGTATACATTCGGGCTGTGAATTTGGGATCAGGTACGATAATTTGTGTTCTATATGGAGTTGGAGACTGAGAGTTCTCATGTACAGGTTATGTAGTGGTTGTGGATCGTGTGTATTCGGGAACGTTTAGCGGCAATCGAGATTTGGAGGCCCGAGTGGATCTTTCTTTGTCTGGTATATCAGATTTTGGATATGATATCGGGGTTTAGACTGGTTTTCTCAATGTTGGGTTATTTTGGATTATTGTGCTATGGGCTATGCCAAAAATGACATAGGGTGAGTGGCGAGGTGCGTCGAATTATGTTCTAGTAGAGTGGTTTTTGTTTCGAAGATTTGGCGGACGGCTGGGAAGGATTGTCTTTCTTGATTTGACCTTCGCGATGGATGTCACTGCACTTGTCGGAGTTTTACTTCACCAATATATCCTGAAAGGTTTAATGGACGATTATGGTGAAGGTCCCCTAGCAACAAAAAAGTCATCTCGAGAAAATCTGAGGTCTGGCTCCTCCGCCTTCATCTTCTCTTGTATGCCTCGGTTCTCTTCTTGAGGTACATGATTCACCTCTATCTTGTAGAGGTTACAGTTAGTGAGTCAATTCCGGTATTGAGGGACTTTTTGAATGTGTTTCTTGTGGTCAGGCAAAGTTGTCGATTTTCATATTGATTTGGCGCCAGGCACCGTATCGGATGGCACCGGAAGGAGTTAAAATAGTGGAAAGGAACAGCTTTAGGTTTTCTTGGTAAGAAGTTCGTTGGCAGGCCAATGTCGAGATGTGTTCTAGCTTGAGTCAGCTTGTTTGGCTCGAATTGTATTATTGAGGGATAGGTTTATTCGAACGTTATTGAGCTTATCAATGATCTGGAGTGATCTATGAGTTATTTTTGTGTTGTGAGACGTTATGTTTTTTTGGTTATGGGCACATATGGTGCGGTTCTATCGGGGTTCATAGTGGAAGCCGAGTGGGAAGAGTAATTGGGTGTTGCTCGGCGAATGGCGCATCGGTTGTGTCCTTTCAGGGTTGTGTGATTTATGTTACTTGCTTCACTATAGGTATGATGATTTTCTTGGGTTCCAGATATTAATTGTGTGTGGTTGTCAATTTCGAGCATAGAGGCTTGAGGTATTTCATTTGGAGCAGTGTTTGGATATGTGGAGATATGACCTTGCGGTTAGATTCCTGTGTTCTATTCTATGATATGAGACGGGTTCTCAGCTTTGAGTTTTGGTGGTACTGGTGAGCTTGAGGTACAACTCTTTCAATTGAGTCATTTTCATGATTTCAGTATGTTCAGACCGTTGTTTATTGGTGAGTGGTTTATGCTAGATATGTCTTAGGACCTTGTTGATGTGTCATGTCACCGAGTGGTTATGTTGGGATTAGACGAGATTGTTGGGAGCTTTAATGAATATGAACAGATTCAATTTCAGCATGTTGGAAGGTAAAGAGTGAGGTTCGGCTCGTGAATTTGCTATGGTAATTGTGAGAGGAGAAGTGGCATCATGAATGGTTGATGTGAGAAATGGTTGTGGTTTATTGTGTGTTTCATTGACCGTTTGGAGTGTAAGAAATGTGTTGGAATGAAAATTTTTTGATAAGATTTTTTTATCAGTATTTGTGTGTTGTGCGCAGTTGCGGTGAATAGAAGTTATTGTTACAAGCATTCGAGTTATGTGTTTTATCATGTAATGACGCC
Organism: Nicotiana benthamiana; assembly: GCA_034376525.1. Taxonomy (NCBI): domain Eukaryota; kingdom Viridiplantae; phylum Streptophyta; class Magnoliopsida; order Solanales; family Solanaceae; genus Nicotiana; species Nicotiana benthamiana. The sequence goes on along the minus strand of CM067340.1, from coordinate 97,837,023 downwards.
AAGGTTGCAAGTATGGGTTATTACAGTTGGTTCGGGCTTATTCAGAGTATAGATGTGAGATTTTGATCTTGTGGATGATTTCGGAAGCAGAGATGCAGTTCTATGATTTATGGACTAGGATGGCTTGAGCAATTTCAGTTATATTTTGTTATCGAACCTGTGGGAGATAGGGTGACGTGGGATCACCCCCAAGTATATGCTTGGTAAGGTCATTCAACTATTGATTGACATCTAGGACAACTCTGGGTACGCTCGAGGACGAGAGTTTGTTTAAGTTAAGGAGGATGTGATGACCTGACATGTCATCTCATGTGTTACCGTCCCGTTTTCCCCATGTTATGCTTTTTCATATTTCATTATCGGCATTTGGAGTGCTAGAGTTGAGTTGGATTGGTTTTTGGAATGAAATAAGACACTTAGTCTCTTTAAGGAAGGTTTGGTTTGGAAAATTCAACCAGATGTTGACTTATGAGTTAAAGGGTTCGGATGTGATTTTCGACGATTCGGTTAACTTCAGGGAGTGATTTGTGACTTAGCAGTGTGATCGGAATTGATTTTGGAGGTCCGGTGTAAAACTAGGCTTGAATTGGCGATGTTTGCATTTTGCTGATATCCGGTTGATAGGTGAGATTTTAATCTGAAGGTCGGAATGCAATTTCAACAATTTCAGTAGTTTTGATAGGTGATTTGGGATGTGTGTGCAAATTTTCAGATGATTCAGAGGTGATTTTGTTAGGTTTTTTATCCAATGCGAGTTTCGGAAGAATTTGAAGAACTTAGACTTGGATTTGATGTAATTTGTTGGTTTTAGTGTTAATCGTGATGATTTGATGATTGGAGAAAGTTTGAATAAGGTATTGAATCATGTTTGTATTTTTGGTTGAGGTCCCGGGGGCCTCGGGGTGAGTTCGGATGGCTAAACGGACAGATTTGGACTTGTGTTGTTCAATTGCTGCTGCTTCTTGTATGTTTTCGCTTTTGCAGAATTTGGACCGCAAAAACGGTATTGTTTATGCGATTGGGGAACCGCAGAAGATGGTTTGGACTTGAGTTTGGTTTCCGCAGAAGCAGAGAAGGGTCCGCAAAGCGGGAACCGCAGATGCGGAAATAGACCGCAGAAGCGGTTGGACCACTTTAAGTGAAAGTCCGCATAAGCGGACATTAGATCGTAAAAGCGGAAGTCGCAGAAGCAACCTTCTAACCTCATAAGCGGTTACTGCTGGGCAGAGATATTTAATTCAACATCGCAAATTTTTGGAAGAGTATCATATTTCATCTCAGACTTGGTGAGTTTTGGCGATTTTTAAAGAGGGTTTCAAGGGCTTTGATTATGTATGAATTCTTGGACTTAATAACATGATTCTATGGTGCAAATACATGAATTTAGACTGAATAATCAAGGAATTAAAGGTCAAAAATTATGGATTAGGGCTTGAACCTAAGAGAGCTTAAACTAGGGATTTGAGGGGTCAAATGGACTCCGAATCTTGTGATTTCATATGTATAGACTCATGGCGAGATAAGGAATCCGCTGGTGTGAAAGTTTATGAGTTTCGAGAAGTTGGCCCGGAGCTTGGGTTTTGCTAGTTTCGGAGATTCTTGTTATTTTTCGATTATTTTGATTGGATTTTGTTCCCTTGGCATATTGTGACGGATTCGCTGTAGTTTTGGTCAGATTTGACGCGCGAGGAGGTCGGTTCAAGAGACAAGGGCATAGCGAGCTAGACTTTGGCCGGTTAGAGGTGAGTAATGCTTGTAAATGATATCCTCAGAGTTTTAAACCCGGATTTGCACATCGTAGTGCTATATTGAGGTGAGACACGCACCCTATGACGAGTGCGTGGTCGTTTATTATTAGGGATTATGACTTGGTCCTTCCTGAGAGATGTTTCTACTGAGCTTTCGACTAGAACTTACTTTATAATCATCCTACTTGGATTTATTTGTTATATTTGGGTTAGAGATTGATATCACTGTTTTCGCATATTTTGCATATTATTTAATCACAGTTCAAGGTTTATATAGTGTTTTGCAACTCAACCATCTTTCTAAGATTTGGAAACTTAAATGATATTTCTAAATGATATTTTGCGGCTGAGAACTACTGTTTTACAAATACCCAAGGGGCTTAAGATGATTTTGGGACTGAGCATGGATCGGGCTACGCGCCGCTGCGGTATTACATTGATATTGACACTGAGAGACAGGTTGATGCCACGAGATGGCTTGATATTATGCTTGGGTTGTAGGATCCCCTCCAGAGTCTATACACACCCCCAATGAGCACCGTCGACGTTAAATGGATCGGGCTGCACCCTGCAGCAGGTACTAGAGTGTACCGACATATGCATTTCATTGCACTCATGCATTTATTCATTATCTGTTTTTGTGCAATTTCTTAAAAATATTTACCTACTGTTCGGGTATTATCTGAACATTGAGTACGGGGACCGAGGGGAGAATGTGCTTATCTGCACTATTGCTACTGCATTCATTTACATAACTGTTGAAAAAGATATTTTTCTTAAAAGAGTCTTTTAAACTGAGTTGAAATGTTTCTTTAAAGATTTCAAATCTTCACTGTTTTTCTCAAAAAGGATTTTTCTCTACTTCTATACGGCATGATGATCTGTGATACGTGATTTCTTACTGCTCAGTTGTTATTTACTTTTATTACTCACTGATTTGGAGTACTCACTTACTCCTTGCACCTCGTGTGCAGATGCAATTATTGGTTCACCCGGTAGTGGGTTTTTAGCTGATTGAAGATTGGCTATCATAGCTGAGCAAGGTGACTACCAGCGTCCGCGGCACCAGATTTTTACCTTTTTATTCTAAATTCCATACTGTATACTATTGGCCTTGTAAATGTATTTAGTCTCTTTTAGATGTTCGTGACTTGTGATATTTCGGTTTGGACCTTGCTCGGGTTTTACTTCCGCTAAATGTTAATAATAAATTATATTTAGACTGTTTATTCATGTTTAGCTACTTTTGAGAAAGGCAATTAAGGTCTGGTTAGTCTTGTCTTCACGAGATGCCCCATCACAATCGGAGCGAGATTTGAGTCGTGACATTTTCGGTGACTGAAGATGCTCCTTTAGTTTACCCTTTTTAATTAAATCATGGCGCATGAATTGATTAATGCAAGGACCTCTTTTATCATTGTTTTTCTTTTGAATTAAGTGCTTCATTACAAGGTGAAGATAGTACTAAAGTAAGTATGCGATAAATCTAGACCCAAAAAATAGATATTTTATTAGCTGGGCTGGATTATATATTATATCCTTCTTTTTTTAAGTAATAGATTATTGAAATTCCTACGTGTTCACTAACAATTAGTCATAGAATATCCATGTGTTAAATGATATTTGACACAAATATTTCGTGCATCGCATGAACATAAAGATTAGTATATTATATTAAAAGCATGAAGGTCCTTAGCGAAATGTCGCTCGCTATTTTTATCTTTTTAAATATATTTTACATTAAATAAAATTGTAAAATTAAAAAACTTTCTTTATATTTAGGAGTTCTAAAAAAATTATAATTTAACGTTTGATATCTTCTCCTAAAAAGGATAAAATATATTAAGACATAAAAGAATACAAAAAAAAAGTAGGAGAAAAGATTTTTGTTGGTTTCCAACAAGGAAACTTCACGGTGGTAATTTTTTTCTTTTTCCTTGTTTAATCTTAAAGACCAGTTCTGCCTTTATTTTCCTTTCATATGATTTTTTTTTTTTTTTTTTAAATTGAAATCATAAGTATTTTCTTAGAAGCTTGATTGTTAAATTCGTTAAAATTTACTACGGCATTAGGTATTGGAATTGCAATTAATTGTTGAAAAAAATAGTAATCAATTTGTGATAAGAAATTAATGATCATAATTTAATTTACAAAATACCTAAATTATCTCAATGCATATGTTAAAATAAATAGATGGAAAAGGACTATTATTTTTGGTTAAACAAAAACTAATATTATTTCTAAGAAAGTTTGCTATATAATGTAACTTTATAAAGCAAGAATTAGTTAGTAAATTTTTCTTGCAGATAATTTGATTTTTTATAATATATAACTGATTCGGTCACTAAGTAGAATTAGAGATAAATTTTATTATTTAACTACATAATTTATCTATCGCTAATTTTTTTCTCTTTGTAGTTAATTTGTCTAAGAATACATGGTACCTAGAATACTATTTTGATATGAAATTAATATAAAAGAATGAGATACATAATACACTAAACTTTCAAGATTATCTTGGTTGTTGTCATACTTTGATGGGATATCCGCTATATTTTTTTTTGACTAAGTAGGCTCAATATTTGTCATATTCAACAGCCTATATTTTCAAATATCTTATTGTTAAGTACATATATTTTTTATAATTTTATATGGATCGATAGAAAGTACACGCATCACGGACCTAGCACGAAAACCTTTAGTAAAATATCATTTGCCTTTTTTATTATTTAAAAATAGATTTGATATTGATTATAATTGTAATTTAATTATTCTACTAAATTCAACTAAATTTTGATCATTAAATCTTTCGGATTACATATATAGAAACTCAATTTTATAAAAATTTAAAACCAAATAAAAATTTATTTATAAATTCTTTCCTTAAATAAATTACGTAAAGTAATTATGACACGTGCATTAAACAAAATGTATATAAATGTGTCAGAAATCTACTAATAAATTTTAGATCTAGTAATATGTAGACCAAATTTACACCATAATAGATCGAATATATATATATATATATATATATATATATATATATATATATATATATATAAGTTTAATATGATATGCTTTTTTATAATTTGATAAAGATCGACAGAAAGTACATGCATCATATCCTAGCACGAAAACCCTTAGCAAATATTATTTGCTTTTTTTACTATTTAAAAATAGATTTGATATAGATTATAATAGTAATTTAATTATTCAACTAAATTTTGACCATTAAATCTTTCCTTATTCAGATTACATATATAGAAACCTCTGTGTACTACCCATATATATATTTCTTTTGTTACCAAAAAAAAAAGATTAATATGACATGCTTACATTTTGAAAATAATAGTAGTATTTTAATTTGAAGTAATAAGTACTGGAATGTACTTTAAGTTAATCATTTAAATAAGTTGAATACATATTGTAAATTTATACACATATTAAATTACAGTTTCAATTACAATACTCAAAAAGTAAAACATTTTTTTGGGTGCAATAAAAAGTAAAACATAGATAAGATAACTAAGTAATTTAAGGTAGTAGTTAATAGAGCTAAAAGAAAACATAGAGACCGAAAGGTATAAATTAACATTCCTTACTCCTTCCGGTCCAAAATAAGTGAGTTTTTAGTATTTTCATACAGATTAAGAAATCCACCTTTTAACATTAATTAGCAATGAAATTGACCATATTAACTTTTATTATCTCACATAAATACTCCTAACACCTATTCCAACACTATTTACTCCAAGGACAATGTAGGGAAAAAATAATTAATTCATTCTTAAAATCTAGAAAAATTACTTAATTTGAAAAAAAAGGCCAAAAAGTCACTTATTTTGGACCGGATTGAGTATTGAATTAGCTATGCAGAATCAATATTCTTTGTTGAAATAAATTTACACGTTTATTTTAATTTAAAAATAATATTTATTTTAGTTCTTTTTTAAAAATAAATTTACACATTTATTCTTTCTACATTTTCTTATTTAGATAGGTTAACACGCACAACGCGCGTACCATAAGACTAATAATAATAATAATAAAAGCAAAACAATCAATAGGATGTTCGGTAATTCTATAAAAGAAAAGAAAAAATACAAAAAGTAGAAAATGACAGCCTTGTTATGAATAATTTGTACATTGGATACTACATTAGATACTACATTTGATGCTACATTGGATGCTACATTGGATGCCCATATTGTGAATATCTTAAAGATTAAATCTCCTATTTTATGTTCATCATCTTTACTTTTTATGCCTATAAAAGGCCATGTAATTGCAATGGAAATGTATACACAATTGAAGAAGAAAATCTCTTCCTTCTCTCTATCTATATTTCTTGTTCATGTTTTACTAAATTGCTTCATTTTATAACACGTTATCAGCACGAATTGCTATTTTATTTGGCACTTCGTAAAAACCAAAAGACGAAAAAGGCAAGGAATTGAATCAATTGATTTTGAAGGTAAAGTTGTTAATAGTGGTTGTTTCTTCTTATAAGTTAAATGGTCCAATCCTTTACACATTGGGCAAGCTTTAGAAACTATGTTTCATGTATATACATCCTTTTGCCTCTTTTAGTGTGTGTATGTTTTTTTATCTTCTTTACTTTTGCTGAATAGTTTCTCAATATTTAGCATTTCATCTCGTCAATATATTTGTGGTAAGACTGATTTTACCATTACAAAAGATATATGCACATGTAAATATAATATAAATAAAATATAGATGTATTTGGTGACACTATTATGCTTGTGATGATGTCATATGTTGTATATTGTTTAATTTATTTCTTCTTACAGGTATTCTTTAATATTATTCATCGTCTCATTTGTTAAGCATATGATTTTACAATCTCAATTTGGACTTGTCCCATTAATAAATTTGTCCTTGCAGTTCATGAATAAGGAAACATAATGATAGAACAAATTATTTTTTTTAGAAGGCAGTGAGTATATTTCGTTGTTTTTATGGCAAAAGACATTGTTTACCTTTAGTTCATGAAGTATACTTGTAAGAGATTGTGTTTTTTCCTTTATATTTAACCATTTCATGTATTATTGTCCATGAAAAGATCTATGCTGGTTCTAATTAAAATTCTAAGTAATAATATTTTAAAGGCTCATAGGTGAGTCTCAGTTGAACTTTGGCCTATTATTCGATTGATTGAGGGTAAGACATCGGAATTAAATCCTGATGCACCATAATAATAAGAGTTGGGTATGAGTCCTAATTCATTATGGCCTAATATGCATTTATATTGGTAAGACATTGGATTTTGAGTCCTACTATACCATATTGATGATATAGTGATGACTAAAGAAAAATAATATATTTTTCATTAAAGGCATGAAGATTGTCCCGCTTGATTTGCCCCATTCTTTAAGTGAATGTGACAACGACGCATAATAAGTCTGAATGAAGATAAGTGGTTGAACAATGAACGTGAGCGTTCCAAAGATCAAAACAATAATAATCATCACTATGATTATAAAAGGAGAAAATAAAGATTCTCATAATAGTCCTTCAAAATATGAAGGCAATGTTTACATCAACTTGGTATGAAAATAATAAAGCACGTCACTGATTATGATCCATTCCTTGAAGAAAATGTGACTTGTGATAAGCATTGAAATGCAGACATATTCCTATATGTAAATGTAGTAATATGTGATAAAAGTAATGAATAAAGACATGCAAGACATGCTTGGATGAATACCACACAACTCGCCCTTGAGAGAGGTTTGAGTGAAATAAAGAGACTAAATATTATTGTGTGGTTACATGAATATGTCATTGGTCTCGTACATGTGATACGCCAAAATATTTTGGCATGCCTTATAAAAGTTATTAAAAGCAAAATTAAAGCAAGAAATGATTTTGCTTATGATGATTTTGACCATGACAATTTATTATAATATAAGTTTCTCCATGAAGGAGACATTTACCATATGAATGATATGATAAAAGATCTTGTAGTATAAAAGTTGTTAAAAGATCTGAAAGAACTAATTTGCTACTACCCGGATGAATAAAATTATTCATGATATTGATATTGAACAGTCTTAAAAGAAACTTTTTGAGTTTCAAATGTATAAATCAAAGTGGTTGACATGTTCAGACTATAAATGAAAGGAATATTGAATATCTTCATATTTCTATAATTATACCTGGTAAATATGAAATGTTACTCGGATTTCTTTCTATTTGTACTACACAAGTATAAGCATGATGCTTGAAACATATGCCATAAGTAAACTAGAGGTTTACTAAAATAAATATTAGTTGGCATAACCGGTTGACCATCCCGGTTCAATTATGATGCGAAAATTAATTGAGAATTCCATTGGCGTATATTGAAGAATAGAAGATTCTTCAAGAATTCTCTTGTGTTGCTAATTCTCATGATATACCAGTTAAGGTTGGGATTGAATCCCTTGATTTCTGAAACGAATAAGGTGATAAATATATAGGCCCAGTCACCTGCCATGTGAACTGTTTACTATTATATGATTTTAATAGATGCATCTATTCTATGGTCACATGTGCATTTGTTATCAACTTGCAGTTTGATTTTTGCAAGATTGATTGCTCAAATTATTAGAGCACATTTCCAGAATATAAATTATGATGATTTAACTTAATAATACTGGTTTAAATCTAAGTTGGTTTAGCAGAAATTTTACGCCTCCAATTATAGCTAAATCATTGGTTATGAGAACAAAACTCTCAAAAATGAAATTTTGTATGAGATGTATTATTTAATATATAGCAGCACTTGTTCGCATCTAGCCAAGTTATGAAAATTTCCCCTATCACAATCAGTTCAGGGTCGGGAACCAAATAATTTTTATATAAAATATGTATGTGCTATATGATTTAATTACGCCACCACAATACATAAAGATGGATTCACACGGGAGGTTATGAAGTGTGTTAGTGATCCCAACATTAGGGGGAGAAAATGGCAACTGAGAAAGTAATACGTGAAATGAATTGTTATGAATACATATAGATCCTCGTACAAGAAAATACGAACTTGAAGTTCAAGTGATAATTCATTTACAAATTATTGCCAGACGCATTTGTTGACCCAAAGCTAAATGCATATTTCAGCTGTTAATGCTCCAAATAGAATGAAGTCCATGGGGGACAGAGTCTATGTCATTCATAAAGCATAACAGACCAATCGGTTTCAAAGATAAACTCCTTGAAGAAGGAGAGGGGCAAATATTCAAAATGATCATAATAAGGAGGAAAATGCTCTAGAAAAGCACCACAATATAACACTTCATAAGACCTCATGGGAGAGGCTCAGGTACCTGAAATAATGAGATAAAGAGATCTCAATAAGTTATGTCTTTATTAGGTAATAATGGAACCGACATATAGTGATCGCCCACGATATTTTTAATATAATATAGCGCTCAATATTATTAATATTGACGAGGATCTTGAGCTCAAATCTATCATGAAATTTGACAGATAAATGATTTTCCAAAATAAAATAAAATACACAATCAAGATTGATTTCACCTGAAAAATATGAAGTTGGACGAATAGTCCCAACACATGAAAGTATAAGGCCAGTGGAGGTATAAATTTATTCATGTGTGAAAGAGGTCAAATCGATAAACATAAAGATGACTTGTGTTACAGGAAGATTGAAAATATCCTGGCATTGATTATATAGAGACACGTTCTCTTGTGGTGGATGTAGTCATTTCAGGTTTTAATACGGCAATACATAAAAAACTTGATATGCGTAAAATGGAAATCATTTGAGGATTTAAATTGTTCTGAAGCATATTATGATTTCCAAGAAATTTAATAAATAAGGCTTCAATAATCCTTATGCGGATTGACAGAATATGGGCGCATATGGTATAATCGCCCAAGAAAATACTTGTTGAAAGAAGGGTACAAGAATAATTCAATTTGTCCTTGTACCTTTATAAAAGGATCTGAATTTGAATTTGTTATAATCGCCGTGTATGTTGATGATTCAAATATCATTAGAACTCCCGGGGAACATCATAAAGCAGTAAAGTGTTTTATGAAAAAATTTGAAATGAAAGATAAAATTTTATCTTGGTCCACAAATATGAAAGATGAAATTTTTGTTCATCAATTAATATACACTGAAAAAATTTTAAAGCGATTATATATGGATAAAGTACATCCATTGAGTACCCTGATGGTTGTGTGATCACTTGATATAAAGATTTATTCCGACCTCATGAAAATAATGAAGAATTTCTTGATTGAAGTACCATACCTTAGTGCAATTGATGCACTAATGTATCTTGCTAACACTACAAGATGTGACATAGATTTTTCAGTTAATGTCCGAGCAAGATATATATCTACTCTTACAAGGAGACATTGGAATGAAATCAAATACATATTGTGTTATCTGAAATAGACTACGATGTGGGCTTATTTTATGACAATGATTACAATCCCGATCTTGATGGTTATGCTGATGCAGGTTATTTATCTAACACATACAAGGTTTGATCTCAAACATGCTATGTGTTATGTATGGAGGCATATTGTGAATATCTTAAAGATTAAATCTCCTATTTTATGTTCATCATTTTTTACTTTTTATACCTATAAAAGGCCATGTAATTGCAATAGAAATGTAGACACAATTAAAGAAGAAAATTTCTTTCTTCTCTCTATCTATATTTTCTGTTCATATTTTACTAAATTGCTTTAATTTTATAATAAGTCTTTAAATTAAAATTAGTTGGAACAGAGAGAGAGTATGGGTTTTGAATGGGGTAGCTATTAGGTGGCTGAGGTGGTGATGGTATTCTTTCGTAAATGAAGCTAGTAGGGTTAATTAATTGATTAACGTCAAAATATTTATTATAAAAGAAGAAAGAAGAGAGATCCATCTATGATCTGCGACAAACGAATATGAGTAGTCAAATCTTAGCTTCCCAGTCCTCAGTTCCCCACTTAATTAATTTTTCCAGCATAAGTTGTTGATTAATTAACGCAAACAAACAAGCTTTCTTAGACAATGCAAATTCTAATGGTGTTTACTCATATAATATGTAGTACTATAACTACTACTTAAATCAACTTTCAATTTAAATACAAGTTTGCCCCTTAACTTTAAAGATAATCCACTGAAGCACCTGAACTGAAATGAGTTGAGTTTAATTGTCTCTAAAGTTTGACTATCAAATTATTCCTAATGTGTTCCAATAACTTTGAACTGAAAACTAGTAATTTTCATAGCATTATCTAAACAAATGCCTATCAATATTCCAAATTTTAAAGAATTGAATTCGAACGTTATTTAAAATAAATCATATTAATCATCCAAGAAAAATAATATTATACGAACGGAACAAGAAAACTAATATAGTATTAAGAATTCGATGTTTTGCTAATGCTAAAAAGTGGTCCTTAAGTATAGGAAATGAGACAACTAAAGACGGAAAAGGGAAAATAAAAGAGTTCAATATGAATTCTTGACTAAAAAAAGTTTGGTGTGCAACATGTTTCTTCAAGTTACTACTTGAAAGGAACTTCAATTTCCTTACTTCCATTCCTCATTTTTGTGTTACGTTAAAATTCAGAGGTATCATAGTGTTCAACTGAAAAAGTTGAGGGGGGGGAATTAGAATTATACTTAAAAGTTAATTGAGCCTAGTAGCTGTAATTAGAAAAGGAACAAGCACTGGTTTAAGCAAAAACAAAAGAGGACGAACGCACATTTCCCAAGTGACACGTGTCAATGTCCCCATCCCTGGGTGCAGCAAAGCAATTTGCATGAGGGGACGCACCCACTTAAAAGCGATCCAGTCAAACTCTAAGACTGCAAAAATTATTTAAATAAATCAACATAAACTAAGATAAAACAGCAGATTTTTTTTCAAAATAATTTGTGGGGATAATATAAAAAAGCATAGAGTACACAAAAACACATACACACACAGCACACTCTGTCCTGATTATTGACCAGTCAATTTGCTTAGCTGCCACTTTTTAAAAAGGCAAAGGCCCCAATTCCAACTTCTCCCAAGCCCACTCCCCATTCTATATTTTTGTATTTTATTCTATTTTGTAAATTGTATTTTTCAAATCTTTGAGTTTGTTTTAGTGCAAAGTTTTATTTTATGTAATATATGATAGAACGTATTATTTGCTTTATAGCCAATATTTTCAGTCCTACCTTACAAATCCAGTAGAGCAAGATTTTCATCAAAAAGATTTTAAAAAAAAAAAACTAAATAATAAACAGGTAAAAAGAATTAAGGAAATTAACCTAACATACACGATCTGATTTTAAGCGAAGAGGATTTGACTAAACCTCTTCTGCGTATCTAACTCTGCCCCTACTCGTAACAAGTAGCTTTTAAGAGAAGGTTGGTAAGTAATATTTCGTGTCTTCTCGGGATTACTTAGTTGTCTTTTCTACTCTTTGTTAATTACTAAGCTAGCATTTATACATAAATTTAGTTAAAACATAAAAAATTAATTTTCGAAAGTTTGTTGAAAAATAATTGTTGAACATTGAAGTTGTATTTAAATAAGCACTTTATTTGAAGAAAAGTTAAAGTTTTGCGAGTGAAAAAAAAAATTTATCAAAAAACTGTTCTAACCCAATTTGTGGAAACTTGAAAATTTTTAAATTTTTCCTGAAAATATAATTATATTTTATAAGAAAATAATTAGTGAAACCAAAATTTATAGTCAAACTAAAGCTAACTATTTTCATGAGTTACCTCCAAAGTAAAAAAGAAAGAAATATTTTGTCCACACGAGTGACATGTTTGATGCTTTTAGTTTTATATCTTAATTAATAAGACTATGGTAAAACTCTAATCTTCTTGAGATCTGTTATATTTTAAAATCCTTTAGAGCATGTTTAAAAAGTCACCTTGAAAATTGATGGGTATAATTATTATAGTTTGGTATATTTATTTGGCCAAGTAATTATTTGGTCAATATGAAATTGAGTGTTATTGGATGGGCGTAAATATACTTTCCAATTCTTAATAGGGGTGTGTCAATTGGTGGTAATTATATTGTGTAATTATAATGTTGCATTTTAATTTCTTTCCTTTTTTATTTTATTTTTTATTTTATTTTTTATTTCTATTTTTAAATTTTTTAATTTTATTTTACTTTTTAATTTTTTTTGAAATTTTAAAATATATTCTTCTTTTATTTTTCTATATTTACTTCTTGTGATTCCATATAATTGCTTATATTTATTTATTTTATTATTTTATTTTTTAAATTATACCTCCTAATATTAAAAATAACGAGTCATTAACAAACTTGGCATATAATGAATGATGCAATTATAGTGAAATTTCATTGTTGAATGTGGTTATAAACTTATCATGTTTCCTAATTATTAAGTTGCAGTGGAACTTACTATTATTATGTTGGAATTTGATATATGTTAAAAAAAATTAAATTTTAAAATTGTATTATATTCATGATTTTAATGTACTTGTTTTAGAAGTATTGGCTCACACTGCATGTTGTTCCTTTTTTTTTTAAATAGTAATTTCCATTTCATCAAATAAATCAGAATATTACAGATTTACCAGTAGCCACTGACTAGCTACTGTTTCCACTCAGTCTAATATGAATTCACTCCCAAACGCTATATATACATTAAAATTCAAGAACGTATAATTTTTTCTGTCTTTTTCTAGGGGTAGTGATCCAGTCTTCTCAAAACAATCTTCCAGTTTTTAAGAGAGGTTCCTTGTGTATGCACGTGAACTGCTTTCTCTTTGCATGTATCATTTATAACAACGCTTTCACCTTAGAACCTAATCTTGTTCCTTTCTCGCCAGAGACAGTATACCAACATTCCAAACACACTAGTGGTTATTTCAGCATGTACATTTCTCCTTTTTGCAATGTTGTTTATCCATTCTATTTCATTGTTCCAATCACAAATGGTTCTCTAGTATCCCAGCCATATGAGCAATCTATTCCATAACCCCCATGATATCGGGCAAGTAAAAAATAGATGGTCAAAAGATTCATCTACTTGCTTGCAGAATACATATTGTTGCGGGATCTGTATCCCAAAGTGCATTAGCCGCTCCACTGTTACCAGTCTTCTGCGCAAAGCTAGCCAAACGATAAATTTGAATCTTGGGTGAAGTTTTGGCTGCAGTACTAAACTTTTCCATTGTACTTTTGGGGTTTGAGGGAGCTGGAGTCTGTAGAGCTTGTTGATGTTGAACAGTTCACCCCTCTGTAGCTGGATCAATCGACATTTCAGGTCCCCCTGTATACCCTGAAGACTTGTTATCAGTGATCTGGTTTCAAATATCTTCCTCAATTTATTTATAGGCATATATTTATTATTTTAAATTTTGATAATTACTTAATTTAAAAATTAACCTAACTATGTAATTACATTATGACAAATAAATATATAATTGTAATTACACAACTATATAATTACTATAGTGTATAACTATTACTCTAATAGTTATACTAATTCTAATTACAAGATAACTTTCTAAACAGACTCTCAAAGAATTTCTATCTCCAAGCTTTAATTTTTAAAACAAAAAAGAGACATAAAGAAAAAAAAAGAGATTCAGTGTATGAAAATTAAAGAAGACTCATTGTATCCCCAAGACAACGCCGCACGTTACAGTTTGACCAACTGACCCGTTGTTGCGTCTTTTTTATAATTACCCAATTCATCCGTGACTCCAACCAAAAGTTTCTTCCTACTCTCGAAAAAGGCAAATCACCCTTCTTTTTTTACTACTACATCAAACTTGTAGTAATAATATTCCATTTTCTTTACCCTAGAATAAATAAGAAAATAAATAAAAAACCGGATATTTCGGTGGCATCGAAGTTTGGACCACCATACACGTGTGGTCCACGAGCTTCTCTGGTCAAATTACCGTCTATAGCCGGTAACCTTATTTTTTGCTTTTCAAATAAACCCTATAATACTTTCATTATTCCTTTTTGTATATAAAATTATCTCAAAATGAAATTTAAATTATTTAATTTATATAAAATTCAAACTAAACGATAATAATATCAGTAGTGCTCAAACGAAAAAATAAAGATTTATATAGTCTAAGAAAATATTGAATGATTAAAGTTATTAAAGTAACAAACATAATAACGTCAAAAAATTAAAAGTTAGTAAAATGAAGCGGAGTATATTATAGGAAAACTAAAATAAGATTATTTAAAAAATTAGAAAAGATAAAATATTTTAAAAAGAAAAACGGTTTTTGTAGGATTTCCAGGTATAACTTTGACCCATTATCCATCGGGGGTGTGGAGGGGGGTAGGGGGCACACACACTAAACTCTAAAGAGGTAGCTGTTCTACCCTTTTTTCCCCTTTTATTCTCTCTCTCATTTTTGGGTAAGGTTTCTCTTTAACTCCTCTTCCATTTTTCTCTCTTTTCCCTGATCTGAAACTTGTAAAGTTTAAATGTTGGAGAGTTTTTTGTGCTAATTTTGGGGAATTTGTTTTTCAGTCGAGATTTTCTTTGTTGGATTTGATTTCTTCTTTATTGGTATTATTTTGTTGTTGATTTGTAGATTGGAATGATTTCAATCTTTTAGAGGTTGAACAGTAAGTGAGAAAAGTGTATAGGTTTGGTGATTGAGGAGGGGCTATTGTTGAAAAAAAAGATCCTTATAGTGTTGATGATGATAATGATGGTGAAAATGAGCACTATGGCTCTTTTGACCAGAGAAAAAGAGTTGAGATAAAAGGAAAAAAAGAGATGTCCCCCCTTACTGTCAAATCCTGCTTGTAATTGTCAATGAAAGATAAAGAGAGAAGACAAAAGAGTGTAAAGACTGTTCTTTTCCTTTTCTCTTTTTTCATCCACACGCTTCATGTTTGCCCTCTAAATGCTGCTGCTGCTGCTTTGAAACACACCCCTTAGAAATAGAAATAGAAATATTCTTGTTAGTTTAGCAAAAATGCCCATGTATCAGCCATCTAGAGGGAGGGGTGAGGAGTATGATGTTGGGGGAGGTGGGCAGGTTTTGGATCTGGAAACTGCTGTTAAGGATGGGATTTTGGGTGGTGGAGGTGGGGTTGTAATAGTTCACGGTGGTGCAATAGAAAAGAAATTGAGTCTTAAGAAAATGATTGAGGAGCTTGATTCAATTGAGGTTCCTTCAGTTTTCATTTGTCCAATTTCATTGGAGCCCATGCAAGATCCAGTTACTCTTTGCACAGGACAAACATATGAGAGGTCTAATATTCTCAAATGGTTCTCTTTGGGGCATTTTACTTGTCCCACCACAATGCAAGAGTTGTGGGATGATTCAATCACTCCTAACAATACTCTTCACCAGCTGATTTACAGTTGGTTTTCTCAAAAGTATTTGGCTATGAAAAAGAGGTCAGAGGATGTGCAAGGAAGGGTTTTGGAAATTTTAGAGACATTGAAAAAGGTTAAGGGCGAGGCTAGAGTTTCAGCTTTGAAAGAGCTAAGACAAGTTGTCACTGCCCATCATTCAGCCAAGAAAACAGTGGCTGAAAACAGTGGTGTTAGTTTGATTACTTCACTCTTAGGTCCTTTCACTAAACACGTTGTGGCTTCTGAGGCAATTGGGATTTTGGTACACTTGGATCTGAACTCAGATGGCAAGGCTAATTTGATGCAACCCAATAAGATTTCCCTTATGGTGGATACCTTGAATGAGGGATCCATTGATACCAAGATAAATTGCACAAAATTGCTCGAAATGTTGATGGAGGGAAAGGATTCAGAGTGGGAAGTTCTTTCAAGCTTGAGTCTTTTGGTAGGATTACTGAGACTAATAAAAGATAAGAGACACCCAAATGGGGTTTTGTCTGGTCTGAGATTGCTCAAGCTGATTTCATCACACGAATCGCTTAGGAATTCGATTGTTGGTATTGGGGCAATCCCTCAATTGGTGGAAGTATTGCCCAACTTGAATGCTGAATGTTTAGAGTTAGCCTTGGTTATCCTTGAAGCTTTGTCTACCCTACCAGAGGGTGCATTGGCGTTGATGGATTGTCGTAGCACCATTCCGAATATGGTCAAATTGCTCATGAAGGTATCTGAAAGCTGTACTCAGTTTGCGTTATCGATTCTAGGGGCAGTCTGCAAGCTTGCCCCGGAAAAATGTGCATCTGTGGCTGTTGAGGCAGGTCTAGCAGCCAAATTGTTGCTTGTTATTCAAAGTGGATGCAATCCGGTGTTGAAGCAACGGTCTGCTGAGCTCTTGAAACTGTGCAGTCTAAATTACTCAGAGGCCATGTTCATTTCCAAGTGTAGGCTTACAAAAACAATGCAATGAGGGTAACATGGTGTTGGTCATACACGTCAACTGATTTCGTTCTCTACCCCCGTAAGGGCAAGGTGCTCGGCAGCTCGCGGAATCTGCATAATTGGGCAAGGAGCTACCTACTACTTGTACATATTAAAGAGCTTTAGCTCTCATGAAAAAGGCTTCATAATGTGCATTATAGACAAAATGCTTATACCAGACTGTGGTTCGGTGCCTTTCGATTGATCTTTCCGCTGAGGTTTTCCAATAACGTATGGCACACAATTGATTCTTCAAATCTTTGTAGTCAGTTAGACTGCTGATTGATTGCCTTGTTGCTAAAATAGAATGCTATATATCCTATTTGCTATGTAAAATGGTGGAGGGTGGAAAATGGGAAAGAATTGTCCGGCAAAGCTAGCGTTTGAAATTGTAATTGTACACATTTCTTGTGGGATTTTCCGAGTTGATCCCCATTCCCAAATTTCCCCAATTATTTTTAGGAAGTCCTGAAATGACTTTCACTTCTTCGCTCAAGTCAATCGGAACGTTTCGCTCGGGAGTTCTTTTTTTCCCTTATTGTGGAGATCTTCATTTGTAAAAAAGCAACATTTCCAATATGAAATCAGCATTCCCAATGGATTCAATTTTTCCTTCTCAATTGTTTTCTGAATGACCAGTTGCATTCTTAGCTTTTACTTGTTATGTCTCGTCTACTCTGCTTCTTTTTAATATTGTACTGGCTTCAAGTGATTATTCACCCTTTCCCCTTTGTGAACTTTCAAGATTTACTTGTGTATGTTCCCTCATCTCTGTTGCAGTGAGCAGTTATGAATGTTAGAAGTTGTTGTCTTTGGGTTCTATACAATAGACCCTCTAGTCCGGACCCGAGGAGCTAACCGGGCTGTCCTTTTTTATTGATCTTTGTTGGAAAGAGTTGCTGTCTTGCTGATTGGAAATGCTGGCCTGTTCTTGCTAGCTTGTTTGGGGTGTAAGAATGGATAGAGAGGACAAGTGTAAAGTGGGTTTCAACTGAACTTTCAACTTCCTATTAAAGTCTTTCTTGTAATAATAGCTCTAGCCTCTAGACAACAAAAAATAGCACTTCCCTTGAGTCACTATCATGGTTTTCATGCTGCATACGGAATTAAGAAAAACCTCCTTTAAGTTTCAAAGCTTTTTGCTCTAACTAGTTTTATGGTCTTTGGTCCCTGGTTTAAACATGCATACTTAAGAGACTGTTTCGTGGCTGGAATCCGTCGTGACTTTTTGATCACATCAACAATTTTACCAGGCAGGTAATATGTCTTAGAGAAAACCCACTTAAGTACACATCATATGACAACGAGAAATTGTTATTCTTGGAGTTATCAAAACTTGTTCGAATGGTCAAAATTATGAGTTTCAAGATTTGGAAGCACGTGCAGATAAGGTATTTTATACTTGTTGGAATTGTATTCGAGGGTTTTGCTTCATGGCTTCAACTTTGATGCAAATATAAAGACACCCCCACGTACTCTTAGCTTGGACCAAGAATAGGAGTAGATAAAAAAGGAGAAGGAGAAGGGGTTGAAAATAGCTTACCTTAAAAGCAGAGGAGGAGACAAGTACTTATTTGTTGGCATTGCAAATTAGGAACTTTGACTGAGATCTAACGACTTAAAAGTAAGGAAAATTTGCTGAGAAAAGCATACTACTACTGCTTTGGATGTGAGGACCATTCAAGCCTTGAAAGAGCTCTGAATTGGGGGACTTTTTTAAAGGCAAAAGAACATTGTTTGCTTGTTCGCATATTACCTTTTGGCAAAACACAACATGAACCTTTCCTTTCGAATAACGCTAGTCTACGGGACAGTTTGCCTCTTCGATTGCTAATATAGATTCCGGATAACTCTATCAACTAAATCTTAAATGAATATAAAGAAATTACTAAGTATTTGTTGTTTGTGTAGAGATTTGAACCTTAATCTCTCGAGATTTTTACTGACTTCGATGATAGTTAGGATATACCCTTGCGTGCAAAAGCGATATTAATTTTACACTTTTTGAAGAAAGAAGCAAATATCCTTCATTGAGCCGAGTGTCGATTGGAAACAGCCTCTCTGCTCTTTCGGGTAAGGGTAAGGCCCGTCTACATATTACCCTGACTATACTGAGTAGTTGTTGTTGTTGTTGTTGAAGAAAGAAGCAAATAAATTTACATTTCATAATTTAGAAAGAAACTTTTTTCTTTTGTGGTTTAGAAACTGATAACTAAGAATGCCAGTTGTCAAATCAAGTAACAAATAGGCTTTAATAAATGCGTCACTCTCATTTATCATCGTGAGGTCGAGTTTTGACCCATACATATAGTCCCTCCGCTTATTGAGGCCGTGCTCAGGCTGAGCTCGATGAGCGGATTTTGCTAATTGCCACAACCGTCTATGCGTCGAGAGCGATTGTAGCCCTTTACCTTCGAGGATGGTCGTACCATTTATTCTTAAGGGATGGCCGTAGCCATTTTTATTCAGCAGATGGCCGTGGCCGTTTTTACTTTGGATATGGCTGTAGCCATTTTGCTTAGAAGATGGGCATAGCCATTTTTACTTTGGAGATGGCCGTAGCCATTCTTTTAGGAGATGACCGTAGTCATTTTTAATGGTCGTAGCCATTTTTCTTAGGAGATGGCCGTAGCCATTTTTACTTTGGAGGCCGTAGCCAATTTTACTTTGGAGATGGTCGTAGCCATTTTTACTTTGGAGATGGCCGTAGCCATTTTGCTTAGGAGATGGCCGTAGACATTTTCACTTTGGAGATGGGCGTGACCATTTTTACTTTGGAGATGGCCATAGCCATTTTTCTTAGGAGATGATATGATCACGCTTACTGCGTATATATATAAAAAAAGATATCGTGTGCATGGTAATGCACGAGGCGTGACCTTAGTATCTCGAGGTCGTTACAACCGTTTTGTGGGGGACACGTCAATTGACGGTTGAATGACCGTTCTGAGGCACTTGTCATTACGGTGCCCGTTACTGTAGACCCGAACCGTTCTACGGTTGGTAAGTTAGTTAATGGTGACCTTTGGGATTCGTGAAAGTCATTTATGCTTTGTCTATACGTAGGGGGTCATATCATTCAGTTCTCGCCTTTCTGCTATTTGCTTTAGTAAAGTTCTTAAAGATAACCTGTGTTGTTACTCCATTCTCCTTTGTTTATCGTTGGATTTTCGTTTCTTCTTGATTTTCCTGTGAATTTCATCACTTTTCTCTCTTCATACCATCAATGGCGAGCGGTTCTCGTTCTGATATTATTCCGGCGGCGGTTGTGGCGGCTGAGGGGCCATTGACGGTGGTGGAAACCACCGATTTGCAGAATGTCGATCGGTAACCATCGGTGACCGATGCTTTCCCTGACCGGCGGTCCGGCAACCGATTTCACTTGCCCCGAGGGAGAAGATCAAATAGATGAGGCCCCACTGATGGGAGAAGTTGGCCTTGCTCAGCAGAGGGAGAAATGTGGTATCCCTTGCTTCGCCGACATTGCCCTAGCCGGGAGCGGCGACAGGGTGCATCTTGACCGCCGAGGTTATTGTGTTTTCTACGCCTACCCTTTTAGGCTGGGATTCGGGATTCCTCTTCCCCTGCTGGTGGTTGATTTTTGCCGTTACTACAGGGTGTGCCCTGGTCAGCTCATCCCCTCTTGTTATAAATTATTGGCGATGCTCATCAAATATGCGGAGTTGGCGTGGAGGAAAATCACGCTTGGACACGTGCTTACTCTGTACGCCCCTCAGAAGGTGTGTGGTACTATGATTCGGTTGGTTCCTCGTGGGACCGATGGCTTAACTGCGGAGCTTGACGACGAGGTCGCTGCCCCCCCCCCCCCCATACGAGTATTTCTTCTATATCATGACCAGACACCTGGTGACCTGTGCTACTGATTTCTCAGAGGAGTGGAACCATGGACGTAAGTTTATTTTACGCTGGCCTTGACTTCTTTTGGTTGAACGTTCTGCTTTTCGTTGTTATTATGTACTGATTTTTTGTTGTGCCATAGCGGGAGGTGTGCCACCGGTGCCGCTCACTGGCATTCGTGAGTGGGTCGAAACTGTGCTTCCCATTACAACAGGGATTCGCACGTGGGCGTCTTTTTGGGAGGTGCATGGATATAGGCCGGCTGCTGGTAAGAGTCCGACTTGCTGCTATTATTCTTCTTTCGTAGCTTTTCGGTTTCTTTGGCTTAACCTTTCTTCTTAAGCTTAGCCTTTCTTGTTTGGATTGTCTGAACGACCTCAACGTATAAGAGTTCCTCAGCTTGCTTTTCGCAGGCCGGGGCCTACTGCTCTATTAGTTGCAATGCCGGCGCCTCGCCCAGTTCCTAGGGAGACTTCAGTGGAATCCTCGGCTGCGCATTCTCCGATGGTCTGCGTCCCGAGTTGAGGAATCTCTAGGGGTTGTGCGTTCCAAGGCGGAGCGGTCCTCAAATGAAGATGAGGAAGAGTATGAGAGGCTGCTGGTTCCGCGCAGGGTGGCGTTCACTCCAGCCCCTCCAAAGGTGATTAGTTTGGACTCTTCGCCGTCGGCAGAGGAGGGGGCGCAAAGGACCTTGCCCCAGAGGGTGATCATTTAGTGGGGGTTGCCTCGGTTGGCCTAGGCCAAGATGATATAGTCGCTTCGGCGATTCAACTTTCAGTTCCTGTTGCTAAGAGGGAGGGTAGTTCCTTGGCAACTGTTTTGGTGGAGAGGACGGGCGCCGAGACTTCGGTGAATGCAGGTGCCTTGACGTCTCGGGCGGCGGAGGCCTCGACTTCCAGAGCGGCGGAAGAAAGGAGCGCCTCGGGAGAGGGAGACGACTCTGAGTTTGATATGGATCCTGAGGATATCCGCACGTTTCAGGAGGGCTTTACCCGCCCAGCGGCGCAGGACGAAAGGGATTTTCGTTATTTGGAGATCCCTAACGACCAGAACCTGCTGCTCGAGGAGGAGAATCTGGTAACATTGTTTGGGGTTATGTGCTCCGATGCGGAGTGTGCGTCCTTGAGGGATATCTCGAACGTCGGGTTGATGGGTTTAGGCTGTTATTAATCACTTTTTGTTATTCAGTTCTGTGTTTTGTGATTCAGCTTGGTAATGAATTACATGGTCTAAATCAACAACTGATTCATTACCAAGCTGATTCTCCTTCATAAAAAAACACAGAACTGAATAACAAAAACTTATTCATAATAGCCTAAACCAACATCGACTAAGTTAGGTTTGTTGGATCGGGTAGAATTGGCGGGTGAGACGTATTCTGGATGAATATTAACCAACCAATAGTATAATGACACATCATTAAAAATAACTTTGAAATTAGGCAGATCTGGATAAGGCTGTATCCGGTTCCGGTTCTGGGTCTATTTGGGTCTGGCAGTTCCGGTTCTGGCGGTTCCGGTTCTGCGGTTCTGACGGTTCCGGAGCCGGAACCGCTACCATACGGTTCCGGGTACCATCCGGTTCCGGTTCTGGCGGTTCCAGTTCCGGCGGTTCTGGCGGTTCCGGCGGTTCTGCAAATTTTGTTTTTTTTAAAAACCAATATCTTGTATAGTAGTCATTAGTATATTGTAGAATATATTTTATATGGTGTACTATGTTCTTAGTATAGTATATATTGTGTTTGGTAATTAGTATATATTGTGTATAAGTAGTGTATATTTTGTATATAAGTAGTATATATTGTATTTAAGTAGTATATATTGTATATAAGTAGTGTATATTGTGTTGTAGTTATTAATTAGTATAAATTGTATATAAGTAGTATATATTGATAAAAGAATGTTGTCATTAGTATATTGTGTTGTATGTTATATAAATATTCAAGGATTGATATAGAAGTAAAGACAAAGAAATATTGAGACAAAAGATATTCAAGGATATGATAAAGAGCATATTTATTGACCAAAATGGCATATCTTTCTTAGTCTTCCTTCCCCCAATGGAATGAGCACAACATGGTACTAATACCACCATTAAAAGGAAAAAACTAAAAGAAGACATGCCAATGTACAAGTTACATCATAATTTATGCATTATTTCTAACAAATCTCATAAAACCTTCAAGGTTTGGAGGTGGTTGTGTTGGCGGTGGTGGAAATGAAGCTTGTTCATCACCACTTCCGGGTGAAGATGTTTCCTGAGCAAGTTCTGCTAGCATTTCTTCACAGTACTCATCTATTTCTGGTTGTGATTCAGCTAGCCCAAAGTTCCTTCTTTCTGCGCGGATCCAATCTCGAAAAAGCACTGATTTTTCCAAGCTGTCCCGCATCGACGCTCCGTGATCATCTATTTGTAGTCTTGCTTGACTAAAGGCGCTCTCCGATGCAACAGTTGACGCTTGAATCGACAGAATATCCCGAGCCATCATTGCAAGAACGGGAAAATGCTTTTCCCTTGTCTTCCACCAATCCAAAAGGTCGAAAGAGCTGTCTGGATTCTCATTCTCTAGTCCCAGCGACAAATAAACTTGAAGCTCATTTAGATGGGAAATTTCATCTAAATTTTCCCCTTGAGTACCCCTGAACTCCGTCCACGATTTAAGAGTTGTTAAGCCAGCAGCTCTTTTAGACGCATGTGATGTAGACGAAGTAGGGGTTGGAATATTAGGCCTAGCATGCTCTAACGCCTGTTTATAAGCATTATAGACAGTTTGAGCATTCACTTTAATTGATGCTCTCGCATCAGATAGTGTAGCCATTTCTTCTTCTGAAAGATCTAAAGCTTGATAAATTGTAGAATACCAAAAGTGAGGACCTCCTAATTTCATAGTAGGATTTAGCATAGCAGACACACCAAATATAGGAGGGATTGGAAAAAAATATTTTTTAAACTTCTTTTTCATTTCAGTTATTGCAATTACATAAATTTCCCCTCCCTCGTTAAAATCAACAAACAAATTAGCAAGTGCGGCAATATAAACTAAACAGTTAGAAATAGTTGGATAATATTGGCCAGATAAAGCATTTGTAGCCACATGAAAATGTTCTAAAAAATCTAAAAGAATTTTAACGTTAGTCCAATCTACTGTAGTTAGCATGTCATTATCTTCCTCCCCACAATCCCGAGAATTATACGCAGCGTTAATTGGGTTCCTATATTCGTACGCTACTACTAAACTTTCGTACATGTAGTTCCACCTAGTCGGGCAAGGTTTAGGAACCTTTCTTTCTCTAAGGCCATATTCGTCACACCTTTTAAAATATTCTCTAAGTCTACTTCTACGGTTTGAATAAAATAGCCAATTAAGAGCCATTTTAACCTTTTCAATTTCTATGTTTAATATTCTCATACCATCACCAACAGTTAAATGGTAAATGTGACAAATACATCTAATATGGAAAATATTAGTAAAAGCAGGATTAAGTGTTCTAGTTAGCATACCTATTGCACTACTGTTGCTAGAAGCGTTATCCATGGAAATTGACATTATTTTATCATTAAAACAAAAATATCTGCATACATCTGAAACAGTGTTAGCAATAAGCCTACCCGTGTGCCGTGAATTAATTATCCTATATGCAATAATGCATTTTTGCATAGTCCAGTCTTCGTCTATCCAATGACTGGTTACGGTTAGATAATCACAGTCATTTCCACTTCTACCAATATCAGTTGTAATAGACATACAATTGGTTATATGGGTAAATAAATAACGCAAGTATTGTTCATATTCATGCTCGTATTTATAAATATCGGCCTTAACTATGGCGCGAGGCCAATCTTTATACGTAGGATTAAATACTCTTCTAATATAATGAATCCATGCAGGATTAGAAGCAAAAGAATAAGGCAAACACATAACAGTAATCATTTTAGCTAATTCTTCACGATCCTTATTTGGATCGTAATATAATATACCTCCGGTGACTGTGTTTATTCCTGATTGAACTAGATTTGAACCAGTACTTGGGTTAACTGAAGTATCAGGACTTGTCCTCCCCTCTTGTTGCGCTTTCAATTGCAAATATCTAGCCTTATCGCTAGGGTGTAATCATATATGCTTAACTAAACTACTCGTGCCGCTACGATCTCAAGTATACCTATGAACAAGTAATTTCCCACAAGATTTGCACTTAGCCTTATATTGTTCTCTTAGTTGAATAAACAATTACCAAACTAATGATGTTTCTGTACGTTTAGGAGGTTGTCTACTAAAAGTGCGAGTTTGTACGGGTGGGTGTGCCGTTTCATCACCTAAGTTATGAGCAGGACTAGTAGGTGTATCATCTAAATCTACTGGAGCTTGGGTTTCATCATCATCATCATCCTCATTTCCCTCTAATATAGGTGCATTAGGATAAAGAGATTCATAATATCATCGTCTATTCAATCACCAACTGCTACATCATGTAGAAAATCCATATCGCTAAATTGAAAACACGGGTGATCACTATCAAGGATTCCGAAGGGCTCATTTGGATTTATAGGTTGGCTACTACTTTGAACCTGCTTATCTTTTCTAGGTCGGGGAGCCGGGGGAGGGGTAGTATTTTGGCGACTACTTTCACCGGTTTTAGATTTTCGTTTACCCAACATATTTTTCAACGAAAATGCCATAATAATTATAATTAAGCAAAATAACAACACACAAAAATATTCTTAGCACGTAAGAGTTGAAACGAGTTTACCGGATTGACGAACAACTTCTTGAAAATTGAAAATCGTTGAAATTGAACACTTGAAAACTTCAATTCAACAACTTCACAATGTTTCACGAATTTGCAACAATAAATTAAGCACTTGCACTAGAAAGATTGAAAGAGAGCTTGAGAGAGATTGAGAGATATTGATGAATTGGTGAATAAAAATGAAAGAATGAGGGGGTATTTATAGTTGAGAAATGGGAAATTGTGTAATTATATAAAGTTTGGGGTTAAATTAAAGTTTGGGGGCCAAATGACTATTTTTTAAAATTCCAAACGGCTAATTTTGAAAAAGAGCAGTTTGGAAAGTATTAAATTTTTTTTTTTAAAAATCTGCCCGTTACTGGAACCGTTTGGAACCGCTTGAACCGGTCTGATTCCGATTCTGGCGGTTCCGGTTCCGCCGTTCCAATGGGTAGAACCGCCCCGTCACGATTCCGGGGAACCGGGCCGCCGGAACCGGCAGAATCGCCAGAACCGCGATTCCGATCCGTTCCGGTTTGGAACCATGAATTTTGCAGCCTTAGATCTGAATTGTTATCTATAGGGGCAGCTATGAGCCATTATATTAACAGGACGGTTATATTTAGCACAATAGATGAATATGGAAAAAATTTAGAACAATTCTGATAGTTCAAAGACAGTTCAGACCCTTTTCTATAAAAAAAAAGTCATACATGCGTAGGTTTTTTCAGAATTTTGAAATTTATATCTCTTTTCTTTTCCAATATAAGTTTTGTTTCTTGATTTCGAAAATTCTCACGACTTTTCGTGATAACTAAGATATTGTTATAAAATAGAAGTCTATTTAGAGTGAATGTCTAAGAGTTTTAGCTTGAAGCTAAGTCATTCCTCTTCCTATAAATAGAGGGGTCTTACCCCATTGTAAATCACCCCAAGTATTAATAAGAATACTTCTCTCTCTCCCTATTCTCTCTCTATTTGCTCTTGTTCTTGAGTTATTGTTCTTGTCCTTATATTATTTCATAACACGTTATTAGCACGAGACTCTACCGTCTCAAGAACCATTCTCGAGAAATCTAAGGTATTTCCCTCTTCCTAATTTAATTTTCGATTGTCTTAACTTTTGTTTGTGCAAGGTTTTGCTTCAAAGAAAAAATGAAGAAAGAAGGAAAAGAAACGAAAAAAAAAGGGAGGAAAAGAAACGAAAAACAAAGAGAAAAGGAAGAAAACATTGAAAATATAATTGGTATACCTTAAAGGTAAGTAACTTATTTTTCCCTTTCAAATTCTTGAAATTCTACGATTTGATTTAATATACAAACAAAGTTTGATTATAACTCTAATGGAGTTTGTAAGAAATTATAACCACATGAAGTGGTTAAATCTCTATGTCCTGCCATGATTAAATTCATGTATGATTGTGGGCAAATAATTGAAAATCCGTCCCATTGAATTTGCTCCATTCCCTTTAGAGAATGTGGTAGCAGTATGTGATAAGTCTGAAAGAAGACTAATTACCGTAAAGGTATCAATGAATGTGGACGTGACAAAGAATTCCGTCCAATTGAATTTGCTCCATTCCCTTTAGAGAATGTGGTAGCAGCTTGTGTAAAGCACATGATTTTGATCCATTCCCTGAAGTGAATGTGATAATTGTAATAGAGCCCGTAAGTATGAACACGCTCTTGATGTAATTGTGTCATATGAAAAGAAAGTTCGTTGCCCTCGAAATTTCGGGCAAGAACTATATGACATGGGTGTTGGATGATGAAATCCACTTAGATGCTATGGGTCTTGGAGACGCCATTAAAGACAGAAATAGTGCATCCACCTAAAACTATGCTAAGGCCTTGATTTTCTTGCGCCATCACCTTGATGAAGGTTTGAAACTGTATGAAGGCCTTGATTTTCTTGCGCCATCACTTTGATGAAAGTTTGAAGATTGAATATCTCAACATCAAGGATTCACCCATCTTGTGGAAAGGCTTAAAGAAGAGAGATGACAACATGAAGTTGGTCACTCTGCCACAAGCACGATACGATAAGAATCCAAAAGCAAATAGTTTATAAACTATATATTATCGTTGCGGTGGAAACGGGCACTGGTCAAAGGATTGCCGTATGGTTGACCTTTACCAAGCATCTCGAAAGAGTAAACGCCCTGAAACGAATTTTGTCTCTGACGACAACTTTGACATCACCCACTTGGATGTGGCAGACTTCTTTGAGCAACCCGAGGGGAAAATAGACCACCTAATCGGCGATGGGACCATGATGAAAGAAGATGGTGTTATTTGATTTTGTTCTACTTATTTGTATTAGTTAGTGAATAAACTAATAGTCATTAGTATTAGCTCGTATTAGTTAGTTCATGATGCAATGTTAGCAGTAGTTCTTTAGAATATCTTCAATATGCTCAAATATCAATAAAACTTTTATTTTCCTGTGGGGGTAATCGACTAGCCTGAAAAACTAGTCGATTATCAACTATTTTCGCATTAAAGTTGAAAAACAATTGATCAACAATCGATTGTCGTTGACTAACAATCGATTGTCTTGAAACAGTGAGGTCTGGAATTTTTCAAAAATCATCCACAATCGATTGTCGTTGACTAACAATCGATTGTCTTGAAACAGTGAGGTCTGGAATTTTTCAAAAATCATCCACAATCGATTGTCTTTGTCTAACAATCGATTGTCTTAAGACTGTGATAAGTTTTTCAAAAATAACAAATAATCGATTGTGTGTGTTTAACAATCGATTGTCTATGTTCAAACAATCGATTGTGTGTGTTTAATAATCGATTGTCTTATGAAAAACGCAGAAATTTTCAAACTGCAAAGTAATTGATTATGGATAACATATCTGATTTTGTTAGTCAACTGTTAGCAGCAGATTTTGAAAATATTATGTGACACAAACGAATTGAACTTGTTTATTCTTATGTTTGTGTATTCCTTTTGTATGCCAAACCATGGGAAATAAATTGATTGAAGGCTCCGGAAGAGCAAATGTAACTCTGCCCAAAGGCATGACGTTAATCATTGAGAAATATTCTCCTCCAAGTCTAAGAAGAACTTGTTGAGTTTTAATGATATCAATCAAAACGTTCTCCTCCAAGTTTAAAAGGAACTTGTTGAGTTTTGAGAATCTATCTTAGAGAATGCAATGTTCTCCTCCAAGTCTAAAAGGAACTTGTTGAGTTTTAAAGATATCATTCAAAATGGATATCATATTGAGACAATAGATGAGAATAATCTTGAATTCTTCATGAAAACGAGGCTGCCCATTTCGATTTGGGTTCACGCCATTTTGCATGCAGCAATGCTAATTTGTCGGCTGCCCGCTTCGGCTTGGGGTCACGCCATTTCGCATAAAGCAATGCTAATTTGTCGGCTGCCCGCTTCGGCTTGGGGTCACGCCATTTTGCATGCAACAATGCTAGTTTGTCGGCTGCCCGCTTCGGATTAGGGTCACGCCATGTTGCATGCAGCAATGCTAGTTCGTCTCTGACTGACGAATTGACACAAATACTCCCCATTGCAATTGGTTTTGGGTCATGAACCCAATATATCCCATTTAAGAAGCTTTGGATGCGCAGTATATGTGCCTGTAGCACCGCCATCCCGCACCAAAATGGGTTTGCAAAGGAGGTTAGGAATATATGTTGAGTTTGAATCGTCCTCCATTATTCGCTACCTCGAAACATTGACAGGAGATTTGTTCACTGCACTATTTGCAGACTGTCAATTTGATGAGACACTTTTCCCAAAATTAGGGGGAGAAGTTGGTGAAACCAAACGGGAAATTTTGTGGAAAAATGCATCATTATCTCATCTTGATCCACACACCTCTATTTGTGAGAAAGAGGCACAAAAGATTATCCATTTGCAAAGAATAGCAAATCAAATGCCTGACGCATTTATAGATTTGAAAAGGATAACAAAATCACATATCCTCGAAGTGAATGTGACAACATTTGATTCACGAATACATATTCATTATTGGAAGAATATGAACATGAAATTGGTATTGAATATACCACCCTCACCCCAAGATGGAGGTTTGAGATGATACCACACTCACCCCTAGAAGGAGGTTTGAGATGATATATGGCATGCATGATCGTTGGTCACGTACCTATTGTACACCAAAGTATTTTGGAAATATGACTATTAAAGGACAACGATAATGCAAGAAACATATCTTGCATATAAGTTTGACATGACCATAATGGTATAACTTTCTCTTTAAGAAAGATATTCACCACATGAATGTTGATGAATCTGTGGTAGTACAAAATTAATTGAGAGCTCTAGAAGAGCCAATTATTACTATGTTGGAGAAACACAATTGAGTATTGTGCTGTAGTAAGTCTCAAAGAAACTTATTCAGTTTCCAAAGTACACGCGAAAGCGATTGATTATATTGAGACTATAAATAAAGGAAGGCTTTGATATCTCCTATTACTACAACTTGTAGCGGGGTAATTCGCATATGAAAAGCTACCCGCTTTGTTCTCCAGTTTGTACTACACAAAAGAAAGAATGCCACAATAAAGTGGATATCTATTGGTATAAAAACCCATGTCATAATAAACCTGAAGTTTATTGATAAGTGCACATGTCATGGTGTAAATTTGAAGTTTACCAATATTGATAATTTGTTCAGTTAGCATTCGTGTTAGCCATCTCATTTTAAGTATGATGTGCAAATTCACATAGGTGAATATCAAAGAACTAGAAAGTTCTTTACGAATTCTCTTGTATCACTTGTTCTCATTAATGAACTGACCAACTAAAGAATTCGGGTTGATGCCCATAAATTCTGGAAATATCAAAGGTGAATATGGGCCCATTCACCTGCCATGTATACCACATATGATGCATCTATGATATGGTTACATGCGCAATTGTTATTAACCCGCAGCCTGGCCGGTGCTTGCGAGGTAAATTGCTCAGTAATCTAACTTCGAGCATAATTTCCAGATTTTCTACTCAAGATAGTTCATCTTGATAAGTTGGTTTATATCAAAGTTGGTTTAGCAAGATAATTATTGAGTGCTTCCACTTAATAGCTAAACTGTTTCTTATGAGAACAAAGTTATATATATCAGTTTGATATACGTTGTATACGAGAGTATATTCTCCCCTCACAAGTGGTTCAAGGTCAGGAACCAAATAATCTCATCTTATTATTAATGTGTTGTGTATATTGACATGATAATGCACAAAGATGATTTCCCAAAGTTGAGGAAACAAGTTAGCTTTACTAACATGAGGGGGAGACATGATAAACACTTGAGAAAAGGTTACATGGGATGAATTATCATTTGTATATGTATATCCCCGAATATCATGATATGAACCTGAAGTTCATAAAAGGGGATAATTCAATTGCAACATATTGCAAAGCATGCTATACCCATTTGCTGACCCAAAGAAAGTAACTAAATGGAAGAGATACAATTCAAGAAGAATTGATTCCATATGAAAGACATGTAGTTTTGAACCTATAGTTCAAATGCTTGAAAGTATAAAGTCAAAGGTATGTATAATCAGTTCTCAATATCTTATTTGTTTAGCATGACATGGAAAACTTGATATGCATCTAAAGTCTATTATATGGCTTATATGACTTAACTTGAAAGATTTAAGTTGCTTGAAGCATATGCAATTCGTGGTCCTGAAGTACCACATCCTAAGTGCAATTTGTGTACATATGTATCTTGCTATAACTATAAGCATGATGGCATTGAGAATGCATCTATGGAGATATTGAAGAGTTATTCCACGACATTATATGAAGATGTTCATATCTATCAAGAATGATGATTTCAAGGTACGGAATATTTATTCAAGTCAATATGGTTGATTTGTCAAACGTCTATCAAAGATTGTTTTGAAGATGATGCACAAGATTGGAATGCAAATGCTCAAGGATATAAATTGATGTACTCATTAGGGGGAGTCAATGCGCGTTGCACTCTTTTTCCCTTACAAGGTTTTTTCCCACTGGGTTTTCCTTGCAAGGTTTTTAACGAGGCAACCAATAGGCGCATATTCAAACATGTGTACTCTTTTTCCTTTACTTTAATTTTTCCCATTGGGTTTTGGTTTTAAGGTTTTATGAGGCACATTATTGAATAGACATTCAAGGGGGAGTGTTATAAAATAGAAGTCTATTTAGAGTGAATGTCTAAGAGTTTTAGCTTGAAGCTAAGTCATTCCTCTTCCTATAAATAGAGGGGTCTTACCCCATTGTAAATCACCCCAAGTATTAATAAGAATACTTCTCTCTCTCCCTATTCTCTCTCTATTTGCTCTTGTTCTTGAGTTATTGTTCTTGTCCTTATATTATTTCATAACATATATATATATATATATATATATATATATATATATATATATATATATATATATATATATATATATATATATATATATATATATATATATATATATATATATAAAATCTCGCTCTAAAAGAAGCTTTTACACTTCTTTTTTAAAAGTCAAACAATCTTTTACTTTTTGATGTAGTTTGTGATGGAAAGAAATTCGGGGAACCAAATGTGTAAGCTAGTGTTTGGCCATATATTCTTAAATTTATTTTAAAAAATTTGATTTGGGTAAAGTTTAATTTGAAGATGAAAATATATTTGAATATCAGTTTTCAAAATATATTTCAAAATTTAATTTAAAGAAATATGAAATATGAAATATGACTTATATCCACAAGTTTTAAAAACTATCACAAATTCCCAACAGTACCATAACCAATAACATTCATTATATTATCGCAAACTATAGTCCTGAACATAAATAAATTTGGTACTAAATTGTCATATTTATAATGGACTACGTGATACACTATCAGATGACCGAGAAGACGAAGCAACATTGTTACAGAATAATAAATGGTGGGCTCTTTTATAAAATACAAAAGTTTGGCGTAATTTTTAAAAAATATAATAGTGATATTTTGTAATAGTTGGTTTTGGAATTTGGAATTTTTCCAAAATCTATCTATACTATATTAAAAGTACGAAGACCTCGAGCGAAATGTCGTTCGCCTTTTCTATCTTTTTAAAATAAGTTTCGCATTGGACAAATATGTAATTTAAGTTACTTTCCTAATATGTGGCACTTTAAAATCAAGTAAAAATTTAATTATTACCTAATATTTAGGAGTTTGAAATCAATTAAATAAGGATAAAATATATTAAGAAAAAAGAAGAGAATATAAAAAGTAAAAGGTAAGTTTCCTTTCAACCATGGACAACAATTTTATGTATTAAGGTCTTTAACGTAGATATTATTTGGGGAAATAGGAGTAATATTAACGTTTTTTTTCCCTTGCATATCTGACGAATTTCATTAATGGAAATATGTTTCACATTCATGCTACCTGGTGGGGAACTTACAATTCTAACGAGATATACTATTAAAAGTAAGAGATTTGGTACCTAATTAAATATATATTTAAATTATTAAATGTGGTTTTTAAATATTACACAAATAATATATTATTTGAGTAGGAAAAAAAGTTCAAATCTTCTATACGATCACAAAAGCATGAAATCTCAACAAATAATTAAGTTTTTGAATTAATAATTTAGTAAAAAAATTAATTTTTTTAAAAAAAATCATTAGGAAAGTAAAATTATTTATCAAGCTGACAAAACTCTTAAAATACATAAGTTTATTCCCGAAAGGAGCATCAGCCATGAAAAAAAATAGAGCAACATTTATTATAATAATAAAAGTTAAATTGCTAAAAATGCTTATCCTTTTAAATAGGTTTCACATTGGTCAAATAGTAATTTAGTTATTTCCCACTATTTAGAATTTTAAACTTAACTATAAAAATTGACTATCAACATTTTCTTGTTAAAAGTTAAAACTCCTATTATTTAGTCATTAAAATCTTTCTTTCTTTTCGAATATTTATGCCAAATAACAACGGCAACAACAACAACTACTCAGTATAGTCCCACAAAGTGTGGTTCGGGGAAGGTAATATGTAGACGAGCCTTACCCCTATCCGAAAAGGCAGAGAAGCAGTTTCCAATCGACCCTCGGCTTAGTGCAGGAAAGGAACAACAAAAACAAAAAAAAATAACAATTAGCAAGATTTTCCTTCTACTTCCGTATGCACATGATCATACGTTTAGTTTAGTTTTATTTTATGTACCTGAAATTGGGTGAATTTATATTTGCTAATTAATTGATGTGCGTTGGGAGCTAATGACCAATCATAATTTCAGCGGGAGTTATTACTTTAAGCAACTTTTGGTAATCACTTATAATATATTCGAAATATTAACTAATCCACAACAAACAACTCTTATAATTTCGAATCTGCCAAGCTGATCTATAGATAGTTTTTATTTAGGGAAACTTACATAAATATCACATATAAATTTCAACTTACTAATATCTAGCCAATATTTCAAAAATCGAAACAAACAAGAAATTTTTTTAATGGGTGTAGTCGAAATTCATTGAAAACATCAAGATAAGTCAATATATAAAATTTGAGGAAGATTGGAGGTGATTTGGATTGGTTTTGTATCAAAATTCATAACTAAATCAATGTAAAAAAATTTTTTTGTGACACATGTATCAAATATGATACATATGTGATACACAGTGTGATGCACGTCTTATTTTTTTCATATTCAGTTTTTACTTCGAATTTTCAATTCAAACCACCTCAAAACTTCACCAAATCATCCCAAAATTGAGATTCAAGCTCTTTAAGATACCCAATCTATTCTAATAACACCCACTCAAAAAGAAAGTAAAAATTTGATATTTTTTGCTACAAATAGCTAATTGGCCATTTTGACTAATATTAGTAATATTTTATCAATTGGCCAATTTTGTAATGAGCTACTTCTAAATGGACATAGCTGGTAATTTCCTTTTATTTATTTATATTCTTTTACTTTTAGCTTGAACGTTAATCATTAAAAGAAAAAGATGGTTGTCCCAAGAAGAAACTAACCTACTTGTATTAATCGAGAAAAAATATTACTAACTATTGTTTTTAATATTTAAAACTTTAAAATCAATAAAACTTTGCAATATTAATATTTTCTTATTAAATTGTGTAGGAAGTTACTATTTAGAACTTCAAAAAAATTTATTAAGATACCTTATATAATTATTTTCTAATTTGACCAACTATTTAATTTTAATCTTAATTAAATATTTTTTTCTAATTGTTGAATATAATTTTTAAATATTATAAAAAAATCGATAAAAAGAAAAATGTTGTTCGAGTCAGACGGAGTTCAAAAATATCTATATTTTCTATATCACCAATGAAAAATAAATAAATTATTTTTAGTATTGGTAATCAATGATTAAGTCTTGAATTAAATAATTAGCAAAAGAATTTAACTCAATTTTGTTCGAGATCATCATATGAGTTAAATTATTCTTCAAGTTGATAAACTCTTAAAATACATAAATTTATTTTTGCACGAAGAGCATGCAGTGAAAGAAAAAAGAAAGTAAAGAAAAATTAATTATATTATAGTATTAATTTATTTTAGTACTTGTTTTCAGTATTAAGTAAGAAAAATAACAATAATTTTCATTAAAAAATTCCCGCATGAATTCTCAGAAATCATAATAAGTCATATAAGAACTTTTGTTGAGGTAGACACTTTTATTTATCGGACTACCTAAATTGGACCAACATTTATTATTTGGGTTAATTTCACTGATAGTCACTCAATTATATCTCAATTTCACTAAAGTTATTCAACTATTTTTTGTCACTTAAAAGTAACTAAACTTTCACATTGTCACTTAAAAGTCATTTTGGCTCAAGCCCTTACCATAATATGACATGACATAAAATTTAATGAGAAAAATTCAAAAAATAAATGCCACATAAGCTTAAATAGTCCATGACCACTTTAGATTTATTTGTCCCTTAATGTGATTTGACCCATATCCCAAATGAGTTTCAATAGGGGAAAAAACACATACCCTTAATAAAATTAGGCTTTGTGATTTTTTGTGGGGTTTTTATCGTACAAATACGATATTCTTTTGTCTAAACAATTGCAATAGGTTGTCTGTAATTGTATGTTCATTGTGAAAATAGACTCTTATTAGCCTTATTATTATTCTTGTATGATGATACATTAATATGTTATGTTAGATGTATACGATACTATTTTAATTTCACTGAGTTGGGTATGGTAGTATTTTAACTTCATTAGAGTTATAAAACGTCTCGGATATGGCATATAAACAAGATAAGAATTTTTTAAACATAAAATAATTATAAATGGGCATTATGTAACAGAAAAGGCAGAAATTTTGTAGTATAGGATAATCATTTTAAACTAATGTAAAATTTATTATTTTTTAATTGAAAGCATTTGGGTTATGGGTCATATCACATTATGGAAGAAATAGATCTAAAGTAAGTATGACTCACTTAAGCTTATGTGACATTTATTTTTGGATTTTTCTTATTAAATTTTATGCCATATCATATTTATATTAGGGGTTTGAACCAAAATGAAAGTGACAATGTAAAAGATGGTTACTTTTAAGTGACAAAAAATAGTTGAGTGACTTTAGTGAAATTGAAACATAGTTGAGTGACCATAAGTGAAATTAACCCTTCATTATATTTAGGTTTTCTTTAATTTTGTTCGATAACACATTAACGTAATAATGGTTATATAATCTTTTAAAATTATATAATCATGAATATAGGGTACGTAAGGCGCGTACCCTAAGACTAGTATAACTAAAATATCTACGTCCACTAATATCATGTCATTCTTAACCACACTCCCCGACCATTAATATTAAATTTAAAAACTCATTTTAATTGCTAATTCTAAGGGCTAATAATCTTCTTTTTCTCTTCAATTTCTATCCTTTCAAATCTTTTATAACATGTGAAATGCAACTCAAAAATTAAAATTCTATCATGTGTGAATTTTTTTCTTTTTATGTGATTTTAGTTGTATAGTTTGACTCAAAAGATATCGAAACCTTTTTTTTGAATAAATAAATCAAAGAAAATGAAGGGGTAAATCTTAGCTAAGTATAATAATCTCTAGAACGAAAAGATAGATAAGGAGAATAGGGGATTGGAATTCTTTATCTCATCCAGATAAAAAACCTTTAAACAAAAATCATATCAATCGTTTATGTAAGCAAGTTTATAGCAAGTGTTATGGGTTAGGAAAAGTGCTAGAGCCCTTACAAGGTTGTATTACGTTATATATATAGGGAATAAAACCCTTCCAAGCTCTAAAAGACGAGTTATAGGGAATATTCGAAAGAATATTTCTAATATCCCCTAATGGGCCTGTACTACAGCTAGGGTCGTACAATCTCTTATTTGCCTTAAGGTCGTCCTCTACAGGATGTGGAGTTACGAGGATCTCGTCGTTCGTCATACCCATCAACAGTCGTGGTTGTTCAAATTTGGACCTATACAGTTAGTCCCTCCGCTTGTCGAGGTTGTAACTTGGTACGTCCTCGATAAGCAGACGCCATGCGTTCTTACAAAGAAAATTGACCCTACGAGGGGTTACGGTCTGGCCAATGGTGGGTGGTCAGCGTGCTTAGTAAGACCCCAGGTAATGACATCATTTTCACGTGCGTCATCATCATGCGTGTTTGCGAGGCATAGATTGATGGCTTGTCACTTTGATTTTGGTGCCACTCGGTGACCTTCCACCTCGATTCTGGCGCCACCCAATCCTATAAATAAGTGGAGGATTTGCTTTTTCAAAAATTCGTGGTCATTTCATTTCTTACGACTCCTCCTCATCCCTCCGAGTTTTTCCTACCAACCTTCTGCGTCTTCTTCTCCCATTCTTCGTTCACAACTTCTTCTTCTTTTTGTTATGTCAACACTTCTTTCATCGAAAACATGCCAAGATAATATTGATCACGTGAAGGGGTTTCTGAGGCAACCCCGTTGTCCATGGCTCCCCCCTCAGGCTGTGCGGATATGATGGTAGGAGAAGCGGATAATCTTCCCACGATGGAGGAGTTACTGCCGAGACACCACATGTCTCGAAGCGACTTCCTCAAGATCCTCCTTCTATTCTTACCCCTGTACTTTCTAAAATGGAACAAGTTCACATTAATGCTCTTCGTGCAAAGTATGGCATCCCCGCTCATGTTGACATGGTTCCAGCGGGAAGGGATTTCGTAGAGGTCCACAGACCTGGGTACTGCGCTTTTTACGAGTACCCTTTCGTGATTGGTTATTCTTTCCCATCCTCTCATTAGAGGAAGAGTTTTGTAGGTTATGCCAAGTCTGCCCGGAACACCTTTTTCCATATACGCTCAAAATACTCCTGTTGTTGACAAAGTATGCGGAGTTGGGGGAATGTCAGGTTACTATTCACCACCTCTTGCACCTGTTCTTGCCCAACTTCCACATGGGTACTATGGTGCATTTGAGGCACCGTGGAACAAAAGGGCTGGTGGTTGGGACCGATGACAGGACAAATCAAAGGTTTGGCATAAGTATTTCTTTATCAAAATTGAACACGTTGTTTCTGGCTCCGCCAGGTTACAGAGCGGTGGAACGAGACTCGTAAGTGTTTCCACTCATTTTACTCTCTCTTCATCTACATTTATTATAGGGTTTGTTTTCTTCTTGTTTGCAGCTATAGGATGTCCGCCCCACTCTATTGCTGGCATAAGGGATTGGGTGGCCCGTCTGTTGCCACATGCAGCAAAAAATTGAGATTGGCCCGCCTTCATAAAATATTATGGCCTGAGAGTTCCATCCGGTTAATGTTTCCCCCTTATCATTTTCTTTGTTATACATCATCATCTATGATACAACTCTTCATGATGACAGATCGAGGAGCTTCCAGGAGAAGGGCGCCAGTCCTTGCATTCTGACAGGCCGTCACTGTTGTCAGAATGCAGTTTACTTTGAATGAGTCTACTCGAGGGGGTTTTCCTCAACCGATTCAAGTAGAAGGTTCCTCTCGAGACATGGTCGTGAGGGAGGGGGCTTCTTCAGTACCGACCCGCATTTCTTGGATGAGTCCTCTAATGGGGATGGGTCATTGTTGAGAAAAAGGAGGAGAATGGAGCTTGGGAAGGATGTGGCCATGGACGCTGGTAGAAGTAGGGCATCGCGGGCGTCGCATGTTCCCACATTTATGGCCGATACCATTTTAGCAGGGAGATCTCCCCAAATAGAAGGAATTTACCCAAGGGCTGTCTCCGTGGATTTTGCTAAGGGTGGCACATCATCAAATGTTGGAGGAGGCTGTCATGTCGAGGGCGAAGGCTCAGGTTCAGATGTTGAACCTGAGGACATTCGTGATTGTTGAAACACGTTCTCACAAGGCACTAAAATAAACGTGTGTTCATATTTGTAGGTTTTGATAAATGACAAACGATGCGCAATTGACATATGACGAGGTCCAAGCACAAGCGCGCAATTGATACATAACGAGATTCAAGCACAAGACAAACAAGATCAAGATCACAATTAAAGAACGACTCATGTATAACTTTATTTCTTTGCTTAATCTTGATCTTTGTTTGTATTGTGCTTGAATCTCGTTATGTATCAATTGCGCGCTTGTGCTTGGACCTCGTCATATGTCAATTGCGCATCGTTTGTCATTTATCAAAACCTACAAATATGAACACACGTTTAGTTTAGTGCCTTGTGAGAACGTGTTTCAACAATTTCCCCCTTTTTGATAATGACAAACCTTAATCGGGATATGCATATTAGATAATTCATAATGACGATCCAAGACAAGTAAATAGATATGCAATAAGACAAGTAAATAGATATGTAATTAATTCCCCCTCAACATATGAGTTCCCCCTCAATTTATGCCAATAAATATTAAGTGCATAGCCCTTATTCTTCCCCCTTTTGACATTAGCAAAAAAGAATAAGCAAATAACTTGTTTATTGATTAACTAGAATTGCAATTTCATAAAAGGGATAATAAAACAAATAATGTCAACATAATCGATTAGTGATACTTGATAATCGATTATATATTAAAGAGAAATCGATTATTCTGCACCAATCTTTTATAATTCCCCCTGCCTTTAGGGCGATACCTGCAAAAATAAGTTAGGCTCCTCCGACGCTCAAGTTAGTAATTATGTGAAAGGGAAAATGCAATGCATGACTTAGATCAACGTGGAGTCAAGAATCCCGAGTTCACTACGAATTCGGAAGAAGGACTCTTTCTCTAACGGCCTTGTGAGGATGTCGGCCAATTGAGAACGTGATCTCTTAAGAAGTGTGTCCTAAGGTGTTCTTAAGAGTGTTTCGAGTACGTACCTGTTGTTCAATGTCGCCAATTACCCGTTCGAGAGGATGGTCTTTGATTGTCCTCCACGCATTAGGCAGTTTCGTTTCTTTTTCCAGTTGTGGCGCTTCCTCCGATAATTGTTCCAAGATTTCATCTTGAATTTCCTTAGGAGTTTCCTCTTGTACTTTGTCTTGAGGACTTATTAAGTTTAAAATACCTGCAAGATCAAAACCAGAATCCTTTCTCGCCAAGCGAGCATTATTTTCGGAAAACACAATATGAGGGGATTCCTCCACAGTTTCGGTTCTATTATTGAATACTCTATATGCTTTGCTACGTGAAGAGTAACCAATAAAAATTCCTTCATCGGATTTTGCATCAAATTTTCTCAAATTGTCTTTTCCATTGTTATGAATAAAACATTTACAACCGAATACTCTTAAGATGGGAGATATTTGGTTTCCTTCCCTTGTAGAGTTCATAAGGAGTTTTCATGAGTATTGGCCTTATGACTACTCTGTTTAAACGTAGCATGCGGTACTCACGGCATCCGCCCAAAAATGTTTGGGAATCTTAGCCTCATCGAGCATGGTTCTAGCCATCTCTTCGAGACACCTATTTTTCCTTTCCACCACTCCATTTTGTTGTGGTGTACGTGGAGCAGAGAAGGTGTGCTCGATACCGAGTTCGTCACAAAAGTCCGCGAATAGATTGTGATCGAACTCTCCCCCATGATCACTTCTTATTGAAGTGACGGTTGTGTCCTTTTCATTTTGAACACGTTTAAGAAAGCATTTAAAATTACGAAAAGCCTCACTTTTGTGAGCAAGAAATAGTGTCCATGTAAATCTAGAATAATCATCAACAATAACAAAAGCATAACGATTTCTACCAAGACTTTCAATGCGAGATGGTCCAAAGAGATCCATGTGGAGAAGTTGCAAAGGTCTAGTAGTTGAAACAATATTTTTTGATTTAAAATATGCTTTTGTTTGCTTCCCTTTTTGACAAGAATCACAGATAGAGTCTTTTTCAAATTTCAAATTTGGAAGACCAATAACTAAATTTTGTGAAACTAATTTGTTTAAAATATGCATGTTGATGTGAGCTACTCTACGATGCCATAACCACATATCATCTTCTTTGCTCATAAGACAATTCACATATTCAGATGAAGAATTTTCGAGATCAACCATATAGATGTTATCCATTCTAAAACCACGAAGAATAATTTTAAAATCGCTACGGCGAAAAACTAAGCATTCATCCGAATCAAATAAAACAAGATTTCCCTTGTCACATAATTGACTTATGCTCAAGAGATTATGTTTTAGACCTTTAACTAGCAAAATATGCTTAATGGAAGAAGGTCCATCCTTACCGACCGATCCAATGCCGATAATTTTTCCTTTGTTGTTATCTCCAAAAATAACGCTTCCTCCTTCCTTGTGTTCTAGTTGAAGGAACTTGGATTCGTCTCCGGTCAAGTGTTTGGAGCATCCACTATCAAGGTACCAAAGTCACTTGATCCCTTCAAACATACCTACAAGACAAATTAATGAGTTTTTGGTACCCAAGCTGTTTTGGGTCCTTGAGAGTTAGGTGTAACATGCTGTTGTGCTTGACATGCAGTTAAGTGTCTATGTCTAGTGAAACAAGCAGGAGCAATATGTCCAATTCGATTGCAATAATGACAAATGACATTAGGATTATGCATTCGTCTAGGTTGATAGTAGTTGGACGGACGAAATTTGTTTACTCTATTTTCGACAATATGACTATTGCGCATTTCATGAAAATCATTTCTCCTACTATTTGTTCTAGGATATGCAGCATTTCTAGAATAGTTATTTCTAGGTTGAAAGCCATTTCTAGGTGTCCTGAAAAGTTCAAAGTTTCTTCTAGTGTTTGGTCTAGGATATGCATCATTTCTAGAATAGTTATTTCTAGGTTGAAGGCTATTTCTAGGTGTCCTAAAATGTTCAAAGTTTCTTCTAGTGTTTGGTCTAGCATGCATGTTGATTCTAGGATTGTTATCTCTAGGATGAACATTTGTTTTATTTATCCTAGGTTGAGCCTTAGGTGGTTGGGGTTTGGCTTCAACTTTTTCTTTAGGCTCGTTTTTAAAACCTATCCCATGTTTGGCCGATTTCAAATTAACTAGAACTTCATTCAAATTTTTATGAGAAGAATTGAACTTATCTAGGGTGCCCTTAAGTCTTTCTACCTCAATTTTTAGATGCATGCAAGAAATACAATTTTTACTAGAGCTCTCGGGTTTGTCGGCGCTTCTCTTGCGAAAAATTTGTTTTCTTCTTTCAACTTCTCATTTTCCAAAATCAATTTTTCCAAATCTTTTTCTTTCAAAGAGAGTTGTCTTTCAAAATCTTTTTCTTTCAAAGAAGCATTTTCCTTAGTGTTTTTAACAGTTTTGGAAGCTTTAATGAATTCACTATACAACTCATCAAAGGCATTTTGCATTTCCTCAAGAGAATAGAAGTTTTTGGAAGAAATTTGACATACCTCTTCTTGATTATCTTCGTGTGCCATAAGACAAAGATTTGCGGTTTCGTCTTCTTCTTCCTCACTTGATTCGTCTCCGGAGTCGCCTCCCCAAGATATGTATGCACGTTGTTTCTTGAAGGGTTTCTTCTCCTTTTTGACATTTGGACAATTTGATTTAATGTGCCCGATTTCTCCGTATCCATAGCACTTTACTTGATCTCCTTGTTGTTTGCCTTTTCGTTCATACTCTTTTCGCATGAACTTTTAAAATCTCTTAATAACGAGTCCGAACTCGTTATCTCCGTCCTCATCATTTTGAGGTTGACTTGTGCTTGCCTTGAGGGCGATTCTTTGTTTCCTTTGATCATTAACAAGAGGGTTAAGTATAGTAGATTCATAAGTTTTAAGATTACCTCTTAATCCGTCGATGGTGACATTTGAAATGCCAATAGACTCTTGAATCGCGCCGGCCTTGGAGCGCCATTCCGGAGTGAGACTTCGGAGAATTTTTTGGACAAGTTCCTTATCCGTGA
Source organism: Nicotiana benthamiana (assembly GCA_034376525.1). NCBI lineage: Eukaryota > Viridiplantae > Streptophyta > Magnoliopsida > Solanales > Solanaceae > Nicotiana > Nicotiana benthamiana. The sequence goes on along the minus strand of CM067340.1, from coordinate 97,794,012 downwards.
AGGTCTTCTTAAGAGCATGTAAGTCATTAACGATTTTTGAAAATCGTTCGAACAAGTCATCTACCCTTTTGCCTTCCTTCATGTGAAACAGTTCATATGCATGGGTTAGAAAATCAACTTTAGCCTCTGTTACCTGGTCCGTACCTTCGTACGTGATTTCCAGCTTATCCCACATTTGCTTCGCCGTTGTGCAACATGATATTTTTCTGTAATCATCAGCGTTTATAGCACAATACAATAAGTTGATGGCTTTAGCGTTGTTCTGCACTTTTCGGATATCATCCGCATCATATTCATCTTCGGATTTTGGAACCCATTCATTTTCAACCTTTTTGGTTGGAATTTGTTCTCCCTTCATTATAACCTTCCACAAATGAAAATTATTCGATTGAATGAATATTCTCATCCTCTCCTTCCAGTACGTATAGTTTGTGCCATCGAATAGTGGTGGTCGGGTGGAGCATTGTCCTTCACCTATTCCTGCAAAAGAATCACGAGTAGAAGCCATGGATTATTTCTCTCAAACGGTTAAGTTTTTCAGAGAGTTGGGCTCTGATACCAATTGTTAGAATATACGCTTAACGCTAGAGGGGGGATGAATAGCGTTATAATAAAGAACAGCGTAAACTTGCCGAATTTAAAAATTTCAGGAATGAAATAAGTGCGATAAGTAAATAATAAGGAACGAACGCACCGATGTTATCCTGGTTCACCACAACCCGTGGCTAGTCCAGTCCCCGAGAGACTCTCTCGAGATTTCCACTAACTTCGTTAAGCTTACGGGTGCTTAACAAACCGTTACAAACTGAGAACTTGAGTAACACAAGCCTCAACAACCTTTGCTCGAAGATACCACACTTCAAGACTTCAACCAAAGGAATCACAACGTTCCTTCTTACAATACAAGGGATTAACACTTCCCTTCAAGTGTATAAAAACACTTTGCACTCAAAACAAGACTCTCCTCAAGAGTAGATATGAGTAAAATAAATACGCTCAAGAATGCAACAACTTTCGTCAGGAATTTGGCTCTCAAAAACTTATGTAATGAATAGAAAATGATGAATAAGAGAGTATGCAAGCTTTAGCAATAATATGATCAGTTGTTGTACTTAAAAGACTGGTTTTAAGATGTATTTATAGTGTTGAAAACATGCACAACCATTGCCTAATTGCCAATTAAGAATTGCTGATTTTGTGCTAAAACAATCGATTGTCTAAGTTGCATAATCGATTGTTTTCCAATCGTCCAAAAATCATTCCCAGATTTTACGCATAATAATCGATTATCTAAATCGTATAATCGATTATCTGGCAACGTTCAAAAAATCTTTTTCAGATTTTACTTAAAACAATCGATTATCAAAATCATATAATCGATTACTTGGCAACGTTCAAAAAATCATATTCAGATTTTACTTAGGATAATCGATTATCAGAATCATACAATCGATTACCAGGCAGAGTTTGAAAATATTTTGGCAACGGTCATTTACATAATCGATTATGCTATATGTATAATCGATTATATTACAGTCTTGAAAAATCGAATAGACAATGCCTCAACACAATGATTGTCATAAGGTGCAAAATCGATTATTTTGTAGCTTTGAAAAATCTGATGGACACTGCCTCAACACAATCGATTATCATAAGGTACACAATCGATTGTCTTGCAGCTTTGAAAAATCTGAAGGACACTGCCTCAACACAATCGATTATCATAAGGTACACAATCGATTGTCTTGCAGCTGCCTTAACATAATCGATTATCATAAGTACATAATCGATTATCTTTGTCCAGATTTTAGAGGCATGTTTAAAAATCATTTTGGTTAAAATAAATATGCATGATTTAAAATCATTTTGCTTTAAATTAAATATGCATGATTTGATAAAAACGATTTTACGAGAGAAGCCAAGTCTTGAGTCAATGTCGGATCAAGATCACAATTAAAGAACGAACAGCGTATATTCTAACAGTGATTTCGTAGGTCGCCATACTCATGTGGCAGAGTGGAAGGATCTGATCGTCACACAGTTATCCTGGGGGACTACAACTTGTTGTTGAACTGTGATCAAGGGGCGTATGCTTTATCCCCTCTATGTGTTGCCCCTAAGAGCGAGGTGCTTAGGGCGATGAGCGACATGGAGTTGTCTCAGAATGTCGCCAGCATGGCCTTACGGGTATGCACCTTTCTTTTCCTTTTCGTCGTTGGGCTTACGTTGGAATTGTCGACCTGTGTTTTTGTCTAACTTCTCATCTCATTTTTTATGTTAGAATCTTATCATAGAGACCGAGCGTGAGCATCGGAAAAGGAAGAGGAAGGTATTTACGGGAAGATGTTTTCCAAATATCAACAGTATCGCACTATGCATCGTGCAATGACCGATAATTATAATCATGACCCTAATTTTTAGTTGTTCTGCGAAGGACTCAAATGGATGGAGGATTTACTGATGCGCAAGGTCGAGGAGCTGAGGGAGCGAGATGAAGAGCTTATAAAGGTTATCGTCCGTAATAGTGAACTTGAGGCCTCCATTAAGGTGAAGGAGGATGAGCTTGAGTTAAGCAGGGGGTGATGGCCGAGAATGTCGACTTACAAGCAAATGTAGCCAGTTTGACTGCTAAATTGGGTACGAAGGTGGTGGAGAATAAGGGGCTTAAGGGAGAACTAAGCGTCGGTGTTGACAAGTTGGCGACAACTATTTCTGGAATGGCACCTTGTAGAATACCCTCAGTCTCTGTAGGTCGGAGCTGACCAAGGAGAAGGAGGCCTCTAAGCTTAAGGTCGCGGGGCTTGAGGGGCTTGTTAAGGATTTGGAGGCGGAGCTATCTGTGTTGAATGGACAAGTGACCTCGCTGAGAGCGGAGGATGCAAGTCGATGCTCACAACCTTCTACGTCTAGCGCCTCGGCCGATCCGATCGTGCCTCGTCACTTATGTGAGTTGTGGGTCTATGTTGAGACCCGACTTGACGTGTACAAGGCTTTTTATGCTAAGGAGAGGGAAACCAAAGTAAAACTTCAGGCCGTGCATACCGAAGCTCGTGCGGCTCGGGAGGTATGCGGGTACCGCCCTCTTACACCTGACGAGGATGACATCAATTCTGATGATGCGAATCGTCTTGCTTGTGACTCTTGGTACGAAGATGCGTACCCAACCGGGGATGACATGTAACCTTTTGTTTGTACTTACTTTTTGTTTTGTGATTTTTGTAAGGGGCATGCTTGAGACTATTGTAAAGATAGGTTTAAGTAACATTTTGATGTAATGTAGAATTTGTTTTGTCAATTCGGTGATGATCTTTGCATTATCTATGACATCTGGGTTACTTGTGAAACTGTTAAGCCGATTTAGCTTTTAGGTGAGGTTGATTCCTTTTTCTTTTGGCAGTGGCTTTAGCCTTTGGGATGCTACTTTCAAACTATCGTCAAAGTGCAATCCCATCGTAGTTCGAGTGAAGTTGAACTCGTATTCTTGTCGATGGCCTTGGCTATTGGGATGTTGCTTCGAACTATCGTCGAAGTAGGATCCCATTGTAGTTCGAACGAGGTCGAACTCATATTTTCGGCTAAGGCCTTGGCCGTTGGGATGTTACTTCGAACTGTCATCAAAGTAGGATCCCATCGTAGTTCGAGTGAAGTCAAACTCGTATTCTCGTTGATGGCCTTGGCTATTGGGATGTTTCTTCGAAATGTCGTTGAAGTATGATCCCATCGTAGTTCGAACGAGGTCGAACTCAGGTTTTCTTCGAAGGCCTTAGCAATTGAGATGTTGCTTCAAACTGTCATCGAAGTAGGAACCCGTCGTAGTTCGAACTAGGTCGAACTCATATTTTCGTCGATGGCCTTGGCCATTGGGATGTTGCTTCAAACTGTCATCGAAATAGGATCCCGTCGTAGTTCAAATGAGGTCGAACTCATATTTTCATTGATAGCCTTGGCCATTGGGATGTTCTCATAATGGAGGTTTGATCATATTCCCGTAGGAAATACATGTCGACTTCATACATACAATGGAGATTGATTCTATTATTGTAGGAAACATATGTCGACTTTGTACATTCAATGAAGATTTGGTTTTCTGTATCTAGTGCCTTCATTACTCAGCCCAGAGAACACGCTGACGGGCAAGGTAATAAATAATAATTTGAATCTCGAGGCGTACCCTTACCGCCTTATTAAAAACCTCATCGAGAAACCTATTGGGAGAAAACCCGGATGAAGAAAAAAGTACGACTTAGGTGGCGCCTCCTTTTAGAAGTGGAAATATTTGAGATGGACGACATTCCAATTGTTTTGAAGTAGTTTTTCCTCCATTGTCTCTAAGTTGGAATGCTCCTTTGTTTGCTGCCGCCGTAATTTTGTATGGTCCGTCCCAGTTTGTTCCCAGTTTTCCCTCATTAGGGTCTTTCGCTACTTGTGTTTTAGCTTTGAGGACGTAATCTCTGACCTTGAGCGGTCGTACTTTGGCCTTCTTGTTATAGTACGTTTCTACTTCTTGCTTTTGGGCTACCATTCTTATGTGGGCCATGTCTCTTCATTCTTCGACTTCGTCCATATCTTGTAGCCTACTTTCGTCGTTGTTTGATCCGTTTTCATTGGAGTATCTCAAGCTAGGCTCTCTGACCTCGACGAGTATAACTGCGTAAGTCCCGTAGACTAGTGAAAATGGCGTCTCGCCTGTGCTAGTTTTTGGCGTAGTGCGGTATGCCCATAGCTAAGTATAATAATCTCTAGAACAAAAGATAGATAAGGAGAATATCAGAATAGGAATTCTTTATCTAATCCAGATAAAAAACCTTTAAGCAAAAATCCTATTAATCGTTTATGTAAGCAAGTTTATAGCAAGTGTTATGGGTTAAGAAAAGTGCTCGGAGCCCTTATAAGGTTGTTTTACGCTATATATATATTGGGAACAAAACCCTTTCAAGCTCTAAAATACGAGCCCTAATGGGCCTACACTACTATTAGGGTCGTATAATCTCTTGTTCGCCTTAAGATCGTACTCTTACTCATCAACTATCGTGGTTGCTCAAATCTGAACCCATACACGTACAATAACAAAGAGATCCGAAATCATTATGTCATTTACAAAAGTTCTGCTTATATAAGCAATGAATTAAAAGAACCAACCAGAATCGAAGCCATAAATTAGGACGACATCAAAGTCACGTGATCGCACGTGCAAATATGGCCGGCGGGTAGTTAAAAAGACACTGCTCCTGTGGATATTCCACATCCCCAAAATCCAAATCCCTTCATTTTCCTCTGAATTCCAAAAAATCTCTTTCCCTTATACCAAATCAAAAAATTTAATTTCCACTCAATTTCCTCTTCATTTTTTCATTATATATTATTATTTCTGGACAGAATTAAATTTCAAATAAGTTTCTTACAAACAAACAAAAATAGCCCACTCAGCATTGCCTGGTCACCCAAACAAGCCCCTCCCTTTCTCCCATTTCCCTTTCTGCATAAACGTCACAGGTTCGTTTCCTTAACGACCCTTCAATTCTTTTCAGCAAATTAATTGAAAATTTATTGTTTACATTATTATTATTCATCTATTGGTCCTTAATTTTCAATTGTGTCAGAAAACAGAGACGAAACCCTAGGTACCTCGATCTTCCAAATTCATGCCAATATCCTTATTCTCAATTGTGGGTGTCTTTAAAGTTTCAATCTTTCCCTGTTGGGTTTCTTCAGTTTGAGCTCTAGGGTTTTGTTTAAGTTTTCACAATTTCAACTGTGTAAAAAAACAATTTTTTCTTGGGTTTCTGAGCTAGTGATTGAAGTTTATTAGAGGGGATTTCTTAGGTGTTATAAAGATTCAATCTTTAGATGGATCTTGAGTCGGTGAAGAAAAGTTGGACCTATGCTCAAAAGAAGAGGAAATGGATAATTCTTCTTGGATTAGTTGGGTTTTCTAGTTATGGTGCATATAAAGTATATAACATGCCCTCTGTGGTAAAGAAAAGGAAAAGGGTTATGAAGCTGTTGGGAGCTTTTATCTCAATGGCTGAAATGGTATCTGATTCTTCTGAAGCAATTGGTGTTGTGTCCAAGGATTTAAAGGAGTTTTTGCAGTCTGATTCTGATGAAATTCCAAGGAGTTTGAGGCAGTTGTCTAAAATTGCCAGATCTGAGGAGTTTAGTAATTCTGTTATTAGAGTTTCTCAGGCTTTAACAGTTGGGATTTTGAGGGGATATGGGAATAAAAGTAAGGGTGAGATTGAGGAGGTTGGTAGTTCAAGTCTTGTTGACAAGGTCATGGATAGAATGATGAGTACTGCTGGTACTGGGTTTGTTTCTGTTGTTGTTGGTAGCTTTGCTAGGAATTTGGTATCGGGTTTCTATTCTGACAGTCGGTCGGAGGAGGGTTTGAATGGGAATTACCAATCTGGGGTCTCGTGTCTGAAGTCGAATTCGTCAGAAGTGCCAATGTGGGTGGATATGGTTTGTAGTGATAGATGTAAAGTAATGATAGCTGATTGTATCCAGACATTTGTGAGCACTGCTGTTGCTGTTTATCTTGATAAAACGATGCATATAAATGTGTACGATGATATGTTTTCTGGGTTGACCAATCCGAAGCATCAAGCTAACGTGAAGGACTTTCTTGTTTCCGTTTGTAACGGAGCTGTTGAGACGCTGGTGAAGACGTCTCACCAAGTAATGACAGCTTCTAGATCCGATTCTGATTTGAGTTCGAACTCTGCTTGTTCTATTGTTGATCAAAGTGAATATTTAACTCAAGCAAGTGAAAAGGCTTTCGAGCAAATGCCTCCAAAAAAATTTAAAGATATGAGTCAACCGATGGATCTACAAAGTAATGGATGGCTGACTAGTGTGTCATCAACATTGGCGGTTCCAAGCAATAGGAGGTTTGTGCTTGACGTGACTGGCAGAGTGACATTTGAAACCGTTAGATCCATTGTCGAGTTTTTCACTCGGAAGCTATCAGAGAGCTTGAAAAGAAGTGTTAATGTTGCTCATGGAGAAGTTGTGGAGAGAGGGCTGTATATCGTCAGTTACATCAGTGCTAAATCTTCTGTAATTCTTACAATATGCCTTGCGTTATTTCTACATATCCTTAGCAGTACTCAAACTTTATTGCCCGCCTAAACGTTATTAATCTCCTTTGATATAATGTATTAGAAGCTTATATGTTCTATAGTCTGGGAAAGATGTATATGCATTTGTTATACCTATAATTGAAAGGGCAGTATATTCACATTTTGCCCTTTACACTGTCGAATTTTGCAGGGAAGATCCCTTTATCTTCCAGATGCACATTTTAGCTTGATATTGGAAGTATTTGATCTTAATTATCGGTTCAAATAATGCAAAATTGGAGATAAATGCTCATGTTACTCTCAGCTTTCTACTATTTTACAGTTTATATGTGAATGATTTATGCGGACAGTATTTTGGATAGTACAATCCGATCAATATATTTCGCTGTTGTTCTTATAGTACTATTTTGTGAAAAACTGAACTTGTTAGTCATTATTGTTGGCACTTGAAACTACAAATTAACCATCCTTTTCAAATTCAAAAGGAGAATGATGATGGTTGGCATTCTTGTTCTTGGTCTCAAGATTTTTTTTCCTTCCTTTTGCTTTTCTTTGTGATGGGCGCTCACTGCTCAGTGTAAGTTTATAGTGTTAAGGATTGCTAATATCATTTTGCATGGATGACTTTAATCTCTCATTGTTGTTTTACTCTACTTGTCATGATACCCTTCATTCTTTTCTACTTTATTACTGTCATGAAAGCTACACTTTTTAACCTTTAAAATTTAAAATCTATGAAAAACCATTTCTTCTTTCATGTAGACAAGGAACTGGTGAATGCTCTTCTCTTGTTGATGTAATTATTTTGTTTGATCACAATCGGGGAAGAATATTGTTATATATGACTTTTCATGTTGTAGTTTAAACTTCACCGCTCTCTAGTCTTTGGTCTTTATACATTTATGTGTTCTACCATTTCCCTTAACTTCCTAATTTGAACTGAATGTTGTCGTTGAGATGTTTGGTATAATATTTTCTCCATAGCTGAAATTGGTAAAAGTCAAACACCCTGTTCAATGTGATTTTGTTGGACATGACATGGTTGTGGTAACTCATCTTCATTTAGTTTCTTTATTGCTGTTGTCGCCGTTCATTCTCTCTCTCGTTGTCCATCAGGAAACTAAATGGAGTTGATCCAATGGGCAATCATTCAGTCATATCAGATGAGATTCTGGTCTCTTAGAGAAGAATAAACAGAAGAAGATTTTAAACTGTTCATTGGTTTACCAAAAGGAGCGGAGCATAGCAGAATGAACCAACGTGAATGAGTGTAAGTTTTATTGCCCCAGTAAGACTGATGCTTTTTTTCTTCTGGTCACATTCCAATACAACATCAGTTACAGCATCTGGTGCTCCTTATCGAAGCTTGAACGTGCACCTGAAGCAATGCCCTCACCTGCATTACCAAGTTCCTTGCGCTGTTGATAGTGGTAAAGGGTTTGAACTACTCTTCCTATCGTCCTAAAGTTTTGGGGGATGCTCAAATTCTGGCAATGTGTTATTATCATATCACGAAACAACAAAGGGTACATACCAGTCACAGTTTTAATTCACTCTAATTTTCTGCGGACTTGTTTAGCTGTTTTGCTTTTGAAGCATCCTCATACGTGTTTGTCGTTTGGCTTAGAAGATATTCTGCAGCGACAAAAAATGAAACTTGACATCTCCCTTAGCTGAGATTAAGCTTATAAGCGAATTATCCCTTTGGGGACATCCGATATAATTGAAATGACACAGAGAAGATTAATGTGGATGACCATATACAAACCTTATTTTGATACAGAGAAGATTAGTGTGGACACCCAAATTATTTTGAGTTTCAAAAATAATCCTTACAACCGAATACTAGTTAATATGCTGCATTTGACTTCTCTGTCAATCCTTGTCCTGAGAAGAGGATGAGGAGATAGGAAAGTGAACATAATAATTTAAACAATAAACGTTATTTCCAAGCACAAACGTGTCGAAGAAAAAGGCTAAAACTGATACGGACACCTACTTGGTCTATTGTGGGGGGGGGGGGGGGGGGGGGAGTTACACAGGCAGTGCAACAATTTTTCCAAACTGGAAAACCGTTGAAACAGATTAACTGCACAACTGTCACTTTGATTCCAAAAGTGCAAAATCCCAGCTATGTCAAAGAATATCGACCCATTGCCTGCTGTTCAACTCTGTATAAAATCATCTCTAAGATCCTAACAAACAGGCTAAAACTGGTTGTCGATTATTTAGTTGGGCAGTCCCAATCGGCCTTCATAAAGGGGAGAAACATACTGGATAATGTTATTATTGCACATGAGCTAATCAAAGGCTATAATCGCAGGATAGTATCCCCTAGATTCATGATTAAAGTTGACATTAGGAAGGCCTACGACTCTGTTGAATGGAACTTTCTCAAGGCAGTACTACTTGAATTTGGAATTCCTTATAAAATAGTAGTATTAATAATGAAGTGTGTCTCCACAGTCAGTTATTCCCTTTTGATAAATGGAGGACTGACCAAGAGATTTGACGCAAGGAAAGGACTAAGACAGGGGGACCCAATGTCCCCCTACTTATTTGTTCTAGCCATGGAGTACCTAACTAGATCTTTAAAAAAGCTACACAGAAACCCAGACTTTAATTTCCACCCAAATCACAATGTATGCCCCTAGTAGAGAAGATAGTGGACAAAATCAGAAGCTGGACATCAAAACTCCTTTCTTATGCTGGCAGAATCCAACTTATCAAAAAGCGTCCTGTTTGAAATGCAAATTTATTGGCCCCAGGTATTCCTCATTCCAAAAAAATTATAAAACTGGTAAATGGAATTTGCAGGAATTACCTGTGGACTGGTAGTCATGAAACTAGTCATAGGAATCCAATCGCCTGGGAAACACTGTGTAAACCAATGGCGGCAGGAGGGCTGAACATTATCTCCTATGAAAGTGGAATAAAGCGGCTCTATCAAAGCTTCTCTGGGCCTTAATGGCAAAAAAAGACAAACTCTGGATCAAATGGATACACTGTCACTACATAAAGAAAAAAGATATTAATACTATGGAAATTCCTAAACAAGCTAGCTGGCTCGTTAGGAAATTGTTTGGCGCAAGAGAATGGTGGGCAACTGATGGTACAGGAATGCAAACATATACAAATAATGGGCAATTTAGTATCAGGAAGGCATACATTCAAACCACTCCTCAATATCACAAGGTTCGATGGAAAAAATTATTAATGGTGACTGGCATGCTCCCGAAACAGAAATACATCTTATGGATGGCGTTGCATAGACGCTTGGCGACGGTTGACAGATTAGCTAAATGGGGAATTCTCACTAATCAATCCTCCATTTTGTGTGGAAGAGATACTGAAGAAACTCACGACCATTTATTCTTTGACTGCTTATACTCCAAAACACTGTGGCAATGTATGTTACAATTGTTGAAGTATCAAAGAACGACAGGCACATGGGAAACAGAAGTCCAATGGCTAACTGCTAATGTTAACAGCAGAAATCCCAGAAAAACCATCCTAGGTGTGGTGTTTGCAGCAGTAGTATACAACATCTGGATGGAAAGGAACAACAGAAGGTTTCAACAATCAACCAGAGACGCCAAAGATCGAGCAAAAGAGATTATAATTCAAGTGCACTTCACTGGCGTAAAGCTACCTAAATGGTAGCCCATGTTACAGAACATTAATAGCTATCCTTTGTGCGAGTATCCACAATTGTAGCAACTTTCTTTTCTGTAATAGGATTTTAGTTTAACAACAACAGTTGTTAAGTTTCAAAATGTTTGTACTTTGAGATCTGTTCTAGAGTCCAAAAGAACAGATGATGTAAATTTACCAAATAATTAAAATAAAATCAAAATTTCTTCTAAAAAAGAAATTAACCAGGTCAAGTATGAAAAGAATGTGAACAACAAGATGTTTAAATTTCTTTAACGACCTCCTTTTTGACCGGAGACTGGTCTTTTCAAGGTCTTAGATTGAGAATCTTTGGTGTTCAGTTGTCTAACAAGGTATTTTCTTTAATTTCTTTCTAAGTCTACATTGATAGAATCTGGAATTTATGAGGGATATGTGAGTTCACACTCATGAACAGTAACATAATACTAATGTTTTCTCCGGTGGGAAATTATGTCCATGACCAAAAATTTCTAGTTCATGCAGGATGCAAGTAGAAAGGAGTCACGGAGCAACAATAACATTGTCTTTGTGTGCCATATAGGTCACAGTTCGAGTTGTGAAAGCAGTCAGTATTACTTTCATTAGGTTAAGTTGTCTACATCTTATCCTTTAGGGTGCTACCTTTCCTCGAACCCTCTGTGAGCACGGAATACTTTGTGCACTAGATTGCTCGAACCCTCTGTGAGCACGGAATACTTTGTGCACTACATTGCCCTTGTAGATGATGCAAGATGTCTAAGGTTTTCGGATATACATCAAAGTGAGTTGGATCAAGATGAGTTAGAAGAATGAGTAATAATTCCACCTGTCCAAATCAAAACTACTTTTCCATTTCTTTTTTTTCTAATCTCAAGGTATATAAATGAGTTGTTAAACTATATGTCATTGTACAATAAATCAGAGTTATATTTTACTGCAAAATCATACGACCATTTGGTTGTTTTAGTTTTTCATTATTCTATTTGTGAGAGAATTCTCTTGTGAATTTACTTGCAGTTATAAAATGCAGCCTATGTTAATTACTATGTTATAGGGATAACAGAGGGAAAAAAAGAAGAAATCAAAAGATTGAGTACCAAAAACAGAACAAGGCAGAAGTTTTATCATTAGCATCGACTGCCATTACAACCCCTTTCATAGTTAGTTACCAAAAAGGGGGTTAGAAAGTTAAAACACAATAAAGGTCTAAATCATGGATATTTGTTACTTTGAGTATAAATGTAATCAAGATGAGCAGCCATTGTCCTCCTCTTCAGACATTCCTCTTCATCCACTCCTTCACATTTTGCTTCCTTAATCTCAATTTTCCCTTCACTTGCAATCTGCCCATAAAACAAAACACAAATCAATTAATAGACTGTACATTAATTTCTTTTTACACCATCGAGTTAAAATAACTCACAACATGTAACGGACTATAATAAGCTTAAATTACTAACGGAAGAATTAAAGCAAATAACTTGTTATAATCCGTTAGGAGTAACATATACACATAACCAAAAGCATACCGTATGCAAAGGGTATTATGTAAGTAGACTACTTTGATCCAAATATCACTGACTGATTTCATGACTCGAACCTATTACAATACTATTTTTACATTGCTTCTATTCAGTGGCAGAGCCAAAATTTTGATTAAGATGGGTCAAAATATAAGACAAGAGGGTTTGCTCAAATGGTAAGCAACCTCCGCTTCCAACCGAGAGGTTGTGAGTTCGAGTCTCCCCAAGAGCAAGGTGGGAAGTTCTTGGAGAGAAGGATACTGGGGGTCTATTTGGAAACAGCCTCTCTACCCAGGGTAAAGGTAAGGTCTGCGTACACACTACCCTCCCCAGACCTCACTAAGTGGGATTATACCGGGTTGTTGTTGTTTATGGGTCAAAATATAAATAAATAAACCCAAGAACAAGCCAAGAGTGTTAATATATAATGTGTATCCATATAAAACTAATTTTTATTTAGCTACACAATATAATGGGTGATACCCCCTTGAATACATTCTCTCCACTGATTATAACCATGAAACTCACGTAGACGGAGTCATTAAAACCCAATAAATAGAAAATCAAAAATAAACCAGTAGAATCTTGATATATAGATCAAATAAAGAAGAAAATATATAAGAGATGGATTGGACTTGCATGAAATTGGGGCTTCACCACCGCCGAAGAATCAGGACGAGCAGCAAATGTGAGAGTGAAGCAAACAAGAAATGCCACAATAAAGAGAGTGCACAACTTTGACATGTTTTCTTCTTCTTTACCCCTGGGAGATTGAATTCTTTTGTTGTTCTTTTTTGGCTAAGTTAGAAGAGAATTTATAGGCAAATGCACTTTCTTTCTCTAACTCATGTCAAGATTTGATTGGATTTTGAAAATCTATTACCATTAAATTGTTGACGTGTGATGAAGCCAAGCGGTATTTAGCATGGTGCGAAATTACTCCATAAATGAATTGGTTAGCAAGTAGAACTAGCCAAAATTGTACATGCCAGAAATGGGAATTAAATTGCTAATTAAGAGAATCTTTTATGGTTGAGGATGAGTATCTAATTCAACTCTTTAATAAAATCCTTATCTTTATATGGTTAATCAAACTGTCATTACAAAAAGCAACATGATTATCGTCAGAGTTAGAGGTGGATTCAAAATTTGAAGTATATGGCTCCTACCATAATTTTAAATTAGTATTAATACTCGCACAAATACGCAGACACTAATCATCTTAAATATTTAAGCTATTTGAATTATATGTAAATAATTTTAAAATTACACTTTCACAATAAATATAGATAATCATTGGATATGAACTATATGAAAAAATAACCATTTCTTCTATTTTCTTTTTTGATATCATTCTTGCCGGTGTCATTGGATCCTAAAAATAGTCCGGATGCAAAATAATAACTCATGGCAAAACAATCAAAAGTTGATACAATGAATGGCTCTTTGGATAAGACTTAACTCTTTTACTATTACTTGAACTCTTATTTGGTGTGTTGATATCTCTTAAAAATATTTCTTTCTTTAAATTTCAGTTTCTAAAACATGATTTTTCAATAATAATTACTTTTATAATAATGTAATTGAAAATATTATTCTTAATTCAAAATTCATTTAGTTGGATATCTAAAAATATAAAAAATTCTTTAACTAGTGAATTATTTTTATTCTATTTTGATATTTGACATTAATCATGTTAAATATCCGAGTTATATGTAAATAACCTTAACATTTAACCTTCTAAATAATTATAAATAATCGTCAGAAATTAATTAAGAAATACTACATGAAAAAAGACTAACTTTTTCTCAATTATCGTAGTTATAATTTTATTTTTGCATTATTTTCATAGATGTCATTGGAACCTAAAAAAGTCACAAAGTAAAATAATAACTCATATTTATGGCAAACCACAAAGTTTGACACAACATAAACAATTCTTTGATTACGACCTGATTCTTATACTACGGCTTGAACTCTTATTTGATATGATTTTATCTTTCAAAAAATATTTCTATTTTGAAATTTTAATTTCTAAAACTTTATATATATCTTTATAATGTTGTAAGTGAAGAAATTATCCTTAATTTAAAAGTCACTTAATCGGAAAATAATTCTTTGGCCGGATTTATTCCAATATGACTCCACTTTAAGTTTATCGATATCTCTAGCCCCAGAATTTAAATTGTTATACCCTATATATACAAACAAAATTATTTTTTTAACCATTAAATGGTAAGTTAGTTGACTATTATTACAAAATATTATACATATTATCTTAAAACTGTCAAATACTGTAGTTTATTTTTCGACACTACACTTAGTTTAACCTCAATGCAAACTACTCAAATTGCATTTTACTTCAAATTCTATTATCATATAATTTGGTAGTAATATTGATTTTTTTAAAACCGATACACAATGTAAATTAAAAAAAATATTCTAAGATATCCTTATCTTTTAATCTATGTATTTGAGTTGAAAAATATATATTTGAAATTGATGAGATTAACTTTTAAATTTTTTATACTCAACAAAGATGAAACATAAGAAGAAATTTGTTATCATATTTTATTTCTCGTTTTTAAATCTTTGTAACATTTTTTTAATATTTATTTTATTTTCTCTTATATTTTATGTCATTATTTCGTTTGTTACAAAAAACAATTTTCCTATAAAAGGATGAGTTTTAGTAAAAATTATCTACATATGAAATTTAATTATATTTTTAGTCTTTGATTGAAATTATTTCATATTTTTCTTTTGGCTTTATCTAATTAACCTAAATAGGTGCTCACCCGGCCAGTTAAATTAAAAAATTAAATAATGTGTAATTTATATATAATCCATATATAATATGTGTATAATCATGTGTTGTTGGTATCATCTATTTATATTCGCTATAAAAAGCAAACAATAAATATGATCGCATATTATGTAAACATTCCACAAAATTCCGATTTTTTGAGTTTATCTGTCACACCTCCTTTTTCATTACACCCGCAAGGGCATAAGGGAGTTTTTCCATTTAAAGGACAATCATAACAGAATTTATTATTAAGATTTCAGAGTCGCCACTCGGGAGATTAATGGTATCCCAAGTTACCGTTAGAATTCAGAGCCGAGGAAAATATGACTCTGTTAACGGTCCGCGAACCAGAAATCTGAGTAAGGAATTCTATTAACTCGGGAGAAGGTGTTAGGTATTTCCGGATTCCATGGTTCTAGCACGGTCGCTCAACTATCATGTTTAGCTTATTTATCTGATTTTATTACATGATGAACCTACGCGCCGATTTTAACTCTTAACCACTTTTATTTAACATATATTATTATTTAAAAGAAAGTGAACATCGTTTAAAGCGTGCCTTTGGATCGCGTCACATGAAATGCACCCGCAATCCTAAGCATACTCTATTAAACATATTAGGATTTGATTTGGATCGCATGAAATGCACACCCGAGTTTAAGAAGGTATTTCTATTAGAGTCGCATCTAAAAAAGTCTAGCGCGTTATTATCTTTTGGGAGTGCCGTAAAGTTCGCTAGACGGCCCTTCCCGATTTTCTAAGTATTTTTAAACTTTTATTGAGGGCCCCACAATTTTGTATTTTATTGGGCGAAGCTCGTCTAATTATATTGTAAAGGGTAAGCCTAAAGGCGACTATATTTTCTATTTTTATTGTTTTGTTTCTAAAAGAAAAGAAAAGGTCCTAATTAATTATTATTAGAATTCGGGTTTCATGTTCAAGTCCGGATCCAAACAAAAGGATGAACCTTTTAGCTTGGACCCGCTACCTAACTCAAAATCCGAACGTATTATTCAAAAGACTTAACGAGCTAGTAGCTATTCATCCTGGGTCCGATGAGCCCAAACCAAAAGACACCTGCCAGCAGAATGAATTCCCAGTAGCGTTTGGCCCAAGTCAAACTGCCAAAACCATATGGGATTTTTACCTATACATCCCATATAACAAACCTTACTACCATTATTGTGCATGGTTTGTTTATTACACTCATATCCCATATTTTTGTTACATAATATGTACCAAACTAAATTTCCATCCTAAATTAAGACTACACAATTAATACAAAATCAGAATCTTAATAAATTTAGACCAAAAATAACGCCCCACATTAAGGTTGGGAATTAATGATTGATTTTCTACCATTTAAAGTCTAGATCATGTAAGGTAACATATTTAATGTATTATATATCTCTTCTAAACCAAAAATAATTGTGATTTTCGTCCATATTGTCCAGCTTCTTCTCTTCTTTCTTTTCTTCATCTTTTAATCCTTCTTCTCTTATTTCTGTTTTTTCATCTTTTCTTGTTTTTGTTTCTGCACATTGGTAGCTCTATTATCAATATGGAAACCCTATTTTTGGGGGGCTTTTTTACATTTCTATATCACATAAGAAATTTTTTATAGTCAATATTTTTTTAATATAAATTATTGTTTAATTATAATATAAATATAATATTTTATAGATAATCTTAAAAATAATATAACTTTATTTGTAATTTTTTTGAAGAAATTTTGTAGGTCAAGAGAAAATTTTGTAATCAATATTTTTTTTCAACATAGATTGTTGTTTAATTGTAGTATTAGTAATTTTGTAGATACCCTTAAAAACAATACAACTTTATACAGTACTAAAATTGATTTTGTAGTTTATTTCTAGAAATTTTGTAGATGAATAGAAAATTTTGTTGTCAACATTTTTTTTCAACATAGATCGTAGTTTAATATATTCTTGTTTGGTGTAGGAAAAAAAAACAAAAAAAGTTGTAGATGTTGAAGTTATTTCCAGAGAGTTTTAAAAATGTAGATAATTGTAGTTAAATTTAGTTAAATGTAGTTATGAAGTATTTCCGGAGAGTTTTAAAAATGTAGATAATTGTAGTTAAATGTAGTTAAATGTAGTTATGAAGTATTTCCAGAGAGTTTTAAAATGTAGATAATTGTAGTTAAATATAGTTAAATGTAGTTATGAAGTATTTACATAGAGTTTTAAAAATGTAGATAATTGTAGTTAATAGTAGTGAACGTTTATATGCCGTTTGTTTGTAGCTGATTTGTAGTTAACTGATTGTTGCTAACATAGTTAATTTATTGACACCTTATTATTTTCTTTTTGATCTTGAATTGTAGGTGAGAGCTTCACAACATATTTTAGTTATTCCAGATTATCGGAACGAATATAACAAATAAATACGAAACGAAAAAATTTACTGGAAACACTTCATATAACCTTAACTACATTTAACTACATTTGACTATATTATAAAAACTCACTGGAAACACTGCATATAACCTTAAGGTAATTAAGGTTATTTAATGATGTTTCCAGTGAGTTTTAAAAATGTAGTCAAATGTAGGTAAATGTAGTTAAGGTTATACGAAATGTTTCCAATGAGTTTTTAAAATGTAGTCAAATGTAGGCAAATGTAGGTAAATGTAGTTAAGGTTATATGCAGTGTTTCCAGTGTGTTTTTAAAATGTAATCAAATTTTTGTAGTTGTATGAACTTTGTAATTAATTGTAGTTACTTGTAGGTACATATAGACGATTACAAGGCTCGTGCACTTGACAAGTTTACAACTTCTTCAAGCAAGAACAATAATAAAAAATAGAAAAATAATAAAAATAGATCAAAACAAGAATGAAAAATAAATTTGATTACAAATAACTGATAATCTGAAAATACAATGAAAAAAACAAGATTACAACAGACACTCCTGATATTAGAACATCTTCGAAATCAGGTCTCAAAATCCTCTTCGAAAATCTTACCACGCCTTTGTAATCCTGCAAAATAACACCCTAAATTATAGATAAATTGTAGATTGAGAAGACTAAAACTTCTACAAGTCTTCTACGATTATATCGAAAATGCCAATTATGCTACAATTGAAATGGGAATTGGGATATTAAAATTTAATGTATTCAGTTTGTACACATCTTGTAGATAAAATTTCTACAAATAAACTACAAATCAGTTTATATATGTATAAAGCAGTATTTATTTTTAAGAATATCTACAAAATTGCAACATTTATAGTACAATTAAGAAGAATATTGACAATAGAGAAACTGTTGAAACAAAGATACTAAAAGGTGATAATTTGCAAAAGAGGAATCAACTTTTTCAGGCTAAGTCGAAGGAAGAAGTGAAACTGACCATTTCATTAACAATTTATAATGAAGTACGGCGAGACATGTAGTTTAACCATCTTCCATATTGTAAGGGTAATGACAACTTTCCTCCACTACCATTTAATATCTCCAAGTTCCAAAGATTGATTATGGATGATGGAATTGACTCCAGAACATGTCTTGCAGAAAAATACCTCAAGTAAATTAGCTCAATTGAGAAACAATCAACATTAACAGTGCCCTCCAAATCCAAGACTTTCAGAAACTTGAAATTGTGAAATATGCGTAAAATTGTGAAACGGAGTAAGGTATCTTTGAAGGATTACGAGAAGGGGGATGGTTTGAAAATCAAGCCTCTAATTAATTAGTTTGAAAAGATTTTGTTCCACAAATCAAGCAAAATATTAATGAGTTGATTATTAACCTTAAATATAATTTTGGTACATAAATTGAAAGGTGGTATACTTAAATGTAATAAACCCAAACCTTAAACATGAGTGGTTATAAGGTTTGGTATATGGGATGTATAGGTAAAAATCCCAATACATATTATGGGACTTGGGCCTTTAATTCTCATGACAAAGCACAAATGCTCTTACCCGCTGTGCAGAACTCCAAAGAGTCAAGTTCGAATCTCAATTGCTTTACTACTAACTTTGCATTGACCCTCAAATATCTTTAATGATAATGCAAATAGGAGTTCACAAACTCAAACGGATCAACTGGAGATTTTTATTATTAATTGAATAATGAGTGAGATACTATGACATATGAACACAGGCTGCCTGCTTATTTTGTATTAATTCGACTATCAATTCCTAATCAAACACTTAAACAGCCTGAGAACAAAACACAGCCCACTTCAATTCATGTTCCATAACTACTAAAATACAGGAAGCTCGAGTTCATTTCCGCTTCATATGGCACTTGAATTTTTATAAATTACAGTACACAATGACAAAATTACGCTATATCTAACACATGAATGAACATCAATCAAGCAGTGCAAGTCTAATTACAAATGTTATCTAGCAAAATGCAAATCAATACAATTCAGAGCACAGCTAATTCAGGATCTCAGACTGGCACATCAGGTGAACATTTTATTCCATATTTTGAGCTCAAAATCACAGTAGAAATACAAAATATGTACCTGGAATTTCAGAATTAAGAAGAAGCAAAGTCAGAAATCAACCAGATCTTAGCTCAAATAACCACGAATAGTTTTGAAATCAAGTCGCAACCAAGCAAACTACTACAAACTGTAGGAACACACTCGAATACTGTTGAAATTGTATCAGAAACTAACAGATTTCTTCAGCAATTGAGAATAGACGGCTAATGTTCACCCAAAACAAACTCAAATTCCCCTGATGCCACTCAAACACTCAAATATAGAATAGAACTGAAAAAACAGAAGGGCAAAAATTGAAAGTCGACTGAAAATGGCTATGAAACAGTGATTTTTTTTGGTTTTCTGTTATTGATTTTTATTTTTATTTTTGTATTTTTTTGTAGTGGAATTCAAATTGCTAATCTGAATTTTAGAAAAAAGGAGAAAAGCCTTTTGGTGGAATTTTTTTTGGGCTGAAAAGGAGACCCCTCCACAGTCCACAAGCCAAATGAATGCCTATGTATAGGTGAACAAAATACTAAAAGCTTCTATGACCTACCTTTCCCCAAATCAGACTAAATTACCCTCACATGTAATCTCCCCTAGTCTGAATTTATTCCTCGTTTTTATTCCCCAAACTACCCCCTCTTCTTAACTAAAATTACCCACCCTATGTCAATTAAACCAAGCTTTAATAAGCAGACTAATCTATCAGGCAAACTGAACCATTAACAAACCAAAGAACTAGTTTAATCACCTAGAACTAAATGAAGCCTACTGAGGTAAACAAAATCTAAAATCATTATAAGCCTACACATTTAATTAATTAATATTCAATCTACTAGAATTAAAACAGGCTTAATACTAAATCGGAAAACCTAAAATAACAACTTCTTAATTAAAGCTACTCGATCAGAAACAACAAACAGACTAAATCCTAAACTTGACTAAGTAAGATGAAAGGGATTTTATCGATCAAACTAACAGATTGAACCAAATAGACACAAAACAAATACGATTAGACTCTAACTAACCAAACAATTAATTAACTACAAAGAACTACTAAGAAACCTAAGGAAACTTACTGATGAAAGAAAACTCCGGCTAGTCGTGTTATTCCCAAATTCGGCCATGCCTAGGGTCATTTGAGCTTTATTGATGATCCATTCCTTACGAAGGAGGTCCGGGGACCCTTTGACATCAGTTGCATGCACTTTGGCCATTTTAGGGTTTTAGCCGGGAAAAGTCGATTTGATATTCGAGACGTTCCGGCCAGATTCGAGGCAAGCGGTTATGGGGGTTGGGTAGCGGAGATTCTGGTGGTCGTATGGTGTTACTTTGGGGGTGATTGTTGTTAGCCGGCGTCATGGCCGAAAAATCTTCAAACGATTATTCGACGAGATGGAGAAGGATTCAAGGGATGCAAATATCTGGAATGGGAATAGGAGGTCAGGGTGAATCAATGGTGTTAATTTGGAGGCCTTTGGCGTGGGTTTGGTTCGCCGGCGGCGAGGATTCCGGCGAGGAGTCAGGGAAGTACGAGGAAGATACTGATTTGTCTCTAAGGCTTCAGAAATTTTTTAATTAAAATAGAGATTCATTAGGAACTGTTGGATGAAAGGTGATAGACGGCCAGGATTAACTGAGTCAAAACGTCGTTGTTTGAAGTTTAAAGAATTGGACCGGGTGGGAACGGGTTATGGGCTAATGGGGCGTGATACTTTAGGCTGAAGCTTAATTCGGAAGAGGCCCAATTGCGAGCAGCCTCCCCTTATTTAATCCTTTTTGTTTCTTTTTCCATTCTTATACTTACTTGTTTTGTATTTCATTTTGTATTATTATTATTATTATTATTATTATTATTATTATTTTGTATTTT
Source organism: Nicotiana benthamiana (assembly GCA_034376525.1). NCBI lineage: Eukaryota > Viridiplantae > Streptophyta > Magnoliopsida > Solanales > Solanaceae > Nicotiana > Nicotiana benthamiana. The sequence goes on along the minus strand of CM067340.1, from coordinate 97,772,599 downwards.
TTTATTTATAAAAATGAAACAATTAAAATATAATTCTAATATATTTCAAAGCAAAAACTAATTAATTCCTAAAATTGTTTAAAACTAAATCATGACAAATTAACGATTAAAATGCAAGTGAACTATTTTTTGTGAATTTTCATGTTTTGCTCTAAAAAAAATTAACCCCTAATTAATTCTAAAATATGAAATTAAGTCCTAAATGTAAATGTATATTTTTTGTATTTTCATATGAAATAACATGCGCAAATAAAACGCGAACAATTAATCACAAAATTTACAAAAATTGTAAAAATAAGAAAAATATATTTTTTTGTTTAAATTTTGGGGAATAATTTATATATATATATAGGGTAAAAATCACGTGCTCACATTATCAATGATAACTTCTATTATAATAATTTTAAAACTCTCTACTACTGTTCAAAAATATCTTATCTTCTTATTATCTTTGAATTAATAAACGTAAATATATTTTTTTCGAAATAATTTGTATACATTTAAAAAAAATAATTTCACGTCATACCAATTTTTCTTTATAATACTCTTTGTTACTCCCACCTGGTGGGAATATACTGGGTAGTTGTTGTTGTTGTTGTTGTTGTTGTTGTAATACTCTTTGTTACACTTAAAAGTCGCTATAGAAACTATTAATTAGAAACCAATTTATCTCTTGTTGAGTTTTTTTTTAAAAAACCTTTCACATAATCTAATGATTCAAATCTAATATTCGTCAACAAAAAAAATATTATACCCTTGCAATATTGGCTTGACTACAGCTAAATGAAGGGATTTCAGCTTATACTCTTCAATTCCTTGAATGTGCTAAATTGAAGTTAATGATAGCAATTGTATATCCAAAGTTTTGTTATTTGTTTGATTTCCGTTTATGCAATATTAACTCTTCAAATAAATATTCTTAAAGAAAAAAAAGAAATAACTTTTTTTTAATATTGATTGATTTTGTGATGTTTCTTTCTCCAACATGTATGTAATGACCCGACTGGTCGTTTTACTATTTAGAACTCTGTTCCCTTAAATAAAACTTCCCACGCTTTCTTCAGATAAATTACGACATGCGGGGGTGATTAGATCGGAATTTAGGAGAGTTTGAGTGAAAATAAAATTAATTATTTCCTTAAAGTTTTCTTAAAATGCCAAACTTGACTTCAGTCAACTTTCTTGGAAAACGAACCTGGATTCGTGATTTGACTGTCCTAAAGGTTCGTGGAAAAATATGGGACCTAGGCGTATGTTCGGAATCGAATTCCAAGGTCCCTAGTGTTGGAAATCATGTATATCTATGATATGTGCGCTTTGGTTGTATGAGCATGATTTTCAGGTATAGGTTTTGATGAATGACAAACAATGAAGTCAAGTGTCAAACAACGATATAATATGACAATCAATCAAATGGCGAGAAGCATATTGATGACGGGATTGCATAGACAAGCCAAGTCGAGCCAAAGAGTTCAAGACCGAAGACCCAAGACGTAGGTCGTTAGGTAGAACCAATGTAAGAACAACGTTTAAGTTATCTTATCTTTTGGCTCAACATTAGGTCATCATAAATATGCATAAAATCATTTTATTAAAGTAAATCTTTTTATTAAATCATATATATGGGTTTTGAAGTAAGTTTTCAATTCTGGTATACACAGTGTATATCAAGTGTATATCAACGGTATATAATCGATCCGTTGCCAGTTTTTGCACTGGAACAACATAATCGATTATATGAAGTACACAATCGATTATATGAAGTCAACAATCGATTGTCTACTTTTAACAATCGATTATTTTGAGACAGTGTGCAACCGGTTTTTAAACATCAAAACAATCGATTGTCTTGTCATACAATCGATTGTCACCTTCATACAATCGATTATATTTTGACCGTTCCCACAGAATCCTAAATTGATTTTTGAACGTTGAAGAACAATCGATTATTCAGGTTTAACAATCGATTGTTTAGCCTAAAATCAGGAATCTTTTTTGAACGTTGGTCAGACAATCGATTGTCACCTCCAAACAATCGATTGTTTGAGCACAGAATCAGGGATTTTATTTATCAATTAAGCAACGGTCAGCATCACTTTTTCACCTATAAAAAGAGGTCTTTTGAGCTGATTTTAAACATACAACTCTTGCATATATTGATATACATATTGATCATTTTCAAGCATCATTTTAGAGCTTTTGTTGAGCCATTTGATAGACAACTTTGTGTTGTTCATAGAGCTTATTTTGTTTCTCTTTATCCACTCTATTGAAAGAGTATTTGTTGTAAAAGAGAGTTGTTTTGAGAAGAACATATCTTCTCATTTGTCGGGTTTGCTAAGTACCCAAAGTCTTAGTGGTTGAAGTCTTGGGGTGAGGTATCCTCAAGCAAGTGAAGTCTTAAGGTGCGGTATCCTTGAGCAACTGTAACGGTTTGTTAAGCACCCGTAAGCTTGACGAAGATAGTGGAAATATCGAGAGAGTCTCTGGGGGACTGGACTAGCCACGGGTTGTGGTGAACCAGGATATATCGCTGCGTTCGTTCTTATTTATTTACTTATCGCACTCATTTATTTTCTGCAATTTTTAAATTCCGCAAGTTTACGCTATTTTTATTATAACGCTATTCACCCCCCTCCCTTCTAGCGTTAAGCGTATTATCTAACAATTGGTATCAGAGCCTAACTCTCTGAATGCCTTAACCGGTTGAGAGCAATATATATTTTTCTGTTGAGAATATTGAACGCAGGAACGATGGATGAAGGACAATCCACCACTTTCCCTCCACTATTTGACGGAACAAACTATACATATTGGAAAGATCGGATGAGTATCTTCCTCAAAGCAAACCGTTTTCGTTTGTGGCAAATCATCAAAAACGGTGAACCAATGCCGACAAAGAAAGTTGGAGAAACCACGGTTCCAAAGGAGGAAAATGAATATGATGCCGAGGACATCAAGAAAGTTGAAAATAATGCAAGGGCCATCCATGTATTGTATTGTGTGATCAATGCGGATGACTATAGGAAAATCTCGTGCTGCACAACCGCCAAGGAGATGTGGGATAAACTCGAGATCATCTATGAAGGTACGCCTCAAGTCCGAGAATCTAAAATTGATTTTCTAACTCATAAATATGAAATCTTTAAAATGGAGAAGGAACCCATTGGTGTTATGTTTGAACGATTTTTAAAAATCGTCAACGGTCTACATGCTCTCGGGAAAGTTTACACGAACAAAGATCTTGTTCGAAAGTCATACGGAGCCTCACTCCCGAATGGCGTTCCAAAGCCAATGCCATCCAAGAGTCGATGGAATTCACGAATATCACAATTGATGGACTAAGAGGTAACCTCGAAACTTATGATAGCACAATTCTTAATCCTTATCTTAGAAGTAATTCGAATTTTGCCTTCAAAGCCTCATCCTCTAAAAGAGAAGAGGTAAGTGATTCGGAAAGGGATGATGATAATATTTCCAATGATATAATTGAAAAGTTTTGTAAGTCTATGAAGAAGGACAAGAAAAAGAAGAAACACCATAGGCGCGTATCACGGGATTCGAACAGCTCAGGCGATGGAACCGCCGCATTGTGTCTCGTGGCAAACGAAGAAGAGGTAAGTACATCTAACTCTCACTCGTTTGAAGAATTACAAAATGCCTATGATGAATTGCATGGTGAATTTGTTAATGCTTCCAAAATGATAAAAGATTTGAAGAAAACACTTTCTTTGCAAGAAAGAGATTTTCAGAAAACACTTTCTTTACAAGAAAAAGATTTTGAAAAATCCTCTTCTTTGAAAGAAATAGATTTTGAAAAATTGACTAATGAAAATGATATTCTTAAAAATAAAATTGATGTTTTAGAAAAAGAAAATAATTTTTTGAAAAATGACATTGTTGACTTTAAAAATAAAATCAAGGAATTGAATGAAGCCTCTTCTATTGATAAATGTTCCAATTGTTCTTCTTGTAGTTCTTTAAAACTAGAGAACACAGAACTTAGGAAAGCACTAGAAACACGTAGTGTTGATAGTCCTAAAATTGAAGATATTGTAAGTAATGAGGTCGGACCATCTAGAAAGAATTCTAGGAACCTCACTAATGAGTCTAAGATTAACTGTTTTAGACCACCTAGAAACAACTCTAGGATTTTTGTTAATGAGTCTAGAATGAATAATTTTAGACCACCTAGACATGACTCTAGGAAATTCAACGCTTCTAGGGGGAACAACTTTAGATCACCTAGAACGCATTTGGCTCAACCTAGACATATGCACAATCCTAATGTTATATGTCACTATTGTAATCGGGTAGGACACATTGCACCCGTTTGTTTTGCTAAACATAGAGATTTATGTGTTGATTATGACTATTGTTATCCTAACCCCCAAGGACCCAAAAGAAGTTGGGTACCAAAAACCTATTTTTAGGTTCTTTTTGCAGGTGTGCTTGAAGACTACAATATTGTAGTGGATGCACCAAGCACGAAACCTTAATGCATTAAGGGGGAATGTCGGTTAGTTATCGTATTTTGAATAAAAACGCAATGAGTTGATATGTGCAAATAATCTATATCAGTTTTGGTTGATACATGCTTTAACAAGTCTTTTTTTTTAACAATTAGTATCAGTTGGTTTTACAATAAATGATTGATCCATGTTTTGATGAATACTTTTAGTTTAAATAACAATTGGCATAGTTGAGAAAAATGATTATTATTATTAGTATGCCATTTACTAACTTTTTATATGATCTTGTCTATAACGATTGGTATCATCAATGGGTTAAATAACTTTTGGTATATTCTTTTTGCTAATGCCAAAAGGGGAAAGAATATGGGCGATATGCATGCTTTAATTGAGGGGGAATATTCAATTAAAGGGAATTATATTGAATTGATTATATTGAATTGGTTGCATAAATTGTATGTTGAGAAATAGCATGAATTTAGGGGGAATTCAATATGCATATCTTCCGTTGTTTGTCATTATCAAAATGGGGGAAATTGTTGGAAATCATGTATATCTATGATATGTGCACTTTGGTTGTATGAGCATGATTTTCAGGTATAGGTTTTGATGAATGACAAACAATGAAGTCAAGTGTCAAACAACGATATAGTATGACAATCAATCAAATGGCGAGAAGCATATTGATGACGGGATTGCATAGACAAGCCAAGTCGAGCCAAAGAGTTCAAGACCGAAGACCCAAGACGTAGGTCGTTAGGTAGAACCAATGTAAGAACAACGTTTAAGTTATCTTATCTTTTGGCTCAACATTAGGTCATCATAAATATGCATAAAATCATTTTATTAAAGTAAATCTTTTTATTAATCATATATATCATAAATATTTTTAATATACTTCAAACAAAATGATTTTAACGTTTTCATTTTTAACCAAAATGGGTTTTGAAGTAAGTTTTCAATTCTGGTATACACAGTGTATATCAAGTGTATATCAACGGTATATAATCGATCCGTTGCCAGTTTTTGCACTGGAACAACATAATCGATTATATGAAGTACACAATCGATTATATGAAGTCAACAATCGATTGTCTACTTTTAACAATCGATTATTTTGAGACAGTGTGCAACCGGTTTTTAAACATCAAAACAATCGATTGTCTTGTCATACAATCGATTGTCACCTTCATACAATCGATTATATTTTGACCGTTCCCACAGAATCCTAAATTGATTTTTGAACGTTGAAGAACAATCGATTATTCAGGTTTAACAATCGATTGTTTAGCCTAAAATCAGGAATCTTTTTTGAACGTTGGTCAGACAATCGATTGTCACCTCCAAACAATCGATTGTTTGAGCACAGAATCAGGGATTTTATTTATCAATTAAGCAACGGTCAGCATCACTTTTTCACCTATAAAAAGAGGTCTTTTGAGCTGATTTTAAACATACAACTCTTGCATATATTGATATACATATTGATCATTTTCAAGCATCATTTTAGAGCTTTTGTTGAGCCATTTGATAGACAACTTTGTGTTGTTCATAGAGCTTATTTTGTTTCTCTTTATCCACTCTATTGAAAGAGTATTTGTTGTAAAAGAGAGTTGTTTTGAGAAGAACATATCTTCTCATTTGTCGGGTTTGCTAAGTACCCAAAGTCTTAGTGGTTGAAGTCTTGGGGTGAGGTATCCTCAAGCAAGTGAAGTCTTAAGGTGCGGTATCCTTGAGCAACTGTAACGGTTTGTTAAGCACCCGTAAGCTTGACGAAGATAGTGGAAATATCGAGAGAGTCTCTCGGGGACTGGACTAGCCACGGGTTGTGGTGAACCAGGATATATCGCTGCGTTCGTTCTTATTTATTTACTTATCGCACTCATTTATTTTCTGCAATTTTTAAATTCCGCAAGTTTACGCTATTTTTATTATAACGCTATTCACCTCCCTCCCTTCTAGCGTTAAGCGTATTATCTAACAATTGGTATCAGAGCCTAACTCTCTGAATGCCTTAACCGGTTGAGAGCAATATATATTTTTCTGTTGAGAATATTGAACGCAGGAACGATGGATGAAGGACAATCCACCACTTTCCCTCCACTATTTGACGGAACAAACTATACATATTGGAAAGATCGGATGAGTATCTTCCTCAAATCAAACCGTTTTCGTTTGTGGCAAATCATCAAAAACGGTGAACCAATGCCGACAAAGAAAGTTGGAGAAACCACGGTTCCAAAGGAGGAAAATGAATATGATGCCGAGGACATCAAGAAAGTTGAAAATAATGCAAGGGCCATCCATGTATTGTATTGTGTGATCAATGCGGATGACTATAGGAAAATCTCGTGCTGCACAACCGCCAAGGAGATGTGGGATAAACTCGAGATCATCTATGAAGGTACGCCTCAAGTCCGAGAATCTAAAATTGATTTTCTAACTCATAAATATGAAATCTTTAAAATGGAGAAGGAACCCATTGGTGTTATGTTTGAACGATTTTTAAAAATCGTCAACGGTCTACATGCTCTCGGGAAAGTTTACACGAACAAAGATCTTGTTCGAAAAGTCATACGGAGCCTCACTCCCGAATGGCGTTCCAAAGCCAATGCCATCCAAGAGTCGATGGAATTCACGAATATCACAATTGATGGACTAAGAGGTAACCTCGAAACTTATGATAGCACAATTCTTAATCCTTATCTTAGAAGTAATTCGAATTTTGCCTTCAAAGCCTCATCCTCTAAAAGAGAAGAGGTAAGTGATTCGGAAAGGGATGATGATAATATTTCCAATGATATAATTGAAAAGTTTTGTAAGTCTATGAAGAAGGACAAGAAAAAGAAGAAACACCATAGGCGCGTATCACGGGATTCGAACAGCTCAGGCGATGGAACCGCCGCATTGTGTCTCGTGGCAAACGAAGAAGAGGTAAGTACATCTAACTCTCACTCGTTTGAAGAATTACAAAATGCCTATGATGAATTGCATGGTGAATTTGTTAATGCTTCCAAAATGATAAAAGATTTGAAGAAAACACTTTCTTTGCAGAAAACACTTTCTTTGCAAGAAAGAGATTTTCAGAAAACACTTTCTTTACAAGAAAAAGATTTTGAAAAATCCTCTTCTTTGAAAGAAATAGATTTTGAAAAATTGACTAATGAAAATGATATTCTTAAAAATAAAATTGATGTTTTAGAAAAAGAAAATAATTTTTTGAAAAATGACATTATTGACTTTAAAAATAAAATCAAGGAATTGAATGAAGCCTCTTCTATTGATAAATGTTCCAATTGTTCTTCTTGTAGTTCTTTAAAACTAGAGAACACAGAACTTAGGAAAGCACTAGAAACACGTAGTGTTGATAGTCCTAAAATTGAAGATATTGTAAGTAATGAGGTCGGACCATCTAGAAAGAATTCTAGGAACCTCACTAATGAGTCTAAGATTAACTGTTTTAGACCACCTAGAAACAACTCTAGGATTTTTGTTAATGAGTCTAGAATGAATAATTTTAGACCACCTAGACATGACTCTAGGAAATTCAACGCTTCTAGGGGGAACAACTTTAGATCACCTAGAACGCATTTGGCTCAACCTAGACATATGCACAATCCTAATGTTATATGTCACTATTGTAATCGGGTAGGACACATTGCACCCGTTTGTTTTGCTAAACATAGAGATTTATGTGTTGATTATGACTATTGTTATCCTAACCCCCAAGGACCCAAAAGAAGTTGGGTACCAAAAACCTATTTTTAGGTTCTTTTTGCAGGTGTGCTTGAAGACTACAATATTGTAGTGGATGCACCAAGCACGAAACCTTAATGCATTAAGGGGGAATGTCGGTTAGTTATCGTATTTTGAATAAAAACGCAATGAGTTGATATGTGCAAATAATCTATATCAGTTTTGGTTGATACATGCTTTAACAAGTCTTTTTTTTTAACAATTAGTATCAGTTGGTTTTACAATAAATGATTGATCCATGTTTTGATGAATACTTTTAGTTTAAATAACAATTGGCATAGTTGAGAAAAATGATTATTATTATTAGTATGCCATTTACTAACTTTTTATATGATCTTGTCTATAACGATTGGTATCATCAATGGGTTAAATAACTTTTGGTATATTCTTTTTGCTAATGCCAAAAGGGGAAAGAATATGGGCGATATGCATGCTTTAATTGAGGGGGAATATTCAATTAAAGGGAATTATATTGAATTGATTATATTGAATTGGTTGCATAAATTGTATGTTGAGAAATAGCATGAATTTAGGGGGAATTCAATATGCATATCTTCCGTTGTTTGTCATTATCAAAATGGGGGAAATTGTTGGAAATCATGTATATCTATGATATGTGCACTTTGGTTGTATGAGCATGATTTTCAGGTATAGGTTTTGATGAATGACAAACAATGAAGTCAAGTGTCAAACAACGATATAGTATGACAATCAATCAAATGGCGAGAAGCATATTGATGACGGGATTGCATAGACAAGCCAAGTCGAGCCAAAGAGTTCAAGACCGAAGACCCAAGACGTAGGTCGTTAGGTAGAACCAATGTAAGAACAACGTTTAAGTTATCTTATCTTTTGGCTCAACATTAGGTCATCATAAATATGCATAAAATCATTTTATTAAAGTAAATCTTTTTATTAATCATATATATCATAAATATTTTTAATATACTTCAAACAAAATGATTTTAACGTTTTCATTTTTAACCAAAATGGGTTTTGAAGTAAGTTTTCAATTCTGGTATACACAGTGTATATCAAGTGTATATCAACGGTATATAATCGATCTGTTGCCAGTTTTTGCACTGGAACAACATAATCGATTATATGAAGTACACAATCGATTATATGAAGTCAACAATCGATTGTCTACTTTTAACAATCGATTATTTTGAGACAGTGTGCAACCGGTTTTTAAACATCAAAACAATCGATTGTCTTGTCATACAATCGATTGTCACCTTCATACAATCGATTATATTTTGACCGTTCCCACAGAATCGTAAATTGATTTTTGAACGTTGAAGAACAATCGATTATTCAGGTTTAACAATCGATTGTTTAGCCTAAAATCAGGAATCTTTTTTGAACGTTGGTCAGACAATCGATTGTCACCTCCAAACAATCGATTGTTTGAGCACAGAATCAGGGATTTTATTTATCAATTAAGCAACGGTCAGCACCACTTTTTTACCTATAAAAAGAGGTCTTTTTAGCTGATTTTAAACATACAACTCTTGCATATATTGATATACATATTGATCATTTTCAAGCATCATTTTAGAACTTTTGTTGAGCCATTTGATAGACAACTTTGTGTTGTTCATAGAGCTTATTTTGTTTCTCTTTATCCACTCTATTGAGAGAGTATTTGTTGTAAAAGAGAGTTGTTTTGAGAAGAACATATCTTCTCATTTGTCGGGTTTGCTAAGTACCCAAAGTCTTAGTGGTTGAAGTCTTGGGGTGAGGTATCCTCAAGCAAGTGAAGTCTTAAGGTGCGGTATCCTTGAGCAACTGTAACGGTTTGTTAAGCACCCGTAAGCTTGACGAAGATAGTGGAAATCTCGAGAGAGTCTCTCGGGGACTGAACTAGCCACGGGTTGTGGTGAACCAGGATATATCGGTGCGTTCGTTCTTATTTATTTACTTATCGCACTCATTTATTTTCTGCAATTTTTAAATTCCGCAAGTTTACGCTATTTTTATTATAACGCTATTCACCCCCCCTACTAGCATTAAGCGTATTATCTAACACCTAGCCTGAGTACAAAATTGTTATGTAAAATTATTAAATCGAAGTTTTAAGGAATTAAAGAATCTAAGTATTTATTAAAAACCAAGGTATCAGGTTCGGATTCTGGTTCTGAAACTTGGTACAAGTCCGAAATATCATATAATACCTACCCGTATAATTTGGTGTCAATTCGAGTAGTCTAAGAGCGTTTTGACCCGTTGAAGGGAAATTAACAACTTGAAGTTCATTAAATTGGATCAATTGGTTTTGGGGTCCGATTCCTTGATTTAGTGTTGTTGGGGTGTTTCGAGGGTTTGACTAGGTTCGCCTCGTGATTTCAGACTTGTCGGTATGTTCGGGGAGGGGGGGGGGAGGGGAGAGGGCGGATCGGGAGTCGCGAGCGTCAAATGGTCGAGGTTTGAGCGAAGTCGGATTTTGAAAGGAAGCAAGGTTGCTGCTTCTATCAAAACCGTTTCTGCGGCTCTTTGACTACATAAGCAGCCACCTGGTTGCAGAAGCGGGAGGGGCCAGGAAAGGTGAATACTGCATAAGCAGTGCGGTCCCGCATGTGCGAAAGAAAGACCGCAGAAGTGGTCCGGTTCGCAATGCTCCCAAGCCGCAAAAGCAGTTGTTGTTTCGCAGAATCGAACACCGCCTATGCGGTAATTTGTCCGAATATGTGAAAATCGCTGGGGGCAGTAAGGGCTCATTAAATACGAACCCAAGCTCCTTCTCTCTCATTTTCACTCCACTTGGGCGATTTTGAAGGTTCCAAAGAGAGAATTTCTTCCTAATATCACGAGGCAAGTTATTCCCACTCACTCTAGCTTAAATACATGAACATTACATATATTTTAACTCTAATAATCAAATAAAATCAAGGGTTAGAGGTAGACCTAGGGTTTTGATAAAATTATGATTTAACCACCTAATTAGTTATGTAATGAACTAAAAACCACATATTTATAATCCTTAAGTTATAGAGAGTAATTTCCTTCGAAAAATCTCGGAATATGGGCACGTGGGACCGGGGTTGAATTTAGAAAACTTGCAGGAAAGGTTGGAAAATATTTAATTAGTTGGAATTCAACTTTGTGATCACTTATTGACTAGTTCTTGCTTTATTTAACTAGTTGGTGCTCATTCAGTTTCGAATTAAGGTTGGAGCCTATTCTTGTTATTGAAGAAATGCTTCAGAGCGAGGTAAGTCTCCTTTCTAATCTTGTGAGGGGAAAATTACCCCATAAGTGAGTTAAACTGATTATGTGCTCGTAATTGTGGGGGCTACGTACGCATGAGGTGACGAGAGTCCGTGCGTAGCTACAATTATGCTATTGTCCAGGTAGACTAGGACCCAAAAGCATGTTATACTTGGATTATTTGTAAACCCATTTATCGCTTGGAATGCTTTAATCGCGTTAAATTAATAAATGGATTTCTAAAAGACTTAAGCTCTATTTTTCTCAAATTATTGAAGAGAATTGGCCTTCTTGGATATTTTCTCCATGATGACTTCTTGACTGATTATCTGTCTGCATGTGTTTATATTTATGTTAGAACGGCCCGATCGCCTCGGTGAAATGATGCATCTATGGTATGGGCCGCTCGACCCTCGGCAGTGCACACTTTACATCTCTGTTGGAGCGGGCTGTCGACCTTGGCATGATTTGCGCATGTTTGTGTTGTTGTCTTGAACTCATTTGACTTGTTTTTATGCCACATTATGGCTCGAGATCATTTTATTAATAATAACAAGAAATTTAAGGAAATTTTTCATGAAAGAATTATATTACTACTTGTTTTCCCGTATATGGATTAAAATCATGCTTATAAAATAAATCCCCTGCTTGAATATATTAATTAAGGATAGATAGTCATTGGACTGCTAGTGAGTGTCAGAATTGACCATCTCGTCTCTACTCCTTCGGGATTAGGCGGGACACTCATTGGGTACACGTTATTTTTGTACTCATACTACACTTGCTGTGCATTTTGTTGCATAGGTATATGTGATTCCATTGGTCTGGTGGACGTAGCAGCACGGACGATTCTGGGACTAGGTGAGCTGCATCATTCGAGATGACCGCATTTAGGGTAGTCCCTTTCTAGCACTGTATTTACTTTCCGTTCACTGTATTCTAGGCGGAGATTGTATTTTTATCCCTTTTATCAGTAGATGCTCATGTACTTGTGACTCCGGGTTCTGGGATGGCTGAAAATTTGTAATAACTATTTATCTCTCAAATGTTATTTGAACTATATTTTTCAAAAATTTCTAAATATGGAAGAAAAAGCTTGTATTTCCAAAAGTATTAAAACGAGATTTGATTAAGTAATCTGGTTGGCTTGCCTGCTAGCAGTGTCCGGCGCCATCACGATCCTTAGTGGATTTTGGGTCGTGACAACATGGTATCAGAGCACTAGGTTCCCGTCGGTCTCACGAGTCATGAGCAAGTCTAGTAGAGTCTCGCTGATCGGTACGGAGACGTTTGTACTTATCCTCGGGAGGCTACATGGCTGTTAGGAGTACTTCCCTTCTTGATTTCTTTATCATGCGGTTCAATTCCTTTGAGGGTTATGCCTTTGGTTCCTTCCTACTCAATCTTACGCGACGCGGGAGCTTGTTAGAAATTGAGACTTTGAAGATGTGACGACGCGGCCGGTCGTCTTTGGAATTTATGCCCCGTTCGCCCATTAAATTCTTTCCCTAAGTTTGTTTATGCTATTTTGGTTTGTCGGGACGTTCAGTGTGAGAGTTCGAAGTGTTATGGGACACTTACTCCAAATGAGAGCATAAGTGTTGGAACGTGGCCCGTTATCAGAACAGTGTAAAGACGACCTCGGAATGGGAATTCAATGGTTCTGTTAGCTCCGTTAGGTGATTTCAGGGTTGGGAGCGTGTTCGGGATGTATTTTGGATGTCTGTAGCTCATTTAGGCTAGAAATGCCGAGAATTACAATTTGGAGGTTTCCGGCCCGATAGTGAAGTTTTGGTCTAAGGGTCGGAACAGGATTTTGGAAGTTTCTGTAGCACCGTCATGTTATTTGGGACGTGCGTGCAAAGTTTCAGGTCAATCAGACAAGTATTGATTAGGTTTTGAATTGAAAGCGTATTTTGGATGAACTTGAAGTTCTTAGGCTTGAATATTTGATTTAATTGAGGTTTAGGTGTTGTTTTAGGTGTCTTAAGGAGTGGTGCAAGTTTGAATAAGGTATTAGGTGGTATTAGTGCTTTGGGTTTAGGTTCCGGGGGCCTCGGGATGATTTTGGGTCGTTAGCAGAAAAAAATTTTGAAGTGTGCAGCAGCTAAAGACTTCTGTCTTCTGGTATTTTTGCTTCTGCGGCTTGGGAACCGCAGAAACGGAGCCGCAGAAGCGGCTTAGGGCACTGCAGAGGCGAAATTGTTCATATGGCCAGGAATCGCAGAATCGGTAAGGATTCCGCAGAAGTGGTAAGGATTCCGCAGAAGCGGAATCGCTTCTGCGATGAAAGGATCCACAAAAGCAGAAATGGCCTCTTAATAGAAGCGGCACTTTGTCCTCAGATGCGGGACCGCAGAAGCGCTCCCTAGACCGCAAAAAGCGGAAATCACTATTATGTAAGGGTTTATCCGAGGCTTAATTTCAAATGTTGAAAAATTCTTTAGGAGCTTGGGAGAAGGCAATTTGGAGTGGGAATTGAAGAGGAAATCAGTGGGTAATGTTTCTATGATCCTTTCTAGCTATAATACATCATTTAGTGGATATATCCATCTTTTAAATTCAAATTTAGAATAAAAAATGGAAGAATTTGGGTGAAAGTTCATTGACTAAACTATTGGGTTTTGAGGGGGCATTCGACCTCTGATTATGAGATTTTGATATGGTTAGACTCGTGAGAGTACGAGGTTTCTGAGAATGTAAAAATTATTTGTTTCCGAGACGTTAGACTGAGGGGAATTTTGGTTATTTTACCTATTTTCACGTATTACCTTTAATTTTAATAGTGGAATTGGTTACTTGCAATTTTATTTACAATATGTAATTGGTTTGAATAGATTTGGGCCACTCGGAGTCGGATACTAATGGCAAGGGCATCATTTTTTAGTGATTTTTGTACCGGTTCGAGGTAAGTGGCTTGTCTAACTTTATGTGGGGGACCTCTCCCCTTAGTATATCTTGACTATTGTTTTAAATGCTTTGTGCGCGAGGTGACGAGCATGTACTTGTGCTAATTGTTGAAAATTCACCTTACTCGACTTATTTAGAATGTGTTTCTTCACGTATTTAACTGTTAAAAATGTAATTTCACTTGCTTTAGCTTAGGGAAAGCATGTTAGTTACTTACTTGCTCTATTTGACTAAAATTCAATATCTATTTTTTTTTCGTGAAGCATGATAGGCTCTAGATTCCACCTGTTGTCTGTACTCAGCTTCTTTTTGTACCTGTCGACACCCCCCTTTTCCCTCTTTAAAATAAAGCGAAATCGGGTTTACGATATTATGGGCAAAACAACTCTATTTCCCGTTTGGGAATTGGGTATGGAATTGGAAGAGTTGCCACCTAATGATTATAGTGCATTAGGACACTTAAGAGAGATTATTTTGAAAAGAAAACCAGAGTTCGGGTAAGGGCTTGAGATTATCTCGAGGGGAAGGTGTTAGGCACCCCTCAAGATCCACTAGTGTGGTTTCCGGGCGTGTTAATTGTGACTTTATGAATGATGACACAAGTAAGGCTCACAAATATAGCATTCATATAACTTGAAAAAGCTTTGAATAAGAAAGAGATACGCAAATTTAAAATAAAAGAAAGTTGATTTGAAAGCATTACTATGAAAGAACATTTGAATAAAACAAGCAAAAGAGAGAAAGGTCCTAGGTTAAACTACAATATGGATCATTCGATGCAATATCCCACACATATTCCCAAAGAGGGGTCGCTTTTATGATATTATCGTATCGTCATCATCTCCATATTCTACTCTTCCCAGCCCTTAGAGGTTATTTAAGCGTGTGAATTGGTCATGAATGCTTATTGCGTGCTATTACCCGTCCTGTCCTATAGATCCTAGAGGGAATTTAGGATTACTATTCCTATAAGGTTGGAACTAAGCCGAACCCTTAAGTTTAAAGGTTAAAATACTAGGCGACATACAAAAACAGATAAGACTTCCATATAAAGGAATCATATAAGACATGTAAAGGCTCAAATAACCCTCTATAAGAGAACACGTGATTAGCACGTCTCAAACACATGTAAGGTCTAAGAAAGAGAGAGAGAGAGTTTTAAAAAATGGAGTATGAATTGAAACAGAAGTGGGGGAGTTTGCAGAAAAACATAAGAGAAAAACATTCAGAAGTTAAGAGAGGAAGTATAAGTTTATTTTTTAGAAATCTGCAGAAGTCATTTAGAAACATTTGGAAAGCTTAGTAAAACAATTTTAGTCAGGCAGAGTAAAAGAATGAGCGTGGAAGCATTTTGAGGTTACAAAACAGTAAGCATACAGGCCTTTTGAACTTTTAAAAAATTAGTATGCAACAGTTGAAACAGTGGTCTAATCTGGACAGGAAATGCAACAAAACCTTTTGCATGGATGATTTAAAAAAATGTGACAGAGGTTTGTAAAAAATAGAGAGGGCTTTTAAACGGATTCAGAGGCGAATTAACTTGAACAAGACTTGAAAGTGATTAGCCCATTTTATCCTTATCTCCGGCCTAAGGTTTTCCTAGGCATTATTAAAAATGGTGAGCATGCAGTGGTTTCTGATTTTAACAAGGAGTTTGTTAACCAGTTTTTACATTTTTTGTTTAGCAAGCTTAGTGAGGCATTCAACAGTTGCAGAAGGAGGACCCTAAGCACATGATATCTAATGCATATAGAGGCCCTAAAGTATGGTATCTAAATGCAAGGAAGTAATTTTGATCGTTAACTGAAAAATAACAAGCTGAAAGTAAAAGACCTAAGAACATGATTTCTATGAGTGAGATGCATGTCATATACATGGTTTCTATTACGCAGATAGATAAGTAAAACCCTATAACGTGCTTTCTACTCATATATTTAATAATCATGCATAACCCTCCGCAATTTCACTATAATCCCCATTGTTATTTACAAATTTATTACAGTCAAGTAATTAAAAATACAACAGTGATAAAAAGAAAATAAGAAGTTATTCTATAGAGAGCCATTAGCCAGGCCCAAGCATCTCCAACCTCACTCCTTTCGAGTTTCACAGCCATTACCAAGGCTTGGGTGTGACAAAGCTCCCTAAGGGTTTGTTTGAACCCCTGTCCAATACCAAGCACCCAAAAAAATCCCAATTAGACAAGTGCAAACATTGGAAGTGCCAGCCTTGTGCATCAGAGTTCCATGGGTGCTCAAGGCTCCCATGGCAGTGCTTACACTGAGGGGGCAGACTCTAAAGCACTAAGAATGATATTGTAATTGAGAGAATTAAAAATAGTTGAGAGACGATTTAAGAAGAACAGTTGGAAAAATTGAAAAGTTGAGGCAGTTTGAAGAAACAGTTGAAAGAGTTGAAAAGGTTGTTTTGAAATTATTTTAGACTAACCAATTTTAGAACAACAGGTCATCACACAAATAGGGGAAGGGAAAGGGGAACAAATAAGTAAAGTGAACTACAGACATACAGACAACATGTTGGAGGAAAATAATCAGACATGATTGTAAGATAAGGGTTCAATTTCTTACTGCATCAAATTCTAATACACTTAGCTTCAAACACAGATTTTAGGTTAAACAACTAGCCAAGCAGACATGGATGCATGGTAGTAGCACTCAAAGAAAACATTCATTGAAGATAGGGAGGAGATAAGGGAGTAAATAAGTAAAGTGCAAATAAGTAAAGGGAACAGACAAGATGTTGGGTAAAAGTAATCAGACATGGTTAAAAATAAGGGTTTAGCTCTTACTGTACCAAACCCCAAATTTAATCAACCTCAGAGAGAGGTTCAGGGCTGTTAAGTAGCCAAGCAGTAGTACACATGGAAGAAGAACATGCATTGAGACAAAGGGATGGGAATAGGGGAAAACATGCTAAGTTAAACTAGTAGACTAGTAAGTAACATGCTAGTGACAAAGATAGCAACAAAACCATAGATAAAAGCACACAAGAAATAATATGAATTGCAAAATTAATAAGAACATGTTGTTTTGGAAACGGTATCTCAAATAGGTGACATACCAGTTACAGGAAATAGGATACAATAGCAATGTAATAGTGCACAAAGGGAGAGCAAAGTGTGCAAAGATGAGAGCAACAGTGTGAGAATAACAACAGCAGGAAGATAGTAGCAGTAATGGGAGAATAGCAGCAGCAACAGACCTAATGTAGACAAACAAATAGAACCAGTAGTGTAAAGTAACCAATCAAGTTACTCAATCTTGGCTGTTAGCCGATTGAGTGTTCAAAGAAGAGAACGAGAGAGTATAGTGATAGCATAGACAGAGAGAATTCAGAGAGTTTCAGGTTGTGAGAGCAGTGTGTCTTGTTTCTTCAAAGAGAGAAGTGGGGAGTATTTATAGTACTAAACGAGTAAACAAATAAGGTGCCAATCCTTATTTAAGGAACTGATATCAATCATAATCAAATAAGTATAGGGACTCCCCTTTAATTAAGGGATCATAGTCAAACGGTAATAAGCAGTCCTTTTTTTAAAGGAAAAGAACCACAAAGTATAATATGGTCACATAAGGAAATGAAATAGTATAAGGTATACAATGCAGAATAGGTACACGAGACTTTAACCAGGGAAATCTGTCAAGCAAATAAGTAGACATACTTGTACACATATATAAGGAAAAGTACCATTTTAATTCTGGGAAATAATTTTCGAGAAGGAAATCAATTATTAATTGGGGAATTTATCCCACTGATGAGGAAAATCAATACCAAACTGTAAAGAGAATACAAAATCACAATTTTAAAGCCAATAATCATATCCTTAAAGAGATGGTAAGAGTCAGTATAAAATAACCATATAAACAACCAAAAACCTCAAGAGAAGAACTACACCATGGTATGGGAATGAAACATTAGCAACAAAAGTCAAAGCAAAGGTCACTGAGCTCATGGAAGAAACCAGAAGAAACATGCAAATAGGCAAATACAGATACACACATGTAGGGTTAGGGTTGTTTTATAAGATTTTAACAAAATACTTTAGAAGTACTACTGAGAGCCACAGATTAGTGCTAAAAGCCAGAAAAGTAAAGTATTTTCGAAGGGGGTTAAGAAACCCTAGAAATTACAGTATAAAACTCAGGTTAACGAAGAAAAAAAAACAAATAAGTGAAATAAATAAACACAAACAAATACATAGCACTCAGAAAGATTAGATGAAACAATTTTGAAGAAGGGGTTAGAAACCCTAATCTGGAAGGATGGTAATCATCGAAAAAATTTGAAATAATCGGAAAAGCTAAGTAGAAATAAAGTAGAAAACAAAAAATCAAACTAGGAGTTATTTTAAAAGAGTAGAGATTAAAGAGAAAAAATTAGGGTTTTCAAACAGATTAGGGAAACGAAGAACCTGGCTTTGAAACTCGTATACAATGTCATAGAAGGCATCATCGTTCAAAGACCACCATAGAAAAGCCGGAAACAGACCCCAAATAGAGCTTCTGTGACCGCCTTCCATGGTGAAAGCTGCTAGGCTTCAAGCTTGAGAGAGGAAACCACGATATAGGGACTCCATGGTTGCTGGAAGTCGAGAGGAGTGAGGGAAGAGTGAGCTGGTATGGCGATGTAGACCATGAGAGAACCAGAAGGTTCTAGAGAGACGCATGGTTAGAGAGTGTTTAGGAGTGAAATGGGATACAAGGGCGGCTGATTGAGAGAAATGATTTAGGGTAAATGGGGGTCATGGTTTTAATTAAGGTAAGATTGATCGTGTGGCGTTGATCAAAATGATCAACGGCCTCGATTTAAACAGGGATCCGAGTGGGTTGGTCCAAATAGATTTGGGTCGGGTTATTTTATTATTGGGTCATAATTTGGTAGGTGAATTTGGGTTAAAAATGTGGCCAAAATTGAAAGGTTAAAGGGCTATAATTTAAATGCCCATATTTCCCTTAATTTAATTTTGTAAAATAGCAAATGATTTTATAAATCCAATAAAAATACTGAGATAATAAAATACGTTTAGGAATTAATTTAAAATATTAGGAACAATTTTATACTTTAAATACTTATTTAATTGAGAAATAGGCTAAAATTGCAATTTAATGCAATTTTAGTTTAAAAATACCTAATGGCTTTGTAAAAATTCTATAAAAATTACATAAATTATATTTTTATATAGATGAGAGAGTAAAATAATTTTTTTTTGCAATAACAAGATTTGATGCTAAATTTTTGGATTTTCCAGTACAAAATAAGTTATAAATTGGTTTTAAAATACTTGGAAAAATATAGAAAAAATACCAAACTTTTTGTGGATGCTTATATATGCACTCACAAGATATTTTGAAAATATTTTGGGTACAAAATACATATGGAAAAATTGGGTATCAACAGCTGCCCCTCTTTACCCGAGGAGGATAAGATGACCAATTTTGACAGGAAATGACAATTGTAAGAGAATTTCGACCGCGCTCTGGCTTTTGAGCTGCCTACATAACCTTGGTTTGATAGGAATCAGGCCTTATGGAATTCAGGAGCCATTGGTGGAATATGCCAATGAAAATTTTGGAAGAGGCGAACGCAACAGGGTTTGAAATTTTGTTAAGGGTTCGGAGATCGAGTAGTTACGAAAAACTGGTGCGGGATCGATTTCAATGAGACGACTGTGCCAGTCGGTTTACCTGCAAATGAACGGTGTGCGGATATTTTGCATAATTTAAACATGATGAAAGTTCCCTTTGGACCATGAATGTTGTCTTCAGACGATTAAGATGGCGTCCTCAGACTATGATGTCCTGGGCTATGAAGAGCATAAAAGTAAAGATTCATAGGCCATGAAATGGTGTTCTCGGGCTGTGCGGATGGTGCCTCTGAACTATGACGCCTTTGAATAAGTTGGCGATATTTCAGCCCATGAAAAGGTGGCAATCTTTCAGCCGGATGAATGTAAAGGTGGCGATGTTTCACCAAAAGCGAGAATTTATAAATGCATGGTGGCGATATTTCAACCAAATGAAACAAGGTGGCGATTTTTCAGCCAAATGCAAAATAAGGGAGGTAGAGCTTAACCTCGAAAGGCAGAGAATAGCCTTGTGCAATGAAGATGGAGACAGAGCTTAGTATCGAAAGGCAGAAGATAGTCTTATGCAAGATGGAGGTAGATCTTGACCTCATAAGGTAGAGAATAGCCTTATGCAGGATGGAGGAAGAGCTTAACCTCGGAAGGCAGAGAGTAGCCTTATGCAAGATGCAGAATGCAGATGGAGATGGAGCTTAGTCTCGAAAGGCAGAAAACTTTCCTTATCTAGGATGGAGGTAGAGTTTAACCTCGAAAGGCAGAGAGTAACCTTATGCAATGCAGGATGGAGGCAGAGCTTAGCCTCGGAAGGCAGAAGTATGGCCTTATGCAATGCAAAAATGCAAATGGAGACAGAGCTTAGTCTCGAAAGGCAGAAAATAGCCTTATGCAGGATGGAGGTAGACCTTAACCTTGGAAGGTAGAGAGTAGCCTTATGCAATGTAAAAATGCAGGATGGAGGAAGAGCTTAGCCTCGGAAGGCAGAGAGTAGCCTTATGCAATGCAAAAATGCAGATGGAGACAGTGCTTAGTTTCGAAAGGCAGAAAATAGCCTTATGCTGGATGGAGGTAGAGCTTAACCTCGAAAGGCAGAGAATAGCCTTATGCAGGATGGAGGTAGAGCTTAACCTCGGAAGGCATAGAGTAGCCTTATGCAAGATGCAAAATGCAGATGGAGACATATCTTAGTCTCGAAAGGCATAAAATAGCCTTATGCAGGATGGAGGCAGAACTTAGCCTCGGAGAATGTAGAAATATAAAGGAGAGGATGGTGGTGATTTCTTAGCTGGTAGATGATTGCGACATCATGACTGCTGAGGAAGCGTTGAATGTAGGTAGTAAACCTTTGTGAGGTAAGTAGTGGTTTCAGGAATTTCAATTTTTGTAAAGCTCATGCATTGCCTATTTGTACCCTGGATTCCTGCATCCAAAGAAAAATTGTTAGTTCTGTAAAGGGGAGGTTAGTTCGCATCCCTCGGCTCGTGGCGTCTTGTACCATTTGGGGTAGCGTTGCTGAACGATATTGATCCAAATGATTTTATGCAAAATTTGACAATTATGATGCAAATGTATATATATAAGTAAAGCAAAATATAGTTTTTGTTTTATGATGAACCACAACTGCAATGTGGTTCAAGGCACAGCAACCTCGCTGGATCCGAAATTTTGAGGGTCCTCCTCAAAATTCTGCCCCAGTTTACTGGGCTGGTGCTATCGACGGCGGTACTGAATGACTGAAAGCGGATTGACCTTAGAATTTTGAGGGTCCTCCTCAAAATTCTGCCCCAGTTCCAAATGCGGGGGGAAAATGGAATTTTATTAGAGATGTCCTCAAAATTCTGCTCCAGTTTACTCGGTCGATGCTGATGAAAATTGACAAGCTGACTTCAGAATTTTGAGGGTCCTCCTCAAAATTCTGCCCCAGTTCCAAATACGGGGGGAAAATGGAATTTTATTAGAGATGTGACCTAACCCATAGGGCTGCCTACATATCCTCTCTTAAACGGGAATCAGGTCAGATGTAGTTCAAATTACATCATAAGGAAAAGCATGTTGATTAAATATAATATCTCTTCACTGCATCTGAGTTGATTAGTTTTGGCCAGATTTCTCCATCCATCTCTGCAAGAATAAGGGCTCCTCCAGTTAGAACCCGGTGAACCATGTACGGACCCTGCCAGTTGGGAGGGAACTTCCTTTTGGCCTCATCTTGATGTGGAAATATCTTCTTCAACACCAGCTGCCCTGGTGTAAACTTCCTTTGTCGAATTCTCTTGTTGCTCTGGACATTCTGTTCTGATATAACTGACCGTGGCAGACAATGTTCATTCTCTTTCCATCTATAAGAGCTAGCTGCTCGTAGCGAACCTTGACCCATTCTGCGTCCTCTAGCTCAGCTTCATGTATGATTCTCAAGGACAGATTTTCTACCCCGGCAGGAATTACCGCTTCTGTACCGTAAACCAGCATGTAGGGAGTTGCCCCGGTTGATGTGCGAACTTTAGTGCAATAACCCAATAAAGCGAATGACAACTTCTCATGCCACTGCTTATGCCTTTCAATCATTTTCCTTAGTATTTTCATGATGTTCTTGTTGGCTGTTTCCACGGCTCCATTCATTTGAGATCTATAAGCTGTAGAGTTTCTGTGTCTTGTCTTGAAAATCTCACACATCGCTTTCATCAAGCCGTTGCTGAGATTGGAACCGTTATCAGTGATGATTGACTCCGGAACACCGAACCGACAAACAACACTATCTTGGACAAAGTCTTCCACGACTTTCTTGGTTACTGCTTTGTATGATTCTTCTTCGACCCATTTAGTAAAATAGTCAATTGCCACTATAATGAACTGTGTCTGTTAGATGCGGAAGGCTCCACTGGTCCAATAAAATCCATTCATGAAGCGGCGAATGGCCATGGTGAACTCGTTGCAGTGAGCTCGTTTGGAGGTACCTTTATCATGTCTGCATGTATCTGACAGCGATGACACTTTTGGACATACTGAATGCTGTCTGTTTCCATAATCATCTAGAAATATCCTGCCCAGATTATCTTTTTTTCTAGAACAAAACCGTTCATGTGCGGCCCACAAGTCCCTGAGTGCACTTCTTCCAATAACTTGGTTTCTTCTGTCGCATCGACACACCTTAATAGTCCCAAATCAGGAGTCCTCATATACATGATTCCTTTGCTGTGAAAGAAATTGTTGGACAGCCTTCGAAGCGTGCACTTCTGAGTAGCATTAGCAAACTATGGATATTCCCCTATTGTCAGGTACTCTTTGATGTCGTGGAACCAGGTCTTTCCGTCGGCTTCTTCCTCAACATGTGTACAATAAGCCGGTTGATCCTGAATCCTGACCTGGAGGCTTCCACTCCGTCCTAAGACGGATCAAAGAAGAGTGGGGAACCTCTCGCTGGTTTTTGGAATTCGACATCAGGAAGTGTTTTCACACCATCGACCGACATCGACTCATCCCAATCTTTAAGGAAGATTTGTGTCCGGATGCTGAATCGTGGATGATAAAGTGGCAAGCGTATCTGCGAACTCATTCTGTATTCTTGGAACATGCTGGAATTCCATTTTTCTGAACCTATTTCTCAACTCCTGTATGTGGTGCAGATAAGGGAATATCTTGGAATTCTTAGTCGCCCATTCTTCTCGAACCTGTGTATGAGTAGGCCTGAATCCCCAATCACTAGCAGCTCATGAATGTTCATATCAATGGACAGTTTAAGCTCCAAGATGCAACCTTCATACTCGGCTATGTTATTGGTGCACGGGAACCTGAGCTTGGCAGATACCGGGTAATGTTGACCGGTTTCTGATACCAGGACTGCTCCGATACCAACTCCTTTGAAATTTGCGGCCCCATCGAAAAACATCCTCCAACCTTCATAGGATTCTGCAATATCTTCTCCTATGATGGCTACTTTCTCATTGGGAAAATACGTCTTCAATGGTTCGTACTCCCCTTCCACAGGATTTTCTGCGAGATGATCTGCCAAAGCCTGTCCTTTAACTGCCTTCTGGGTGACATAGACAATGCCGAATTCACTCAACAAAATTTTCCACTTGGTGAGCTTGCCAGTGGGCATGGGCTTCTGAAAAATATACTTTAGTGGATCAATTCTTGATATAAGGTAGGTAGTGTAAGCACAGAAATAATGCCTCAACTTCTGAGCTATCCAAGTCAAAGCACAACAGGTGCATTCTAGCAAAGAATATCGGGCCTTGTACGGGGTAAATTTCTTGCCGAGGTAGTAAGTAGCTTGCTGCTTCCTCCCCGTCTTATCATGTTGTCCCAAAACACAACCAAATGCTCCATCCAAAACTGCGAGATAGAGCAATAAGGGCCTCCCAGGCTTAGGTGGAACCAGGACTAGAGGCGTAGACAAGTATTCCTTGATCCTGTCAAAAGTCTTTTCACATTCATCGGTCCATCTGGTGGCGACATCCTTTTTCAGCATCTTGAAGATAGGTTCATAGATGACGGTAGACTGAGCTATGAATCGGCTGATATAGTTGACTCTCGCCAGGAAACTCATTACCTCTTTCTTGCTCTTCGGCGGTGGCAACTCCTGATTAGATTTGACCTTTGACGGATCCAGATCTATTCCTCGGCGACTCACGATAAAACCCAATAACTTTCCCGCAGGGACCCCAAATACACACTTGGCGCGATTTAGTTTCAAGTTATATCTCCTCAGACTGTTGAAAAACTTTCGGAGGTCCTGCATGTGATCTGCAGCCTTCTTGGACTTAATGATGACATCGTCCACATATACCTCAATCTCCTTGTGTATCATGTCATGAAAGAGGGTAGTCATGGCCCTCATGTAATTAGCTCCCGCATTCTTCAATCCGAATGGCATCATTCTATAGCAATACATTCCCCAAGGCGTGATAAACACCATTTTCTCTACATCTTCTTTATCTATCCATATCTGATGACACGCCGCAAAGAAATCGACGAATGACTGCAACTCATGCTTGGCGCAATTGTCGATAAAAATATGATGTTTGGCAACGGGAAATCGTCTTTGGGATAGCCCCGGTTGAGATCCCGGTAGTCGACACCGACTCTGACTTCCCATCCTTCTTCGATACTGGTACAATGTTAACTAACCAGGTCAGATACTCTACCACTTGAAGAAATCTGGCTTTGACCTACTTGGTTACCTCTTCTTTGATTTTTAAACTCATATCTGGCTTGAATTTTCTAAGCTTCTGCTTTACCGGCTGACATGCATGATCTGTCGGCAACTTGTGAGTGACGATGGATGTGCTGAGGCCAGTCATCTCGTCGTAAGACCATGCAAAGATATCCTCATATTCCCTCAATAGTTCTATGTATTCCTCTTTCTCTGTCTGTGATAAGTGCACACTGATGCACGTTTCTTTGACATTCTCTGTATCTCCCAAATTGACGAATTCGATTTCATCCAAGTTGGACTTCGGTCTATTGTCAAAATTTTCGGCCTCTCTGACAACCTCTTCTGGTATGTCATCCCCCTCTGAGTCTATGTCCGTTTGTTGCATAGCCTCATCGCAAGTTACAATTTTTGGTTCATCATCAAGATATATAATAGTAATGCTGTGTGAAAAAAAAGTAAATAGCAGAGAAAAGTAATGAATAGCGAGATATTTTATGAAACTAAAAAATGCTTTTGATTAAATTCATAATTCTCAAAACATCGGTTCTCTTTTGGAAAGTAAAGACAAATGCGGAAAATAAAGAAAACAACTAAACCAAAGATGCAGGATGCTTGTTCAGCCTTGCTACCCCGAAGGTTTCCGGGCGATGGTGGTCCTGATTGACCAGTTGGTGAGGCGCTCCCCTCGATTCACAGCCTGAATGGAAGGGCCTTCCTCTCCTTCCTCTTCAAACATCACACAACAGTCCATGTCATCCAAAAACAAGTTTTTCATTGCCGCAAGAGCCTCGTCTTCTTCTGACCCGTAGAGAGTGTCGGCTGGTTAAAATGTCTGCTCTAACTGAGGTATGGGGCGCTCCAATGGGTAATATGGGCCGCGCCATGGTGGTGACCAGTTCTTGAAATCCTGCCAAGTGTACTCGTACCCCAGTACGAAGGTAGTACCATGTTTCTTCAGCTGGATAGGTTTGGTGATACCTTGAAGATTCTTACCAAGTCCTTTCCCTGGTTCATATCCACTCCAATTAAGAATGCTCTCAACCTTGTCACTTCACCATTTGTCCTTGTCCAGTGCGTTGATCCGCTTAATACGATGATATGTTTCTCCGCCTATTCTTTTTCTGCCTCCGACCGTTGGAATGGTATGGCAACTGTATATGAGGTTGCTACCGTAGCCATGGATGATTAATTCCTGGTGGTTCCATTTGAACTTCACAGCCTGATGCAGGGTGGATGTTACAGCCCCAGCAGCGTGGATCCAGGGTCGTCCCAGCAGTAAGTTGTAAGATGCTGGTACGTTGATGACTTGGAAATCAACGTCAAACCAAGTGGACCCCATTTGCAAACACAGGCTAATTTCCCCGAGAGTGGACATCTGAGAACCGTCAAAAGCCTTAACATTAATAGCCCCGTCTTTTATCTCGTACAATCCTTTGCCTAACCTCTTGAGGGTGATCAATGGACAAATGTTGAGACTGGAACCTCCATCAACTAAGATTCTGGTGATGAAATGATCCTGACATTGCACAGTGATGTGCAATGCTTTGTTATGACTGAGCTCTTCAGGTGGCAATTCATCCTCGTGGAAAGTGATTTTGTGACTTTCCAATACATGCCATATCATGTTTGCCATTTCTCCTCCTGTTATGTTGCTCGGACATAAGCTCGCTCAATATCTTCATCAAGGCGTTCTTATGCGCCTTGGAACTTTGCAGCAATGCTAAGTTGGAAATCTGTGCCGTGGTCTTGTTTAGCTGTTCAACAACTAAATATTCCTTAGCCTGTATCTTTCTCTAGAGATCATCAGGTCCAGTTTCAATGGGACGCCCAGAGTCCTGCTTGCTGGACTCAGCAAGGTGCTTTGGTGTGTATACCCTGCTGTTCTATTCATACCTTGCATGACAACTGTTTCACAGTGCACGCTTTTCCTTTCCTTCTCGTCTCAGCTGTGTAGTCCCAGGGTATGACATTTGACTGAAATAGGGTTATGTCCGACATGGTGACCGGAATGGGCACCTTTGGAGGCAACATAGCAACTTTAATTGGTGCGGGCGTCTTGGAGTCCCGAACTCAACCTCAATTGGTTTTGGCACTTTTGCAGGAGGTGCCTCAAACTCAAATGGTACAAATATATTCACCACATTGTCCTCAGATGGATGGATTTGCAAAACAATAGGATTAAGAGTGACCACCGGTTTCGTGGGCTCATCTCTCTCAGATATCAAACCAATCGACCCTTCGGGGTCCCAGTCGTCTTCTACCTCAATCGTGTGGATGCCTCCACCTTTATGGTCCGACAGAGGGTTGTTACGAACATTAGGAGCAGACTCCTTAGATATGATGACCTTGTTTTCAATTAAGGTCTGGATTTTTTCCTTCAACGAGCGGCACTTGTCAATGGTATGGCCCTTCATCTCCGAATGGTATGCGCAAGTTTTATTTGGGTTGATTCATTGGGAGGGGTTTTCTAGGGTTACGGCTGGGATGGGTGTAACATATCCGGCGGCTTTAATCTTCTCATACAATTGGTCAATGAGTTCAGCAATAGTAGTGTACTGCCTTGGCGGTTTGTGGTCAAAGTTGGTCTCGGTCATGGGATGTTTTGGCGGGTAGGAGGTGATGGATAGTGAGGAGGTTGGGAGTTGTAAGCTTAGTATACAGGTGCGGGTTGGGAATATACTGGCGAGGTGTGCTGAAAAGTTGTTGATGGAGTTGTTTTGTAGACGGGATGTGGATTTTGATAGGTAGGTGAAGGTGCTTGGTAATTTAGAGAGGGTTGGTATGTGAGTGGAGTTGAAGGGTAGGGTTGGTATTTCATGGCACTCTTTGCACAGCCATTAAGGAGTTTACATCCTTTTTCTTCGACGAACGACTAGATTGCAAGGCTTCGTTGGTGGCCTGCGGTGCCTCAGGGTTAGTAACCATACCATTTTTGATCCCCTCTTCAATTTTTTCTCCCAGTTTGATGATATCAGCGAACTTCTGCCCCTCTATCAGCATCAATCTCTCGTAATACTGCGGGTCCTGAGCACGAACGAAAATCTGTTCATTTTTTCTTCTTCCAAAGCCGGCCTGACTTTGGCAGCTTCCGACCTCCAACGAGTAGCATACTCGCGAAAGGTTTCAGTAGGCTTTTTCTTCAAATTCTGGATATAGAACACGTCTGGCGCGTTCTCAGTGTTGAACATGAAACGATCCATGAAATCGGATGCCATGTTTACCCAACTAGTCCACTTCTTCGCATCTTGGCGGATATACCAAGATAACGCATCACCTTTCAAGCTCCTCATGAACAGTTTCATGCGGATCTTCTCATCTCCACCAACTCCCACTAACTTGTCACAATACATCCTGAGGTGAACCGGGGGATCACCCATACCATCAAACATCTCAAACTTAGGAGATTTGTACCCCTTGGGGAGCTCGACGTCAGGCTGGACACAACATGTCTTCATAACTTAGACCTTTCACACCTTTGTTACCTTCCACGCCTTGAACCCTGCTAGTGAGTTTCTTGAGTTCAGCAACCAAGTTCTGAATAAGTGAATCTGATTCTGACACATCTGATATGGGCTGTGTATGGTATGGCATAGTATCCACAAAGATAGGGGTATCCTGGTGGTTTGGAGCATTTTGAGGCTCAGGGATGAGCGGTGGAGCATTGTTGCGAGCTTGGGTTGAAATCTTCTGTGGAGGTGCAGGGACCTGGTTGTTGACATATTCAGCAGGAAGGGATATGGACAAGCTTGCCAAACTCCGGACCTGGTCTAATTCTTCTCGAAACCTTAGCAAAGTTTGCTCCAAGTGAGCAGCAGTTTCTTTGGTGATCGGGGTACCCTGAGAAGTTCCTTCAATTTCCTTCCTTGCTTCATTATCTCCCATCTTTCCTTTGTTCCTGTTTCTGGGAGGACTCGGAGGAGGAGGGCCCTTTGATCTTGTTGAGTATGCTGATGGTGCCAGAATACACGAACTAACCTTTAGGGAGGGGAATAAAAAAAAAAGAAAAACAAAAGGTAAAAAGTTAGTGCAGATTTTGAGAAAGAAAACATTGCGGTATTTAAACACATTGTTGCAGTAACATATGTCGTTTCCTATTTGGGTGCCTCGTTGTGACCGAGGTAAGCCTAGCGACAAATATGATTTGGCGAACACGTAATACAAATGCCTTATTTTATTGACAGAAAATAGAACGAGTAAAAATAAACTGAAATAGAAAAATTGTCACTAGTCGCCAAAGTCCTTATTACATCAAGAAAGCAGTAAAATACTAACTACTTGGTCCCAGAAGGACCTTCCCCATATTCGGTATCTTTGCCTCCCTCTTATAGTTTCATCAGCTCGTGCAGCCCTAGCAACAAGTTAGCTCGAGCCAGGTTCCCACCTTCATTACCTTCAGCTTCCTGACAGTCGTTGATCCTTTTCAAAAACTTACCTTCCAGTTCCATTAGACCCTGCTCCAAGTACCCTAAATGGTTGTTTGTGTGGACAACCATGTCCTTCAATTCATTGATTACCTTCTCTTGAGCCTCTAGCTTTTCCCGATGTTCACTTTCACACTCTCGCATCCGCTTACGCAACTGACTATACGACCTTTGCTGCAACCTCCTCATCAATAACCCTGTGACCATGGACGAAACCCATTTTTCCCAAGCCAATGTGATCATCTTCTAACCACTCCGGATAAAGCGGCGTATGCTCTGCCTGATACCTGTCTGGCTCAATAGCTTCCTTTTACAAAATGATTTTGGAATGCCACATATGCTGAGCCCGGCAACTTTGTGGGCTATCGTCATCCTGGAAGTCAGCCCTGTAGTGACTCATCTTTTCCACCCTTGGTATAATCTGCTTTCTTCCCGCTTGCCTCATGACTCGGAGAGGGACATAAGGGTAAGTTTCTGATGAGTACATGGAATGGTGCATCCCTAGACCGAATGATAAACTCTCCAGTTCGAAACCACTCGTACATCCATTGTACCTGCTATTCTCTCAGATTCCCTAATAGTTCCACCCATCCACTGGCGTCTTCTGGGTGAGCAAACATATCCGACATGAAGTGCATCCGCTTTGGATGATGGAAAGTAATATGGTCATCCCAATCTCGTCGCACGATCTCTTGTCTATAGTCTCCCTTCTAAAGATAGTGGATGAGCCAGAGTTGTAGTAGCAAATTGCACCATTCAAAGTGCGGTTCCCCTTGTTGACATTTTTCTAAGGCTCGGTACAGTTCGGCGAGGATCATGGGTGTTATACTGAATGTTCTGCCCGTCGATACCCTCCATTACGACTTTGGTTACCATGGCTAGTCTTGTATGGATTCTAGCGTTCTTCATAAGAAAAACTATCATGCCTAGAAAATAGAACATGTATTCAAAAGCCCTCATATGTATGTACCCCGAAGAGGTGAGGGCGAACTCGTCCATGTGAGTACGGTATGATTTGCTATGTCCGAACCTTTCATACATGAAGTCGAAGGATATGTAGGAGTCCTTCAGACTGGTCAGGTTACGATTCTTCTTGAGCCCCATCCTTTTCAAGAACCCTCCACCTTTGCGGTTTTCTGACATAGGCAACCCCGGGCTATCCCAAGGAATTCCGGCTAGACCCCCAATTTCTTCCAACAACGGCGTCATTTCAATACCCCCAAAGCGAAAGACGGACCATTCACTATCCTAAAACATAGTAGCAGCTTCCACAATCTTGTTATCTAGCCTAACTTCCAGAAGTGAAGGAAGATTTCCTAAATTCTTGCGGACAAGAACCATATCACTACCATGCAAATCATCCCACCACCCTAGCAACTTTGGATGAATGCTTGATACCATACTGAATCTGGGGACATCGTGCCTTATTTTCCTACAAAATAGAGAGTTAGGCCCTTAACCCCACTGGACTCGACTATTTAAATCAATAATTAGTAAAGGGTATTTAATCCTCCAAATCAATACACATAACGTGATTGTCCGTTTGGGTTTCGGGGAAACCCGATGGACTTTGGTTTAGGCTATCCTAATGAGTCATTATGCGGACAACATAACTGACTCATCTAAGTTCGACCATGATGAATGAATATTTAAACAGAGTAATGTTTCAACTTTTGAAGTGCTAGACAAGGTACCCTTGAGCGGACAACTCAAGAGGGAAAGGCACGGAACCATCGAGTACACCGTTGATCGACTGGTTTTACCGCAAATATGCCTTTGCCAATAGGGGGTTTATTAAATGGAAGAGCGCAACCACTCATTGTAAGCATTTCTATAGGATTTGTTTGGATCGAGTGGAAAATGATGTTGAAGGATGGAATTTAGGGAATTTAGGATCACTATTCCTATAAGGTTGGAACTAAGCCGAACCCTTAAGTTTAAAGGTTAAAATACTAGGCGACATACAAAAATAGATAAGACTTGCATATAAAGGAATCATATAAGACATGTAAAGGCTCAAATAACCGTCTATAAGAGAACACGTGATTAGTGTTGGAAACACGTTTCAAATGCAATATACTAAACGTGTGTTCTTTTGTAGGTTTTGATGAATGTCAAACAAAGCAATAAGCGATATATAGCAGTGCTCAAGGACAAGCACAAAATGGATGCATTACAAGAAGCTCAAGACAAAGTTTAGAAATGTTATAATTGAGTCAATATTAATTGTGATCTTGATTCCTCAATCTTGGCTCATAACATGGCTTCTCTACTAAAATTATTTTTCCAAAATCATGCATATCTAACTTAAGTGTCAAATGATTTTAAACTATGCATATTTATATTTGTTAAAATGTTTTTCAAACATGCCTCAAAAATCTGGGCTAAGATAATCGATTATGTACTTATGATAATCGAGTATCTCTAAGCCAAGACTGCATGACAATCGATTGTGAATTAATGATAATCGATTGTGAGTAAGTCAGTTAAC
Source organism: Nicotiana benthamiana (assembly GCA_034376525.1). Lineage (NCBI taxonomy): Eukaryota > Viridiplantae > Streptophyta > Magnoliopsida > Solanales > Solanaceae > Nicotiana > Nicotiana benthamiana. Next base: position 97,740,582 of record CM067340.1, on the reverse strand, counting down.
ATCAGGTTTTTGCAAACTGCATAACAATCGATTGTGTACTTTTGATAATCGATTGTTAACTGAGGCAAAGTTTTCAAAACTCAGAAAAATCGATTATGAACTAATGGTAATCGATTAGAATGAGAAAAATGTCTCCCAGTGTTTTTAAATAAATTAATAATCGATTGTGGCTTTTGATAATCGATTATATATGAGACAGAAAGTTTTGAAATTAATTGAAGTCTTTGGGATTGTTATCCCCGAGCAATTGAAGTCTTTGGGATTGTTATCCCCGAGCAATTGAAGTCTTTGGGATTGTTATCCCCGAGCAATTGAAGTCTTTGGGATTGGTATCCCCGAGCAATTGAAGTCTTTGGGATTGTGATCCCCGAGCACCTAGGTGAGGCTTGTGTCCTCAGCTGTAACGGTTTGTTAAGCACCCGTAAGCTTGACAAGTTTAGTGGAAATCTCGAGAGAGTCTCTCGGGGACTGGACTAACCACGTTTGTGGCCAACCAGGATACATCATTGTGTAAGTTTATTTTACTGCACTTGTTTTAATTTCTGCAAAGTTTTAAATTCCGCACTAAAACGCTTAATATTTTTAAAACGCTATTCACCCCCCCCTCTAGCGTAATGCGTTATTTCCAACAATTGGTATCAGAGCCATACTCTCTGAAAGACTTAACCGTTTGAGAGAATCTTTCCATGGCTTCTACTCTAGACTCTTTTGCAGGTATTGATGAAGGACAGTGCCCCACAAGACCTCCTTTGTTCAACGGGACTAATTATTCATATTGGAAAGAAAGGATGCAGATATTCGTCAGATCAAACAGCCCTTACTTGTGGAAGGTGTACACCAAAGGAAATGAGGTTCCTGTCAAACAGGTGGAAGGAATATGGGTGCCAAAAACAGAAGAGGAATTCAACGCCGAGGATAATCGAATGATCCAAAATAATTTTAAAGCTATTAATTTATTACTCTGTGCTGTTAATGCTAATGATTACAGGAAAATCTCCTGCTGCAAAACAGCGAAAGAAATGTGGGACAAGCTTGAGGTCACTTACGAAGGGACTGACCAGGTAAGAGAAGCTAAAATTGATTTTTTAACTCATGCTTACGAATTGTTCCATATGAAGGAAGGCGAAAAGGTAGACGAGATGTTTGAGCGGTTCTCATCAATAGTGAATGATCTCCACGCACTCAAGAAGACGTTCACAGACAAAGAACTAGTTCGAAAAATCCTTAGGAGCCTAACACCGGCATGGCGATCAAAGGCCGATGCGATTCAAGAGTCAATTGGAATCACGAACGTCACCATAGACGCTCTTAGAGGTAATCTTAAGACTTATGAATCCACTATTCTTAACCCTGTTGTTGACGAACAAAGAAGGCAAAAGATTGCTCTAAAGGCGAGCACAAGTCAATCACCAATTGAAGAGGATGGAGATAGCGAATTTGGACTCATCATCAAAAAGTTCCAAAAATTCATGCGAAAAGAATATGACCGCAAAGGGAAAAAGCAAGGTGAGCAAGTTAAATGTTATGAATGTGGTGAAACAGGGCATATCAAAACAAACTGCCCAAATCTTAAAAAGGAGAAGAAACCCTTCAAGAAGCAACGAGCATACATATCTTGGGGAGGAGATTCCGGAGACGAATCCAGTGAAGAAGAAAATGAAGAAGCGGCAAATCTCTGCCTCATGGCACAGGAAGAAAATCAAAGTGAGGTAAGTCAAATCTCTTCTCAAAATTTTTATACTCTTGATGACATGAGAAATGCCTTTGATGAATTGTATGCTGAATTTCTCAAAGTTACAAAAACCGTCACTAGTTTAAGAGAAAATGCTTCTCTAAAAGAACAAGATTTTCAAAAACAGTTTTCATTAAAAGAAAAAGAATTAGAAAAATTGGTTTTGGAAAATGAGAAGCTACTAGAACAAAACAAGTTTTATGGGAAAAGAAGTTCTGACAAGCCCGAGAGTTCTACAAAAAATTGTGCTTCTTGTGTAGACCTTAAGAATGAAGTAGGTAGATTAAAAGGCACACTAGATAAATTCAACTCCTCTCATAAAAACTTGAATGTGGTGCTTGATAACTTGAAATCAACCAAGCATGGAATAGGCTTCATAAATGAAGAAGAGGTTGATGCAAAAACCCAACCACCTAGAGCTCAACCTAGGATTAATAACAAAAATGCCTTTCCTAAAACAAACATGCATGCTAGACAAAATATTAGGAGACCTAGACATGACCTTCCGCCTAGCAATCGTCACCATAGACATGATGCATATTTTAGGCACAACAATGATCATGCTAGAAGATCCCGAAATGTTCAACCTAGAAACGACTATGGTGTTCAAATTAGGAGAAATGAAAATAGAGTAAACAATGTGCATTATTCTAGCTACTATGAGCCTAGACGCATGCATAATCCAAATGTGACATGTCATTATTGTAGACGAATTGGTCATATTGCTCCCGCATGCTTTACTAGACATAGACATGCTACTCAAACATATCATTATAGTATGCATAACCCTCAAGGACCCAAAATGGCATGGGTACCAAAAGAGCATTGATTTGTTTTGCAGGTGTGCTTGAAGGAATCAAGTGTAGTGGATGCTCCAAACACTTGACGAGAGACGAATTCAAAATTCCTTCAATTAAAGCACAAAGAAGGAGGAAGAGACGGAAAAGTCGACTTATGTTTTTTTAAAATCGGAAGTATTTTCGAAAAATTCAAAAGGCAAAATTGTGGAAAAAGCTTCGTAAATTGGAGAATGAGCCAAAAGACCAAAATGAACGGAGGATGTTCAAAATCAGGTAATTGGCAAAGTCGAAGGGAAGGTAAGTACCCTAAACCCTCTTAAGAACATCCTAGGACAAAATTCTTAAGAGTTCATTTTTTTTACCCGACTACACGAGTTTCAAAGTTATTATTTCATTTATAGATTACTGACTTGAGCGTCGGAGATGTTTAATTCTATTTTGCAGGCATCCCCCAAAAGGTAAGAGGAAAGTATGAATTATCTTGATACAAGAAAAAAAATTCGATCATAATCGATTATTTATGCTTACAATCGATTATCAGTATCAATAATCGATTATTTGTTGATTCAATTTTTTTTCCATGAAATCTTGTTAAATGTTTACATTGCCTGATAGAATTAAGTCTCATCATTTCAGCATCCCCCTTCCAAACAATCGATTATTTGTTCTGCCAATCGATTATTTGCCAAAATTCAAACTCTCTGTGAGTGAAACAATCGATTACTATATATTGATAATCGATTATCTGTTTTAAACTTATGTTACCGTTTTGGCTCCATAATCGATTCCTGACAGGTCATAAATATGAAAAACAATCGATTACCAAGTTTGACAATCGACTATCTTTTTCAAATTTTCTTACCGTTCTGGCGTGTAATCGATGTGTCAGATCATTTTCATTAATGACAATCGATTATTCCATTCAAACAATCGATTGTTGAACGGTCAGTGAATTTATTTTTACCGTTTCAGACTTCAAATCTCTTCAAATCATTTCCAATAAATGTAAGATTCATTCCTTCTCTATATATAGGCTGCACATATGCTCTTGTATACTCACTCAAGCCTCCCTAGCATCAAATTCTCTTGTTTTCTTTGAAAAATCCTAGCACATCCTTTCAAATGTCAAGCCGCAACTCAAAACGTGCTCGTTCCAAACAAGGTGCTTCTTCTTCTCGCCATCCATATCAAGATGGATCGGTTCTATTCTTTGAATCCAATGAAGAGCTCACCCGTTTCTTAACCAAATTTGAGAAACGCCTTATTCTCCCTCCTCGCTTTTCAACAAACGCTCTTGTTGCACCATTCATTCCAGCCGCAAATATGCTAAGAGAGTGCAACCTTTTCAATTTCCTACTCCTTACTCACCCCTACTACAACATTTCTTTGGTTGAAGCTTTTTACTCCAACCTTCACAAAGATGATGAGGGTGAACTTGTTACCAATGTTAACGGCATTCCCATTCTAATTTCTGAAGATAACCTCCACCTCATTGCCGGCATTCCGCATGATGGTGAAGACATCTACCAGTACATAAATGATGCCGGGGTCATGATTGATGAAGCTAATCTCTTCCGCCAAGCCGGAGTAGCCTATGATGAGTCCTCTTCCCGTCGTCCCACCATAAAGGGTATGGACCCGAATTATCGTTTCATTCTCTATTTCATCACTCATGTTCTCAAACCCCGTAAACTCAATCACACCACCATTTCCCAAGAGGATGCCAAAATTCTTCATGCTATTGTCACCGGTGTTAAAATAAATTGGTGCAAGCTTATTCTATCTCATATGTTCAATGCCACCAGAGATGACATACCTCTCCCCTATGCCCTCTTAATAATGAAATTTCTTGAAGCTTCCGGAGTCAATATTGCTAATGGTCCTCTCAAAAAGAGCACCAAAATCTGGGAAATTTCGGAGTCTTCCTTTCATCATGATGGTGATCATGCTCCCGCTCCTCCTCAAAATCGACAAGCCCGTCGTGCTCATCCTCCTCAGGAGCCTACCCTCCGGACCATTTCTGACCAAATTACTCAACTAACCCGTGAGGTCCATGGTTACTTTGATCACGTGCATTATGCCTATGCTCAGATGGTGCCATATCAAGCGCCTACCAATGATGATGAAGGGGATGGGGGTGATGAATGATGAAATTGTTGTTGTTATGATGAGAAATTGTTGTTTTTGGTCTATTTGTTCTTGATTGGTTAGTTATGTTTGGTTTCACCCTTGTAATGTTATCTTAATTTTCCAATAAATAAACGTGTGTTTATTTCACATTTTTTTCATATTCTTCCCTTGTGTAAATTTTTGCTAATGGAAAAAGGGGGAAGAAACGGGATATCAAGAAGTATGCTATATCACTCTCAACTTCATTCATGCTTAAAGTGAGGGGGAACATGAATTGAGGGGGAACATCAAATTGCATACTTTACTCTTGTCTTGGATTATCAAAATAATTATTGCATATATCCCGCTTATGTTTGCCATTATCAAAAAGGGGGAAATTGTTGGAAACACGTTTCAAATGCAATATACTAAACGTGTGTTCTTTTGTAGGTTTTGATGAATGTCAAACAAAGCAATAAGCGATATATAGCAGTGCTCAAAGACAAGCACAAAATGGATGCATTACAAGAAGCTCAAGACAAAGTTTAGAAATGTTATAATTGAGTCAATATTAATTGTGATCTTGATTCCTCAATCTTGGCTCATAACATGGCTTCTCTACTAAAATTATTTTTCCAAAATCATGCATATCTAACTTAAGTGTCAAATGATTTTAAACTATGCATATTTATATTTGTTAAAATGTTTTTCAAACATGCCTCAAAAATCTGGGCTAAGATAATCGATTATGTACTTATGATAATCGAGTATCTCTAAGCCAAGACTGCATGACAATTAATTGTGAATTAATGATAATCGATTGTGAGTAAGTCAGTTAACATCAGGTTTTCGCAAACTGCATAACAATCGATTGTGTACTTTTGATAATCGATTGTTAACTGAGGCAAAGTTTTCAAAACTCAGAAAAATCGATTATGAACTAATGGTAATCGATTAGAATGAGAAAAATGTCTCCCAGTGTTTTTAAATAAATTAATAATCGATTGTGGCTTTTGATAATCGATTATATATGAGACAGAAAGTTTTGAAATTAATTAATAATCGATTATGGCTTTTGATAATCGATTATATATGAGACAGTAAGTTTTGAAATTAATTTATAATCGATTGTTCTATTTGATAATCGATTGTTGGAACTAACCGTTGTCATACATTTTCAAATTACCTTCAGGTAATCGATTGTTGATATTTAACAATCGATGTTTTGCGTAAAATCTGGAAAAGATTTTCTGAACGTTGTTAAAATAATCGATTGTTGATTTCCTGATAATCGATGTTTTATGCCAAAAATTGGAAAGGATTTTTTAACGTTATAAATAATCGATTATTGATTTGAAGTAATCGATTGTTGACGTAAAATCTGGGATTGAATTTTTGATCTGATAGGCAAACAATCGATTGTTTAGTCTTGACAATCGATTGTCACTGAGTAATTTCAGCAATCCTTAATTGGCAATTAGACAACGGTAAGACTGAGTTTTTCACCTATAAATACAGGCTTAACTCAGTGTTTTCACAACAACAACATATACAATTTAAGTATTTTCATTGCTAAAAGCTTTCTTACATTGATCATCATTTTCATTCATCCATAAAGCTTTTTGAAGAGCCATTCTATTGAGCTAAGTTGTTGTGATCTTGAGCGTACTATTTCTACTCATATCTACTCATTGAGGAGTACTTTGTAAAGTGAGTTTGTTTTGTGTTTGTAAGAGAATTGCGATTCTCGTTTGTTGAGGAACTTGTGATTCCTCAGTTGAAGTCTTTGGGATTGTTATCCCCGAGCAGTTGAAGTCTTTGGGATTGTTATCCCCGAGCAATTGAAGTCTTTGGGATTGTTATCCCCGAGCAATTGAAGTCTTTGGGATTGGTATCCCCGAGCAATTGAAGTCTTTGGGATTGTGATCCCCGAGCACCTAGGTGAGGCTTGTGTCCTCAGCTGTAACGGTTTGTTAAGCACCCGTAAGCTTGACAAGTTTAGTGGAAATCTCGAGAGAGTCTCTCGGGGACTGGACTAACCACGTTTGTGGCCAACCAGGATACATCATTGTGTAAGTTTATTTTACTGCACTTGTTTTAATTTCTGCAAAGTTTTAAATTCCGCACTAAAACGCTTAATATTTTTAAAACGCTATTCACCCCCCCCCCCCTCTAGCGTAAAGCGTTATTTCCAACAATTAGCACGTCTCAAACACATGTAAGGTCTAAGGAAGAGAGAGAGAGTTTTAAAAACTGGAGTATGAATTGAAACAGAAGTGGGGGAGTTTGCAGAAAAACATAAGAGAAAAACGTTCAGAACTTAAGAGAGGCAGTATAAGTTTATTTTTTAGAAATCTGCAGAAGTCATTCAGAAACATTTGGAAAGCTTAGTAAAACACTTTTAGTCAGGCAAAGTAAAAGAATGAGCGTGGAAGCATTTTGAGGTTACAGAACAGTAAACATACAGGCCTTTTGACCTTTTAAAAAATTTGTAAGCAGACAGTTGAAATAGTGGTCTAATTCGGACAGGAAATGCAACAAAACCTTTTTTCATGGATGATTTAAAAAAATGTGACAGAGGTTTGTAAAAAATAGAGAGGGCTTTCAAACGGATTCAGAGACGAATTAACTTGAACAAGACTTGAAAGTGATTAGCTCATTTTATCCTTTTATCCGGCCTAAGGTTTGCCTAGGCGTTATTAAAAATGGTAAGCATGCAGTGGTTTCTGATTTTAACAAGGAGTTTGTTAACCAGTTTTTACATTTTTTGTTTAGCAAGATTAGTGAGGCATTCAACAGTTGCAGAAGGAGGACCCTAAGCACATGATATCTAATGCATATAGAGGCCCTAATGCATGGTATCTAAATGCAAGACAGTAATTTTGATTGTTAACTGAAAAATAACAAGCTGAAAGTAAAAGACCTAAGAACATGATTTCTATGTGTGAGATACATGTCCTATACGTGGTTTCTATTACGAAAATAGATAAGTAAAACCATATAACATGCTTTCTAACCATATCTTTAATAATCATGCATAACCCTCCCCAATTTCACTATAATCCCCATTGTTCTTTACAAATTTATTATAATCAAGTAATTACAAGTACAACAATGATAAAAGGAAAATAAGAAGTTATTCTATAGAGAGCCTTCAGCCAGGCCCAAACATCTCCAACCTCACTCCTTTCGAGTTTCACAACCATTACCAAGGCTTGGGTGCGGCAAAGCTCCCTAAGGGTTCGTTTGAACCCCTGGCAAATACCAAGCACCCAAAAAATGTCCCAATTAGACAACTGCAAACAGTGGAAGTGCCAGCCTTGTCCACCAGAGTTCCATGGGTGCTCAAGGCTCCTATGGCAGTGCTTACACTAAGGGGGCAGACCCTAAAGCTCTAAGAATGAGATTGCAATTGAGAGAGTTGAAAATAGTTGAGAGACGATTTAATAAGAACAATTGGAAAAATTGAAAAGTTGAGGTAGTTTGAAGAAACAGTTGAAAGAGTTGAAAAGGTTGTTTTGAAATTATTTTAGACTAACCAGTTTTAGAACAATAGGGCATCACACAAATAGGGGAAGGGAAAGGGGAACAAATAAGTAAAGTGAACTACAAACATACAGACAACATGCTGGAGGAAAATAATCAGACATGATTGTAAGCTAAGGGTTCAATTTCTTACTGCATCAAATTCTAATACACTTAGCTTCAAACTGAGATTTTAGGTTAAACAAGTAGCCAAGCAGACATGGATGCATGGTAGTAGCACTCAAAGAAAACATTCATTGAGATAGGGATGGGATAAGGGAGTAAATAAGTAAAGTGCAAATAAGTAAAGGGAACAGACAACATGTTGGGTAAAAGTAATCAGACGTGGTTAAAAACAAGGGTTTAGCTCTTACTGTACCAAACCCCAAATTTAATCAACCTCAGAGAGAGGTTTCAGGGCTGTTAAGTAGCCAAGCAGTAGTACACATTGAAGAAGAACATGCATTGAGACAAGGGGAAGGGGAATAGGGGAAAACATGCTAAGTTAAACTAGTAGACTAGTAAGTAACATGCTAGTGACAAAGATTGCAACAAAACCGTAGATAAAAGCACACAAGAAATAATATGAATTGCAAAATTAATAGGAGCATGTTGTTTTGGAAACTGTATCTCAAATAGGTGAAATACAAGTTGCAGGAAATAGGATATAATAGCAATGTAATAGTGCACAAAGGGAGAGCAAAGTTTGCAAAGAATGAGAGCAGCAGTGTCAGAATAACAGCAGCAGGAAGATAGTAGCAGCAAATAGGAGAATAGCAGCAGCAATAGACCAAATGTAGACAAATAAATAGAACCAGTAGTAATGTAACCAATCAAGTTACTCAATCTTGGTTGTTAGCCGATTGAGTGTTCAAAGAAGAGAATGAGAGAGTATAGCGATAGCAGAGACAGAGAGAATTCAGAGAGTTTTAGGTTGTGAGAGCAGTGTGTTTTGTTTCTTCAAAGAGAGAAGTGAGGAGTATTTATAGTACTAAAACGAGTAAACAAATATGGTTGCAATCCCTATTTAAGGAACTGATATCGATCATAATCAAATAAGTATAGGGACTCCCCTTTAATTAAGGGATAATAGTCAAACGGTAATAAGCAACCCTTTTTTTAAAAGGAAAAGAACCACAAAGCATAGCATGGTCACATAAGGAATCAAAATAGTATAAGGTATACAGTGCAGACTAGGTACGTGAGACTTTAACCAGGGAAATCTGTCAAGCAAATAAGTAGACATACTTGTACACATATATAAGGAAAAGTACTATTTTAATTCTGAGAAATAATTTTCGAGAAGTAAATCAATTATTAATTGGGGAATGTATCCCACTGATTGAGGAAAATAAATACCAAACTATAAAGAGAATACAAAAACACAATTTTAAAGCCACTACTCATATCCTTAAAGAGATGGTAAGAGTCAGTATAAGTAACCATATAAACAACCAAAACCCTCAAGAGAAGAACAACAACATGGTATGAGAATGAAACATTAGCAACAAAAATCAAAGCAAAGGGCATGGAGCTCAAAGAAGAAACAAGAAGAAACATGCAAATAGGCAAATACAAATACACACATGTAGGGTTAGGGTTTTTTATCAGATTTTAACAAAATACTGTAGGAGTAGTACTCAGAGCCATGGATTAGTGCTAAAAGTCAGAAAGTAAAGTATTTTCGAAGGGGGTTAAGAAACCCAAGAAATTACAGCATGAAACCCAGGTTAAAAAAGAAAACAAACAAACAAGTGAAATAAACAAACACAAACAAATACATAGCACCCAGAAAGAGTAGAAGAAACAATTTTGAAGAAGGGGTCAGAAACCCTAATCTGGAAGGATGGTAATCATCGAAAATATTTGAAATAATCGGAAAAGCTAAGTAAAAATAGAGTAGAAAAAAAAATCTAACTAGGAGTTATTTTAAAAGAGTAGAGATTAAAGAGAAAAAATTAGGGTTTTCAAACATATTAGGGAAATGAAGAACCTGGCAGTGAAACTCGTATACAATGCCATAGAAGGCATCATCGTTCAAAGACCACCGGAGAAAAGCCGAAAACAGACCCCAAATAGAGCTTCAGTGACCGCCTTCAATAAAGGAAGCTGCTAGGATTCAAGCTTGAGAGAGGAAACCGTGATATAGGGACTCCATGGTTGCTGGAAGTCGAGAGGAGTAAGGGAGGAGTGAGCTGGTATGGCGATGAAGCCCATGAGGGAATTAGAAGGTTCTAGAGAGACGAAGGGTTAGAGAGTGTTTGGGAGTGAAAGGGGATACAAAGGCGGCAGATTGAGAGAAATGATTTAGGGTAAAGGGGGGGTCATGGGTTTAATTAAGGTAAGATTGATCGTGGACAGTTGATCAAAATGATCAACGGCCCCGATTTAAACGGGGATCCGGGTGGGTTGGTCCAAATAGATTTGGGTCGGGTTACTTATAATTGGATCGTAAATCAGGGGGTGAATTTGGGTTAAAAATGTGGCCAAAATTGAAAGGTTAAAGGGCTATAATTTAAATGCCCAAATTTCCACTAATTTAATTTTGTAAAATAGCAAATGATTTTATAAAAATCCAATAAAAATAGTGAGATAATAAAATACGTTTAGGAATAGATTAAAAATACTAGGAACATTTTATACTTGAAATACTTAATAAATTGATAAATAGGCTAAAATTGCAATTTAATGCAATTTTAGTTTAAAAATACCTAATGGCTTTGTAAAAATTCTATAAAAATTACATAAATTATATTTTTATCTAGATGGGAGAGTAAATTAAATTATTTATTAATATAATAAGATTTGATGCCAAATTTTGGATTTTCCAGTACAAAATAAGTTGTAAATTGGTTTTAAAATACTTGGAAAAATATAGAAAAAATAGCAAAATTTTTGTGGATGCTTATATATGCACTCACAAGATATTTAGAAAATATTTTGGGTACAAAATACATAGGAAAAAATTGGGTATCAACAGTGCCATATTGAATTGCTGTGATGTGTTTACGATTGGGTCTACGGGACGGCATCCCTGGAGTTCCCCTGTACGTATTATGTTCTAAGATTGGAAGTGCGGAATACTAAGATATCTCTGGCACAACATTGATTCAAAATGGAGGATACTAGGAGATCCTCGGGATACTTGGAGATCCCTTGTGATTAAATGGAGCATACTAGGAGATCCTCGGGATACATGGAGATCCCTCATGTATGTGATGAGGATACCAGGAGATCCTCGGGATACTAGGAGATCCCCGATGATAAATAGCCGGTAGTGATTGTTCTTGTATTCATAGATTGCATTTGTAGTCTGTTTCCGTTCTCCTTATTATTTTGCCAGATACTTAAGGGTTACTGTACTCAGACTGGATATTCATTTGATATTCATTATTATGTTTATCTCAGTAGGGCCTCAACCTCTCTCGTCACTACCCAATCGAGGTTAGGCTTGGCACTTACTGACTACCGCTTTGGTGTACTGACACCTCTTCTGTGCATGTTTTTCATGTGCAAATCCAGGTACTTATGAGCAGGCGTATCGCCAGTAGCAATCAGGGAGCGCATTGGAGACTTGAGGTATACATCTGCTACGTCTGCAGATCCGCAAAGTCTCATTCTCATTCTATCCATAGATATTAGATGTTATTTCGATCCCTTTTGTATTAGACTATTCTAGTGACTAGAGCAGTGTACGATTTCTTATATCTTGTGTTGCCCGTGGGTTTTTGGGTCTTGGTGGTTATTCAGTATTCTGTATTGAAGTGTATGTGCCAGGCGGCAAACCTATACATTTCCTTTATGTTATTCGGAATTCTATTATTGTTTTTAGTAAAGATTGTTAATCCCGCAATGTGTTAGGCTTACCTAGTCGTGAAGGCTAGGTGCCGTCATGATAGGTTCACAATTGGTGAACTAGGGTCGTTACAAGTTGGTATCAGAGCTCTACGTTCATAGGAGTCACGGGACACATGCCGGTTTATTATAGTCTCGCTGATCAGTACAGAGACGTCTATATTTATCTACGGGAGGCTATGTAACTGTTTAGGAAAAATCTTCACTTTATTGAATTCTTAGTCGTGCTATATTTTTGACATCGACCCTAAACTTTTATCTTCTATTATCTCACAGATGGTGAAGACACGCACGACCCAGGGCGACCAGGCACCCGCACCTCCTCCTGCAACCGCTAGAGGCAGGGGTCGGGGCAGGGTTCGTGGAAATGCGCATGGTGCAGTCAGGGCACCTACGCGAGCTGTAGACAAGGTTCCACTAGCGGATCCAGCCAGGACTCAGGCACCTGACACGCCCACAACCACTACTACTCCAGTTGTCCAGGAGGCATTGGCACAGTTTATGAGCATGTATACCACGCTGTCATAGGCAGGGTTACTTCCTCTTCCTGCAGCCACGTCTAGGACGGGGGAGGAGCCCAGACTCCTACAGCCCGCACTGCAGAGAAGATGGTGCATATGGGACAGATTCTAGATATTATTCCCGTCCAGCCTGCAATACTGGTTCAGTTCGGGGATGGGACACCTACTTTGGAGGATGAGCAGCGTAGACTGGAGAGGTTGAAGAAGTATGACCCTCCTGTTTTTTGAGGGCTAGCTATGGATGATTATTTGGGGGTTTTGGAGTATTGTCATCGTATCTTTTGCACCATGGGTATTACTACCTCGAGTGGGGTTTCCTTTGCAGCTTTCTAGCTTCGGGGAGCCGCCAATGATTGGTGGCGAACCTCTGAGTTAGACAGTCCAGACGAGGCTACCTCCCTGACTTGGACTCAGTTTTCAGATATGTTTCAGAGGGAGTTTGTTCCCCAGAGCCTTTGAGATGCATGGCGCATGGAGTTTGAGCATTTGCGCTAGGGTCCTATGACTGTCTCTGAGTATGCATTCGTTATTCTACGTTGTCCAGGCATGCAACAGATTTGGTGGCTACTGTTCATGAGAGGGTTCGCCGGTTTATTGAGGGTCTTATTCCTCCCATCAGATCAGGCATGGATCGAGAGTTGGAGATGGATAAACCCTATCAGTAGGTAGTGAGCATAGCTAGGAGGATATAGGGGATGCATGCCAGAGAGCGAGAGGACAGAGAGGCCAAGAGGTCTTGAGAGTCGGGTCATTTCTCTGGTAACCGTACATCTGCAGCAGGACGTCAGGGTAGGGGCTATATGGGTCACCCATTTCACTCAGCTATTCCTTCATCCAGCAGCACTCTAGCTCTTCCCAGATCTCAGGAGCCTTATTATGCACCTCGGGTTTCTAATGTGCCTCCTGTGCGGGGTACTTCTAGAGGTAAGTCTAGCAGGGGTGGGCCCAATCAGTCACAACCACCGCACCCTTCCATAGCTTGTTATGAGAGCGGGGATACCCGCTATTTGGTGAGGGATTGCCCTAGACTTGGAAGGAGTGCAACTCCACAACATTCTCAGCAGCAGCGTACCCATTGGGATTCTCAGGCCATCGTTCCAGCTTCAGCTGCTACCCCACCAGCCTAGCCAGCCAGGGGCGGAGATCAGGGAGATAGAGGTCACCCTCGAGGGAGGGGCTGAGCCAGATTTTATACTATTCCTAATCATGCCGAGTTTGTCGCCTCTGATTCTATTATCATAGGTATTATATTGGTTAGTCACAGATAGGTATCGGTTCTATTTGATCCAGGCTCTACTTATTCTTACATGTCATCTTATTTTGCTCCGCATTTGGGTACATCCTGAGAGACCTTGAGCTCTCCTATTTATGTTTCTACTCCCGTGGGGGATACCCTTATTGTGTACCGCGTATCAATCATGTTTGGTTACTATTCATGGTTTTGAGACTAGGGCAGATCTTTTATTATTTGATATTATCTTGCGCATAGACTGGTTGTCGCCCTAGTATGCTATTCTTGATTGTCACACTAAGACCGTGACAGTGGCTATGCCATGTATTCCACGTATTGAGTGGAGTGGTACTTTTGATCACACTCCCAGTAGAGTTATATCTTCTCTTAATGCGTAACACATGGTTGAGAAGGGGTGCGCCGCGTATTTAGCTTATGTGAGAGATGTTAGTGCTGATACCCCTTCTGTTGGCTCTGCTCTAGTGGTACGGGACTTCCCCGATGTGTTCCCAGGTGATCTTCCAGGCATGCCCCCCGATTGAGACATTGATTTCGGTATTGATTTGTTACCGGGCACTAAACCCATATCCATTCCTCCTTACCGTATGACTCCTCCTGAGTTGAAGGAGTTGAAGGATCAGTTACAGGAATATCTTGATAAGGGTTTTATTCGACCCAATGTTTCACTGTGGGGTGCCCCTGTCTTGTTTGTAAAGAAAATGTATGGTCATTACGAGTTTCGTTAGTTGAACAAGGTTACAGTGAAGAACTGATATCCTTTACCTCATATCGATGATCTATTTGACCATCTTCAGGGCGCACATGTGTTTTCTAAAATTGATTTTCACTCAAGTTATCACCAGCTAAAGATTCGGGAGCCGGATATCCCGAAGACTGCTTTCAGGACTCGGTATGGTCATTACGAGTTTCTTGTCATGTCATTTGGGCTGACCAACGCCCCAAAAGATTTTATGCATTTGATGCACAGTGTATTCAGGTCCTATCTCGACTCGTTTATCATTGTTTTCATAGATGATATTCTTTATACTCCCAGAGTCGGGAAGATCATGAGCAGCACCTGTGGACAGTGCTTCAGACATTGAGAGAAAAGAAATTGTATGCAAAGTTCTCAAAATGTAAATTTTGGTTGAGTTCTGTGGCATTCCTAGGACACGTGGTATCGAGTGAGGACATTCGGGTAGATCCGAAGAAGGTGGAGGTCGTGCAGAGTTGGCCCAAGCCCTCCTCAGCTATAGATATCCGCAGTTTCCTTGGTCTGGCGGGGTATTACCATCATTTTATGGAGGGGTTCTCATCGATTGAAGTCCCTATGACTAAATTGACCCAGAAGGTTGCTCCCTTTCAGTGGTCAGACGAGTGTGAGGCGAGCTTCCAAAAGCTTAAGACGGCTTTGACTTCAACCCCTATTTTGATTTTGCCTACTGGTTCGAGGTCCTTAACAGTTTATTGTGATGCCTCACGAGTCGGGCTTGGAGTGGTGTTGATGCAGGACGGTAGGGTGATTGCCTACGCGTCCAGACAGTTGAAGGTACATGAAAAGAATTATCCTGTCCATGACCTTGAGTTAGTTGCTATTGTTCATGCCTTGAAGATCTGGCGTCATTATTTGTACGACGTGCCTTGTGAGATTTACAAGGGTCATCGGAGTTTACAACACTTGTTCAAGCAGAAGGATCTAAACTTGCGCCAGAGGATTTGGTTGGAGCTACTGAAGGATTATGATATTACTATTCTTTATCACCCCAGCAAGGACAGTGTGGTAGCCGATGCCTTGAGTCGCCGGGCGGAGAGTTTGGTACATTTACCAGCTTCATAGAGACCTATGGCTACAGATGTTCAGGCTTTACCCAGTCAGTTTGTGATATTGGACCTTTCAGAGCCTAGTCGAATTCTAGCCTGTGTGGTTTCTCGGTCTTCATTGTTGATCGTATCAGGGAGCGACAGTATGATGACCCTCATTTGCTTGTCCTCAGGGACACAGTTCAGCATGGCGATGCTAGAGATGTGACTATTGGAGATGACGAGGTATTGAGGATGCAAGGTTGGATCTGTTTACCCGATATTGATAATACTCGGGTGTTGATATTGATAGAGGCCCATAGCTCGCGGTACTCCATCCTTCCGGGTGCCGCGAAGATGTATCAGGATCAGAGGCAGCATTACTAGTGGAGGCAGATGAAGGACATAGCAGATTTTGTAGCTAGATGCCTCAACTGTCAGCATGTAAAGGCTGAGCACCAGAGTTCGGGAGGGTTACTCCAGCAGATAGAGATTCCGGAGTGGAAATGGGAGAAGATCACTATGGATTTTGTAACTGGTCTCCCTCTGACGGCGAAGAAATTTGATTCTATTTGGGTTATTGTGGATCGGCTGACCAAGTCTGCTCATTTCGTTCCAGTGTGTACTTCTTAATCAGCGGCACAGTTAGCGGAAATTTATATCAGGGAGATTGTCCGTCTACACAACATTCCAGTTTCTATCTTCTTAGACAAGGGTTCAGTGTTTACATCACGGTTCTGGAGAGCCATCCAACATGAGTTGGGTACCCGGATGACTATGAGTACAACTTTTCACCCTCAGACGGAAGGACAGTCTGAGCGCACTATTTAGATTCTTGAGGATATGCTCCATGCGTGCGTGATTGAGTTTAGAGGGTTTTGGGATTAGTTCTTGCCATTGCCTGAGTTTGCGTAAAACAACAGTTATCAATCCAGTATTTAGATGGCATCGTATGAGGCCTTATATGGTAGGAGATGCAGATTCCTGGTGGGTTGGTTTGAGACGAGTGAGGCCAGACTATTGGGCACTGATTTGGTCCAGGATGCGGCCGAGAAGGTTAAGGTTAAGCGGACCGGAAGGTTTGAGATGCTTCCTTTATGTTTGGTGAGCGGGTTTTGCTTTGTGTCTCGCCTATGAAAGGCGTCATGAGGTTTGGAAAGAAAGGGAAGTTGAACCCGAGGTTCATTGGCCCATTTGAGATTTTGAAGCGAGTTGGGGAGGTTTCTTATGAGCTTGCTTTACCTCCCGGTTTGGCCGGGGTTCATCCGGTATTTCATGTCTTAATGCTTCGGATGTATCACGGTGACCCGTCTCGCGCGTTAGAGTTCACCTCAGTCCATTAGGACAATGACTTGTCCTATGTTGAGGAGCCTGTAGAAATATTACACAAGCAGGTCCGAAAGATCAGGTCAAAGGATGTAGCTTTAGTAAAGGTTTAGTGGCGGGGTAAGCCGGCCAAGTAGATGACTTGGAAGATAGAAAGGGATATGCGCAACCGATACAGTCATCTTTTTGCTACTTCATGTATGTTCTCTATGCTCGTTCGAGGATGAACGAATGTTTAAGTGTAGGAGGATGTGACGACCCGGCCGATCGTCTTTGGAATTTATTCCCCATTCACCCATTAACTGCTTCCCCTAAGTTCATTTCTGCTGTTTTGATTTGCTGGGACGTTCAGTGTGAGAGTTCGGAGCGTTTTGGGACACTTAATCCCTAAATGAGAGCTTAAGTGTTGGAAAGTGGCCCGTAATTGGAAATGTGTGAAGACGACCTCAGAATGGAAATCCGATGGTTTTGTTAGCTCTGTTTGTGGTGATTTCGGGTCGGGAGCGTGTTCGGGATGTATTTTGGATGTCCGTAGCTCATTTCGGCTAGAAATGTTGAGAGTTAGAATTCGGAGGTTTCCCGCCTGATAGTGAAGTTTTGGTACGAGGGTCAGAACAGGATTCTGGAAGTTGCTGTAGCACCTTCATATAATTTGGGACATGCTTGCCAAGTTTCAGGTCAATCGGACGAGTGTTGATTAGGTGTTAAATCGAAAGCATGTTTTGGATGAACTTGAAGTTCTTAGGTTTGAATTTTTGATTTAATCGAGGTTTTGGTGTTGTTTTAGGTGTCTTAAAGATAGGTGCAAGTTTGAATAAGGTATTAGGTGGTATTGGTGCTTTGGGTTGAGGTCCTGGGGGCCTCAAGATGATTTTGGGTGGTTAAAGGAAAAACATTCTGAAGTGTGCAACAGCTGAAGACTTATGTCTTCTAGTATTTTCACTTATGCGGCTTGGGAACCGCATAAGCGAAGCCGCAGAAGCGGCTTAGGGCACTACGGAGGCGAAACTGGGCATATGGCCAGGAACCGCAGAAGCGGTAAGGATTCCGCAGAAGCGAAAATAGCCTCTTAAGTGGAAGTCGCAGAAGTGACACTTTGTCTGCAGATGCGGGACCACAAAAGCGGAAATCACTGTTATGTTAAGGGTTTATCTGAGGCTTAATTTTAAAAGTTGAAAAATTATTTGGGAGCTCGGGAGAAGGCGATTTGGAGTGGGAATTGAAGAGGAAATCACTGGGTAATATTTCTATGATCCTTTCTAGCTATAATCATTATTTAATGGTTAAATCCATCTTTTAAATTCAATTTTAGAATAAAAATAGAAGAATTTGGGTGAAAGTTCATTGACTAAACTAGTGGGTTTTGTGGGGGAATTCGACCTCCGATTTCTGAGATTTTAATATGGTTAGACCCGTAAAAGTCCGAGGTTCCTGAAAATGTAAAAATTATTCGATTCTGAGACGTCGGTCTGAGGGGCGTTTTGTTCATTTTACCTATTTTCATGCCTTTTATTTTAATAGTGGAATTGATTACTTTGAATGTTATTTATAATATGTAATTGGTTTGAATAGATTTGGGCCACTCGGAATCGGATACTCGTGGCAAGGGTATCGCTTCTTAGTGTTTTTTGTACCGGTTCGAGGTAAGTGGCTTGTCTAACTTTGTGTAGGGGACCTCTCCCCTTAGTATATCTTGACTTTTGTTTTAAATGCCTTGTGCGCGAGGTGACGAGCATGTACTTTTGCTTATTGTTGAAAATTCACCTTACTCTACTTATTTAGACTGTTTTTCTTCACGTATGTAACTGTTAAAAATGCAATTTCACTTGTTTTAGCTTAGGGAAAGCATGTTAGTTAACTTACTTGCTCTATTTGACTAATATGCAATATGTGCTTCTTTTTTTTGTGAAGCATGCTAGGATCTAGATTCTACATGTTGTCTGTACTTAGTTTCTTTTTGTACCATATTGAATTGCTGTGATGTGTTTACGATTGGGTCTATGGGACGGCATCCCGGGAGTTCCCCTGTACGTATTATGTTCTAAGATTGGAAGTGCGGGATACTAAGAGATCTCCGGCACAAGATTGATACTAAGTGGGGGATACTCAGGCCTCTTTTGCGCATGTTTTTCATGTGCAGATCCAGATACTTCTAAGCAGGCGCAGTGCCAGTAGCTATCCGGGAGAGCATTGGAGACTTGAGGTATACATCTACTATTTTCGCAGATGCGCAAAGTCTCCTTCTCATTCTATCTATAGGTATTATATGTTATTTCGATCCCTTTTGTATTAGACTATTCTGGTGACTAGAGCAGTGTACGATTTCTTATAGTCTGTGTTGCCCGTGGGTTTCCGAGTCTTGGTGGTTATTCAGTATTTTATATTAAAGTGTATGTGCCAGGTAGCAAACCTATACATTTTCTTTATGTTATTCAAAATTCTACTATTGTTTTTCGTAAAGATTGTTAATTCCGCAATGTGTTAGGCTTTCCTAGTCGTGAAGACTAGGTGCCATCATGACAGGTTCACAATTGGTGAACTAGGATCATGGCAGAAGACTTGAATTGACACTACAAATGTGGTGCGGGATGATTTTTCCCGCTATAATTGATTGGACTATTATAGTCGCTTTATAGAAGGATATGCTATTATTCAGCTCAATTACAGGACTTCTAAAAGCCTTGAGGCTAGGCACAGGTTGCCGTGATGCTTATGAGCGATTATTTTCGCATTGTTCTTGTGATTGTAGGATGCCTTCACACGTGTCGAGGAGTGGATGAATTTAAGGGAGGTTTACTCAGCATGTAATCAAG
Organism: Nicotiana benthamiana; assembly: GCA_034376525.1. NCBI lineage: Eukaryota > Viridiplantae > Streptophyta > Magnoliopsida > Solanales > Solanaceae > Nicotiana > Nicotiana benthamiana. Next base: position 97,720,870 of record CM067340.1, on the reverse strand, counting down.
GGATTTAGTATTTTATTTTTGGCAGGGGAAAATGCAGTCGGACTAAGAATGGTCAGACGTGGGTTAGTGAAAGTAATGAGACTTGGCATTTGCAAGCGTGGTGGAGCTTCACTTCTATGATGGGGTGTCGTAGTCCTATGGAAACATACCAAGTTCATCGACTTATAATCTGCTACAATTCGCCTTTATGGCAGGGTATTTGTTGCTAGTATTGGAGATACGACTGTCAGTTGTCGCATGGTGCGGTGGTTCACGATCAAACCAGAATTTCTAATGTTGACGGATCGATAAAGATGGACTTTGGAAAGGTTCTAAAGTTAGCAGCAATGGTGGATTCAAGTGCCACGAAGATAGATTTCATCTAAGGCAACATTTGAGCAGCAAAGTATGAGGAAGAACATATGGAAAGTGACAGGCAGTATTTAAAATTTCTAAAAGGCCAAGTATGAGAAGCAAGGTCGAGTGACCGATTAAGGAGTTTAGTTCCGCCAAAGTGGGAGAGTGGCTGGGGTTGCATATGGGCTTGGTAGTAGGAAGAATACGCACCTTAAGGAGAGTTTGGATCGAATTGGGGATTCCAAGTATTGCTGATTGAAGCCTACGGGTATGATGTGAAGTATGTGCTATTATGTGGCAGAAGATTGATATGGCGGAAAGGAGATGCTTGAAATAGAGAAGGGTGCAGCATAACCTTGAAATTTGAAGGATGTTACCGCACATTTAATGGATGTTCGCGAAGGGCATGGACTTGTGCAGCTGGAAGGTGAGCTCGGACTCAGGATGGGGCTATTGGTGTCATGGTGAATGAACCCCGTGCAACGGCGTATGAAGATGCCGGGAGGTGATTTCCTAGGTGGGTTATTCCCCGTGAGCAGGTTAGCAGTCGCGTGGTCGGCGAAGCTTCTGTAAGAATTGTATTGGTTGTTCAAAAATGAGATTGGTCGTGTGAATGTGGATGATGATTCAGAGTTTTTACCGCAAGATTTCAAGAAATTTTGATAAATTATGGCGCGAGATTATGCCCATAAGAGGTAAATAAGTCGGGCGAACTCGGGAAGTATGAAATGATGGCTTCAAGCTAAGTGGGAGAGTCCCACCGCTTATGATTGGGCTGTATGATTAGCTACATGCGTGATTTCTGGTTATTAGCATATTGATGGGTTATTTCAGCTATGAGAATAGACGATAAGTGGTAATTCGAGCAAAGGAATTGTTGGAGGCATGCTACAGTTGGCCTTATTGGCTCATGTTCGGACTTGGAAAAAGATTCAGGATTTATGCCTCGTATAGATGCATGTTTCAGAAGAAGTGATTCCGCCGGATGCTTCGTCGAGAGGGTATTCATGTGTTGTGAGATTGGTCGAGCTGATTGCATTCGGGACCAAGTCAGAGCGGGTAACTCTCAATAATGATCCTAGTGAATTCAGGAGTTTAAGTGTGGTGCTCGATAATTTCGAGCTTATGAGTGCAGCTAAGAATCAAGCTTTGTAGCAGCTTATGAGAATGGGCCCAGAATTTCTTATGATATTTTGACTTGGGGTGTAGCATTTGAGTGTTATGAAACAATTCATGGGAATCGAGACAGCTTGCTCTCGTGATTCAAGGTCACTCGAGGTGAGTGTAGATAGAGTATGTTGTGTGTTGAATAGAGTTAGTACTATTTCTAAGGCAATCAAGGATAAATTGGAAGGAGGTACATTCATTAGCCACAGTTGAACTGGAATATTGGTAATGGTGATCAGTTCATACAATGTGATCAATTCATGCATATAATTTGTGGCGGTGCGTGTGCGTGTTATGCCTGTCGGCCGCAGTGATTGATGTTTTTCTGAAGCATTCTTCTGTTACGGACGGTTATGAGTAGGTGGATCCCGGAAGGGTTATGGTGGCTTGTGCCACTACTTAGAGGTTGGCATAGTCGATGGTTATGAGAATTCTCCTATATGTTGCAATAGTTATCCTGAAGTAAGTTAAATAAAAAGTTTTGTATGATGAACTGTTAGTCTATCAGTGGTTCCAGAGTTGTGATGGAAATCGTGTCTATCATATATCGGCTTGTTGGATGTAGTGAGTGGTATGGAATTTGAAGTGAGGATCAATGTTACAGTTTGGTAATGACTTTGATGTCACGATCTCGAATGAGCCAGGAAGGGAGTTTTCGTGTTTTGAGTAAATTGGTATTGTCTTCAATGTCACTTGAGATCAGTGTTCTATGAGAAAGGCTTTGCGTCCTTGTTAAGGATTGTGGATCACTTTTCAGCTTTAGTGTATCTGATGGTTTAGATGTGCGGACCCATGATTATTCGGAAGATATTGGGAGCGTGTCTCATGGGGAGATTGTATAAGTGTGACGTGTAGTCACTTGATTGGCTAGGGATTTAAACCAAGTATGAGGATTGTGGTAATATCATTAGTTTGAGAATTTATGCCTGGAGGGCACTTTGTTTATTGGGTTATGAACTGAGGAGGTTGCTATGGTTATGACGATTGTTCTTGTGTGTTATGAAGCAAAAGGGAGTTACTATGAACCTTGAAAGGTTATTAGCCAAGTTGGTGCAATCAGAAATCAGCTTGAGATAAGTGGATTGATTTATTTGTGAACAGGGCTTTATATTAGGCCAGTTGTGTTCGTTTCAGCGAGTGTTCCCTATGGAGGAACAGTCGGGGTGTTATTTGTCATTAGCTATTCCAGGTAATGGTGTATTGCGCCGTATGAGTGTGAAACGGCTTGGTAAATTTCTTATGTGTTGAGGTTCCGTCTAGCGGTGATGTTATATGAGCAAGATGGCTCTTGAGATCTAGATCATGTAAAGCACCCCACTTGTGCTTGAGTTTTGTAGCCTATGGCGCTATATATTTCCTCAGGGATGGTATTATGCACCACACATAACCGATACTCGGTATTTTGATGTGGTGAGCAATTTAACTCGATGTATATCTCCTTATGTGAGTTCTACGCGTGGATCGGGTGGCACGCTGCCATGGTTATATTGTGTGGATCGGGTGGCACGCCGCCATGGTTTTGTTGTTTGGATCGGGTTGCGTGCCGCAACAGTGTGATGTTTAGTACAGTCCCCCCCATATTTGCTTTTATGTGTTCTGTCTCCTATCTTTCCCAGGATTCTATTTCTAGCCGTGAGCCCACGTTGCAAGTATGATTCGCGAGCTGGGTAATTAGATCTCCTTCCAGAGTTAAGCTTCCATTTTGTATCGCATTCTGAGTGGTAGCTTATTGGTACCTTGTTGCATCATATGGGACTTTTGATTATGTCCGGGATGGATTATTGCCTTAGCAGTTCGTACTGGGTGATACGATATTATGAGAATTAGGATCCGTGCAATTTGATTATATGAAGTGTATTAAGTATCTAAGACCAGTAGATGGTTCACGATGAAGCGATGATGCTTGTCAGGAGTATAGACCCAATGAATTGTTGACTCGGCACTAGTTATGAATTACGGTGCATCTCTTCCATCGTGTTAGTGTTATAAAAGTTAGAGCAAGACCTATGTAGGTCGTGAGGTGTGATGGGAACATATGATTCGTTGAATTTTTGCTAGGTTGATCACCAAAAATATTATCGTGGTCCTGTGGATTTTGTGTTGCAAAGTAAGAATCCAGCAAAGTTATGCAGTCATGTTTGAGGACATCGTGTGGTGAATGATTTGGTAATCTCTTGATGAAAAAAAGCATGGCATAGAATTTTGGATGTTGGAATTGAGCTCTAAGGCCTATTTGTTTGAGTAAAAAGGGAATGTCTTCAGTATTTATCGAGCTAATGTTCTCAGCTAAGTTGTGGTAGCACGGGAAGGTGCATGAGGTGCTAAACAATGATTTCAGGCTGCTTCAGTATAGTTTTCAGCACGTTCGAGGACGAACATATGTTTAAGTGGGAGAGAATGTAATGACCCAACCGGTCATTTTACTATTTAGAACCCCGTTCCCTTAAATAAAACTTCCCATGCTTTCTTTAGATAAATTACGACCTGCGGGGGCGATTAGTTCTGAAGTTAGGAGAGTTTTGAGTGAAAATAAAACCTATTATTTCCTTAAGGTTTTCTTAAAAGGTCAAACTTGACTTCAGTCAACTTTCTTGGGAAATGAACCTGGATTCGTGATTTGACGGTCTCGGAAGGTCCGAGGAAAAATATGGGACCTGTGCGTACGCTCGGAATCAAATTCCAAGGTCTTCACCTCGAGTACGGAATTTTTATGTAAAATTATTAAATCGAAGTTCTAAGGAATTAAAGAATCTAATTATTTATTTAAAAACCTAGGTATCGGGTTCAGATTCTGTTTTCGAAATTTGGTAGAAGTCCTAAATATTATATAAGGCCTACTCGTAAAATTTGGTGTTAATCTGAGTAGTCTAAGGGCATTTTGACCCGTTGAAGGGAAATTAAGAACTTGAAGTTTATTAAATTGGATCAATTGGTTTTGGAGTCTGATTCCTTAATTTAGTGTTGTTTTAAGTGTTTTGAGGGTTCGACTAGGCCCGCCTCATGATTTCAGACTTGTCGTTATGTTCGGGTGGGGCTCGGGAGCCCCGAGCGTCAAATGATCGAGGTTTGAGCGAAGTCGGATTTTGAAAGGAAGCACAGTTGTTGCTTCTGTCAAAACCGTTTCTGCGGCTCTTTAACCGTAGATGTGGTAACCGCATAAGCGGCCACCTGGTCGCAGAAGCGGGAGGGGCCAGGAAGGGTGAATACCTCATAAGCAGCCCTGCGGTCCCGCATGTGTGAAAACAAGACTGCAGAAGCGGTCCGGTTCATAGTGCTCCCAAACCGCAAAAGCAGTTGTTTTTTTTGCAGAAGCGGACACCGCCTATGCGGTAATTTTTCCGCATATGCAAAAATTGTTAGGGGAAGTAAGGTTCATCAAATACAAACCCAAGCTCCTTCTCTCTCATTTTCACTCCACTTGGGAAATTTGGGAGGTTCCAAATTGAGAATTTCTTCCTAATATCACGAGGTAAGTAATTCCCACTCACGCTTAGCTTAAATACATGAACATTACATAGATTTAACATTAATAATAAAATAAAATCAAGGGTTAGAGCTAGACCTAGGGTTTTAATAAAATTATGATTTAACCACCTAATTAGTTATGTAATAAACTAAAAACCACATATTAGTAATCCTTATGTTATAAAGAGTAATTTCCTTCAAAAAATCTCGGAATCCGGGCACATGGGCCCGGGGTCAAAATTTAAAAAACTTGCGGGAAAAGTTGGGGAATTATTTAATTAGTTGGAATTCAACTTTGTGAGCACTTATTGACTAGTTCTTGCTTTATTTAACTAGTTGGTGCTCGTTCAGCTTAGAATTAAGGTTGGAGCCTATTCTTGTTATTGAAGGAACGCTTCAGAGCAAGGTGAGTCTCCTTTCTAATCTTGTGAGGGGGAAATTACCCCATTGGTGATTTAAACTGATTATGTGCTTCTAATTGTGGGGGACTACGTACGCACGAGGTGAAGAGAGTCCGTGCGTAGCTACTATTATGCTATTGTCCGGGTAGACTAGGACTCAAAAACATGTTACACTTGGATTATTTGTGAACCCATTGATGGCTTGGAATGCTTTAATCACATTAAATTAATAAATAGATTTCGAAAAGACTTAAGTTCCATTTTTCTCAAATTATTGAAGAGAATTAGTCTTTCTTAGATATCTCTCCATGATGACTTCTTGACTGATTATCTATCTCCGTGTGTTTATATTTCTGATGGAATGAGCCGATCGCCTTAGTGAAATGCAAGCATCTATGGTACGGGCCGCTCGACTCTTAGTAGTGCACACTTTACATTTCTGTTGGAGCGGGCCGTCGACCTCGGCATGATTTGCGTATGTTTGTGTTGTTGTCTTGAACTCATTTGAGTTGTTTTTATGCCACATTATGGCTCGAGATCATTTTATTAATAATAACCAGAAATCTAAGAAAATTTTCCATGAAAGAATTATATGACTACCTGTTTTCCCATATCTGGATTAGAATCATGCTTATAAAACAAATCCCCTACTTGAATATATTGATTAAGGATAAATAGTTATTGGACTGCTAGTGAGTGTCAGAATTGACCATCTCGTCTCTACTCCTTCAGGATTAGGCGGGACTCTCATTGGGTATACGTTATTTTTGTACTCATACTGCACTTGCTTTGTATTTTGTTGCACAGGTATATGTGATTCTAGTGGTTTACTAGACGTAGCAGCACGGACGATTCTGGGACTAGGTGAGCTGCATCATTCGAGACGACCGCAGCTAGGGTAGTTCCTTTCCAGCACTGTATTTACTTTCCGTTTACTATATTCCGAACGGAGATTGTATTTTTATTCCTCTTATCAGTAGATGCTCATGTACTTGCGACTCCGGGTTCTGGGTGGTTGAAAAATTGTAATAATTGTTTAACTCTCAAATGTTATTTGTATTTTCAAAAACTTTCTAAATATGGAGGAAAAATCATATATTCCTAAAAGTGTTAAAACAAGATTTGACTAAGTAATCTGGTTGGCTTGCCTGTCAGCAGTGTCCGGCGCCATCACGACCCTTAGTGAATTTTGGGTCGTGACAGTGTATGTTTACTTTATTATATATGTAATTAAACTTTTATTTGGGTTGTGAACTCTTTTTTGTTAATTAGAAAAACATAGACGTGTACCCTATATATTATATTTATTTTTAAAAAGTTTTATTTTATTCAAATCTAGCTATTGTATTTAAAAAAACTATACTTATAGCGTTTTAAATGTGAAAGAGTTTTATAGTTATATGGAGTAGTTTTATTTTTTGCTAGAGGCGAAGTATTATTTAAATAATTAGAAAAAATAACAAAAGTTCCTAACATGATTGCATATGATCATTAACCGAATCAAGTATGATAACATGATAAAATTATTTTATATATACATACATACATACATACATATATATATATATACATACATACATATATATATATATATATATATATATATATATATATATATATATATATATATATACATACATACATACATACATATATATATATATATATATATATATATATATATATATATATATATATATATATATATATATATATATATATATATATATATATATATATATAATAACTGAATTCACAATTAGACATTTATAAATATTTAGTAGATTTCTTAGTAGAAATACAACGTCTATACAAAAGTTAATGAATTCCCCAAAATTCAATAACAACACTCTAGATCCGACACTGATTATTAAGTTCTAGCAAATTAGGAATCTTGGTTTATTAAGAAATTATTAAAAGCTTATTTCTCTAAAGGGAAGCGCTTTAGAATTCGAACCTTAATATCTGGAAATCAAACTAGAGACATGCAGTTTGAATTGCATATCATAGTCTATATTTACTAGGAGAAAAATATGACAATGGAATTATTTTATGACATGAAGAATTATAATTAGCTTAAAACTTGTAATTAATTAGACAATTTATCCGTTGACTAAAATATAGCGGGAATAATTTAAAACATTCATCGTATGGTGTTATGACACGTTCGTGCCTGTAAAGCAGAGAGGTCATGCAATGTCATTGGTTCTTTTAGTGGCGGAAGCGTCATCTCGAAAGTGGTGTCACTATTTAAGGAAAATATTCCTTATACATGTGTGTGCACGTATATTTAAAAAAAAAAAAGGTATACATACAATAGGGCGATGTCCTTTGAAATAATATAGATAAATATTAATTTGAGACGAGTCAAAATTTAACCATAATATAGTTCTCGACCCAAACACACGTATGTCAAAACTTGCACTCGTCATTTGCTTCTTGTATACGTTTTTCTATGTTCTGCATATTTCCTGTGAATCCAGTTAATTTACTTTCTTCTTTGTTGACAAACCTCAATAAAATCGGCAATTGCATTCTGTAATTCTATATACTCTTTTAAGTGAATATGTTTTGTGATCTATCTTCTTAGCATTTCGAAAAGTGCCATAATAAATAGCACTTCCTTGGTTGCATCGTATGTGAACCTATTAATTCTAATTGGATACCGCGTTACGACCAAATACTGTTCAATAACTTAAAACATAATTTTACTCGTATATCGTAATATTAGATAACTTTAAAATTTGATTGTGGTACAATATTGGTCAAAGTCTGCTTTTCCTTATTATGAATTTTTAAGTGCTTCATTCTAATTTATGAATGTTTTTAGATTTATGGAGTATTTAAGTTAACTGTCACTAACTCACAAAAGTTTATATGAATAATTATATAAGGGCATTTGCATGTATGTTCTTATTAATTGTGAAAAAGTCTAATAGTTTCTCAATTTAGTTGATCATGTGCAATACATCCTTTTGAAAAGAATAAAGTCATGTAAGTTTTTAACCTGCAGTATGTTCTGACTATAATAGCTGACTTGGAAGCCAACAAAGCTGCCACAAAGGATGATCACATGGATAAGACATGTAGGAGTTTTAGAAAAATTATTCCTCTAAAAACACTTGGAGATTACGTTTAGAAAGGTGCTGGTCACGTGAATAAGGACAAAGTTGGTTAGGCAAAAAGAGTATAAAGCAACATGCAAAAGGACATTAAGGAATTAGAGTATAATTGTGTGTATTTTTTTATTATTGGTAGAATATTCTTTCATTATTGTACAGTCATATAGTTGGTAGGATTTGATTTCCTTCATTATTGTACAGTACTATAGTTGGTAGGATTTGATACCTCTGTATTCTATATATACTTTTGTGAGCAATACGAGAAATTTACTTCTCCCAAAACTCTCTACATGGTATCATACGCCAGTGGCTTATCGCCAAAGAAACCCTGATTCTACCCTACCCGCTCCGCCGCCGTTGCTCTTATCGGCAACCCGCCGCCGCCGCCGCCGCCGCTGCCGCTGCACTAATCGGCAACCCTTTCTCTCCCGACGTCGATCAGCTTCCTCTCCTTTGCCTCGCGCTTCATGGCCGCTACGACGTCAAACGAGCTTCTCCAGCCGATTGACATTAATGCATCGGCTCAGATCCCACTCAAATTGGATTCCACTAATTACCTGACGTGGAAATTCCAATTTCGAACCTTTCTTACGGGTTACGAGCTCCTCGGCTTCTTGGACGGATCGAAGCCGTGCCCACCAGCCACTATCGTCGACAAGGAGGTGACTTCCCCCAATCCAGCATATCCTTACTGGATTCGCCAGGACAATCTTATTCTCAGTGCCATCATCTCGTCGATCACACCGACGATCATCTCCATTATTGCCGCTGCGGAAACCTCTAAAGAGGCCTGGGACATCCTTGCAAGCACATACGGCACTGCTTCTGGTAGTCGTATCATGGCTCTCAAACAACAGCTCCATAATCTGGTAAAAGGTTCTAAATCTGTTACTGATTTTATGCACGGTATTCGCGTGATTGTGGATGAATTATCTCTCCTGGGTGTTACTGTTGATCCTGAGGATCTTGTCATTGAGGTTCTAAATTTTTTTGGTCTTGATGATCCGTATATGGAACTCTCTCATGCCATCCAAGCCCGTGAATCTCATATCTCTTTTGCTGAATTACACGACAAGTTGTTAAGCATGGAGGCTCAGATTACTGCTCGTGTGCCGGCCACCTCCGCCGCATCTGATTTGGCTCCGTCGGCTGCCTTTGTCGCCGGACAGCAGTCAGGTCGTCACCGCGGGCGCAGCCGTAGCAGCCGCGGTTCAGCCTCCGGTCGCGGTGGTTACTCCAGCAATGGCCAATCTCGCGGGTACAATGGGAAGTGCCAGCTCTGCAGTGAATTTGGCCACTCCGCGCGCCGCTGTCCGTCCTATCCCATCTCCGGCGCCAATCAGCCCCCTTACGGTGGACTACTGCCGCGGCCAGCTTATGCTTCGCCGCCTTATCCGGCTGCTCACACAGCCCATCACTCTCCGACAATTCCCTCTGCATCCGATTGGATCCTGGACTTTGGTGCCTCCCATCATATCACCTCTGATCTTGCCAACATGTTCTTCACAGTCCTTACACTGGTTTCGACAATATGGTTATTGGTAACGGTGAAGGTTTGACAATTACACATACTGGACAACTTAACAGTTATTCCTCTCTTTTATTACCTGGGGCTCTCTGTATTCCACATATGCTAAAAATTTGATCTCTGTTGCCCAATTATGTCACCATAATTATGTTAATGTTATTCTTTCTAATACTGATTTTCAGGTGAAGGATCGTCACACGTGGGCAATGCTCGTTCACGGCCCGCTTAGGGGCAACACCTACTACTGGCCGGCGGCTCCCAGTCTCCCGTCTGCCCATACGGCACAAAAGCTCTCTGTGTCATTGTGGCACTCTCGGTTTGGTCACCCGTCCGCTAAAATCCTGCGTCATTTAGTGTCTTCTAGCAGTATATCGTCCAGTAATGTGTCTGATCTTGCTTGTGTCTCTTGCAAGCTTCATAAGTGTCATAAGTTACCTTTTTCTGAGTCAAGTTTATCTTCTACTGCTCCGTTGGAGCTTATCTTCTCCGATGTATGGAACTCTCCAATTATTTCTAATGAAGGATTTAAATATTATGTCATCTTTGTTGATCATTTTTTCAAGTATGTTTGGTTTTTTCCTTTACACCGTAAATCTGATGTCTTACAAACCTTCCCCATTTTTAAATCCATTGTAGAAAAATATTTCTCTGCTAAAATCATTACTCTGTATACTGACAATGGGGGTGAATTCCTCGCTTTGCGCTCTTTTCTTGCTTCCAGTGGCATCTCACATCTCACTTCACCTCCTCATACACCTCCTCATACACCTCAGCACAATGGATATGCTGAATGCCGTCACCGTCATATTATCGATACTAGTCTCACTCTCCTCCATCATGCCTCTGTACTTCTCATTTATTGGCCTTATGCCTTTGCTACAGCAGTCTATCTCATTAATCGTCTTCCCAAGACAAATCTCTTGATGCTCTCCTCCTTTGAGTCTCTCTTCCATAAGCGCCCCAACCTTGCCAAACTACGTGTCTTCGGCTGTCAATGCTTCCCTTGGCTTTGGCCCTACACCTCACACAAAATGGAACCCAGATCTTGTGCCTGTGTCCTCTTCGGCTACTTTACTACTCAAAGCGCCTATCTATGCTTTGATCCCTCAACGTCTAAAATCTTCATCTCGCGTCATGTCACCTTCTATGAAGATGTCTTCCCGTTTTCCAAATTGTCTAACCCCGAGTCTCCCCCTGTACCCATTCCGGTCTCCCTATAAGTCCTTCCGCTGCCGCCACCAGTACCTTCCGCCGCTCCCACTGGCGATCCTTCACTGGACGCACTGCCGGCGCCAATGCCTGCGCCACCAGCGCCCCTTCCGACCCCGCCAGCGGCCCCTGCCGCCGCTACACCCATTATGCCGCCACCTACATCCTCTCAGGGTGGTCATCATATGCAAACTCGCAGCAAAAATAACATCTTTATGCCCAACAAGAAGTTTGGTATGTCTGCTGTCACCTCTCCTGCATTTACTGAACCTCAGACTTTGTCTAGTGCTATGTCTGATGAGCGCTGGCGCGCTGCTATGTCATCGGAGTTTGATGCTCTGCTACGGAATGGCACCTGGGATCTTGTTCCGCCTGATTCTTCACAGAATGTTGTGGGTTGCAAGTGGGTTTATTGTATCAAATGAAAGCCTGACGGTACTGTGGATAAGTTCAAAGCCCGGCTTGTTGCGAAGGGCTTTCATCAGCGTCCAGGTGTAAACTTCCAGGAGACTTTCAGTCCAGTTATTAAGCCGGCAATTGTGCATTTGGTTCTCAGTCTAGCTGTATCCAAGGGCTGGCCTCTTCGTAAAATGGATGTGAACAATGCCTTTCTCCGCGGGAGGATTACAGAGGATGTTTATATGGCACAACCACCGGGTTTTGTTGACAAAGCCTACCCATCTTATGTCTGTAAGTTACAGAAAGCTATTTATGGTCTCAAACATGCACCCCGGCATGGTACAGTGCGCTCCGCCAATGCCTTCTGACCATGGGTTTCGTCAACACTACCTCTGACACTTCGCTTAAAGACATGGGTGATCTAAGCTACTTTCTTGGTGTTGAAGTTATGCGCAGGTCCAAGGGGTGTTTTCTTTCTCAGCGTAAATATGTTGTTGATCTTTTGACTCATCATAATACGATGGAATCCAACCCTGTTCAGACGCCAACAACGGCGTCAACCCGCCTTCATCTGGCCGACGGCTTGGCTCCTGCAGACGCATCCGCATATCGACAGGCCCTTGGGGGCCTCCAGTATCTCTCCTTCACCCGTCCTGATATCTCCTTTGCTGTGAATAAACTCTCACAGTTTATGCATGCTCCTACTGTCACTCATTGAGGTGCAGTTAAGCGCCTCTTCCGGTATCTGAATGGGACGCGTGACTTTGGAGTCTGGCTGTGTCCTTCATCTGCTATACCTCTGCATTGTTTCTCTGATGCTGATTGGGGTGGAAACTGTGATGACCGCTCCTCAACTGGTGCCTATGTTGTCTTTCTAGGGCCTAATCCTATTTCCTGGAGCTCCAAAAAGCAGCATTCCGTTGCACGATCTTCTACTGAGGCTGAGTATCGTGCCATTGCTTCTGCTGCCGCTGAAGTACGTTGGCTTCATTCCCTGCTGCGCGAGCTTAATGTCCCTCTTCCGGCTGCTCCTGTCACTTACAGCGACAACATTGGCGCCACTTACCTCTGTGCCAACCCTGTGTTTCATTCGCGCATGAAACACATCTCCATTGATTATCACTTTGTTCGTCAATTGGTTCAGAATGGGTCTCTTCGTGTCGCTCACGTATCCTCTGCTGATCAGCTTGCTGATGCTCTCACCAAGCACTTATCTCGTCCTCGGCTTCTTCTGCTGATGTCCAAGATTGGCGTGTCCTCCAGCCCTCCATCTTGAGGGGCGTATTAGAATATAATTGTGTGTATCTTTTTATTATTGGTAGAATATTCTCTCATTATTGTACAGTCCTATAGTTGGTAGGATTTGATTTCCTTCATTTTCGTACAGTCCTATTGTTGGTAGGATTTGATACCGTTGTACTCTATATATACTTTTGTGAGCAATACAAGAAATTTACTTCTCCCAAAACTCTCTACATAAGGGTTAGACCAATATCGATATGAGTGTTCTGTTTTCTCCCTCTTTTCTTCTAGTTCCTCATCTCCTTCTTTAGTTATCTATTTCCAATACTTCTGCTATAATTTTTCTGCTTTTCAGTCGCACTTGGATTATCAGCAATTATAATTTTGAGCTAGGTCCCTATTAATATAGTTTGGGAGTTTTGATTACCGAACTTGTTACATTGGTTCTTTCATTGAGAGGTCTTCCATGGATGACCAGAAACTCAAGTCTCTCGTTAAAGAATCTGTTAGGCAGCATCGAATTCGTTTACTAAGGACATTTTTGATATACGTTCGATGTTGATGAAGGTTATGGGGAGAACGCTATACCCACTGTTAAACTGAGATCCAACTTTGGGAGGTCACTCCGGCGACGATTCACCTCCATAGGCCAGAGATTGGTCGGTTTTGTGGTGAGAATCCAGCGGCATGGATTTTTTAGGTGGAGCGCCACTTTGCATTTTACAAAACATTAGAATCGGAGCAGCTAACCATAACATCCTTTTACCTCGATGGAGAGGCGCTGGAATGGTACCGGTGGTTCTTTTGAAATAAACAATTGGTGGACTGGGACCACTTTGCAGCGAAGATCAAAATTCGTTTTCGACAAAAAGGATTGGAATTGGAAGAGGTACGGCTGGCGAAGTTTCATAAAACCACCACCACATCGGAGTTTCAGAAGCGATTTGAGACCCTTGCAAATGAAACAAACGACATGAATGATGCTCGTGTGGTACGTATTTTTATTCTGGGCTTTTTGAGGATATTAAAAGAAGGAATTTTTACATATATTGTTATAAAATCTCCTATTTTAGGTGAATGTCCATAATTAGAGAGATTCTAGGGTTTACTTCTTGGTGGCTAAGTCACCACCTCCCTATAAATAAAGGGGTCCTCTCCCATTGTAAACCATCCCAAAGTATCAATAAGAATACTCCTCTCTCTACTTCTCTCTCTATTGTTCTTGTTCTTATATTATTTCATAACACGTTATCAGCACGAGACTCTACCATCTCAAGAATCCTCTTGAGAAAATTAAGGTATTTCCCTTTTTCCGAATTTGGTTTTAATTATGTCTGATATTATGAAAAGAAAGTTCGTTGCCCTTGAAATTTCGGGCAAGAACTATATGACATGCGTGTTGGATGCTGAAATCCACTTAGATGCTATGGGTCTTGGAGACGCCATTAGAGACAGAGATAAAGCATCCACCCAAGACTGTGCTAAGGCCTTGATTTTCTTGCGCCATCACCTTGATGAAGGTTTGAAAATTGAATATCTCACAGTCAAAGATCCACTCATCTTGTGGAACGGCTTAAAGGAGAGATATGACAACCTGAAGTTGGTCACTCTGCCACAAGCACGATATGATTGGGCTCATCTGAGGCTCCAAGACTTTAAGTCTGTTTCTGAATATAATTTTGCAAATGTTCAGAATTACTTCTAAATTGAAACTCTGTGGAGATAATATCTCTGATTATGATATGCTTGAGAAAACGTTTACAACGTTTCATGCCTCCAATATGGTACTGCAACAACAGTACAGAGAGAAAGGTTTCAAAAAGTACTCTGAACTGATTTCTCTTCTCCTTGTGGCTGAGCGAAACAATGACCTGCTCATGAGAAATCACGAAAATCGACCCACTGGGTCTACACCATTGCCTGAAGCAGATAAGGTGTATTCTCATTATGCCAAGCATGAAAAAGGCCATGGATCTAGTCATGGTCGTGGTCGTAATCGGGGTCATAGCCGTGGACGTAGACAAGGAAGAAATTTCCCTGATGTCCGTCACCCCCCAAAGAGAAATAACCACCAAAAGCAGAAACGGGAGTACGAGAATCCAAAGGCAAATAGTTCAGAAACTATATGTTATCGTTGCGGTGGAAAAGGGCACTGGTCAAAAGCTTGCCGTGTACCAAGACATTTGGTTGATCTTTATCAAGCATCTCTAAAGAATAAAGGCCCTGAAACAAATTTTGTCTCTGACGACAATTTTGACATCACCCACCTGGATGTGGCAGACTTCTTTGAGCAACCCGAGGGGAAAATAGACCACTTAATCGGTGATGGATCTGTGATGAAGGAAGATGGAATTGTTTGATTTTATTTTACTTATTTGTATTAGTTAGTGAATAAACTAATAGTCATTAGTATCAGCTCGTATTAGTTAGTTTATGTTAGTATTAGTTCTTTAGAATGTTTCAATATGCTTAAATTTCAAAGATATTTTTATTTTTCAGTAGAGTTAATCGACTAACCTAACAGTTAGTCGATTATCTAATATTTCGCATTAAAACTGCAAAACAATCGATTATATACTTGTTAAAAATCCATTATATTAAGACATAATCGATTATGTATGTTTAACAATCGATTATATTAAGACAGTATGATCTGAAATTTTTCAAAACAGCAAATAATCGATTATGTATGTTTAACAATCGATTATATTAAGACAGTATGATCTGAAGTTTTTCAAAATAGCAAATAATCGATTATGTATGTTTAACAATCGATTATATTAAGACAGTATGATCTGAAGTTTTTCAAAATAGCAAATAATCGATTATGTATGTTTAAACAATCGATTATATTAAGACAGTGTGATCTGAAGTTTTTCAAATTAGCAAATAATCGATTATGTATGTTTAACAATCGATTACATTGAGACAAACAGATTGAATTTGTTTATTCTCATGTTCGTGTATTTTCTTTTGTATGTCAAACCATGGGAAAGCAAATATGGATATCTCACAAAGCAAACTTGGATCAAATATTTGTTTAGTTGATTCATGTACTACACATACGATACTCAAAGAAAAGAAATATTTCTCTCAACTAAGTATGTGTAAGGCAGATGTTACTACAATCTCTGGTAGTAGTAAATTGATTGAAGGCTCCGGAAGAGCAACTATAACTCTGCCTAGAGGAACAATGTTTATCATAGAGAATGCAATGTTCTCCTCCAAGTCTAAGAGAAACTTGTTGAGTTTTAAAGATATACGCCGGAATGGCTATCATGTTGAGACAATAGATGAGAATAATCTTGAATATCTCATCATTACAAAGAATGTCTCTTTCCAAAAGAGGGTTATTGAGAAATTCCTGTCTTTATCTTGTGGCCTGTATTGGACAAAAATTAGTGCAATTGAGGCACATTCAACAGTAAACCAAAAGGTTACTGATTCCAATACTTTTGTACTTTGGCATGATCGATTAGGACACCCTGGATCGATCATGATGAGACGGATTATAGAAAGCTCATATGGGCATCCGTTAAAGAATTTCAAGATTCTTTTAAATAATGAATTTTCTTGCACTTCTTGTTATCAAAGCAAGTTAATTACAAGACCATTACCAACAAAGGTTGGGACTGAGTCACCTACGTTTTTGGAACGTACACAAGGGGACATTTGTGGACCTATTCACCCACCTAGTGGGTCTTTTAGATATTTTATAGTCCTAATAGACGCATCCTGTAGATGGTCTCATGTGTGCCTGTTGTCATCACGCAACCTTGCGTTTGCAAAACTAATGGCACAAATAATTCGACTACGAGTACAATTTCCTGATAATCCAATCAAGTCTATTAGACTGGATAATACTCCGATGGTTGTTCGATCACTTGATGTGAATAAAGATCCATTCCGACCGCAAGAAAGGAATGAAGAGCTACTTGGTCCCGAAGTACCATATCATAGTGCAATTGGCGCACTAATGTACCTTGCAAATACTACAAGGCCTGACATAACCTTTTCAGTTAATGTCTTAGCAAGGTATAACTCGGCTCCCACAAGGAGACATTGGAATGGGATCAAACATATATTGCGGTACCTAAAAGGGACTACCGATATGGGCTTATTTTATGGCAATAATTGCAGTCCTGATTTTGTTGGTTATGCTGATGCTGGATATCTATCCGACCCACACAAGGCTCGATCTCAAACGGGTTATGTGTTTACCTGTGGAGGCACCGCCATATCTTGGCGATCGACTAAGCAATCAATTGTGGCTACTTCATCTAATCATGCCGAGATAATTGCTATTCATGAAGCAAGTCGGGAGTGTGTGTGGTTGAGGTCTATAATACATCATATTCAAGACAAATGTGGTTTGAAGTGTAATAAACTACCCACGACTTTGTATGAAGACAATGCAGCATGTATAGCTCAATTGAAGGGAGGATTCATAAAAGGAAATAGAACAAAGCATATTTCACCAAAGTTATTTTTCACACATGATCTTCAAAAGAATGGTGATATCAATGTGCAACAGATTCGTTCAAGCGATAATATGGCTGATTTGTTCACAAAATCTCTACCAACGTCAACCTTCAAGAAGCTAGTTCACAAGATCGGAATGTGAAGACTTAAGGATATGAATTGATGTTCTTATCAGAGGGAGTTAATGTGCGTTGCACTCTTTTTCCCTTACAAGGTTTTGTCCCAATGGGTTTTCCTTGCAAGGTTTTTAACGAGGCAACCAATAGGCGCATATTCAAACATGTGTACTCTTTTTCCTTTTCTTTAAATTTTTTCCCATTGGGTTTTGTTTTAGTTAAGGTTTTAACGAGGCACATCATTGAATAGACATTCAAGGGGGAGTGTTATAAAATCTCCTATTTTAGGTGAATGTCCATAATTAGAGAGATTCTAGGTTTACTTCTTGGTGGCTAAGTCACCACTTCCCTATAAATAAAGGGGTCCTCTCCCATTGTAAACCATCCCAAAGTATCAATAAGAATACTCCTCTCTCTACTTCTCTCTCTATTGTTCTTGTTCTTATATTATTTCATAACATATATATATATATATATATATATATATATATATATATACTATATAGCAAACCTTTTTACTAAAATTGTGTATGATTTGGTATTTACCCGCCTATACCATGTTTTGTTTACAAAAATTGTACCAAACCAAAAATATATAGATTCTACCCTAAAAAGGCTCCAAATTTTTAGGAATCAAATTTAATGGTGATTTATCACCATTAATTTCGAAATTTAAAATGGAAGAAAATCTATTGCAAGCGTAATTCTCTCCTTCTCCATATATTTTCCACCATTGATAGCCATTAAAAAGCTTGAAAGCTTTGAATTCAAATTTTGATTTTCAAAAATTATTATTTGTTTGGATTGGGTGTTGTAAATAATTCGAAATATGTTTAGGAGTTTATATCTCAATTTTGAGGGGTTTTGGTGAAGATTAGAGTTAGTTTTGACTGATTTTCAGATTGAAACTCGTCGAAGAAGAAGACATATTTTTTCAGAAATTGTAGTTAAATTGTAGTTCAATTGTAGTTAAATTGTAGGATTGTAGATAAATTGTAGATAAAATATAGATAAATTGTAGATAAGTTGTAGATAAATTGTAGATTGGGAAGATATGTTTAGGAGTTTATATCTCAATTTTGAGGATTTTTGGTGAAGATTAGACTTGGTTTTGACTGAATTTCAGATTGAAACTCATCGAAGAAGAAGAAGACATATTTTTCCAGAATTTGTAGTTAAAATGCAGTTAAATTGTAGAATTGCAGATAAAATGTAGATAATTTGTAGATAAATTGTAAATTGTAGTTTAATTGTATTGTTATATTTATACTACAATTAAACTGCAATCTTGTGCCAAAAAAATTTAAGCATACCAAATTTAATCAATTCTTAATATTCAAAATTTCAATTTTGATAATGAAGCTATGTCATTCAAAATAAATAAGTATAGAATTACAAGTTGGATGATTAGAACTAGAAAAGTGTGCAGTAGCAAAGCAAAATTGTCCTAAAAATTTAACTATGTCTTCACATATATCCCAATTTATGTTATTTAATCCATTATTTTTCTTATAAACAAGAGATTCATTATATGCTTCGGTAAGAATGGGTTTGCACATAAAGGCAAGGACTAACATTTCATATGTACTATTCCACCTTGTTGGAATATCAGTTGTTAGGTATTTTGCTTTGTGATTTTGAGGTAAACACTTTTTATAAAATTCATTTTCTGTTGAACGACAAATTTTCATGTAACGCATTACTTCTCTTATTTCCTAAGTTCAGGTTCAAAAATATTTTTTAGCCTTTACTTTAAGGGGAGGAGAGAAAAATTAATGTAGAAGATCAAGAAGAAGAAAGAAAGAAGGAATGGAACTACGTACTCTAAGATTCTTAAAGGAAATATTGTACATTGTGTTTGTGCAATAATCACATTAGGAAAGAGAAGAGGAAAAAAAGGAAAAAAGGAATATATGCTCCTAAAATCGTGCCTAGAATAAATGAAGCAATAATTATACCCTTAATTTGAATTATGGTACATAAATTGAAATTTGGTATGCTTAAATGCAATAAACACAAACCTTAAACATGGGAGGTAATAATGTTTGCTATATATATATATATAAATGTAAAAATCCCTTTGGTCTATAGGCCCAAAACTTACGAAGAGACCCTTGATTTGGCCCATATCTATGAGCGTCGAATCCAAGCTGAAAAGGGACCTGCCCGACCCGTCTTTGCTCGAACAGCTTCCTTATTACCAACCCCTAACTTGGCTCCCCTCAATCAAAATACCTCCACCTCTCTCACCACTAATGTTACTGCCTCCCAAAAATCAAATCGTCCTCCTATTAAGCGGCTATCTCATGCAGAGGTACAGAGTCGTCGTAAGCGTGGGTCTTGTTTCTATTATGAGGAGAAATTTGTACCAGGACATAAGTCTAAGACTCCATCCCAGCTTCTCTTGCTCACTAATGAACCTGATATTGACCCTAAATTGTCGGAACCTGTTGCCTATGATGATTTTATTGCGGAAGAGCTGCAATGTTTGGAACTACAAGAGCATTCGTCAATTTCTTATCATGCTTTAATTGGAGGTATTTCGCCATCGACTCTGAGATTTACAGGCCAAGTCAATGGTACTCCGATTCTGGTCTTAGTGGACAGAGGAAGACACACATAACTTCATCCAGCCTCCAGCCGCTAAACACCTCCACCTTCCTATTGAGATGGTTCCTATTTTCTCAGTTATGGTGGGTAGTGGACATTGCCTTCCAAGTAATGCAGTGGCGAGGCAAAATAATATGGTAATCCAAGGGCATACACAGTAGTGGAAGATTTATATATCTTGCCATTCCATGGATCCGAATAGTGCTGGGAGTGCATGGTTGGCCACCTTGGGGCCCGTAATTACAAATTATGCAACCAGGGAATTCGGGTTGACATTAAATAGGTCGCGAACAACTTGGTAGGGAGATTGACCGACGGATACCCAAGTGATACAGTTGCATAGCCTACGAAGAATGGCCGCCCGCCACTTATGCCATATCTTCGTTCTTTTGGCTAGAGATGGTTACAAAGGGGGTACCTGGTACAAGGGAAGCAGCTGTGGAATTGGTTGCTCTCTCGAGTAAGTTTGAAGATGCATTCCAGAGACCCACATGCCTTCCTCCCTCGCATGACCAGGACCATCAAATATATCTTGCACCCGGGGCTCAACCTGTGAACGTAAAGCCATATAGATATCCTCATTTTCAAAAGCAGATAATGGAACAGTTTGTTGCGGATATGCTTCGAGAGGGACTGATACAATCTAGCACAAGCCCTTTCTCTTCTCCGGTACTACTGGTACGAAAGAATTATGGGACATGGAGGTTTTGTGTAGGCTATCGGGCCTGGAATACCATTATATCCGTGATCGCTTTCCTATTCCAACCATTGCCGAATTATTTGACGAACTACATGGCGCTCATTATTTCTCTAAGCTGGATATATTATCAGGATACCAACAAATAAGAGTCAGACCCGAGGATGTGGCTAAGATAGCTTTTCAGACTCATGATGGACATTATGAATTTTTGGTAATGCTGTTTGGCTTAACTAATACTCTCTGAACATTCCAAGCCACTATAAATGAGGTATTTAGACCCAACTTACGTTGTTTTGTGCTGGTATTCTTTGACGACATCCTAGTTTATAGTCCTTCCTGGGTTGCTCACTTGGAAAACCTAGCTGTAGTATTACATTTATTATGCCATCACCATCTAGTGGCCAAACGCTCTAAGTGCTTGTTTGGGCAAACTTCTATTGATTATTTGGGGAACATTATCTCAGCCGAAGGATTATCTGTTGATCCCGCCAAGATTCATGCTATTCAACAATGGCCTTTACCCGTATAATCATGGGAATTCGTAGATTTTTGGGTCTAGCGGGCTACTACAGACGTTTCATTCATCATTATGCTGCATTAGCTGGACCCTTGTCAGATCTGTTGCGCAAGGATTCCTTCCAATGGGGAGAGAAGGAACAACAAGCCTTTGATACTCTTAAGGTTAAGTTGAGGTCTACATCTGTTCTAACTTTATCAGATTTTAGCCAAGAGTTCCAAGTTGAAACTGATGCATCGGGGCAAGGAATGGTGCTATTCTTTCCCAACGGGGTCATCCCATTGCATACTTCAGTCAAAAATTAAGCCCCCGAATGCAGGCCGCTTCAACTTACTATCGGGAAATGTTTGCTATTACTCAAGCAGTGAGTAAATGGAGACCATATCTTTTGGGACGCAAATTTACCATCCTTCCAAATCAGAAATCTTAAAGGAACCTGACCACTCAAACAATCCAAAAATCTGAACAACAAAAATGGCTCACTAAGCTGGTCCACTATGACTTTCGAATTTTGTACAGGCTTGGAAAACAGAACTCTGCAGCTGATGCCTTGTCTCGCCATTCAGAGGCTGCTTTAATGGCTCCTTCAGTCCAAACTCTTAACCTTGAACAGGATCTGAAGCAATTAAATCAAACCCATCCTGAATTGATTGCGATTCAACAAGCAGTAAACCAAGGAGATTTGGCATATGCTGACTACCAGTTCAAGGAAGGCCTGCTATTCTACAAGGGTCGACTGGTGATTCCCTCATATGCTGCTTTATGCTAAATGCTAATCTATGAGTTCCATGCTACATCTATTGGTGGTCATGCTGGGATCGCGCGCACTTATCATCGTCTGGATTCTAATTTCTTTTGAAGGCAAATGTGCAAGGATATACACATGTTTGTCGTTGCGTGTCACATATGCCAACAGATGAAGGATTCGCATCTACACCCTGTAGGTTTATTGCAACCCCTGCCTATTCCGGATCAGGTCTTTGAAGATATTTCTATGGACTTCATCACTTGCCTACCTAGCTCCAAAGGGAAGACCACTATTATGACTGTGGTCGAACGTCTCACCAAGTACGACCACTTCATACCCCTACCTTCGACTTTTTCGTCTCATACAATGGATGAAGCTTTTGTGGTAGGTATAATCAGGCTCCATGGGCCTCCTCACACTATTATGACTGATCGAGATTCGAGGTTCCTCCACTCTTTTTGGCTAGAGATAAATCGATTGCAAGGTTCAACCTTGGCTATGAGCACTGCTTATCATCCCCAAACAGATGGTTTGTCGGAAGACCTTAACAAATGTGTGGAACAATATTTACGTTGCTATGTGGCTGAGGTACCTGCTCTCTGGGTCACTATGCTGCCTTGGGCTGAATTCTAGTATAACAATTCCTACCAGACTTCAGCAGGTATGACCCCCTTTCAAGCTTTGTATGGTCGTGAGCCACCTACCATTGATCTATATATTTTGGGTAACACTGCGAGTGAACTCGTGAAAAGTTACTTATTGCAACGAGATGGGGTGCTGCTAATACTGAAGAATAATTTGTTTAAAGCTCAAAATCGTATGAAAACTTTAGCTGATAATTCACGCAGGGTGTATGTCAAGTTGAAGCCGTACAAGCAGTCCACTCAGTGTTTATAATGCGATCACAAATTGGGTAGGAGGTATTTTGGACCTTACAAGGAGCTAAAGCGTATCGGGGCTGTTGCATATCACCTTGAATTACCTGAAGCTGCTAAGGTACACTCCGTTTTTCATGTCTCTAAGTTGAAGCGATTCATTGGAACTCCGGACCAGCAGGTAACCCCTTTGCAGCTGACTGATGCTGCAGCATCTGAAAAGCAGGCCAACCTCAACGTTGAGGACAAGGTTGATTTACAAGAAGAGAGTAATGTTGTGACTAAAATAGCTGACTTGGAAGCCAACAAAGCTTCCACAAAGGACGGTCACATGGATAAGACACGTAGGATTTTTAGAAGAATTATTCCTCCAAAAGACTTGGAGATTACGTTTGGAAAGGTGATGGTCACGTGAATAAGGACAAAGTTGGTTAGGCAAAATGAGTATAAAGCAACAGGCAAAAGGGCATTAAGGGTTAGACCAATATTGATATGATTGTTCTCTGTTTTCTCTCTCTTTTCTTCTAGTTTCTCATCTCCTTCTTTAGTTATCTATTTTCAATACTTCTACTGTAATTTGTTTACTTTTCAGTCGCAATTGGATTATCAGCAATTGTAATTTTGAGCTAAGTGTCACGGGATAAGTATTTTGCGCAGCTAACCCGTGCGACACTTGGACAACATTGCCAAAGGTTGCTAAGTAAGCCTAGAGCTTCTCGAACTAGAGAAGAAAGCAATGGAGCCAAATGAGAAACTTGTATTGCATTAAGATAGAATTACAATGCTTGAGTTGTTTGTTGTAGCGTTTCCTACTTGTTGTGTGTTGTTGTGTTCTCCAAATGCCAAATGCCATCCCATATTTATAGGGGAGGCTTGCCAAGCTCTACAGAGTCTAGAGAGTTCTATGACTTTCTAGCTATGTACATGTGCTAGAATTCTATGGAGAATTCTAGAGATTTTGGATATTTCTAGCTATATACATGTGCTGGAATTCTATGGAGAATTCTAGAGTATTTACAAGGTCAAATGGACTAGAGTTGTCTAGAACTTTCCGGAATTGGGCCAAGCTAGGACTCTTGGCCTTGTGTTGGATCTCTAGCCCAAAATTGTGGGCGATTGGGCTGCCCGCAACATCCTCCCCCACCTAAGCTCGCGACGTCCTCGTCGCGCTCTCGTGCTTGAAATTCTGGATGTGCTCAGCGCATTGCCACATATCTTCTTCTCGTTCCCATGTGGATTCGCTCTCGGGGAGGTCTTTCCACTTTACCAAGTACTCGTTATGTGTTGGCACGCCCCTTCTCGAAGCCATGCGATCCGCAATGATGTAGTCCACATCTTTGTCGAATGCGGTGACAATGGCGGTTGGTGCACGGCTCGATTTTTCGCGACTTGGGTCTCCCATATCTCCGTGATATGGCTTGAGAAGACTCACATGGAAGACTGGATGGATCTTGAGTCTTGGTGGCAGCTGGAGTTGATACGAGACATTGCCCACTCGTCGAATAACTTGGAAGGGCCCCTCGTAGCGTCTCACTAACCCCTTGTGGACTTTCCGTAATGTCTTGAATTGTTGGGGTAAGAGCTTGATCATGACTTGATCATCTTCCTTGTATTCAACATGCCGTCTCTTGGTATCCGCCCATTTCTTCATTTTTCTTGCGGCTTTGTCGAGGTAGGCTCGCGTGATGTCCGCTTTCTCATGCCATTCGCGGGCGAGCTTATGTGCCGCGGGGCTTTTTCCTTCATAAGTCGAGGCTATGGCATTGGGGGTCATGGGCTGGAATCCCATGATGATCTCGAATGGACTCTTCCCCGTAGCCTCACTTCGCTGCAAATTACAAGAAAATTGGGCGATGTCGAGTAACTTCACCCAATCCCGCTGATGAGCGCTCACATAATGCCTCAAATACATCTCGAGGAGGCCATTAATGCGCTCGGTTTGCCCATCCGTTTGTGGGCGGAAGCTTGTCGAGAACTTGAGATCGGTCCCCAACATCTTGAAGAGTTCTGTCCAAAAGCGTCCAGTGAACCGAGGATCTCGGTCGCTCACAATGCTCCTTGGAACTCCCCAAAGCTTCACAATGTGTTTGACAAATAGGCGGGCTGCCTCGTCCGCTTTGCAGTCGGCGGGTGCGGCGATAAATGTGGCATACTTGCTGTATCGGTCAACAATGACCATGATGCTTCCGCAACCTTCAGACTTGGGCAGTGAACTGATGAAGTCCATGGAGATACTCTCCCATGGTCTTGATGCTAGTGGTAGCGGCTCCAATAGTCCTGCTGGAAGTTGATGATCTATCTTGTCTTGTTGGCACACAAGACAAGTTCGCACATATGCCTCGATGTCGTCCCTCATGCGCGGCTAAAAATACGAGGCTTGGACTAGTGCGATGGTGCGCTCGATCCCTGGGTGACCAGCCCACTTGGAGTCGTGGCACTCCTTGATAATTTCTCTTCGTAAGTTTCCCCACCTTGGCACAAATAGCCGATCTCCCTTGGTGAGGAGGATGCCTTCCTCTTGCCAAAAGCGCCTTGTCTTTCCCTCGAGCACCTTCTCCAGCAAATCCTTTGCTAGCGGATCCTGTTGGAGGCCTTCCTTGATGCGTGTGACAAGGTCAGACTTCGGTTGGCTCATGCTAAGTGTTGCCAACTCTGCCTTGCGGCTTAGAGCGTCCGCAACGACGTTGGCTTTCCCCGGCTTGTACTCGAGCCGATAATTAAATTCTGTAAGGAAATCTTGCCACCGTGCTTGCTTCGGACTCAACTTCTTTTGTGTTTGAAAGTAACTTGTCGCTACGTTATCCGTCATGATCGTGAAGTGTGAGCCAAGCAAGTAATGTCGCCACACTCTTAGGCAGTGGATGATGGCTGTCATCTCCTTTTCTTGCACCTTGTAGAGGCGTTTCGTATCAATTAGCTTTCGACTCTCGAATGCTATAGGGTGGCCGTCTTGCATGAGGACTCCTCCTATGGCGAAATCCGAGGCATCTGTTTGGACTTCGAAGGGCTTCGTGTGGTCTGGAAGTGCAAGGACGGGTTCCTCCGAAATTGCCTTCTTTATTTCTTCAAATGCACGTCGCCATTCTTCGGACCAATGCCACACTCTATTTTTCTTAAGCATATCTGTCAAGGGTATTGCCTTAGCCGAATATCCCTTGATGAAGCGGCAATAGTAATTCACCATCCCAAGGAATGAGCGAAGCTCGGGCACTTTCGAGGGAGGTTCCCATTCAAGTATGGCCTTTACTTTCGTGTTCTCCATCATAATCTTCCCACTCGCAATCTTGTGACCAAGGAACTCCACTTCCTGTTGGGCAAACGAGCATTTCTCTAGCTTGAGGAAGAGCTCGTTGTCTCGGAGTACTTGGAGGACTTGTTGCAAATGTTGAGCATGATCCTCCAGTGTGGTGCTATACACCACTATGTCGTCCAAGTACACGACTACAAAGCGGTCGAGAAATGGTTGGAGTACCTTGTTCATAAGCGTGCAAAATGTGGCGGGTGCATTAGTGAGTCCAAAAGGCATCACAAAGAACTCGAAAGACCCATATCTTGTAGTGCACGCCGTCTTCGGTTCATCTCCTTCGGCGATGCGCACTTGGTAGTACCCAGAGCGTAAGTCGAGTTTGGTGAAGTACCGCGCTTTGCCAAGCTGGTCGAACAAGTCTGCAATCAATGGAATCGGATACTTGTTCTTGATGGTGATCTTGTTGAGCGCTCTATAGTCGATGCACATCCGCAGCGATCCATCCTTTTTCTTTTGAAAGAGGACTGGTGCACCGAATGGGGCCTTTGAGGGACGGATGTATCCCGCATCCAGCAAATCTTTGAGTTGTCTCCGCAACTCCTCAAGTTCGGGTGGCGCCATGCGGTAGGGCGCC
Source organism: Nicotiana benthamiana (assembly GCA_034376525.1). NCBI lineage: Eukaryota > Viridiplantae > Streptophyta > Magnoliopsida > Solanales > Solanaceae > Nicotiana > Nicotiana benthamiana. The sequence goes on along the minus strand of CM067340.1, from coordinate 97,694,072 downwards.
AAGGCTGGTGGCTTCACGCCTTGTCCAGCTCGATCGCATGATCTACCTCTCGCCGAGGTGGGAGATTCTTCGGAAGTTCTGGCGGCATCACATCCTTGTACTCATTAAGGATGGCTTGAATTCGTGGGGGGACTTGGCTTGGCGACATTCCGCTATTTCCTTCCTCGTTCAGTTCCCGAATGGAGACCAAGAAGCTTGGGTCCTTCTTGAAAGCCTTCTTGAATTGCATGGCGGAGAGTGTCTTCTCCTCGGGCTTGCCTCTCTCCACGGGTACCATGCATGACTTTCTCCCGTCAAGTATGCTTAGGGAGTTTGTAGCGGGCAGCGGGAAGGCATGGGCTTGGTCGAAGAATTCCATGCCAAGGACCATCTTAAAGTCATCCATGGGCACAATAAAGAAATCGAGCTTTCCACTCCACGTTCCAAGTGTTAAGTGCACGCCTTGTGCAGTTCCCGCAATTGATTTGGCGGGTGAGTTTACCGCCTTCATAATGCCTCCTTCCTTGGTGGCCTTGAGGCCTAAGCGCTTGGCCTCGTCTATGGTCACGAAGTTGTCTGTCGCTCCCGTGTCTAGCAGCGTGCGCACGGACTGGCCATTTATCTTGCTGCTTACATACATGAGCCCTTTCCGGGCGTGGGTTGTTGGCGATTAAGTGCGCTGAGGCATTGGAGAGAACCCATGCAGAGTTGGGGTTCCTCCGAGGACATTGTGGGGTTGCTCTTTAGTTGGGCAGCAAGAGCGTTGAGCGACTTCTTTTCCGGACAGTCGCGTACCCAATGGGGGCCATTGCATATAATGCATGGGCTTCGCGGTTTCGGTGCCTCCTTCTTGCCCTCCGATCTATCTTGCCCACTCTTGTTGCTAGGCGGCTTTTTCTGCCCCCAATCTTTGCGGTTGTTGCCCTTGTCCTTGTGACTCTCTCCCCCACCTTTGCCTTGGTTGGCCTTTTTGTCTTTAGATTGGGTAGAGTATTCGGTGAGCGATTCCGCGACGGCGATGGCGTCGTCGAGCGTTTGAATGCCACGCCTATCAAGCTCAGTCTTGGCCCAATCCTTGAGGCCATCTTGGAAGTAAAAGAGCGAATCCTTGTCGGACATGTCGCTTATCTCCAACATGAGGGTAGTAAACTCATTGATGTAATCCCGCATACTACTTGATTGTTTGAGGCGACGTAAGCGCGCTCGTGCTTCCTTTTCTGCATTGCTTGGGGCGAATTGCTTTCGGAGTTCTTGCTTGAAGTCAGCCCAAGTGTCGGTGGTGCAGATTCCCTTGCCCATCTCGCCATGCTTGCGACGCCACCATAATTGTGCAGCGCCTCTAAGATAAGTGGGTGCAGTGCCCACTTTCGATGCCTCATCTCGTACACCAACGGCATCGAAGTATTGATCAAGTCCAATTAGGAAGTTGTCCACGATGGTGGCATTTCGTGTGCCATCATAGGTTTCGGGCTTTGGCACGTCAATGCGGCGCGCATCACTCGAATTGGCGGAAGCTGGACTTGGGGAGAGTGTGCGCTTGTGCCATGCCCAATTCGAGCGGATTTCACCACTTCCGCACGGACAACACATAGTTCGTCCTGGACAAAACTACGAAGTTTTAGTAACTCGTCATGAAAGGAACGAAACTCCCCTCGGAGAAGGTTCGCTTGTTCTTAGATGAGTGCCTTCGTTTCCACCGTGAACTCGGCATATTCCCCCTCGAGACCATCCACTCGTTCCTCCAATCCCTCGAGGCTTTCTTGAGTGGCGGAGAATACATTTTCGAGAGTGTTCACACGAGGCTCCAACGCATCCACAGATGGGGCCTTGGACTTGCTACGAGTCTTGCCTTGGCCTCGTTCTCCTTCACGGCCGCGGCTTGGCTCCGGTGGAACATCCACACCAATAACACCCTCTTGTGCTATGTTCGAAGTGTTGTCCATTGATTGTGAGCCCACTTGCGTGGGTGCAAACCTTAGCTCTGATACCACCTGTCACGGGATGAGTATTTTGCGCAGCTAAACCGTGCGGCACTTAGACAACTTTGCCAAAGGTTGCTAAGTAAGCCTAGAGCTTCTCGAACTAGAGAAGAAAGCAATGGAGCCAAATGAGAAACTTGTATTGCACTAAGAGAAAATTACAATGCTTGAGTTGCTTGTTGTAGTGTTTCCTACTTGTTGTTGTGTGTTGTTGTGTTCTCCAAATGCCAAATGCCATCCCATATTTATAGGGGAGACTTGCCAAGCTCTACAGAGTCTAGAGAGTTCTATGACTTTCTAGCTATGTACATGTGCTAGAATTCTATGGAGAATTCTAGAGATTCTAGACATTTCTAGCTATATACATGTGCTGGAATTCTATGGAGAATTCTAGAGTATTTACAAGGTCAAATGACTAGAGTTGTCTAGAACTTTCCGGAATTGGGCCAAGCTAGGACTCTTGGCCTTGTGTTGGATCTCTAGCCCAAAATTATGGGCGATTGAGCTATCAAATTGGGCTGCCCGCAACATAAGTCGCTATTAACATAGTTTAGGAGTTGTGGTTACTGTTTCATTACTGAACTTGGTACATAGTGTGTCAGATCTATGGGAAAGCTCAGACCTTACTAGCTATGTTCTACTTCACATATCGGTTAGAAGTTAACTCTAGTTGCCATTACAATTAGCCTATGTATTATAAATGAAAGAAAAATAAATGTATTAGATATAACAAGAAGGATTTGCTCGTGAAATCCAGACCTTGAGGGGAAACTCTTTTAGTAACCGAAATCCGAATTAGTCTTCTTTCCTTCGGGCCGTAATGATGCATTGTCTCTCAGATCTATTTTTAAATCGACATAAATAATCCACAATTTGGAAATGATGTTTATTAATATTTATAGCCCGCAGCTCTGTAGAAGAAAAAAGAAAATGAAGAAGGAGAAGAGAAGGAGAAAGAGAGCTGAAATTTTTAAAAAAGTGAGCGTAAATTAATTTTTTTTGAAAAATGGATATAGATTAAATGGAGGTGACCAAATAAAATGCCCGTACAATTCTTACAATTATATGTAACGTATTTAGTTGTTTGATAGGTGCATCGAGTGAAAATGGGGTTGTTGAACACGTCATTTACTTCATGTGACATAATGCATTACGAAATGGTAGTAAACAACAGATTTATTGTACCTATCATCCCCAACCTGTTTCTCTGCATTTATCTTCCTGGTTTTTGCAACATACACATGTTCTCTTTTAACAGTGTGAAACCTGGAAACTTATCTATTTATTTATTTAGTTCCCTTTTGCATCTTGGATTTAAAATCAAATATTGGCGTTAAAATATTATGGTACAGCCAATTTTTACACTAGTCAATAAAAAATAACCAACGTTTTAAGTTAATAAAAAATAGCCACTATTTTGATGCAATAGGGACCGGTCCAGTATAATATACGGGAGTTCTGGTGCATTTGTGTAGGAACTCCAGCATATTATGATGGACCGGTACACTTTGTTAACTCCTGTAAAATTTGCGAGAGACTGGAGCACCAGTACTCCAAACTCCAGTATATTATACTAGACAATTATACTTGTTGGAACTCCAGTAAAATTTACGGGAGTTCCAGCATAATTATGCTTGAATTCCCGTAAAATTTGCGGGAGTTCCAGCATAGTTATCCTGGAACTCCCGTAAAATTTACGGGAGTACAAGCATACTTATGCTGGAACTCTCGTAAATTTTACGGGCGTATTTTTTTATATTTTGAATAGTGTTTTCGCTCAAATTTAAAGTGACTAAATTTCGATGACTTTTGAAACTTGACTATTTTTCAACGACCAGTGATAAATCTGGTTATTTTTAAATTTCTCGCGATATTGGCCCACCTTGTAAAGCCTACCAAGAATGGATCAACACAACATAATTGGATCCGTATAATCGGTTGAATGCAGAAATAGCCTCTTTTAACACTGTTATTTAAAACTTAGTCACTCTAATAGCTTGTTTGACCGAACTTCTAAAATCAGCTTATATTTGAGAAATCTTTTTTCTTAAAAGTACTTTTGGTAAAAACAATTTATGTTTGAATAATTAATTTAAAATACACTTCCAAGCAGCAATTAGTATTTTGAAAAGCTTTCAAAAATCCTAAATGTAATTTTATCAAAAGTACTTTTCAAAATAATATTTTTGGGGAGAAGTTATTTCTTCTACTTCTACTCAAAATTTTATTTTTCCTTTTAAAAGCTTGGCCAAACACTTCAATTTTGAGAAAAAAATACTTTTTAATAAATAAAGTACGTTTATCCTAAGAAAAGATTAACCAAACAAGCTATAATAATTATTTAAAACTCAGTCAGTTTTAAATAAGTAAATACTGTAATATTTAATACCTTCTATCCTCATCCTCCTCCTCCTCCTCCTCCTCCTCCTCCTCCTCCTCCTCCTCCTCCTCCTTCTTCTTCTTCTTCTTCTTCTTCTTCTTCTTCTTCTTCTTCTTCTTCTTCTTCTTCTACTACTACTACTTCTTTTTCTTCTTCTTCTTCTACTTCTTCTTCTTCTTCTTCTTCTTCTTTCTTCTTCTTTCTTCTTCTTCTACTGTGGCGTTGCTACTGCACCTTCTTCTTCTTCTTCGTGTTAAGCGTTAGTGTATAATTCGTATTTACTCTTAAACTCTAAATCTGGCAGTAATAACCAAAAGACTTGTGTTGAAACATGTGAAAATAAGAGTTATCATGCCCAACTATGCCCTCCAAAAATAACTCTGTGGACGTTGCAAATATAACCTGAGTATTACGCTCAGAGTCGAATCCATAGAGAGTTAATCTATCAATCACAATCCTTAGACCCACTAAACTCTCCAGAACCAGTTTTCCAAATGTTTGAATAACAGTTGATGGTTTCTTTAATAACTAAGATTGCAAGTAAATTAAACAGTTGTAAACTAAAACGCTAAGGTTATAAACAATGATGAGAAAAATCTAAATGTAAAGATTTTCCCTATTGATGGAATCCCTTCTATTTATGCTTCATACAAATTTACCAACACACCTCTATCAATCATGAACGCTCGTCTTACCATAAACCTCTCCCGAGAAATCAAAATAATATACTATTGCACTCTCCCGAGATACACTAGCTAGCTTTAATCAACACACTTCACTTAAGATTGCACCCAAGGCTTCGTTATCCCTAATCCCGCCTTTAAACCCGCAGTTATAGATTCCTCTTATAATTTAGGAGTGGTATTATTCAATAATAACCTAAATATGGAGTCTCTTCCGAGTTATGCACACTAAATAGGCACAACTATCTTGTCAATTAACAACAACAAGAACATAGTTGAATAAATAAAGATTGAAACTAGCAATTTGTATTCATATAAACAAGAAGTTCATCCCCCAATAGGTTCCATCAAAATCTTAGACAAGGAATTTAGCTACTCATGGCTATGGGTAAACTAACTAAGATAAGATTCATCATAAACTAGTAATAAAAATTAAAGAAAAGAAGAAAGATATTTTGGGTGATCTCTCACAATGGTTTTCCTTGCCAAGATACTCTAAAATTCAATACATGCCTCCTTTGGGTGAAGTCTAATATTTAAAATAGGGTTTTGGGCTAAAAATCTCGTGTTTTGCACTTTAGTCCTTTGAATTTCCGCCTCCTGCTCCACCGCGGCCAAACATGCTTTCTGACAATCGATTTGCCTATAGCCCTCTTTCAGCGTAGTTCTGCCGCGGTCGCGGTGGAACCGCGACAGACCCAGTTCTCTGATTCTTCAGGCCTGATTTTGAGCTTTTTGCGTGGTTCACTTGAAGGACTTCTACTGGTGCCCTCTTTTTCTCTACTTTTTGATCCCAAAAGTACTCCATATCCTTCTTTGGTCATATACAACCAACAAATAATGAAAAGCACTAATAAGAGCATTTTGTTATCACTTTTATTATCAAAACTATACAAGAAGGTGATTATTCAGGGCCTGATTATAGTTAAATTTACCTATTATCGATACCCCACACTTAAACCTTTACTCGGCCTCAAGCAATTTAAACTGCACTTCTAGGCCTAACCGTTTGATGCATTGCCCCAATTTATGTCACACTCGCCATTATGAAGGACCAACCTAAGCATTGCAACAATCATACTTCAGATGCAGACTCTCATGCCATGACACACTCATGCTCACTCTAGTTACTCTAACAGAAGTGAAGACTTGCTTTTTCTTTTTGAGTCACATGCCCTCACATCATAGTTTTGAGAGAAGTTCCACACACATAAAATTCAAACAATAAGGAACCAAGGATAGAAAGAATTCACTCTCTCTCAACAAAGAGCATTCATATGCCACGCAGACACACCATAATCTTGCCCCTAGTGTAATACTCTACTAATCGAGCTATTCAGTCAGAGATCAAGAGGTCTTCATTTGGTTGTAATGTAGGCTAAGTGACGGGTATGATATACTTGGATATGTGACTAACCTCCCTAAGCACTTTTAATACACACTTCCTTTTATTTTACTCATTCATGTGCATCCCCATCATTCTTCCAAATTTTATTTCACAGATTACCCCCACTTTTCTTTAGGTGCAACTGTCTTCTCTTTTTTTTTTTTAATTTTGTTTTCTTTGTCTCGTTTTTTTTATTTTACACTTCCAGTGCACCAGTCAAATAATTCATTCTTGATTTCCCTTTTTTCGGTACTTCCCTACCACCCCACACTTTGCCTTTTGTACGTTCTTTAATGATTCAAGTGCTTCTAGGAGGTATAGGTTCAAACAATCAAGCTATTAAAACACAGAAATATAGGTTATTATAGGGTTATCAAAGAACATGCTTCAGGCTCAAAGGGGTTAACTATGACAATATATACAGGTGGATTCACATATATACAGGCTTACACAGAGAAATGCCCCAATCCTTTCTAAAATCGAACAACTTCTATTTCGCTTTGCAAACACACAAGGCAAGTTCTAGGTATCGCATGCAAGCACAGAATGCAAGTAATAACTCACACACACTTAGCAAACTCATTCCGAATCAATTCATCAACACACTCATACGAGCGCTCAAGCAAGACAAAATGTGCAAAATTAAGGCATAGATATACAAGTCCACAAACGAGCCTAGATGTCACACTCTCAAGTTCGTTTTAGTTATTTGCAGGTGTGAACATTAGGTGGTTGCATTCTAGCCTTCACCCATTTTTGTCCTATAAATATAAGAGAAAAAAATCTACCTAACCCGGTTCAAGAAAAGCCCATGGAAAAGAACTGTGGTCAAAAGAACAACTAAGGGAGAAGTACTACACTACCTAAAAAAGAAAAATAAACTAAAAAAATCTACATGGACTACTTCCCTCAAGAATACTGTCTAAGTGGTCCGTCCTCAGGAAAAGTCTACCCTTTTTTCTTCAGTTTAAATTAATTTCGACTTTGACCCTCAAGAGACCCGTAGACAAGTGTCCTTCGTTGGGCCAAGTCAGTTACTCCTAATATGAGTACATATAATTATATACAAAAACATAAATTCAATACTAAAACACACACAATGTCTATATAGAGCACAACACACAACCAGAGCAAGTCTCCCACGCCACACATAAAATCATGGAAGCCCCCATGTCATATCAAGAAAGTAAAGAGCAGAAGGGTAAGAAGACTTCCCTGAGACTCAATCAGAGTCGGAGACAGTTCTGGGGTCCACATTGCAAGCTCTTCCCAAAGCACGGAACCGGGACATAAACCTACTCTCAGACCTGTCCTGCCTCTGAGACATATCATCCATCCGCATGTGTAGGCCATCCACTGAGGTGCGAAGATCCGCGGCCTCTTCCTCCATGGAGCGCAACATAGGCCTGGTGGACTATGATATGAATAGACCTTCCCAAGTATGGGGGAGCCGAGAGGGTCCTTTACTGTCAGTAGATCTCCAAGATGGTGCAACAGGACCGGGTCATCATCCTCATCATCTATCTCAATTGTTGTATGTGTACCCTTGCCCACTCGGATGCCTGAGGCTCTGAATGCTGCTTTCGTGGGAAATTCTCCATCAACCGGATTGGTGGGGACATTCTTCATCAGGCATAGTGTAGTTACCAGGGAAGGGAAGTAGAATCCCTTTGATAGTAGCGGTGACCGGAGTATCATTTCATCACCTATTAGCCTGGCTGCATCAAATCCCTCTTCGTCATGAAGCACCATGTCAACAGGGCTATCTGAAAATTCACATCAGTTATGTTACTTAAGGGCATGAACCGGCTGCAAATGAGAGTTAACTAACACTTAGCCAAGTGGGTGAAAGAGTTAGAGTTTAGGGTGATGTTGTCTTTTATCCAGGTTGGTCGGCCCCTTGCACAGAGTATATCAGTCATGACTTCCCAAGTGACTCCTTCGGCATTTTGGTAATAGTCAAAGCCAGTGAACCTGGGCAGCCGCAACACCTGGCGAACCCTTTCAGTGGTGGCATCGACCGCCCTACCCCTCACAATTACCTTCCACAACATATTTGCTTAGCAGTTTGCATAGAACTGCCGTAGAATCATTTCGTTCACGGGGGCAGGGTCAGCAAATAGGAACTCCATTTCCCTCCTCCGAATTTCTTCGTACATTTCTTCCTTTTCCACGTGGAGGTATGCACGGTCAATCGAAATGTCATGGATGAAGATTTTCGAATCCTTGGCCTTAAAGTCATCCTCCCCTAGTTCTAATACGAACCAGGATTCATCATAAGTAGGCTGTTGGGACATGCCCGCCGCTCTCTTTTGCTTCTTACGAGCCATATTACCTGCGAGGAATCAAAAGAACCATCAAATGTGTCCTAACTAGTGCCAGTAGGATGGGTAATCAAACTTCACCATTCGAAGACACCAAAACACTAACCCCCACTGAATTCTTCCTTGCAAACTAGCCCAACTAACAGGGTGTTAAAAGGTCACAACCTCCACATAGGCCCGCACAATAGTACTACTCACAAAATTCGGGTTACAACACCCCCCACTTACTCCTTCAAGTATCTCACCTCAATTAAAACACCACCATTTACCACTACAACACCCCCACAACCTAGAATAGGCACACAACCCCCCAAAATATCACAAATAGCCCAAATTTTCGGCCAAACATATCCCTTTCACCAAACTACACTACAAAAATAATTTCTAGGCCCCCAACTCATCCAAACAATCCCCACAATTGCAACTCCATGAAGATCCAACCATTTTGTCACAAAACAAATTCATAAAAATCCAATACAACAATGGAAACAATAATATAAGCAAAAAGTTTACCAAAATTAAACTACTCCTACCTAAGTTTAAGCTAAATTAATGTATGCTAGCTTACACTACTTAGAAGAGAATTAAAAAAAGAAGAAGAAAAACATTACTTACTTGGATGGTAGTTGGAGAGGGTGGGTGTTGGAGATGGTGAAGTGAAGAGGATGATAATGGAGATTGGGGAGACAGGGGGGAAATTTTGGAGAGAAAAGTAGAGAGAATAAGAGAGAAAAGGGATTGGGGGCGTGGGTATTATGAAATCTGATGGGAGAGGGTTTAGGGGCGGGGGGAGGGGTATTTTGGGTAAAAAGGGGGGGGGGGAATGAAAATAAAAAAATTAAAAAAATCATGCTTGGGCCCATCACGGTCGGCCGTGGTTCTACCGCGGTCGCAGTAGAACCGCGATGGATTGTTTTAAGAGAGGCGTCTTCACCGTGGTTTGAACGTGTTCGCGATAGATCCGCGAAAGGTGAAGTTCAGAGAGGTGTTTTGACCGTGGTTTTAGCGCGGTCGCAGTGGAACTGCGGTCTGGGCACTCCTCTGATTCTGACATCTTTCTTTAAAATAGAGAGGAACACTTACAACAATTTCATGGGTTTCCTCCCATACAACGTCTAATTTAACGTCGCGGCACGAAGCATGATGAGAGAATTTACGGCTCGCTCGACCTGTGTGGTTCATTCAAGTGCAGCTCGGACACTTCCTTAGGCTCGCTTGTACCCATATACAATTTCAATTGCTGACCTTTGACTCTAAATGTACGAGAGTCATTATCGGTGGCAACTTCAACATCTCTAGACAGGAAAACTTCAACTACTCGAAATGGGCCAGACCATCGTGACTTCAGCTTACCCGGGAACAACCGCAGTCTTGAGTTTTAGAGCAATATCATGTCCCCAGGTTTGAAATTCCGCTCAATAATGTTTGATCGTGTAGCCTCTGCATTCTTCCTTGCACAACCTTGTGCTCTCAAAAGCAAGGTACCTGAACTCCTCGAGCTCATGTAATTCAGTGACTCTCGACGTGTCTGCAGCTTTCATGTCTAAGTTTAGCTGATTCAGTGAGCACCACGCTTTATGCTCAAGTTCTACAGGTAGGTGACAGGCCTTCCCAAACACAAACTTGTATGGTGACATGCCAATTGGTGTCTTGAAAGCTGTTCTGTAAGCCCAGAGTGCATCATCTAGCTTCCTCGCCCAATAAGTTCTTGTGGCATTCAGGGGTTTTGTCAATACGCTATTAATCTTTCTATTGGATACCTCAACTTGTCCACTAGTCTGCGGGTGGTAAGGAGATACCACCTTGTGGCGCACATCGTATTTGGCCAACAACTTGTCAAATGCCCTATTACTGAAGTGAGTGTCTCCGTTGCTGATAATTGCATGTGGTCTCCTAAAGCTGGTGAATATGTTCTTCTTTAGAAATCCCACCACCACTTTTGCATCATTTGTGGGCAACGATGCCGCTTCCACCCACTTGGACACATAGTCTACAGCAACAAGAATGTACTTATTGCCAGGAGATGACGAAGGGACCCATGAAATCAATCCCCAGACGTCAAACTCTTCCACTGAATTGGGTTCATAGGCATCTCGTGGCGTAGCGAAATATTCCCGGTGCATTGGCATTCATTGCAACCCTTCACCCATAAGCGAGCATCTTTAAGCACTGTTGGCCAGAAAAATCCGGCCTCTAGCACCTTTGCTGCTGTCCTGACCCCTCCAAAGTTTCCACCATAAGCCGATGCATGACAAGCCTGCAAAATAGAAGAATTTTCCATCTCGGAGACGTATCTCTGGATCATTTTATCAAGGAATATTCTAAACAGATAAGGCTCATCCCAGTAATATCGGAGGCTTTCACGAAAAAATGTTTTCCTTTGGACCGATAAAAGGTCGTGAGGAACTATACTACTAGCCAGGTAATTAGCAAAGTCTGCATACCATGGCGCTTCTTGATGAGTGGTGGCGAGTAGCTGCTCGTCTGGAAAAGTTTCCAGAATTTCCTCAACCTCTACTACATTTTCATCTCCCTCAAGTCATGATAGATGATCAGTGACTTGATTCTCTGTGCCCTTACGGTCACTTATTTCAAGATCGAATTTTTGCAGAAGCAACAAAGAATCAGGCGTGGCTTAGATTATTTATTTTCTATTAAGTACATGAGAGCTCCATGGTCAGTGTATACGATTACCTTTGATCCTATCAGGTAGGACCGGAACTTGTCGAATGCGAACAACACAACTAGCATCTCCTTTTCTGTAATTTTGTAGTTCAACCGGGCTCCGCTCAGCGTGCTACTGGCATAGTAGAATGGGTGCATCAATTTATCCTTCCGCTGGCCCAACACTTCCCCCACTGCTCAATCACTAGAATCACACATTAATTCAAACGGTTACTCCCAATTGGGGGCAATAATTATGGGTGCTGTTACCAGCCTCTGTTTCAACTCCTCAAACACTACCCTACAATCATCAGAAAATACAAACGGGTGATCTTTCTCTAACAACTTACAGAGAGGGTTGGCGATATTGGAGAAGTCTTTTATGAATCTCCGGTAGAAACAAACATGTCCAAGAAAGCTTTTGATGGCTTTGATTGAAGTTAGTGGAGGAAGCTTTGCTATTACATCAACTTTTGCGCTATCTACCTCTATTCCCTTGCTTGAAACCCGGTGCCCCAAGACTATTCCTTGTTGTATCATAAAATGGCACTTCTCCCAATTCAGAACCAAGTTAGTCTCGATGCACTGCTTCAGCACACGCGTCAGATTTATTAGGCACTCCTCAAATGAATTCCTCACCGTTGAGAAGTCATCCATGAACACCTCCATTATATCCTCAACCATGTTAGTGAATATGACCATCATGCACCGTTGGAATATGGCGGGTGCATTGCAAAGGCCAAAGGACATCCTCTTGAAAGCGTAAATGCCATATGCGTAGGTGAAAGAGGTCTTCTCTCTATCCTCCGGTGCAATTGATATCTGGTTGTACCCTGAGTACCCATCCAGAAAATAAAAGTGTGACCTCCTTGCCAATCTATCCAGCATCTGATCAATGAAGGGAAGTGGGAAGTGGTCTTTCCGGGTGGCTAGATTCAACTTCTGGTGATCCATGAAAATTCTCCAGCCTGTGATGGTTCGAGTTGAGATTATTTCATTGATGTCATTCTTCACAACTGTCATGCCACCCTTTTTAGGAACACATTGAACCGGTCTAACCCAGCTGCTGTCAGATATTGAGAAAATAATTCCCGCATCTAACCACTTTATCACCTTCTTCTTCACAACTTCCTTCATATTGGGGTTCAGCCTCCTCTGATGTTCCCTGGAAGGTTTGTGCCCTCCTCCAGCAGAATCTTATGCATGCAGTAGGCGGGGCTGATCCCCTTGATTTCTGCCATGGTCCACCCAATAGAGGTTTTGCACTCCTTCAGTACCTATAAAAGCTGTTGAACCTGCACATCCAACAAACTACATGAGATAATAACAGGTAATGTGGAGTTAGGTCTCAGAAATTCATACTTGAGGTGGGCTGACAATGATTTTAGCTCCAACTTTGGTGGTTCTTCAATGGATGACTTAGCTGGAGGAGTCTCTCTCTTTTCTAAGTGTAGGGGCTCAAACTCTAGATTTCTCTCCCAGAACCCTCTACCTTCCAACGCCAGTATCCATTCAGCCAAATCCTTACCATTCGCTTCATCTAAATTCATCAAAAATGCAGCAAGGGGGTCCTCCATAGTTAAAACCTCATCATCAGACTCCACTATTACATCCATAGCATCAATAAGAGAGCAATTGACGAACTCGCTTGGACGTCTCATAGACTTATGCACATTGAATATAATTTCTTCATCATTGAGCCTCATCTTGAGCTCACCAGTCTCACAATCAATCAAGGCTCTCCCCGTGGCCTAGAATGGTCTTCCTAAGATTATAGGAATTTCTTCATCCACTTTGCAGTCCAAGATTACAAAATCCGCGGGAAACACAAATTTCCCCACCTGAATAAGCACATCATCAAGGATACCAAATGGACGCTTCACAGTCCTGTCGGCCAGCTGCAACAACATAGAGGTGGGTCTAGCTCTCCCAATGCCCAACCTCTTATAAATAGCAAGGGGAATGAGATTAATGCTGGCCCCTAAATCACATAGCGCCTTAGCAAAGGCGAAATTACCAATAGTTCAAGGAATTGCAAAGCTGTCTGGATCAGACAACTTTTCAGCAATAGGTCTCGTCATCACTGCACTACAGGTCTGAGTAAGTGTCTGTGGCCAAGTCTTAGAAGTAAAACTTCGGGGACATCCTTCATCATTTTCGCATATACATGCATCTCCTTTAAAGCTTCAATCAATGGAATGTTTACCTAGATTCGTTTCAGCATCTCAAAGAACTTTTTATACTGCTCCTCCTTTTGATGTTTAGCCAACCTCTGCGGAAAGGGTGCAGGAGGTCTCTTCTTCTCAACCACTTGGGAATTCTCTTTCTCAGCTACTATGTCAGTTACTGGCTCTTCAACTCGCTCGACTACTTTCTCAATTTTCGGCTGCATGTTCTTTTCTTCTTAAGCGGGCTGGACTGTCACCTCTGTCAATACCGTAGACTCATCTAGCTTAATGGGCACTAGAATGAGTGTCTCATCCTATATGTTTTCTCGAGCTCTCTCTTGCTCTACATCTAGATCCCTGCCATTACGGAGACTCACCGCCATCAGCTGCTTTGGGCCTTAATCTTTTGGAGATTTAGGTATCTGCAGGCAGCTTCCATTGAGGATAGTTGTTCAGAGACATTGAAATATGGCCCACTTGCACTTCAATATTTTTGATAGCTACGTCATGTGCATCTAATCTCTCATTTATCTTTGCAGTGGACCCAATAACCTGCTGCATCGTTGCTTCCAGTCTAGCAAACCCATCTTCTTGTCTTCTACCATGCTGCTGCTACGGTGGGTGGTACCCTTGCTGCTGATTGTTGTACCCCTGTGGTCTAGGATACAGTGCCATCTTGTTGGGGGGTCTCACACCTCCCATGTTTCTGGCGTTATATTGTGTCCGAGGTGGCCTGTACTGCTGCTGAGTTTGCTGACCCCAGTTCTGATTTCCCTGTCTCTGACCCCCATATTTAGCCACATAGTTCATATCTTCAGGGTGCTGATGATGATAATCATGCTCTACATTCCAAGGGTTACCAATTTACTAACTAATGCAAGATGTGCACAAGCCCCCATTGGTAGTATCCACTATGTGTACCTGCTGCTTCTGCCCTGATTCCTCCACCTTTTTGGTGAGGATGCTCATTTGTATCAGGAGATTCGCCATATTTTCAGCCATAGTTTGATGGATCAAGAGGCACTGAGTGCACCACTGGAGTGATAAGTGCATTCCTGGATGTCCATCCCAAATTCAGTGCCATTTTATCAAGTAAACTCTGAACTTCTCTCCACGTCTTGCTCAGGAATGCCCCACCAGCTGAGGCATCAACAATATTCTTCAATCCATTTGATAGTCCCATATAAAATCGTTGTCCCAACATCTGCTCTGGAACACAATGATGTGGACACACAACCAACATTCCTTTGAACCTTCCCCATGTTTCATGCAGTGTCTCCATCGGTTTCTGCTTAAAGCTCACGGTCTCATCAATTTGTTGGGCAATTTTGTTGGGTGGATGAAACTTGTTATGAAATTGCTTGACTAACTCATCCCACGTTGATATAGAGTTTATGGTGAGTGAGTTCAGCCTAACATGTGCATCTTCTGTCACCGAGAATGGAAACAACAATAGACTGATGGCCTCTGGAGTGACATTGGGCTGCCTTTGAGTTTTGCAGATAGACAGGAAGTTCTTCAAGTGATGCTGAGGATCTTCAAGTTGTGTCCCAGAAAAGAGTCCCTTGTTTTGCAACAAGTGCATCATGTTATTTGTGATCTGGAACGACTCAGCTTGTATTGTGGGCAAAATTATGGCAGTGGCCAGGTTGTCAGCTGTGGGATGTGCCTAGTCATATAGTTCACCCTCGGGCATACGAGGTGCCGCTTCTCTGACATTCAAGTTGGCTTGCTCAACCTTGCCATTTCCGTTGGGGTCGATTACGTCTTCCATGTTAGTTTCAAGTTTGTCTGTATGTTTAGGTAGTTGAAGTCTTCTGTAAGACGCGGTTCAATGCCCGAAATATTTTCTCAGGGTATGAGAGCCCTTCAAGTAGTTCTCCAGTACTTGTAGAGTTTCTAGGCATACACCTGTGCAACCAAGTCTACAACCGTCAAAAAGTTCAATAAAATTTTTTGTATTTCTATCAATGGTAAATGATAATTCCGTTAAGTCCCCGACAATGGCGCCAAAATTTTATCACGCCCAACAATGCCCACTAAAAAGGACTCTGCGGACGTTGCAAATATAACATGAGTATTACGCGCAGGGTCGAATCCACAAAGAGTAAACCTATCAATCACAATGCTTAGACCCACTAAACTCTTAATAACCAGTTTCCCAAACATTTGAACCACATCTGATGGTTTCTTTAGTAACTAAGATTGCAAGTAAATTAAATAGCTGTAAACTAAAACGCTAAGGTTGTAAACAATGATGAGAAAAAGCTGGGGTAAGATTTCCCATATTGATGAAATCCTTCGGTTTATGCTTCATACAAATTTACCAATACACTTCTATTAATCATGAACGCTCATCTTACGGTAAATCTCTCCCGAGTAATCACAGTAATATACTATTGCACTCTCTCGAGATACACTAGCTAGTTTTAATTAACACAGTTCACTTAAGATTGCACCCAAGGCTTCGTTATCCCTAATCCCGCCTCTAAACCTGCAGTTATTGATTCCTCTTATGCTTTAGGAGTGGTGTTATTCAACAATAACCAAAATATGTACTCTCTTTCGAGTTATGCACACTAAATACGCACAGCTAATTAAGGATCCTATTAATTGACTACAACAAGAACATAATTGAATCAATAAAGATTGAAATTAGCAATTTGTATTCTCATAAACAAGAAGTTCATTCCTCAATAGGTTCCATCAAAACCTTAGACAATGGATTTAGCTACTCATGGCTATGGGTAAACAAACTAAGATAAAATTCATCATAAACTAGCAATAAAAATTAAAGAAAAGAAGAAAGATATTTTGGGTGATCTCTCACAATGATTTTCTTTGGTGAGATACTCTAAAATTCAATACATGCCTCCTTTGGGAGAAATCTAATGATTAAAGTAGGGTTTTGGGCTAAAAATCCTGTGTTTTGCACTTTAGTCCCTGAAATTTTTTCCTCATACCGCGGTCGCGGTGGAATCGCGGCTAAACATGCTCTCTGACAGTCGATATGCCTGCAGCCCTCTTCACCGCGATTCTGCCGCGGTCGCAGTGGAACCGCGGCAGACCCAGTTCTCTCATTCTTCAAGCCTGATTTTGAGCTGTTTGCGTTGTTCACTTGACGAACTTCTATTGCTGGCCTCTTTTTCTCCACTTTTTGATCCCAAAAGTACTCCATATCCTTCTTTTGTAATATACAACCTACAAAGTATGAAAAGCGTTAATAAGAGCATTTTGTTATCACTTTTATTATCAAAACTATACAAGAAGGTGGTTATTCAGGGCCTGATTATACTTAAATTCACCTATTATTAAAGAGCAAAACATAAGAGATTCTGTGTGTGTTTGGTATAACGGAGAATATTTTTCGTGGAAATATTTTCTTGGAAAACAAGTAGTAATAAGTATTCAGTATTTTAGTATTTTGTATGGAATTTGGTTAAATTTTTTAAAATATTTAGTAATATTGGATATTAGATATGATATTTGATATTTTAAAAAATATTACCGATATGCTGATACCAATATATTCCGATAACAATGTATACCGATACTAAAAGTAGTGAAAAAGATGAAGACGGGCATGCGTAAATATTAAAATCGCAATGATTATTGATGAACATGTAGCAACTAAAGGTTCTTTTATTTAAAACTCTTCACATACAATCCAAATTATAAAAGCTACCTTTGTCACCCACTCTCTTCCTACCCGCTCTCATCCAAATCATGACAGCTAGCACCACCAGCTGCGGCGGTTTCTTCAGTTTCCGACCAAGTTCCGTCGAGCCAAGGATCCGGTCCTCCTCCACTCCCGGATGCAGAAAACTTGATGGGATGGCTATGTGGTTCATAAACGGCGTCTCCGCCGCGTTTTTCGCGTCGTTGGAACGGTGTTCTTGTATTCATATTGCCACACATGAGGATGAAGGTGAAGATGCAAACGACTTGCCTTTGATGTATAATGATGACAATTATGGAATTTCCAGCAGTTCTTGTGGTAGAAGGCCAATATTGACTAAAGGAAAGAAAAATAGAGCCTTTTCTTAGGGGAAGATTACTATTCATGATAATTGATACATTTATATATACCTTCCATTACAAAATTGTAGTGTTGGGTAAGAAGCTGGTATTTCATCAAGAAAGATAGAGCAACTGGGAAATGTATGTTGCTTGCTTTATATTATAAATCCTAGCTATTACATATATGTTTGGACATGGAATATTATTTTCATGTTTTGTGAATATTTGGATTTATATCATGAATCCTTTGATGCTTACTTGAACATTTTGAAAGATTGTTATTATAATTAAGGTCCTTATGAATTTTATGCTCTTTTAATAGGAGTTGTGTATTTATAGTATGAACTTATTGAATGATTGTTAAAGCTTGCTAGTAATATATATAGAATTAACAGTCTGTGATTTAATTAATAATTAATCACTATCATTTAGTCTGACCACAAGCAATTAGCACCAATTCTATTATTTCTGTCTTTTAGGTACATCATACATGGAGATTAATATCATTGTCAAATTATCTCATATTACATTATTACATTACATGTTATTCATGATAAGAGATTAAGAGGAAACGGAGGAACAGATTGGAGGATCTTTGATTAAACTTCATTCATTTTTATGGTAAATACTTACCCACATCGGATGTGTTTATACCAGACTATATTAATTCATTGTGGTCAATTAATTTAATCAGATGAGAATGCATATAATTTACCATGGTTAAATGATTGAAGTCCATATGCAAGACATATGTCATGTATTTATTGGTTTGATGTAACCACCCGATGTGGATAAGTTTTTACCCATTTTCATCCTCTCTTTTTTTTTTTTCAATTTTTCCCTCAGGAATCTGATTTCATAGAAAACGTTCAAGATTTGGTATCATTTGACAGTCAAAGTCTGAATTATTGTTCACATAATTAAGATAGATCTCTTAGATCATAAACACTATCCCTGTTCTTTGAATTTAGTTGGGGAATTATATTATTTGAATTAAAAAATATTTTGGTTTGGATATTAGTTGACCGTGAATAACTGAGCAAGGAAGGGCTAATTGGTCTTTGAACCGACACTAAATAATATCGAATGAACTGCAACGTACTATTCGCTATTTTAGGTTAATAATCCAAGACTAATATTTTTTTCCTGCTCACATCATCCAACTAATTAATTTTCTACTTCTTTAGCTTTTAAAATAATAATATAAGGAGCTCCAAATTCCTTCTCATAATGAAATTTCGACCGCAGAGTTGCTAATTAATTGATTGAAAACTGCCTTTATTAAAAAGGAATATCTCACTAATGATACAATAATTATTTTAACATCATTTCTTGGCCACCAATGTTTTCTGGAAATACATTTGCGTGTTGTTACTCCATCCTTTTCAATTTATATCTACGTTACTCTTTCCAATTCTTAAATATTTTAGAAAGTCCATTACAATTGTATTTTGTTAGGGTATAACTTCCACAATTATAAAAATTTAAATTTGTAAAGCTGTTCATATTTTAGCTTTCGTGACATATATTTAATTATCTTTAATAAATATTTAATAGTTTCTTTTATCATCATTTATGTAAGTGAAATTAACGGAAAATTAAAGAAACAGAGTGTTTCGGATGGCGAAGAGGTGAACCAAGTGGGCGATTCACGCACTAAAAGGACAGCAATAACAGATCATGCTTGTCGATATTTTTATATACAATTTGTAACGAAAGTAAACACTTGTAAAATAAAGCAAACTAAAGCTACTTTAATCATTCGCTAAATTTACTTTTCCAATCATCACGTATCATGTTGTCTTTTTAGACCATTTACTACATTTTTCGTGGACCTATCCTTTATCCTTTAATTTACCAACAGCTCACCTCTCCATAGGCGGATATAATTAAGGATTTAGGATTTAATTCAAAATTAATAACTTTGAATCAAGCTCTTGAAATGTGTTAATGATCACGGCCAAGTATGCCCGTTAGACATGACTCTGCGGACGTTGCAAATAAAAATCCGAGTATTACGCCCAGGGTCGAATCCATAGAGAGTAAACCAATCAACTATCACCGTTAGACCACTAAATTCTTCAGAACCAGCTTCCCAAGACTTTTGAATCACAAGTGGAGGTTTTGTTACGAACTAAAATTGTAGAAAAATAACAAGGTATAACTAACTAACTAAGGTTGTAGACAAGAATGAGAGAAATGCTAAGGTAATGACTTCCCCTATTGATGAAATCCCTTCTGTTTATGCTACATACAAATTTACCAACACACTTTATCAATAATGAACACTCAATTTACTGTAAATCTCTCCCAAGCAATTACAATAACATACTATTGCACTCTCTTGAGATACACTAGCTAGCTTTATTTAACACAGTTCATTTAAAATTGCACCAAGGCTTCATTATTCCTAATCCCGCCGTTAAACCTGCAGTTATAGATTTCTCTTATTACTTTAGGAGTGGTGTTATTTAATAACTACCTAAATATGCACTTTTTTCCAAGTTATGCACATTAAATAGGCACAACTAATTGAGGATCCTGCCAATTAACTACAACAAAAACATAGTTGAATAAATCAAGATTAAAACCGGCAAATTTACATTAACATAAACGAGAAGTTTAACCCCCAATAGGTTCCATCAAGACCTTTGACAGGGAAATTAGCTACTCATAACTATGGGTAAACAAATTATATTAATATTCAACATAATCTAGCAATAAAAATAAAAAAGGAAGAAGAAATATGTTTAAGCTAATATCTCACACTTGTTTTTCCTTCCAAGAACTCAAAGAAATCAATACAAGCCTCCAATGGGCGTAACCTAGTGACTAATATAGGTTTTTGGGCTAATATTTCACGTTTGGACACAACTGCCCTTGACCATCAGCACGCCTACTGCGGTTCTACCGCCCAAATGACCATATGAATCCAATTTTATCTGCAGCTATCCCCACCGCGGTTCTGCCGCGGTCGCGGTGGAACCGCGACAACCTCCATCCTCTGATTCTTCAGCCTGTTTGTGTGTGGTTCACTTGGGGTATTTCACAATTGGCCTCTTTTTCTTCATTTTTGACTCCAAAGTGCTCCCTAGCCTTCCCTAGTCATATATAGCCCGCACATCAAGAAAACACTAATAAGAACATTTTGTTATCACTTTCATTATCAAAACTATGAAAGAAGGTGGTTATTTAGGGCTTGAATATAGTTAAATTCACCTATTATCAACACCCCACACTTAAACCTTTGCTCGTCCTCGAGCAAACTAAACCACACTTCTAGGCATAACTGTTTGCTGCATTGCTCAACGATATGCTACACCCGCCATTTTGACGAACCAACCTAAGCAGTGCAAGAATCCTACCCCAGATGTAGACTCTACTGCCATGACACACTCTAGCTCACTCTAGTTACTCTGAATGCGGTGAAGACTTCCTTTTCCATCCCGAGTCACACGCCCTCATATCAAAAGTCTGAGAGAAGTTCCACACACATAGAAAAATTCAACAGAAGGAACCACAAATAGAAAGAATTCACTCACTCTCATCAAAGAGCATTCATATGCCACACAGACACACCATAAGCTTGCCCCTAGTGTAGTACTCTACCAATCGAGCTGATTAAATCAATGATCAAGAGGTCTTTATTTGGTTGTAATGTAGGCTAAGGTACGGGTATGATATATTTATTTGTAGTGACTGACCTCCCTAAACATTTTTAATGCGTACTTCCTTTTCCATACTCAGCCCAACCATTCCTCCATATTTTTATTGCACATGTATTCCCACTTTCTTTAGCTGCAACGAGCTTCTTGTTTTCTCCTTGTTTTATTATTTTATTTATTTATTTATTTATTTTTTACAAAATCCGTGCACTAATCACTATTCATTCATGATTCCCCTTCTTTCGCTAACTCCATACCACCCTACACTTTGACTTTTGTATATTCTTTTGTGATTCAAGTGCTTCTAGGAGGTATAGGTTCAAACAATCATTTATTTCAAACACTGGGATATAGTTCATTATAAGGGTATCAAAGAACAGGCTTTAGGCTCAAAGGGGTTAACTAATGGCAATATATACAGGTGGATTCACAACTAAACAGGCTTACACAAAGAAATGCCTCAATCATCTCTAAGACCTAACGACTTCTATTTCGCTTTGCAAACACACAGGGCAAGTTCTAGGTATCACATGCAAGCACAAAATGCAGGTAAGGATCTCACACACGCTTGGCATGTAACTCATTCAGAATCAGTTTATCAACACACACATAAAAGCGTTCAAGTAAAACAAGATGTGCAAAATTAAGGCAAAGATATACAAGTCCACACTGAGCCAAGACCTTACACTTATTATTTTAGTGGTTTGCAGGTGTGAGCATCAGGGGTCGCATTCTAGCCTTTTACCCATCTTAGTCCTAGCACTACAAAAATCTACCTAATACGGTTCAAGAAAAACCCTTAGAAAAGAACTATGGTCAAAAGAAAAACCAAGAGGGACTTAATACACTACCTAAAAAAAGAAAAATAAAATGAAAAATCTACATGGACTACTTCCCTCAAGAGTACTATCCAAGTGGTCCGTCATCAGGAAGAGTCCTCTAACTTTGTTTTTGTGTTTTTTTTATGTATCCGACTTGGACACTCAAGAGACCCATCGACAAGTGTGTGTCGTTGGGCCAAGTCAGGTACTCCTAAAATATCAGCCATTCGTTATATACAACAACAACATTTTCATGCTACAACAATCACCATATCTTATACAATAAAACACATACATAGAGTAAGTCTCCCACCCCAACTTAAAATCATAGCATGTCCCCATGTCATAACAATAAATTAAAGCTCAGAAGGGTTAGAAGACTTCCCTGAGACTATCAAAGTCGGAGACGGTGCTGGGGTCCACATTGCAAGCTCTCCACAACGCACGGAACCATGACATGAACCGTCCCCGGACCGGGCCTGCCTCTGAGACATGACATCAAGCCGTGTGTGGAGGCCATCAACTGAGGTGCGCAGATCCGCGACCTCTTCTCCCATGGAACGTAACATAGGCTGGGTAGATTGAGACCTGGAGAAGCCGGCCCTAGTACGGGGGCGGCGAGATGGTCCGGCAGTGTCAACTGACCGTCTGGATGGTACGAAGGGTGCCGGGGCATCATCATCATCATCTATTTCAATTGTCTGTGGGCCCCTTCATACTCTGATGCGGGAGGCTCTGAAAGGTGCTTCAAGTTCCACTGTCCCGTCAGTAGGATTAGTGGGAACATTCTTCCGTAAGCACAAATGAGTCACCAAGGAGGGGAAGTAAAATCCCTTTGACAACAACGGTCCCCTCAAGATCATCTCATCACTAATAACCTTACCTGCGTCAAAATCTTTCTTGGTGATGAAGCACCAAGTCAGTAGGGCCCTATAGAAATTCACGTCCATCATGTTGCTAGACGGCATGAAACTGCTCCAAATGACCGTCAACCAACACTTAGCTAAGTGCGTGAGCGAGTTGGAATGCAAGGTGATCTGGTCCTTTATCCAAGTCGGCCTCCCCCAAACGCAAATGGCCTCGATCATATCCTCCCATGTGAAATCCGGTCGATCGTGGTAATAATCAAAGTTGCCTGTGAACTCAAGAAGCTGCAAGGCCTAGCAGACATAGGGAATCTGTGCTGGGACTATCTTACCTTGCACAATCACATCCCGATCTAGGTTAGCAGGGAATTTCGCATTGAACTCCCTTGCAATTATCTTGTTGATCGGGCATGGATCATCAAATAGGAATTCCATATGCCTCCTCCGAATCTCCTCATATATATCCTCATTTTTCGCCAGGAGGGCTGCTCGATCAATCAGAATTTCAGGAATGAAGTTTTTTCGCGCCTTAGCATGGAAACATCCTCTGCCAGTTCTGAGACGAACCTAGACTCTTCGTAAGTTGGTTGTTGAGGTGGTCCAGCCTGTCTCCTTTTCCTATTGGGCGCCATAGTACCTGCAGAGAGTTCAAACAAACCATTAACTTCATCCTAAGTAGTGCCAAAAAGGTGGTTACTCAGACTTTGCCACCCGATGGCTAAAAACCGACATCCCCTTTTAGCACCCCACACTTCATCCTTAACCATGTTTCAACTAATTAGAGCCCCCATACATCGCCAAATAACAAACCCCACACTTAGGAGCATAGCCCACCCCACAACACCACAACAACTCCACAAATTCGGCCTACATAAGGCCTTGCACTAATCACACCCTACAAAACATTCTAGGCCTCCAAAATGTTATAAAAAGTTCTACAACCAAAGTATAATGGGGGCCCAACCAAATAAGAACCAAACACCCTACTAGCAACAACTACAACCAAATACAACAACAAGAATCACAATTATATATATAAAAATAAAGCTACGGCTACGTAGGGTTTAGCTACAAGAAACTAGACTAAATTACACTAAATTAGTAGTTAAACTAAAGAACAAGAAAGAGAAACTTACTTGGTTGAGGATGGGAAAGGATTTGGTGAAGTGTGAGAGTAGTTGGGTGAAAGGGAGAGTGATTGTGGAGAGAAAATATGAGAAGAAGAGGGAAAAATTGAGAGAAAATTGAAGAAAGAAGAAGAACATCATTGGGGGGGGGGGGGGAATCTGGGCGTGATTTTTGGGGGAAAAAGGGTGGGTGGGGGTATTTTAGGAAAAAGAGTAAATTTAAACGGGTGAATTTTTTTTTAAAAAAATACCTGGCGAAAAAAATGCGGTCTCTGCGGTTCTACCACGGTCGCGGTGGAATCGTGGTAGACCATGTTCAGAGAACCCTCTGTACTGCGGTTAGACCGCCGTCGCGGTAGTACCGCGCTGGGGATTGTTCAGAGAGAGGCTTCGACCGCGGATTGATCACTGTCGCAGTAGAACCGCGGTCAGGGCTCTTATCAAATTCTAATCGCTTTTTTTTGTATATTTTAAAGGATTACAATTACAACAACTTCATGGGTTGCCTCCCATGCACCGCCTGAATTAACATCGCTTCACGACTCAAATGAGCGCATTTACGGCTCGCTCGACCTCTGTCGCTCGTTCAAGTGCAGTGCAGTTCCTTCCATTGATTCGCTCATTCCTACATATAATTTCAACCGCTGACTATTGACTATAAATGTGCGAGAGTCATCCTCAGTAGCAACTTCAACATCTCCAGAGGGGAGGACTTCAACTACCCAAAATTGTTCAGACCATCGTGATTTCAGCTTATCTGGGCAATCTTGAGTTGTATAACAGTACTCTGTCCCCGGATTTAAAAGTTCGCTCCACAATGTGTTGATCATGGAAACTCTTGATTCATTCCTTATACAGTCTTGTGCTCTCAAAAGCAAGATGTCAGAACTTCTCAAGCTCATGCAATTCTGTGACTCTTGACGAGCCCGCAACTTCCATGCCTAGATTCAGCTGTTTCAATTCCCACCACGCTCTGTGCTCAAGTTCTACCGGCAGGTGATAGGCCTTCCCGAACACCAACTTGTATGGAGACATACCAATTGGTGAATGCTGTTCTATATGCACAGAGTGCATAATCTAACTTTCTTGCCCAATCTGTTTTGTGGCGTTTACAGTTTTTGAAAACACACTCTTTATATCTCTGTTGGAGACCTCCACCTATCCACTGGTTTGTAGGTGTTAAGGAGTAGCCATCTTGTGATGCACGTCGTATTTTGCCAACAACTTCTCAAATGCTCTGTTGCAGAAGTGAGTGCCCACTTCACTGATTATCGCCCGTGGTGTCCCAAAATGGGTGAATATGTTTTTCTTTAGAAATCCCACCACCACCTTTGCATCATTGGAGGGTAACGCTACAGCTTCCACCCACTTGGACACATAATCTACAGCAACAAGAATGTACTTATTGTCGTAAGAGCTGACGAAGGGACCCATAAAATCTATCCCCCAAACATCGAACACTTCAACCTCCTGAATTGGATTCATAGGCATCTCGTGGTGCCGGGAGATGTTCTCATTGCGTTGGCATTCATACAACCCTTTACCCATGTGTGAGCATCTTTGAACACTGTCGGCCAGAAAACCCGGCCTCAAGCACCCTTGCTGCAGTCCTTACTCCTCCAAAGTGTCCTCCATAAGCCGATGTATGACATGCCTGCAAAATAGAAGATTGTTGCATCTCGAAGACGCATCATGGATCATGTTATCCAGTCATATGCTAAAAATAAAAGGCTCATCCCAATAGTACATACGACTTTCACGAAAGAAACGCTTCCTCTGGACCGAAGACAGGTCGCAAGGGACTATTCCACAGGCTAGGTAATTGGCAAAATCCGCATACCATGGTGCTTCCAGATGGTTGGCTACGAGCAGTTGCTCATCTGAAAAGGTTTCCAGAATGTCCTCAACCTCAATTTTGTTTTCAACTCCCTCAAGTCGTGATAGATGATCAGAGACTTGATTCTCAGTGCCCTTTCGGTCACGTATTTCAAGATCAAACCCTTGTAACAACAACACCCAACGAATCAGGCGTGGATTGGAGTCTTTCTTTTCTATGAAGTATCTAAGAGCTGCATGGTCAGTGTATACAATTACCTTTGATCCGATCAGATAGGACCAGAACTTGTTGAATGCAAATACCACAACTAACATCTCCTTCTCAGTCATTGCATAATTCAGGTGTGCTCCACTCAGCATCCTACTTGCATAGTAGATTGGATGCATCAATTTGCCTTTCTGCTGGACCAACACTGCCCCCACTGTGTAGTCACTAGCATCACACATTAGCTCGAAAGGTTGCTCCCAGTTGGGGGCAACAATGATTGGTGTTGTGACCAGCCTTTGTTTCATCTCCTCAAACGCTACCGTGCATGCATCAGAAAATACAAATGGGTTATCTTTTTCTAATAACTTACAGAGAGGGTTGGCGATTTTGGAGAAGTCTTTAATGAACCGCTGGTAGAAACCAGCGTGTCCAAGAAAACTTCTGATTGCTTTGACTGAAGTTGGCGGAGGCAGCTTTGCTATGACATCGACTTTGGCTCGATCTACTTCTATCCCCTTGCTTAACACACGGTGCCCCAAGACTATACCTTTGTGTACCATGAAATAGCACTTCTCCCAATTCAACACCAGATTATTCTCGATGCACCGTTTTAACACACGTGTTAGATTCACAAGGCACTCATCAAAAGAGTTCCCCGCCGCTGAGAAATCATCCATGAACACCTCCATTATATCTTCAACCATATCAGTGAAAAGTGCCATCATGCACCGTTAGAATGTGGCGGGTGCATTGCAAAGGCCAAATGGCATCCTCATGAAGGCATAAATGCCATATGGCATGTGAAAGAGGTCTTCTATCGTCCTCAAGTGCAATGGATATCTGGTTGTACCCTGAGTACCCGTCAAGAAAGCAAAAGTGTGACCTCCCTGCCAATCTGTCCAGCATCTGATCAATGAAGGGAAGTGGGAAGTGGTATTTCCGGGTGGCAAGATTCAACTTTCTATAATCCATGCATATTCTCCGACCGGTGATGGTTCTCGTTGAGATTAATTCATTATTATCGTTGTTCACCAACGTCATGCCTCCATTCTTACGCACACATTGAACCGGGCTAACCCAGCTGCTGTCAGAAATTGGGAAGATGATTCCCGCATCCAACCACTTTATTACTTCCTTCTTCACCACTTCCGTCATATTTGGGTTCAGCCTTCTATGATGTTCCCTGAATGGTCTGTCCCTCTTCCAGCAGAATCTTATGCATACAATAAGCGAGGCTGATCCCCTTGATGTCTTCCATGGTCCACCAGATGGCAGTTTTGCAATCCTTCAGTACCTATAAAACCTGTTGCACATGCACATCTAACAAACCAGATGAGATAATAACAGGTAAAGTGGAGTCAGGTCCCAGAAATTCATACCTGAGGTGGGCTGGAAAAGGCTTTAGCTCTAGCTTTTGTGGTTCTTCAATAGACGGCTTAGCTGGAGGACTCTCTCTCTTGTCCAAATGTAGGGGTTCAAACTCAAGATTTCTATCCCAAAACCCCCTACCTTCCAAAGCCAACACCCATTCTGCCAATTCCTCACCATTCGCCTCCTCCAAATTGGTGAGACATGTAGCGAAGGGATCCTCCACCGTTAACACTTCATCATCAGACTATACGATCATATCCACGACATCAATTAGAGAACAATTTGCCAACTCACATGGTCGCCTAATAGATTTCTGCACATTAAATATGATATCCTCGTCAGTGAACCTCATCTTAAGCTCCCCAGTCTCACAATCAATCAAGGCTCTCCCTGTGGCTAAGAACGATCTTCCTAACACGTTAGGAATCTCTTCATCCACCTTGCAATCCAATATCACAAAATCTGCAGGGAACACGAATTTCCCCACACGAATAAGCACATCATCGAGGATCCCAAATGGACGCTTCACTGTCCTGTCAGCCATCTGTAATAACATAGATGTGGGTCTAGCTCTCCTAATGCCCAACCTCTTGTAAATAACCAGGGTCATAAGATTAATGCTGGCCCCTAAGTCACAGAGCGCCTTTGCTAAGGCGTAGTTCCCAATAGTGCACGGAATAGTAAAGCTCCCTAGATTAGAGAGCTTTTCAGCAACAGGTCTAGTTACCACTGCACTACAGGTCTGCGTGAGTGTCACTATGTCCAAGTCTTGGAAGTCAAACTTCTGAGACATCAGATCTTTCATCATCTTTGCGTACCCAGGCATTTCCTTTCAAGCTTCGACCAATGGAATATTTACCTAAATCTGCTTGAGCATGTCAAAGAACTTCTTGTATTGCTCTTCCTTTTGGTGTTTGGCCAATCTATGTGGGAATGGTGCGGAAGGTCTTTTCTTCCCAATTACTTGGGACGTTTCTTCCTCGACTATTATCTCCTCCACTGGTTCCTCTACCGTTTCGGCAACTTTCAGAGTCTCTTGCTGAATATTCTGCTTTTCAGGAACATGATGGACTATCACGTCTGTCACCCTTGTTGATTCATCCAGCTCAATAGGTATTTGAATGAGTGTCTCAACCTGTACAGTCTCTCGAGCTCTCTCCTGTTCAACATCAAGATCTCTACCATTATGGAGACTCACCGCCATCAGCTGCTTCGGGCCCTGATCTTTGGGGTTGGTTTGAGTATCTGCAGGCAATGTCCCTTGAGGGCGGTTATTCAAAGACATAGCAATTTGGCCCACCTGCACTTTAATATTTTTAATAGCTGCGTCATGTGCGTCTACCTTCTCATTTATTTTTGCGTTAGACCTAATCACTTGCTGTATCATCGCTTCCAGTCTAGCGAACCCATCTTCTTGTCTCCCACCATTCTGGTGATGTGGTCGATGGTACCCTTGTTGCTGATTATTGTATCCCTGCGGTCTAGGATAGGGTGCCATATTGTTGGGAGGTCTCATGCCTCCCATGTTCCCGGAATTGTATTGTGGCTGAGGTGGCTTGTATTGCTGCTGAGTCTACTGGCCCCAGTTTTGATTTCCTTTCCTCTGATCCCCATAGTTAGCCACATAATTCATATCTCCGGGATGCTGGTGGTGATGATCAAGCTCTACATTCCATGGATTACCAACTAGCTGACTGAAGCAAGATGTGCACAAGCTCCCATTGGTGGTATCAACTATGTGTACCTGCTGTTTTTTTCCTGACTCCTCTACCTTTTTGGTGAGGATGCTCATCTATGTCAAAAGGGTCGCCACATTCTCAGCCAAAGTGTTGGAAGGATCAAGAGGCACTGAGTGCACCACCAGAGTGATAGGTGCGTTCCTGGTCGTCCACCTTGAATTCTGAGCCATTTTATCTAACAGATTCTGCCCTTCTCTCCATGTCTTACTCAAAAATGCCCCACCAGCTGAGGCATCCACAATATTGTTCATACTATCAGAAAGTCCCATGTAAAATCGTTGTCCCAACATCTGCTCTGGAATACCATGATGGGGACACATCACCAACATTCCTTTGAACCTCCCCCATGTCTCGTGCAAGGTTTCCATAGATTTCTGTTTGAAGCTCACGATCTCATCAATTTGTTGTGCTGTTTTTTTGGGCGGGTGGAACTTGTTGTGAAACTGCTTGACTAACTCATCCCAAGTTTCAATGGAGTGTATGGGGAGTGAGTTTAGCCAAATATGAGCAGCTCCTATCACAGAGAAAGGAATAATAGCAGTTTGATTGCTTCCGGAGTCACGTTGGGCTGCTTTTGAGTTTTCCATATGGACAGGAAATTCTTTAAGTGCTGCTGAGGATCTTCTACTTGCGTTCCAGAAAAGAGTCCCCTTTTTTGAAACAAGTGCAACATATTATTGTAATCTGGAAAGATTCAGCTTGTATCGCAGGCACAATAATGGTAGTTGTCAAATTGTCAGATGTCGGTTGTGCCCAGTCATAAAGTGCACCCTCCGGCACAAGAGGTGTCGCCACTCCAACATTTAAGCCATATCGCTGGTTCATGCCGTCTCCGTTAGGATTGTCTATGTTTTCCATATCAGTTTCGAGTTTGTCTGTCTGTTGAGATGGTTGAAGTCTTTTGTTGGCACGGTTCAATACCCGGAATATTTTCTCTGTGTCTCCGAGTCCTTCAAGCAGTTCTCTAGTCCTTGCAGAGTTTCTAGGCATACACATGTGCAACCCAGTCAACCGTCAAAAGTTTTAATCAAAATTGGGTGTAAAGAAACTAGCTACACCAAAATTTTTTGTAACTCTAGCAATGGAAAATGATAATTCCGTTAACTCCCCGGCAACGACGCTAAAATTTGATCACGCCCAAGTGTGCCCTCTAGACAGGACTCTGCAGACGTTGCAAATAAAACCCGAGTATTACGTCCTGGGTCGAATCCACAGAGAGTCAACCTATCAACTACCACCTTTAGACCCACTAAATTCATCAGAACCAACTTCCCAAGGCTTGTGAATCACAAGTGGAGGTTTTGTTACGAACAATAATTGTAGAAAAACAACAAGCTATAGCTAACTAACTAAGGTTGTAGACAAGAATGAGAGAAACACTTAGGTAATGACTTCCCCTATTGATGGAATCCCTTCTGTTTATGCTTCATACAAATTTACCAACATACTTTATCAAAAATGAACACTCAACTTACTGTAACTCTCTCGAGCAATTACAGTAACATACTATTGCATTCTCCCGAGATACACTAGCTAGCTTTAATTAACACAGTTCATTTAAAATTGCACCAAAGCTTCGTTATTCCTAATCCCGTCTTTAAACCTGCAATTATAGATTCCTCTTATTACTTTAGGAGTGATGTTATTCAACAACTACCTAAATATGCACTCTTTTCCAAGTTATGCACACTAAATAGGCACAACTAATTGAGGATCCTGTCAATTAACTACAAATAAAATATAGATGAATAAATAAAGATTAAAACCGGCAAATTTGCATTAACATAAACGGGAAGTTCAACTCCCAATAGGTTCCATCAAGACCTTAGACAGGGAAATTAGCTACTCATAACTATGGGTAAACAAACTAATTTAATATTCAACATAATCTAGCAATAAAAATCAAAAAGGAAGAAGAAATATGTTTAAGCTAATCTCTCACACTTGTTTTTCGTTCCAAGAACTCAAAGAAATAAATACGTGCCTCCAATGGGCGAAACCTAGTGACTAATATAGGTTTTTGGGCTAAAATTACACGTTTGGACACAACTTCCCTTGACCATCAGCACGCCTACCGCGGTAGAACCGCGGCCGAACGACCCCTCTGAATCCAATTTTATCTGCAGCTATCCCCACCGCTGTTCTGCCAAGGTCGCGGTGGAACCGCGGCAGCCTCCATCCTCTGATTCTTCAGCCTGTTTGTGTGTGGTTCACTTGGGGTATTTCACAATTGGCCTCTTTTTCTTCATTTTTGACTCTAAAAGTGCTCACTAGCCTTCCCTGGTTATATATAGCCTCCACATCAAGAAAAATACTAATAAGAGTATTTTGTTATCACTTTCATTATCAAAACTATGCAAGAAGGTAGTTATTTATGGCGTGAATATAGTCAAATTGTCCTATTATCAGTTAACAATCATATAATCAATGAATAAAAGAATTTGAATATAGTAAATCAAGAGAGCATTCAATTTTTTTATGAAGTACTTTAGGAATATGTGAACATTGAGTTAATGAGAAAGTTCAAATGTAGTAGCCATGGGCGGATCTACCTTATCCCTGACGATCTCAAGTGACATCGCTTTGTCGAAAATCTTTACTATTAATTTATATATAATTCAAATAAAGAAAATAAGAAAATTGATAAAATCAAATAAGTGACACAAATTGTTTACAAAAAGGCGTTTAGCTTATCTAGTCGAAACTGTAGGTTGCAAAGTAGGGCCGTGTGGTCGAAACCGTGTAACCTCATTCTATTTTCCAATACTTTTGTACTACTTGACCTGACTAGCACAATACATTTTTTAAATTGGCGGGATGCTGCATTGTAAGTTATGTTATTTATTTTTCCTGATTATTTTTTGATATTATTAAAGTAATTTTTTTAGTTGTTCCCGTCAAAAACAGTGATACCGCTTACAAAAACTATTGTGTACGCCACTGATAGTAGCAAGCAACAATTCTACACTTTCACCATATAACACAGTATCGAGTCTCTTCTAAAACTTGAGAATATGAAATTATCAGATATGCATTTCATTTATCTAATATCTACACTAGGATTTTCTAAATTCAAACACTAATTATTATATTATTTTTTTCATCTCTTCTATTGAAAAACACAAATAATTAATCAAAGTAGCTCAGCCAAGAAGGCCAGAAAAGGGAGCAAACTAGCTCAAAAAATGTCGAAAAGCCCATAACTACTTGCTGACCCAGACCCAATCACTAATGCAGTGCGCTCCACCACTCAGGACCAGCCAGCCCAAGATTAAGAGTCATGAGACGAGCAACTGGAAACTTCTAGGGATCTTTACGCAAATAGCTAGCTGAATTTACTGTTTAATTTTTTCTAACTGGTATACATAAATTATATATTAATAATTCATACTTACATACACACATATATATATATATATTACATAATTGCCGACTATTTTTAGTTTAAATGGTTAGGTTATTGGCTATTTTTTTCTCGTTTTCTCATGTATCTTATTTTTAATTTGATAGTCCAAAAAGTCACTAAATACAATTAATCAACTTTAATTTAAAAGGCTGCAGAGACTGTTTAAATATGTAATATTGCTATGTGTAATAAAGATGCCACAAGTTTCTAATCAGAAGCGCCTATTAAGCTTTTATGTTACTAATCATTTCAAAAGTAACTTTCTTAATCCTTTATCACTCTTACTCTCCTTTTTTATTCCATTTCGTGTATATATATATATATATATATATATATATATATATATATATATATATATATATATATATATATATATATATATATATATATATATATATATATATATATATAATTTGAAAGGTTACAAGTACTTTGGGCATAAGTACTTTACTTTATGTTTTGATGATTTAACAATTTACTATCCAGAACCTGATAGGAATTTGTTACACATTTACGAGACCTTAAGATCACAAAGTTCCAGGTTGGGATCTAGCGTGGGATAGATAGGCTACAAGTACTCTGAGCATAAGTACTTTACTTTATGTTTTGATGATTTAACAAACTTACTATCCAGAACCAGATAGGAACCTGTTACACATTTACGAGACCTTAAGATCACAAAGTTCCAGGTTGAGATCTAGCGTGGGATAGATAGGTTACAAGTACTCTGAGCATAAGTACTTTACTTTATGTTTTGATGATTTAACAAACTTGTTATCCAGAACCAGATAGGAACACATTTACGAGACCTTAAGATCACAAAGTTCCACGTTGGGATCTAGCGTGGGATATAACTCAACTTTTCAGAGTGGAAGAAAAAGTAGAGGGAAAAGGTCCCTACCAGTTCTCGAGGAGACTGTATGAAGTCAACTCTCCAGCTGGAAAGTTATTGCCTGCACACGCTACTATATAGGAACAGTTCAACAGTCAACTTTATATCGAAGACTTTTTACCTATCTTGATTACATCATTGTAAGTGATTTCACACATGTTTAAATACAATCAAGGAAGGTAAAACAACTTACTTCATGAGAGAACAAGATAAGGAATCTTATATAATTTAAGTTCCCTTGCATTCAGAATAACTAGTTAGATGTCTGGTTTAATTCTCAGTGAAATCAGATAAGGAAACACCAGAGGGACCAGATAGGGATTAGTTTCCCTCGTCATTGTACATTTAACTCTACAGCTATAAAAGTTGTTGCACTTACTGACTGGCAGGTTATTGCACAGTACCGACTGGCAGGAGTACAACAACACAATTGTAGCTTGTTAAGGCCAAACTAAAGGGCACTTTATTGCATCATCCTTAATGACACCACACACACATATTATCAACATGAGGCAACTGATTTTATCTCTCTACACTTGCAAAATCTGAAGAAAATATTCTCTCAAGTGCTATACACCACCTCTCAAGAATAAAGCTGGTACAACCTCAAAGACCAAATACAAAGATTGAAGATATTTTAAGTCCTTAGGTTTGTTGAGTCTTTGTTATTTATTCTTCCTTTATAACTCCTACTTAGCTTAGTTAGAAGCATTGTGTAGGAAACCCTTCGTAAATCATAAGCCTTTGTGTTTGTGTCTTGGCTAGAGTTAGTCGAGTTGTGAAATCTTTGTAATAGAGTTATTACAAAGTGGCTTGTAATATTGCAACTAAAGCTAGTGAGGGATTAAGTGGTTAATTCCTAGGTTCTAATAGGTTGTAATCTAAAGATTGCTCATTAGTGAAGTTAAAATCCTACAAGGATAGGTCGTGATTTTTAATCCTGTTGAGCTGGCAATTTTCCATGTAAAATTCTTTTGTTTTCTTTATTTGCTGCCGATTCACTATGGGAACAAATAGAGAACCTAATTCCCTATGGTGTTTGATTTTACAATATGTTGCTTCCGGTGAGAACTGATAGATAACCGGTTCTCTATACAGTTTTGCGGACGCTTAGTTTTTATCAATAATTGAATGTGGTATTAATTTGAAACGTAAAATGTATTCTTTAATATAAGCTAAATAAGATAATAGCACATCAATCCATCAATTATTAACGACTAGTTATATGTGTTGTTCCCCCTTTTTCTTTGCGAAATCGGGTTTATGACATTTGGTTGGGACAACTCTTTCCTTTTGGGAAAGGGGGTTTGCATTTTTTCAAGAGTCGCCACCTAATGATTTAAGTTGCGTTAGGGCACCTATAGGATTCATTTACACCTAAATTTGGTAACCTAAGATAGGGTAAGCGCTTGAAATTATCCCAATGGGAAGGTGTTAGGCACCCCTCAGGATCCATTAGTGTGGTTCCCGGCCAAACAATTTTTGTGAATTTGTACAGTTAGCGAATAAACAAGTATGACTCAAATGGTAGGTGATTTAAGTTTAAATACATAGGTGTAAGAAAACAACTAATGAAAAAAGCTAGATATTGGAAAGAATTACAATCTAAGCATATTCGTGAATGTAAATAGGGGTGTCCGGTTTATTTATAATATGGATCACATCAATGCAATACCCGGTATGACACTCCTCAAAGATGGGCTACATGTGGTATTAACGCATCGGTAATCATATCTATATCTACCCTTTACCGCCCCGTGAAGGTAATTAAATCGAGGGTTGGTCTCGACCCCTATTGTATGCTGTTACCCGTTCCTTCCTATCAGTCCTGGAGGAATTTAGGGCTCCTATCCTATAGGGTGGGGGAGGGGGTTCTACTAGACCCTCAGGTTTAGAGGCAAAATACTAGGCGACAAATAAGAACACATAGGATTGCATTTAGGGGAAAACACAGGAGAACAGATAGAAGGCTCGGATATACCTCCACAAGTAATGCACATAAACAACATGAATCATACACAGATAAGGTCCGCATTTGAACTTAAAATTCTAAAGCATGGTATCTAAGTGATAACATCAGAATCCAATTTATTACATGACTCAGAAAAAAGGATCGAATGAGGCTTACCTACTGATTTTAACACGTTGACAGTTAAACATTAATCACAAAGAGGGTTCTAGTTTTATTTTAAAGTGATTGCCTAAGGCTTGCCTAGGCGTAAAATAAAATATAGAAGTTATTCTGATTTGTTAATAATTCTAGGTTGTTTTACCTAATAACAGGATTTCTAAGTGTGGTGCATGGTTGCAATATGATGAGTGCATAAAAAATTATATTAAGACGTTTACCCTAAGACAGGATTTCTAAATGAAATTTTAGAATGTTTACGTGGGAAGAATCACATAATAGAAGCTTATTTTATTGTTATTATCTACCCTATAAACATGATTTATAAGTGTGGGGAGATGCTGTAAATCCTAAATAGCATGATTTGTAATGCATGGCATGTTGTACTTAAACATGGCCGCTATTGCGCATAGAGAAAGTATACATAGGAACATGATTTCTACCTGGATTATACTACAACATGCATATTACCCACCCCTTTTCACTATCCAACCCCAAAGTCGTTTACAAATTATTACAAGCCAATACTGAAGTGAATTACATAAGAAAAGTAAAAACATTACACCAAAGAGAGCCTGAAATAGGCCTAGACTTTCAGCACCTAATTAGGATCTCCTCTCTGAGTTATATAATAAATCACCTCAAGTGCCAAGGTTGTTTCATAGCCCTTCTTATATCAGGGTGTGTCATTGTTCCTTAAGGACCTCAAGGGATTCTGGGCAATGCTCACACCAAGATTTCATAGCCAAGACAGAGTAAGTGCAGTGTGAAAAGAACAACTTTTATATGTCCAAGTTTAGAGGGAGCTCAAGGGTCCTAAGGCAAGCCTCACACAAAAGGGGAAAAACTTAGTGGTCCAAAAGTAGACTGGGAGTGCTTATCATAGTATTGACAAGAACTTAAGTAAAACAATGTTGAAGTAGAATTTTCAGGAGTAAAGAAAAGTTTTAGGAGTAGAAACAATTTTTAAAAAAATGCTAAGAGTGAACATTTTTTGGAAGAAACTCTAACAAAACACAAAATTACAAAAGACAACTTAGAGTGCCCAAATTCAGAGCCATTTATTACTTGATTCTAAGTGAAGACAAACAACTTTACAGAAAAGGATCGCGGGGGGGGGGGGGGGGGGGTTTAGGATATAGAGAACTCAAATCAAAAGCACATAAACATGGATGAGAAGAGAAGCATACAACCCAGCAGGTACAAAGAACAAGTAGGAACTGATTGACCTCCAGAACACCAACTACTACTTCAAGTGTTAACAAGGAAATCATGCTCGAAATATAGAATAGTAATAGGCAATAAGACATAGAGACAAGGTATGAGAGTGGTCATGCTGAGGACAGGGGTCTATTACACATGATTAGTCATGCCACTTAGTGTTAACCAAACACATTTAGGAGTTTATGATATTAGCATAGCATAGTAGTTGAGAAAAATAAACAAGAGCTCAAGTAGACATGCTGGCCAAGTATCAAACAAGACTAGTGATACCTAGACATGATGATTACATACATGAACAAAAGAGGGAAAAACTTAAGCATGCTGAAGAAACTATAAACAACAAGGGCAATTAAATACATAAGACATAAAATTAGTGCAGAAGGAGACATGGATTAATAAAAAATGGAGCACATAGAGTTGAGTTTTAGAATTGAACTTGGAATATAACAGTTAAGAAAGCAAAGTGCAGAAAGTAAAGCAAGTAGAGTTCCATATTCTAGCCTTGGCTTTCTGCCGGCTAGACAAGAAGTTAGCACAAGTAGCAATGAGATAAGAGAGAATCTTTATGTGTCTGTGTGCTCTTTGAACTAATTGTTCGTGTGTTGAGAGGTAAAATAAGAGTGTAAATATAAAACTTTAGGAGTAGAACCAATAAGGTAAAAAAATCAGAATCCAGTCAATTAGGGACAATAATTGAATTACAGAATCAAATCATCTAAAGGGGTTCAGAATAGACCCCCTTAATTAGAGGTAATTGATTAACGGTAACAACATGGGTTTAATTAAGGCAAGGAGTCCAAATCATACCAAATAAGGAATGAATAAGACTCCTAGAATTATACAGGCAATCAATTAAGGCAGAGATGACCAGTTAAGGACATAAATAAGGAAATAAATATAATCTATGCACACGAATCTTAATAGAGTAAAATAATCAGCTAAACCTTTAAAAGATAGTGATTTCCAGAAAGAATTCCTCAAATCCCATAAGATAGGGATTAAACTAAGTAAGACCTCACAGAAAGTATAGAACTTAGCCGAAAAAGAAGGTTTGAACATAAATATTGGATTTAATAAGGAAAAATATTTAAGTCCAAAAGATAGAGTAAACTAACAGAATTGATATAACAAAACACCAAAAATTGAAGCAAATATTAAAGGAACCACATAGAATCAACTAGGGTTTCATATTCTTGCACAAATCAGTCATGAACAGAATAATTAATCAAACGCTTAGAAGTTAGAAAAACCTTTGAAAAAAAACTTGGGATGAACCCTAGTTTAGGAAGAGTGACTAAAAGTCAGAATAGTTAGTTAAAACAAGAGATCTTTAAAGGAAATGCATAATACTCGAATCGCCTCAGCTCTAAAAAGATCTGAGAAGAATCGAACAACAACAAATCTAGGGTTTTCAGAAAATATTAGAGATGAAGAAAATCGATTAAAAACTCATGTATTCAAACAAAAACAAGAGGAAATCCTTTCTTACAAACGAGAATGGCCGGAGACATGCCAGTGAACGGGTTTCAACCGGAATAGGTTGGCTTTCCTTGATATCTTCTCAAGGACTCATGAAGTCGAAGTGGCATGGAGTATAGGAGAATAGAGGTGGTCAGAGAAGGCATGAGAACACCATAGGAAGGAGGTTTTCGCTGGTAATGGTGATTAGGGTTAGGCTGAGTTGAGAGAGGATTTAGGAGAGTAGGATTTAGAGTTGGTGCAAATGAGAGAATGAGGTTAGGTTTTGGGGGGTCGTTTGAATAAAAAAGGAAAGAAATGACATAGACCATTGATCTGGGAGATCAACGGTCGAGATTAAATAGGGTAGGTGGGTTATGAGTTTGGGTATGGCTTGATAGTATGTGGGTAGGGTTTTGTAATTGTAAAATTAGACTGGAAATTGGGGTCCGATTAGGCTATAATTGAAAGCCAATCTGGCTATAATTTAAATAGATAATATTTCCCTATTTAATTTATAAAAAATAATAAATAACTTATAAAAAATAATTTAAAGTGCTAATATGATTTATAATACATAATTAGCAATTTAAAAATACAAGATCCAATTTTATGCATATTAAAAATAGGCTAATATTTTTATCTTTAAAAATATTATATATAATTATAAAAATACATAAAAATTACCTTAGATATATTTTGGCATAAATATAAAAATATAGTAGATAAATTATTAAAACAATACTTTTGGAAATAATTATTGGGGATTTTATGGATAGAAATGGAGAAATAAATCAATTTAAAACCTTGAAATTATGGAAAAATAATAAAAACCTTGGGCATGCCTAGATATTCATGTATATGCTATTTTTAAAGGTGCTTTGCATATTGAAAATATATAGAAAAAATTGGGTATCTACAACTTCCCCCTCTTTACCCGGGAAGAATGAAAGAGTTTTCGGGTAAAGAATTGATGATTAATTTTGACCGAGTGAAATAGTTTGAAGAAGTTAGGTCGCACCCTGTATTTTGAGCTAGCTACATATCCCTGGTTTTACATGAATCAGGTCGTATGTAATTCATGATCCACCGGCGGAGTATACCGATGAGGCCATTTCAAGAATGGACGCAACACCTAGAGCTGGGTGAGCGAAAGGTTTTCGGTAATGGTTAGATTTGATATGACTGAGGGAACTAGAGCAGGATCGCTCCTGCTGGGTTAGCCGTTGCTCACCGACTTACCTGCATATAAGAACAATAAAAGCTTATATTGTGCATAAATTTAAACATGATGCAAATTCTCGTTAGATCATGAATGTTGTCTTTGGACAGCTAGGAATGGCGTCCTTAGACCATGAGGTCTTGGTCCATGAAGCATATGATAAAGGAATCGCAGGCCATGGCATGATATTCTCGGGATATGAGGATGGTGACTCTGAACCATGACACCTTTGAATAATGATATGCAAATGATTGAAAGAGATCCTCAGGCCATGACATGGTATTTTCGGGATATGAAAATAGTGCATCCGAGCAATGACCCCTTTGGATGAGTTGGCGATATTTCAGCTCATGAAGGATGCAGTAGTATGATGCGGTAAAGATAGAGCTTAGTCTTGCGAATTGAAGGACAGAGCTTAGCCTGTAAGAAACGCGAGATAAATAGTGCTTGGGATAGTGCTTAGTTTCAGAGAAAATTGGAGGTCGAGCTTTGCCTCGAAAGGCAGAAAAGTAGCCTTATGCAAAGATGCGAATACATATGGAGGTAGAGCTTAACATCAGAAGTAAGAATGGTAGCCTTATGCAGATTGGAAGGCAGAAGAGTAGCCTTATGCAATACAAATGCATATAGAGACAACGTTTAGTCTCGGACGGAAGAATGGTATCCCTGTGCAAGAATGTAGATGGAGATAATATTTAGTCTCAGAAGGCAAAATGGTAGCCTTATGTAGTGCCAATGCACATGGAGACGGCGTTTACTCGGAAGGTAGAATGGTAGCCTTATGCAAATTGGAATGCAGAATAGTAGCCTTATGGAATACAAATGCAAATGGAGACAACATTTAGTCTCGGAAGGTAGAATGGTAGCCATATGCAAATTGGAAGGAAGAATAGTAGCCTTATGAAATTGAAATGCAGATGAAGACAACATTTAGTCTCGGAAGGCAGAATGGTAACCTTATGCAAGAAATAAGAAAACAACTTACAGTAGAGTTTTTCTTAGCTGATATCAGATTGCGACGTTATGATTACTGGGAGCATTGTGACATATGGAACATCACTGGTGTGTGCTGATAGCAAATGTTGGAAAATGCAACAGTTTGGAGAGTCGTATTCTTGAACAATGTTTGTCCCATGGGCGTACAATATATTTCACAATTTCGAAATCCTAGTGCCTGCATCCAAAGAACAATTGTGAGTTTTGTAAGGGGGAAGGTCAGTTCATATCCCCGCTCGCTTTGCTTGACTTGTTTGGATTTGATCTGGTGATATTTTCTATATTATTGGGGTAGCATTTCTATGAAAAGAAGTTTCAATAATAAATATGCATGATTTTGTAAAAGTATGACATAAATGTATAGTTAAAAATAGCTTTTAGATGAACCGACAACTGTGACGTGGTTCAGGATATTGCAACCCTCTTGCTGCGGAATTTTGAGGGTCCTCCTCAAAATTTTGCCCCAGTTTGATGGGTTGACGTTCTAACTATTTCTCGTGCAGCGATCGGCTAAAATTACTTTGGAATTTTGAAGGTTCTCCTCAAAATTCTGCCCCAGTTTCCAATTGCGGTGGGAAATGAAATTTTTATTGAATTTTGACCGAACACGTAGGACTACCTACGTATCCCCTCTTAAAGGGGAATCTGGTCAGATGTAGTTCAATTTACATCATATAAGGAAAGCATAAAGATTACAAATAGTAACGCTTGACTGCATCTGAATTGATCGGCTTTGGCCAGACTTCTCCTTCCATTTTTTAAAGTATGAGGGTCCCTCCTATAAAAAAACCGGTGAACTATGTATGGACCCTACAAGTTGGGAAAGAACTTCCCTTTGGCTCCATCTTGATGTGGAAAGATTTTCTTTAACACCAACTGCCCCGTTGTAAACTATCTTGGCTTGACTCTTTTGTTGAAGGATCTAGGAATTCTATTCTGATAGAGTTGACCATGGAAAACTGCATTCATTATCTTTCCATCTATAAGGGCTAGTTGCTCATAATGACTTTTTACCTACTCTGCGTCGTCGAGCTCAGCTTCTTTTATTATACTTGGGGAAGGAATTTCTACCTCAGCGGGAATGATTTCCATGTACCGTAAACCAGCATATAGGGGTTGCCCCGGTTGATGTACGGACCGTGGTATGATACCCTAGAAGAGCAAATGATAACTTATCGTGCCACTATCAGTAATTCTTTATCATTTTCCTCAATATCTTCTTGATATTCCTATTGGCAGCTTCTACAGATCTATTCATCTTAGGCCTGTAGACTATGGAATTCTTGTGTTTGATCTTGAAATTTTTCCACATAGCTTTCATCAAGCCAATGTTAAGGTTGGAGCCATTATCAGTAATGATTGACTCAGGAATTCCAAATCGACAAACAATGCGGTCGTGGACAAAGTTTGCCACGAATTTCTTAGTCACTGCTTTGTAAGATGCTTCTTTGACCCATTTGGTGAAATAGTCTATGGCTACCAAGATAAACCGATGTCCATTGGATGAAGCAAGCTCGATTGGTCCAATGACATCCATCCCCTAGTCGGCAAAACAACCACGGTGAGCTTTTCAAGTTGATCTTGCTTGGAGGTACCTTTAGCATGTCTACATGTATCTGATAGAGGTGGCATTTTCGGACATACTTGATGGAGTCCGTTTCCATAGTCATCCAAAATTAACTTAGCCCGGAGTATCTTTTTTGCTAAGACAAAATCATTAATATGTGGACCACAGGTCCCATAATGAATTTCCTCCAGTAACCTGGATGCTTCCTTTGTGTCGACACGTCTTAATAATCCTAAATCAGGGGTCCTCCTATGAAGGATTTCTCCACTGTGAAAGAAGTTGTTGAATAATCTCTGAAGTATGTGTTTTTGAGTAGGATTAGCAAGCTCCGAGTACTCTTCTTTTGCCAAATATTCCTTGATATCATAAAACCAAGGCTTTTCGTCTGCTTTTTCTTCAACATGGGCACAATAAGCTGGATGATTATGGAATTTCACTGGAATGCGGTCAATGAAATTGTTGTCGGGATGTTGTATCATAGAAGACAGGGTAGCCAATGCATCAGTGAACTCATTCCGGATTCTGGGAACATGCTAGAATTTCACCTTTGTGAACCTCTTTCTCAATTCCTGTACGCGATGCAGATATGGGAGTATCTTGGGGTTCTTGGTTGCCCATTCTTCTCGTACCCGATGTATAAGTAAGTATAAATCTCCAATTACTAGCAGCTCTTGAACTTTCATGTCATAAGCCATTTTGAGTCCTAAGATGCAGGCTTCATATTTGGGCATATTGTTGGTGTAGGGGAACCTGAGTTTGGAAGACACTGG
Organism: Nicotiana benthamiana; assembly: GCA_034376525.1. Taxonomy (NCBI): domain Eukaryota; kingdom Viridiplantae; phylum Streptophyta; class Magnoliopsida; order Solanales; family Solanaceae; genus Nicotiana; species Nicotiana benthamiana. The sequence goes on along the minus strand of CM067340.1, from coordinate 97,651,192 downwards.
ATAATGCTGACCGATTTATGATATTAGGACTGCTCCAATACAAACTCCTTTGAAGTTCGTTGATCCATCAAAAAACATTCTCCAATTGTCATAGGATTTCGCAATGTCTTCTCCTATGAATGATACCTCTTCATTAGGAAAATAAATTTTCAGGGGTTCGCATTCTCCGTCCACAAGGTTTTCAGCAAGATGGTCTGCCAGTGCCTGCCCCTTGACCACTTTCTGAGTTACATAAATAATGTCGGACTCACTCAACAGGATTTGCCACTTGGCTAGCTTGCTAGTGGGCATGGGCTTCTTAAAGATTTACTTTAAGGGATCCATTCTCGATATGAGATATGTAGTATAGGAACACAAGTAGTATCTCAGCTTCTGAGCTACCCAAGTCAAAGCACAACAGGTGCGTTCCAATAGAGAACACCGGGCCTTGTACGGGGTGAACTTTTTACTGAGATAATAAATGGCTTAATCTTTCCCCCCTGTAGCATCATGCTACCCCAGAACGTAGACGAAAGCTCCATCTAACACCGCAAGGTAGAGTAATAAGGGTCTACCTACCTCTGGTGGGAATAAGTCTAGTGGTGTTGACAGGTACTCCTTTATTTTGTCGAAGGCCTTTTGGAAGTCATCGATCCATTTGGTGGCGGCGTCCTTCTTTAACATCTTAACGATTGGCACTCAGATATCTGTAGACTATGTTATGAGTTGGTTGATGTAGTTAAGCCTTCCCAAGAAACTCATCACATCCTTCTTGTTCTTTGGCGGTGGTAGTTCCTGAATGGCTTTGAATTTTGATAGATCCAGTTCTATTCCACGGCGACTCATAATAAACCCAAGAAATTTCCCAGCAGGAACCCCAAATGAGCACTTTGCGGAGTTTAATTTCACGTTGTACCTCCATAGCCTGTTGAAAAACTTTCTCAGATTTTCTATGTGGTCAGTGGCCTTCTTGGATTTGATACTAACATCATTCACATATACATCTATCTCTTTGTGTATCATTTCATGGAAAACGGTAGTCATGACCCTTATGTAGGTGGCTTATGCATTCTTCAGGATGAATGGCATCATCTTGTAATAGTACACTCCCCACGACGTAATGAAAGTCATTTTCTCAGCATTTTCCTCATCCATCCAGATTTGATGATAACCTGTGAAGCAATCTACGAATGAATGTAGCTCATGCTTGGCACAATTTTCAATCAGGATATGTATATTTGACAAAGGGGTCATCTTTCGGTCTGGTTCGGTTGAGATCTCGATAGTCGGCACATAGTCTGACCTTCTTATTATTCTTTGGCACTAGCACAATGTCGGATGACCATGTCGGGTGTTCTACTACCATGAGAACCTTAGAGTTGATCTACTTAGTGGCTTCTTCCTTGATTTTCAAACTCATATCATGCTTGAACTTTCAGATATTTTACTTTACCGGTGGGCACATTGGATCGGTTGGCAGTTTGTGAGCTAATAGACGTACTTAGACCAGTCATGTCATCATATGACCAGGCGAATATGTGCTCATACTCCATTAGAAGTTCTGTGTATTCCTTCTTCTCCAATGGCGATAGGTGAATGCTAATTCATGTTTCCTTGACGTTTTCTACATCTCCCAAGTTGACGATTTTGGTCTCGTCCGGGTTGGACTTAGGTCTGTTCTCAAAATTCTCAACTTCTTTGACAATATCATCAGGAATGTCATCTTTCTCTGAATTAATGTCCATTGTTGCATTGTCACATTGCATGTCACAATCATCGGTTCATCAAGAAAACTAATAGTAATGTAGTATTGGTAAATCAAGGAGAGAAAACGATAGAACTAAATATTAATTCATAAGAAAATTCAATAATGCCTTTGATGAATTGAATAACTATTTTGAACATCGAATATCTAATTGCGGGAATTGAAAAATGCAAAATGAAAATCTTTTAGTAAATAAAACAGTGGATAATGCTTGTTTTAGCCTTGCTACCCCTAGGATCGTCGGGCTTTGGTTGTATTGATGGTCCAATTCTTGATATGTGTCCCTCTGCTAACAACCTGTATGGAAGGGCCTTTCTCCTCCTCATTCCCCTCCTCGAGAATAAATACCCTTGTCCTCTAGAAATAAGCTCTTCAATATTGCAAGTGTTTCTTCTTCATTTGACCCATAAATAACTTCGGCCTATTAGAAGGTCCGCTCCAGATGTTGTATTGGTTGCTCTAGTGGATAGTAAGGATAGCTCCATGGTGGTCACTAGTTACTGAATTCTTCCCAGGTGTATTCATAGCCCAAACTGAAGGTAGTGCCGTCTTTCTTGAGTTTTATGGCTTTGCAGATTCCTTGGAGGTTCTTGTCGAGCCCTTTGCCATGTTCGTACCCCCTCCAACATAGTATGCTCTCTCTTTTGCTATCCTACCATTGTCTTTGTTGATAGCATTGATCCCTCAATGTAGTTGAAAGTTTCTCCACCCGGCTTCATTCTTCCCTCGATCGTGGAATGGTCTGGCCACTGTATATAGGGTTGCTACCGTCGCTGTGAATGATCACTTCCCGGTGATTCCATTCGAACTTTACTGCCTGATACAACATTGATGATATGGCCCCCAACAACATGAATCCATAGCCGTACCGGCAGCAATTTGTAAGTTGCTGCTGCATCTATCACCTGGAAATCGACTTCGAATGAGGTTGGTCCCATATCCATGCATAGACTAATCCTGCCTATGGTGGACCTCTGAGAACCATAGAATGCTTTCTCATTGATTGCTTCATCCTTTATCTCATGAAGTCCTTTACCCAACTTATTAACTGTTACCGGTGGACAATTGTTAAGACTGGAACCTCTATCGATCAGGATTCTGGTGATGAAATAATCTTCGCATAGAAAGGTTATGTGCGGTGCCTTGTTGTTCCCCAGCCTTCAGGTGGCAGCTCGTCCTCAAGAAAGGTGATCTTATGGCTTTCCTGCACTTGTCCTACCATATTAGCCATTTCCCCGCCGGTGATGTTACTTGGTACGTATGCTTCATTTAGCACCTTTAACAGAGCAATCTTGTGCGCCTTAGAATTTTGCGTCAAGGAGAGAATGGACATTTTTGTTGGCATCTTGTTTAATTGGTCGATGACCGAATATTCCTTGGCATGTATTTTCTTCTAAAGGTCGTCCAGATCTGTCTCAATGAGGGGCAGCCGATTGAAGGTCTGCTTGCTTGATTTAGATAGATGTTAAGGAGCATAGACTCTACCAGTTCTTGTAATACCCTGTGCTATGACAGTTTGTTCAATCCTGATCTTGCCTTTCCTTCTCGCCTCGGCTATATAGTCCCAGGGTGCAACATTTGTATAGAATGGTGGCATGGTTGACATTTGCACGATTGGCACAAATGTCCTAACTTTTAACGCAACACGTGCAACCTCAAATGGTGCAGGTGAATTTGCTGGAGACACGAATTTAACCTCAATTGGTACCGGTGTCTTTGCGGATGGCGCTGCTTCAAACTCAAGAGGTACAGACATATTCAGCTCAACATTCTTAGATAGTTGGATTTGTACTATGATTGGATTGAGAGTAATTGTTGGTTTCTTCGAGTCATCGCCTACTGCAATCCACCCGATTGTTCCCTCGAGATCCGAATCATCTTCTACTTGAATCATGTGGATACTTCCACCCTTATGGTCAGGTAAAGGGTTGTTGCGGACGTTTGGAGCGGGTTCTTTTGCCACAATGATCTTGTTATCAATCAAGGAATGTATCTTGTCTTTCAAGAAGCGACACACATCGATAGTATGCCCTTTCTTACCGGAGTGGTATGCACATGACTTGTTTGGGTTAACCTACTGAGAAGGATTCTCAAGGGTTACAGCAGGGATAGGGGTGACATAACCAACAACTTTGAGTCTCTCATACAGCTGGTGGATGGGTTCAGTGATGGCTGCATATTATTTTAGATGTCTACGATCAAAATTAGGTTGGGGTCTAGGGAACTTTTGGCATGTAGGGGGCGATTGATAATAAGATGATTTAGAATTATAAGTTTGGTATACATGAGCGGGTTGGGAGTATCTAGGTGAAGTAGGTTAATATGTAGGAGGTGTAGATGACTGATAAGTTGGCATTGGAGCTTGGTATGAGGGTGAGGGTGCCTGGTAATTTGGGGTTGGCTGGTATGCGAGTGGAGGTGTTTGTTAAGCTTGGTATATAAGGGGAGACTTGGTCCTTTGTGCAACCATCACGACCCCTATGTCCCTTTTCTTGGACACACCACCAGACTGTAAAGCCTTATTTGTAGCTTGCAAGGCTTTGAAATTTGTAACCATAACACTTTTACTACATTCTTCAATTCTTTCACCTAATTTGATAATGTCGAAAAACCTGTGGTTCTCAATCATTATTAGCCGCTCATAGTACTGGGGTCCTAAGCACGAAAAAAGAACTTGTTCATTTTTTCCTCTTCAAAGGTGGGTCTAACGTTAGAAACTTCGGACCTCCAGCAAGTAGCATACTCGTGAAATATCTCCGTGGGCTTCTTTTTCAAATTCTTGATATAGAACACGTTTGGTGTATTATTTGTATTAAAACTAAATATGTCCATGAAGTCAGATGCCATGCCTACCCATCTTGACAACTTCTTGGGATCTTGGTTGATATACCGAGATAATGCATCTCCTTTCAAACTCCTCATGAACAACTTTATGCGGATTCTTTCATCCTTTCCTACTCCAACCAGCTTGTCGCAATATGTCCTTAGATGGACCCTTGGATCACTCGTAGCATCAAACATTTCGAACTTAGAAGGTTTGTACCTCTCAGGGAGTTCGACATTAGGCTGTATGCAAAGGTCTTCATAGTTCAGCCCCTCGATTCCTTTGCTTCCCTTAGCGCCCTGAATCCGTATAGTCATTTTCTTAAGTTCCTCGGGCAAGTTCCTGATAAGCAGATCCTTTTCAGCAAACTCAAGTGTGCATGAGATAGTTCAGGTGGAGTGTGGCATGGTCTCCATGTAGATAAGAGTGTTATGGTGGCCTGGTGTATGGGTGTGGATATGGTCGTTTGCAGAGTTCTAAGGTTCTGGGATGAGTAGTGGGGGTGTTGTTTGGGGTATGGCAGGTGTTACATTGGTTCTTTGGTGGATCAGCGTGATGGTGAGGTGCGTGATGATTCTGCTAATTTGGATATTTTGAGGAGGTGTAGGTTTTCGAGCGTTGGGGAGGTTGATATCTAGGGTGTTGAGGAAAAGGACAGGTTTGCCAGATTCCGAACCTGATCAAGCTCTTCTTGGAATTTCAACAGTTTCTGTTCAAGTTGCGACACATTCTCATTAAGGACCTGAATACCCTGGCCATCAGTGGCCTCTACCCGTTCAACTATGTTCTCCTTCCTGATGTTGTTTAAATCTTCCATTTTGTACTTGCCTTTGCCCTTGCCTTTAATGGGACTGAGAGGAGGAGTGGCTGGAGGGCCCAAGGATCTTATGAAATAAGTTGATGATGCCAGCGTGCACGGTAGTGGAATAATAATAAAAAAATAAAATAAAACGTACTCAAGTCAGTAAGGATTATAAAAATTATTGCGATATTTAGATATATAGTGCGGGAATGTAAAGCATGTCCTAATTTGGGAACCTCTTTGTGCCCAAGGTAGGCCTAGCAACAAATAGAATTGGAGAACGTTTAATGCTGAATGCCTCATTTTATTGATAAAGACAGGCGAATCCCAAAAATGACACTAAATAAGCAAGAAACAAAAGTAACTAATGTCCATTGGCCTTATTACATTCATAAAGCAAAATAGTAAATACCTATCTGTTTGGTCCTAGAAGGACCTTCCCCAGATTTGACATTCTTGGCTCCGTTGAACAGTTTCTCCAATTCACGAAGTCCCAGCAACAAGTAAGCTCTGGCTAGATGTCCACCTTCGGTCCCTTTAGCCTTTTGACAGTCTTCAACCCTTTTGAGAAAATTTTCCTCTAGTTCGACTATGCCTCGCTCCAAGTATCCTAGCCTTTTGTTGGCACTAATAGCCATGTCTTCTCATTCCTCAATCAGCTTCTTGTTGGCTCTTGTATCTCATGGTGTTCGCTCTCGCATTCACAGATCTTTTTGTGCAGCTGGTTGTACTTGAATTGCGCCTTGGCCTTTTCATCTATAATTCTATGACCTCGAACGAACCATGGCTAGCCCATACCATCCCAATTATCTTCAAACTAACCCAAATAGAAAAGGGTACAACCGGCACGATATCTGTCTGGCTCGATGGTGTCTTTTCCCATTACGATCTTGCAGTGCCACATGTGCTGGGCTTGGCACTTGTGGGGACTATCATCATTTTGGAAGTTAGCTCGAAGATGGCTCATCTTGTCAACCCCTCGTATGACTTGCTTCCTACCTTCTTGCCTCATAACTCAAAGAGGGACATAAGGGTATGTTCCTATTAGACTAATCAGTATCAGGAAAGGTGCATCTCTCGAGCGGGTGATGAACATTTCTGTCGGAAACCACTCGAATATCCATTGACCTTGTTCTTTAGTCAGATATCCATCTTGCTCGATTGTGTCTTTTCCCATTATGATCTTGTAGTGCCACATGTGCTGGGCTTGTCACTTGTGGGACTATAATATTTTTGGAAGTTAGCTTGAAGATGGATTATCTTGCCGACCCTTCGTATGACTTGCTTCCTACCTGCTTGCCTCATAAATCAAAGAGAGACGTAAGAGTATGTTCCTCTTTGACCAATCAGCATCAGGAAAGTTGCATCTCTCGATTGGGCGATGAACTCTTCTATCGAAAACCACTCGAACATCCATTGAACTTGTTCTTTAGTCAGATTATCAAAGAGCTCAACCCATCCTTTGGCATTCTCGGTCTAAGCAAATATGTCAAGGATGTAATTCATTCGCTTTGGATGGTGGAATGCAATGTGATCATCCCAGACCCTTCGCTGAATTTCTTGTCGGTATTCACCCTTTTAGAGATGTTCTACGAGCAAAAGCTGAATTAGTAGATTGCAACCTTCAAGGTGTATCATTCCTCGTTGACACTTATCTAAGGCGCGATATATGTCTCCATGATCATGTGTACAATACTGAATTTCTGACCACCAATCCCCTCCATTAGGGTCTTGGTTACCATAGCCAGCCTAGTATGGATTCTCCCTTTCTTCATTAGACATACAATCAGAACCAGGAAGTAAAACATGAAGACGAATACCCTACGATGGATATGTCCTAAGGACGTGATGGAAAACTTATCATGGCAGGTACGGTATCATTTGTTGTGGCCGTATCTTTCATACAAGTAGTCAAAAGGGATGTACGATTCTTTTAGGCATACCAATTCTGCGTTTTTCTTCAAACCTATCATTTTAAGGAAACCCTTTCCTGTGCGGTTTTCAAGAATTAGCAAACCCTGGGTTTTCCACACTAGACCGCCCAGTCCTCCTATCTCTTCTAGCAAAGGTGTCATTTCGATGTCTCCAAAGCGGAACACGACCCTTCCACAATCCCAAAATAAGGTAGCAACTTCTATTATCATGTTGTTAGGCTGAATCTCCAGGAGGGATGGTAGATTACCCGTATATTTTTTGATGAGGGTTTTGCCACTAGAATGTAAATCGTCCCACCAACTTGGCTATCTTGGGTGGATATTGGTGACCATGCCGAATCTGGGACTTCATGCCACATATTTCTGTAAGGCAAGCAAGGTTAGGCCCTTACTCCCATTAGACTCGACTATTTAATATCAAAAATTAGCATGAAGCATTTGGTTCCCCAAATAAATGCATAAAACGTGATGATGCTCGTTTGCGTTTAGGGAAAACCAGTGGACTTTTGGATAAGGCTATCTTAAAGGATCATTATGTGGATAACATAACTGACCCTGCTAGGTTTGTCCATGATGCATGTATAATTTTAACAGAGTAAGGTTTCTATGGGATTTTAGACTGGTACCTTTGAGCGGACAACTCAAGGGGGAAGGCATGGAATTATAGAAGGCTCATATATACCTCCACAAGTAATGCACATAAACAGTATGAATCATACACAGATTTCTAAATGAAATTTCAGAACATGTTTACGTGGGTAGAATAAGATAATAGCAGCTTATTTTTTTGTTAATATCTACCCTATAAACCAGATTTCTAAGTGTGGGGAGATGCTGGAACAGTACATATAAATCCCAAATAGCAAGATATCTAATGCATGGCATGCTTGGCATGTTGTACCTAAACATGGCTGTTATTGCGCATAGAGAAAGTAAACTTAGGAACATGATTTTGACACTAGATTATACTACAACATCCATATTACCCACCCATTTTTACTATCCAACCGGAGAGTCATTTATAAATTATTACAGACCAATATTGAAGTGACTTACATAAGAAAAGTAAAAAAATTACACCATGGATAGCCTGAAACAGGCCCCCACTTTCAGCACATGATTAGGACCTCCTCTCTGAGTTATGTAATAAATCACCTCAAGTGCCAATGTTTCATAGCGCTTCTTATATCCCGATGTGTCAGAGTTCCCTAAGGACTTCAAGGGTTTCCGGGCAGTGCTCACCCCTAGATTTCATAGCCAAGATAGAGTAAGTGTAGTGTTGAAAGGTTAGCTTTCATATGTCCAAGTTTAGATGGATCTCAAGGGTCGTAAGGAAAAAGGGGATGAACTTAGTGGTCTAAGAGTAAAGTGAGAGTGCTTATCATAGTGTTGAAAAGCAATTAGTGAAACTGTCATGACCCAATATCCACTAAGGGTCGTGGTGCTGCCAGAAACCGCTGTCAGGCCAGCCAACTCAAATCCTAATGTAAATCTCTTTTCATCACTTTTGAAAATACAAGAATTTTCTTTCATTAATTAGAAACCTTTGATGAAAATATAGTTTCAAAACCACACATAAGAGTTAAACAATTAATAAAATATTTTAAACCATCCCAGAACCCTGAGTCACAAGTACATGAGCAATTTTCTAAAGAAAACCAAATAGGTACAACAACTGCCCGGAGTACAATTGGACAGAAAGTAAATAATGTTCTGAGAGAGACTATACTTGCTACAGAATCGCCTCGAAGAAATACAGCTCACCTAGTCTCTGTGCCCGTCATGCTGCTAAGCCACGAGCCGCACAATAAACCTGTGCAACAAAATGCACAACAAATGTAGTATGAGTACAAAAAAATAATGTATACCCAATGAGTGTCCCGCCTAATCCCGAAGGAGTAGAGACGAGATGGTCAACTCTGACACTTACTAGCAGTCCTATGACTATTTATCCTTAATAAATATATTCAAACAATAGGATTTGTTTTATAAATATGCTTCTAATCCAGATGTGGGAGAACAAGTAGTCATATAATTCTTTCATGGAAAAGTTTCCTTAGATTTCTTATTATTATTAACAATATGATCTCGATCCGTAATAAGGCATGAAACAACTCAAATAAATCCAAGACAACAGCACAAACATGCGCAAATCATGCCGAGGTCGACGGCCCGCTCCAACACAAATGTAAGGTGGACACTGCCGAGGGTCGAGCGGCCCGTACCGTAGATGCATCCATTTCACCGAGCCGATCGGCCCGTTCCAATAGAAATATAACATACACAAACAGATAATCAGTCCAGAAGTCATCGTGGAGCAGATGTCCAAGAAATGCCAATTCTCTTCAATAATTTGAGAAAAACAGAGATTAAGACTTTTAGAAATCCATTTATTAATTTAATGTGATTAAAGCATTCCAAGCCATCAAGGTGTTTACAAATAATCCAATTATAACATGCTTTTTGGTCCTAGACTACCAGACAATAGCATAATTGTAGCTACACACGGACTCTTGTCACCTCGTGTGTACGTAGCCCCCACAATTAGGAGCACATAATCAATTTAACTCACTTATGGGGTGGTGTACCCCTCACAAGATTATAAAGGAGACTCACCTCGTCCGAAGACTCAATATCGACATTCTTCATTCCTCCAAAGACTTGAACCAACGCACAAATGCTCCAAAACTAGTCAAATAACGGAAACTAATGAGAATATACTCAAATACTTGCTAATAATTCAAATTATAAAATTTCCCAACTTCGTTTTGTGAAATGACCAAAATGCCCTCGGGCCCACGTGCCCGTAGTCCGGAATTTCTTGAAGGTAAAGTTTACCCATGACCTTAATAACTCAAATATACAATTTTCTCTTAATTCCCCACTCAAAATCGTGATAAATAATCCAAAATACTAATTTTCTTGGTTTTCCTCTAACCCTTAAATTTCCCACAATTTTCATGCCTAAATCTATGGAAAAATCTTGTATTTAACTTGAAAATAAGTAGAAGTAACTCAGCTTAACATAGATTATGGAAAATACTCCATGAAGCTATCCAAAATTGCCCCCAAGACAAGAGAAAGGCAGTGAGAAATGACCCAAAATCGGGTTTTAAAAACCTTCTGCCCCAATCGTTTTTCGCACATGCGGCTCCCAGGCCGCTTCTGCGATTCCTTAGGTGCGATCCAAATTTTGCATCTGCGGTCTTCACTAGGCCTCCCCCTTTCTGCTTCTACGTTCCATTTTCCGTTGGTGTGGTCCCGCATATGTGGCCAAACGACCACATCTGCGGTCCTAGCACCCAGCACCCCAGCCACTTCTGCGGTCCTAACCTCGCTTCTGCGGACCCATTTCTGCAGAAGCAGAAATACCAGGAACCAAACCCTTCAGCTATGCAAAAAATGCTAACTTCGATCTGTTAGCCATCCGGAATCTACTCGAGGCCCCCGGGACCCCAACCAATCATACCAATCAGTCCGAAAACACATTACGGACCTGTTTGAGGCCTCAAATCACATCAAACCACGATAAAGTCATCGATCGACCTCTAATCAAAACTTTATGAACTTTGAACTTTCCAACTTCTACTTTCGATGTTTAAACCTATCAAATCATGTCCGATTGACCTCAAATTTTGCACGCAAATCATATTCGACATTGCTGACCTATCCCAACTTCTGGAATCAGATTCTGACCACGAAATAAAAAAATCCACTTCCAGTCAAACTTCTCAAAAACCTTCAAATTTCTATCTTTAGCAAAATGGCTTCAAAATGACCTACAAACCTCCGAATTCACTTAAGATCGCGCTCCCAACTCCAGAATCACCATACAGCGCTACTCCCAATCTCGGAATTCCAAACGGACGTCGATAAAGCTGAAATGCACTTCAAGCCAACCTATAAAATTTCTTCCAAAATGCTAACTTTCACAATAAGCGCCAAAATGCTCCCGGGTTATCCAAAACCCGAACCGGGAATACGCATAAGTCCAATATCATTATATAGACCTGCTGGAACCTTCTGATCCCGATTCCGAGGACGTTTACTCAAAAATCCAATCCTAGTTCATTCTTTTAACTTTAAGCTTCTAAAATGAGAATTTTTATTCAGATTTAATTCCGATCTTTCTGAATTCCAATTCCGACCCTGCGAACAAGTCACAATACCAGAAATAAAGTTGCTCATGGCCTCTGACCGCTGAACGACGCACTAGAGCTCAAAACGACTGATCGGGTCGTTACATTCTCTCCTACTTAAACATACGTTCTTCCTCGAACGTGATGAGATCTATATCGAAGTAGTCTTGAATCTCTGTTTAGCACCTTATGCACTTTCCTATGCCGCCACAACTTAGCTGAGAACATTAGCTCGATATATTCTTAAGATATTTCCTTTTTATTCAAGCAAATAGAGCCCAATTCCAACATCTGAAGTTCCATGCTAGGACTGTTTTCATCATGAGATCACCAAATCATTCACCACACGCTGCCTTCAAACATGACTGCATAACTTTGCTGGACTCTTACTTTGTAATACAAAATCCACATGACCATGATAATATTTTTATGATCAACTTAGCCAAAATTCAACGAATCAGATGATCCAATTGCACCGCATGACCTACTTAGGTCTTGTTCTAACTTTTACAACACTGACACGACAAAAGAGATGTGCCAAAATTCATAACCAACTGCTGAACCAACAAGTCGTTGGTTCTATACCTCTGAAAGAACCATTACCACATTCTGAACCAAAAAAGGATATCTGCTCTTTAATATACTTCATGTGCTCAGAATGCACTGATCCTAAATTTCATAATCTAACCTCAGCCAGTACAAACTGTTCATGCAATAAGCCACCTCGGACACAATCAAGAGCCCCATATGATGCCACCATGTGCCAATTGGCTACCGATTAGGATATGATACAAGGAGAACACGAACTCTGAAACGGACATGTAATTACCCCGCCTGCGAATCATACGTGCGACGCGGGCTAACAACTTATGCGAGTTTTTCTCAGGAAAATGGGAAACAGAACACATAAAAGAAACTAGGGGGAACTGTACTGAACATCATACTGTTGCGCACGTGCAACCCGATCCAAACAACATAACCATGGCGGCGTGACACCCAATACACACATCATAACTATGGCGGCGCGCCACCCGGTTCGAATAACATACCCATGGCTGCGTGCCACCCGATCCACATACAGGCTCACATAAGGAGATATACCTTGAGCTAGACAGCTCATCTCATCAAACTAACGAACATTGGTCGTAAACATACTAAGGTGTATAATACCATCCCTGATGACACATATAGCGCTATAGGCTACAAAACTCAAGCACAGCTGAAGTGCGATACATGATCTAATTGTCAAGAGCCATCTTGCTCATATAATATCACAGTTGCGCGGAACCTCAACACATAGGAAATTTACCAAGCCGTTCAGAACTTATACGGCGAAATACATCATTAACTGGATAGCTGATGATAAAATAACACCCCGACTGTTCCTCCATAGGGAACGCTCACTAATAGGAACACAACTCGCCTGATACAAAGCCATGTTCACAAATAAATCAATCCACTGATCTCAAGCCAATTTCTGATTGCACCAATTTGGCTAATAACCTTTCAAACGTTCATAGTAACTCATTCTTCATCATAACATATAGGAACAAACATTATAACCGGAGCAACCTCTTCCGTTCATATTCCAATAAACAAAGTGCCCTCCAAGCCTAAATTCTCAAATTGATGATATTACCTAAATCCTCATACTTGGTTTAAATCCCTAATCAATCAAGTGACTACACGTCACACGTATACAATCTTCCTATAGGACACACTCCCAAAATCTTTCGAATAAATAATGAGTACGCACATCCAAACCATCGGACGTACTAACGCTGAAAAGCGATCCAGAATCCTTAACCAGGACGCAAAGCCTTTCTCACAAAACACAGATCTCAGATGACACTGCAGATAATACCAATTTACCCAAAACATGGAAACACCCTTCCTGCTCATCCGAGCACGTGACATCATAGTCATTACCAAACTGTAACCTCGATCCTCACTTCAAATTCTATGCAACTCACTGCACCACACGTGTCGATATATGATAACCACGATTTCCATCACAACTCTGGAACCACTGATAGACTAACACTCCATCATATAAAACTCTCCATTTAACTCACTTCAGGAGAGCAATAGCCACATACAGGAGAATTCTCATAACCATCGAATATGCCAATCTCTAAGTAGTGGTCCAAGCCACCATAACCATTTCTGGATCTGCCCATTCATAATAGGCCATAACAGAAGGATGCTTCTGAATAACATCAATTACTTCGGCCGACAAGCGTCACATGCACTGTCACAAATCACATGCATGACTTGATCATGCTAGGTGAACCGATCACCACTACCAGTATGCCAAGTTAACCATGGCTAATCAATCTAGTTCTTTCCACTAAATCCTTGACTGCCTTAGGAATAATACTTATTTATTCAACAAATAACATACTCCATCTGCACTCATCCCAAGTGACCTTGAATCACGAGACCATGCTGTCTCGAAGCCCACAAATCATTTCATATCTCTCAAATACCACCTGCAAGTACAAATGTCATAGAAAAGTCTAGGCACCTTCTCATACGCTGCTACGAAGCTTGATTATAAACCGTACTCATAGGCTCGAAATCATTGGGTACCCCATTTTCACTTCTACATTCACAAGGATAATTATTAAGAGCCACCCGCTCTGACTAGGTCACGAATATAATCAGCTCCACCAACCTCACAATACATGAATACCTTCTCCACGAAGCATCCAGCAGAATCACTTCTTCTGAAACCTGCATCTATACAAGGCATGAATCCTGAATTTTTTTCTAAGTTCGAACATGAGCCAATAAAGTTAGCCGTAGCACGCCTTCAACAATTTCTTTGCTCGAATTACCACTTATGGTGTATTCTCATAGTTGAAATAATCCATCAATATGTTAATAACCAAAAATCACACATGTAGCTAATCATGCAACCCAATCATAAGCGGTGGGACTCTCCCACTTAGCGTGAAGCCGTTATTTCACACTTCCCGAGCTCGCCCGACCTCTTTACTTCTTATGGGAATAACCTCGCACCATAATGTATCAAAATTTCTTGAAATCTTTCGGTAAAAACTCTGAATCATCATCCACATTCGTACGTCTGATCTCCTTGTTGAACAACCAAGACAATTCTTGCAGAGGCTTCGCCAACCACGCGACCGCAAACCTGCTCATGGGGAATAACCCACCTAGGGGAATCACCTCTCGACATCTTCCCACGCTGCTACAGGGGCACATTCACCATGGCACCAATAGCCCCATCCTAAGTCCGAGCTCACCTTCCAGCTGCACAAGTCCATTCACCCTCATGAACGTCCATTAAATGTGTAGCAACATCCTTCAAATTTCAGGTTTATGCTGCACCCTTCTCTATTTCAAGCATCTCCTTTCCGCCATATCAATATTCTGCCGCATAATATCCCATACTTCACATCATACACGTAGGCTTCAATCACTAATCATTAGAATGCCTAATTCGATCAAAACTCTCCTTAAGGCGCGTAGTCTTCCTATTACCAAGCCCATATGCAACCCCTGACACTCTCCAACTTTGGAGGAACTCATCTCCTTAATTGGTCACTCAACCTTGCTTCTCATACTTGGCCTTCTAGAAATTATATACACCACCTGACACTTCCCACATGTCCTTCCTCATACATTGCTGCTCAAATGTTGCCTTAAATGAGATATATCTTCGTGGAACTTGAATCCACCATTGTTGCTAACTTTATAAAATTTCCAAAGGTCATCTTTATCGATCCATCAACATTAAAAATTCTGATTCGATCTTTAACCACCATACCATGCGATATCTAACAGCTGTATCTCCAATACTATTTCACAATATCCTACAACAAGGTAGATTGCAGCGGATTATAATATCGACAAACTTAGTACATTCCATTAGGGCCATAACACCCCATCATAATAGAAAGCTCAACCACACTTGTAAATACCGGTCTCATTACTTCCACCAGCCCAAATATGACCATCCTTGGTCCGACTGCCGTTCCCCTTGCCGGGAATAGAATATTGAATCCCTTGATTACACGCTGAGTAAACTTCCCTTCAATTCATCCACTGCCCTGACACGTGGGAAAACATCATATCATCACAACAACACGGCAAAAATAGTCGATCATAAGCATCATGGAACCCTGTGCCCAGTCTCAAGGCTCTTAGAAGTCCTGTTACAGAGCTGAACAATGGAATATCCTCCCATAATACAATTATAATAGTCCAATCAATTATACCGGGAAAAATCATCCCGCACCACATTTTTAGTGCCAATTCAAGCCTTCAAATTCTCGATTTCTAGCAAGAGGCCGCGTCGCGTAAGATTGATCAGGAAGGAATCAAAGGCATAAGCCTCAAAGGAATAACAACACGATAAGAAAATCAAGAAGGGAAGTACTCCTAACAGCCCTATAGCCTCCCGAGGATAAGTATAGATGTCTCCGTACCGATCCGCGAGACTCTATTAGACTTGCTCATGAATTGTGAGACCGACGGGAACCTAGTGCTTTGATACCATGTTGTCACGACCCAAAATCCACTAAGGGTCGTGGTGGCGCTGGACACCGCTGTTAGGCCAGCCAACTATAATGGTAAAGTAAATCTCATTTCATCATTTTTGAAAATACAGGAGTTTTCTTTCATTATTTCAAAATTTTTAAAAAAAGTATAGTTTCAAATCACATTTAAGAGTTAAACAATTAATACAATATTTCAAACCATCCAAGAACCCGGAGTCACAAGTGCATGGGCAATTTTCAAAAGAAAATTAAATAGGTACAATAACTGCCCAGAATACAATTGGACAGAAAATAAATAAAGTTCTGAGAGAGACTATACTAGTTGCGGAATCACCTTGAAGAAATACAGTTCACCCAGTCTCTGCGCCCTTCATGGCGCTAAGCCACAAACCATGCAATAAACCTGTGCAACAAAATGCACAACAAGTGTAGTATGAGTACAAAAAAATAACGTGTACCCAATGAGTGTCCCACCTAATCCTGAAGGAGTAGAGACGAGATGGTCAACTCTGACATTCACCAGCAGTCCTATGACTATTTATCCTTAATAAATATATTCAAACAGTAGGATTTGTTTTATATGCATGTTCCTAATCCAGATATTGGAAAACAAGTAGTCATATAATTCTTTCATGGAAATGTTTCCTTAGATTTCTTATTATTATTAACAATATGATCTCGAGCCGTAATGAGGCATGAAACAACTCAAATAGACAACAGCACAAACATGCCCAAATCATGCCGAGGTCGACGACCCGCTCCAACAGAAATGTAAAGTGTGCATTGTCGAGGGTCGAGCGTCCCGTACCATAGATGCATCCATTTCATCGAGGCGATCGGCTCATTCAAATATAGATATTACACATAGACAGATAATCAGTCCAGAAGTCATCGTGGAGCAGATGTCCAAGAAAGGCTAATTCTCTTCAATAATTTGAGAAAAAACAGAGCTTAAATCTTTCAGAAATTCACTTATTAATTTAATGTGACTGAAGCATTCTAAGACATCAATGGGTTCACAAATAATCCAAGTATACTATGCTTTTGAGTCCTAGAATACCCAGACAATAGCATAATAGTAGCTATGCACGGACTCTCGTCATCTCGTGAGTACGTAGCCCCCACAATTAGGAGCACATAATCAATTTAACTCACCTATGGGGTGGTTTCCTCCTCACAAGATTAGAAAAGAGACTCATCTCGCCCGAAGACTCAATATCGGCATTCTTCATTCCTCCAAAGACTTGAACCAACAAACAAATGCTCAAAAGCTAGTCTATGACGGAAAACTAATGAGAATATACTCAAATACTTGCTAAAAATTCAAATTATAGAATTTCCCAACTTCGTTTTGTGAAATGACCAAAATTCCCTCGGGCCCATATGCTCGGAATCCGAAATTTCTTGAAGTTAAAGTTTACCCATGACCATAGGAACTCAAATATACAATTTTATCTTAATTCCCCACTCCAAATCGTGATAACAAAATCGAAAATACTAATTTTCTAGGTTTTCCTCTTTCCCTCAATTTTTCCACAATCTTCATGCCTAAATATATGGCAAAATCTTGTATTTAGCTTGGAAATGAGTAGAAGTAGCTCACCTTAACATAGATGACGGACAATACTCCATGAAGGCTCTCCAAAATCTCCCCCAAGCCAAGAGATAGGTGGTGAGAAATGACCCAAAATTGGGTTTTAAAAACCTTCTGCCCTAGTCGTTTTTCGCACCTGCGGCTCCCAGGCCGCTTCTGCGGCTCCGCAGGTGTGGTCCAAATTTTGTATCTCCGGTCTTCACTGGGCTTCCCCCTTTCCGCTTATGCGTTCCATTTTCCGCAGGTGTGGTCCCACATCTGCGGCCAAACGACCGCATCTGCGGTCCTAGAACTCAGCACCCCTGCCACTTCTGTGGTCCTAACCTCGCTTCTGCAGGGCCGCTTCTGTAGTCCCATTTCCGCAGAAGCGGAATACAAGGAACTAGCAAAATTTTTCCAATTTTTATCCGTTAGCCATCCGAAATCTACCCCAGGCCCCTAGCACCAAACCAATCATACCAACAAGTCCCAAAGCACCTTACGGGCCTGTTCGAGGCCTCAAATCATATCAAACCACGATAAAATCATCGATCGACCTCTAATCCAAACATTATTAATTTTGAACTTTTCAAATTCTACTTCCGATATTTAAACCTATTAAATTCTGACCCCGATATCAAAAAGTCCACTTCCTGTCAAACTTCTCAGAAACCTTCTAATTTCTATCTTTAGCCAAATGGCTTCAAAATGACTTACGGACCTTCGAACTCACTTCCGATCGCGCTCCTAACTCTAGAATCACCATACGGATCTACTCCCTGTTCTGAATTCCAAAGAGACGTCAATAACACTGAATGTACTTCAAGCCAAACTTATAAAATTTCTTCCAAAATGCTATCTTCTACAATAGGCCCCAAAATACTTCTGAGTTATCCAAAACCCGAACCGGGCATACGCCCAAGTCTGATATCATTATACTAACCTGCTGGAACCTTCAGATCCCGATTCCGCGGTTGTTTACTTAATAATCCACTCCTAGTTCATTCGTTCAACTTTAAGCTTGTGAAATGAGAATTTTAATTTAAATTTAATTCTGATTTTTTCTGAGCTCCAATTCCGACCTTGCGAAAAAAGTCACAGTACCTTAAATGAAGCTGCTCATGGCCTCAGACCGCTGAACAACGCGCTAGAGCTCAAAACGACCGGTCGGGTCGCTACAAAAATAATGTTGAAATAGAACTTTCAAGAGTAAAAGAAAATATTTAGGAATAAACACAGTGTTTAAAAAATGCTAAGAGTGAAAATAGATTTTGGAAGCAACTCTGAGAAAACACACAGTCACAAAATACAACTTAGAGTGCCCAGATTTAGAGCCATTCATTACTTGATTCTAAGTGAAGACAAATAGCTTTATAGACAAGGATCAAGGGCGTTGGGGACATAGAGAGCTCAAATCAGAAGCACATAAATATTGAAGAGAAGATAAGCATACAAACAAGCAAGTACAAAGAACAAGTAGGAACTGATTGACCTCTAGAACAACAACTACTATTTCAAAGTGTTAACAAGGGAATCATACTCGAAATTAGAATAGTAATAGGCAATAATACATAGAGACAGGGTATGGGAGTGGTCATGCTGAGTACATGGGTCTATTACACATGATTAGTCATGCCGCTTAGGGTTAACCAAGCACATTTAGGATTCTATGATATTAGCATGGCATACTAGTTGAGGGAAATAAACAAGAACTCAAGTAGACATGCTGGCCAAGTATCAAACAAGACAAGTGATACCTAGACATACTGATTACACACTTGAACAGGAGAGGGAAAAACCTAAGCATTCTGAATAAAGCAGTAAACAAGAAGGGAAATTAAATACATAATCCATAAAATTAGTGCAAAAGGAGACATGTATTAATCAGACATAGAGCACATAGAGTTGAGTTTTAGATTTGAACTAAGAACATACCAGTTAAGAAAGCAAAGTGCAGAAAGTAAAGCAAGAAAAGTTCCACAGTCTAGCCTTGGGTTTCAGCTGGCTACACAAGAGGTTAGCACAAGTAGCAATGAGATAAGTTATAAGAGAGAATCTTTATTGTGTGTGTTCTCTTTGAACTAATTGTTCGTGTGTTAAGAGGTAAAAAAAAGAGTGTATATATAGAACTTTATGAATAGAACCAATAAGGTAAAAAAATTAGAAGCCAGTCAATTAGGGACAACTATATAATTATGGAATCAAATCACCTAAAGGGTTTCTGAATAGACCCCCTTAATTAGGGGTAATTGATTAACGGTAACAACATGTATTTAATTAAGGCAATGAGTCCAAATCATACCAAATAAGAAATTAGTAAGAATCCTAGAATTGCATTGGTAATCAATTAAGGCAGAGATGACCAATTAAAGTCATAATCTAGGAAATAAATATAATCTATGCACACGAATCTTAAAAGAGTAAAGTAATTAGCAAAGCCTTCAAAAAGAATTGTGATTTTCGGATAGAATTACTCAAATGCCATAAGTTAGAGATTAAACTTAGTAAAACTCACAGAAAATATAGAACTTAGCCGGAAAAGCAGGTTCGAACTCTAACAAAGATTAATTAGGGAAAAATCACATATATACTGGATTTAACAAGGAAAAATGTTTAAGTCCAAAAGGAAGAGTAAACTAAGACGACTGGTACTGCAAAAATACCCAAAATCGAAGCAAAGGTTGAAGGAACCACATAGAATCAAATAGGATTTCATATTCTTTCACAAATCAGCCACGAAGACGAAAGGATAATTAATCAAACACTCAGAAGTCACAAAAACCTTTCAAAAATAACTTGGGATGAGCCCTAGTTTAGAAAAATATGATTAAAAATCAGAATAATTAGTTAAAATAAGAGATATTTAAAGAAAACACTTAATAATGCTCGAATCACCTCAGATCTTTAAATATTTGAGACGAATCGAACAATAGTGATTCTAGGATTTTCGGAAAATAGTAGAGATGAAGAAAATCGATTAAAAATCATGGATTCGATTGAAAATAAGAGGAAATCTTTTCTACAAACGAAAATAGCCGGAGGAAGGCCAGTGAACGAGTTTCAAATTGGAACAAGTTGGTTTTCCTTGAGATCCTCTCATGGACTCATGAAGTCGAAGAGTCGTGTAGTATAAGAGACAAGAAGTGGTCGGAGAAGGCACGAGAACACCATATGAAGGAGGTTCTTGCTGTTAATGGTGATTAGGGTTAGGGTGAGTTGAGAGAGGATTTAGTAGAGGAGGGATTCAGAGGAGGTGGAAATGAGAGAAGGTGGGTAGGGCTTGGGGCGTCGTAAGGGAAAGAAATCACGTGGACTATTGATCCAGGAGATCAATGGTCGAGATTAAATAGGGTAGGTGGATTCTGAGTTTGGGTGTGGGTTGAATTTTTAAAATTGGGCTGGGAATTAGGGTCCGATTTGGCTACAATTGAAAGCCAATATGGCTATAATTTAAATAGCTAGTTTTTCCTGTTGAATTTATAGAAAATAATAAATAATTTCTAAAAAATATTTAAAGTGCTAATGTGATTTATAACACATAATTAGCAATTTTAAAATACAGGATCCAATGTTACGCATATAAAACATAAATAAATCTTAAAAGGGCTAATATTGCAATTATGTATAATTTAGCTTTAAAAATACTAAATGTAATTATAAAAATACATAAAAATTACCTCAGCCATATTTTGGCATACATATAGAAATCCAATATATGACTTATCAGAACAATAATTTTTAAAATAAATATTACGAAGTTTATGGGTAAAAGGGGAGAAAATAAATTTTATATATATATATATATATATATATATATATATATATATATATATATATATATATATTATTTTCAATATTGAAAATATATAGAGAAAAATTTGATATCAACACTATGTATATTTCAATCTCTCTATTATTAGTTTCAATTTTTGGGGACCGTTAGGTCGTCCGTTGCTGAATTTGGGCTTTTAGAGAATCTTTTGCTGCTACTATGTTGTAATTGTTGTATAAGTATAATTTGGTTCACTAAGCTTTTTTTGTGTGTAATATTTATTAGTTTCTTTCTTATCATGCCGAACTATGCCTCATAAAAGGTTTAGTGGTCATTGCAAATATAATCCGGTTTGCAAGTTTAGAGTCGAATCTCACAGGGTATTAACCTACTAATTACAACCACTAGACTCACATGAATTCAAGTTATCAACCTTCAGAAATATTAAATAATGATGTGAATGTTTACTAACTAAGTGCAAATTAATTAAAATGCAGTAATTTATAGCTAATAGAGGAAAGGTTGTGGACAAGATTTGGAAAAATCTAGGGTTGTGATTTTCCCTATTGTTGGAATCCTCCCCGCTATATTTCCTATAAATTTGCGTATGTATTCTCTACCGATCGTGAGTACTTAGCGTGTCGTAATTCTCTTTCGAGTAATACGATAATTTACTAGACGTATTCTTCCGAAATACGCTAGATGCTTTAATTCACCCCTCACTAGGATCACACCTAGGTTTCGTTATTCCTAATATCACCTTTAAACCCTCCATATTAATTCCTCACATACATTAGCAGTGATGTTGTTCAACAACTATCTAAATATGTACTATTTTCCAAGTAATACACACTAAATAGGCACAGTCGACTGAGATTTCTTCAATCAACCACAATGAAAAGGTAGTTGAATAAGTAGAGAAAAAGCAAAGGCGAATCTATATTAAACGTAGTATAAAATCATCCTCCAATAGGTTCCATCAAACCCTAGATTAGAAGTTTAGCTACTGATATTCATAGTAATAAATTTTCAAGTATTTTGAATAAACAAATTACAATGAAAAAATGAAGTAATGAAGAACTCGATGATTCTCTCCTCCAAAATTTGTTCCAAGTGATGTTCCTACCTCCGGTCAACAAAATTCCTCTAAAAATTATGTTTAATGACTATATATATATATGTATGTGAAAAAACCTAGACGAAATAACCAAGTTCAAAACCAAATAAGAGACAAAATAGGCTTTAATAAGATGTATACACCCCATCGCGCTATAGACTGCGTGGTGCGAGCTCTGCTGCACGGTGAACCTCGCTACAACAATGGCGTCACAAGTTTTAATGGGAGAAGAATCCCTCGCCTTGCCTGCTTCTGCTTTGTTCCCTGTCTTTTGCTTCAATTTTCATTTTTGATTTGCTTTGCCCAACTTTCCCTTGAAGCTCGTTGATTTTGAGTTTAAAACCTTCCTTCTTTACTCCTTGTGTCTGAAAAATGCATGCATTCATTTAAATACATATAATATACTTCCAAAATATTTTATTTTCTCATGATTTCATCTCTAATATACCTACACATAAAATAAATTCAATTAAACACAAATATAGTATAGTTTAGCATTAAAAGACCAAAATATAAGGTAATTAATGCACTAAAAACATAGAATTATAGCCAAACATTCCTACTGCATGCTTAAACGTTGCTCGTCCTCGAGCAAACAAATTACAATTAATAGATACAATCTTTTAAAGCAATTCTCCTAACTCATCACACCAAAAATCTTTAAAATAGACTAAGCTCATGAGTGTAACATCTTCACCTCAAAATTTAGCTCACAAGTACGCTGCATTATTCACAACTTACTCACTTACTCTAACATAGAGATCAATGACGTTACCTTTTCTTCATGAATAATGTACCCTCACACAACAAAAAAGCTTAGTTCCATGCACTACAAAACATAAGAACATAGGAACTCAAGGGAGGTCAAGTTCACACACTCTGCGAAATAACATTCATATGCCACAAAAAATCACCATATGCTTGCCCGTAATGTACCACTCTACTAATCGAGCACATTCGATCTAGGATCAAGTAGGACTTTAATTGGTAATAATGTAGTCCGCTAGTCGGGTAGGATACATTTGGATATAACAGTGACTATATCTCCCTAAGCATTTTCATACAGATACTTTGACATTCAAACCCCACACTTATGTCAAACCATATCTCCACCTTTACATCAATGTATATTAACTTCATACTTCTTTAAGTGCAATTACTTCAAGAGTTTACTATCAAGGAATATTTTTTACATCAATACAACTATATATATATATATATATATATATATATATATATATATATATATATATATATATATATATATATATATATATATATATATATATATATATATATATATATTCTCTTTTTCTTTTTCAATTCACATGGCTCTTGCTTTTTCAAAATAGTACACCTTTTTCCTTAGTACATTAGTTCCACTCAGGAGTCAAGCCAACCACCCCACACTTTAACTTTTACAAAATTTATAGCAATTCAAGTGCTCATGAGAGGTTAAAAGGTTCAAATAGATAGTTAATTCAAATATGCTTACAGGCTCAAAGGGGTTAACTACTATACATAATAATTAGGCGGGTAAAATATACATATCTGGATCAATAAAGAAATGCCTATATCATTTCCATGATTGAACAAAACTACTATTTCGCTTTGCAAAAATACGGGACAAGTTCTAGGCATTGAATGCAATGCATAAAATAACACTCAAACCTCACACACACATGTCACATAACTCACTTAAGATTGGATTCATCAAGACACTCTAGTCAAAGTAGTTAATCAAATTTAAGGTACTCATACAAGAGTTAAAAGTTGATCCTAAGCATCAGAACCAAAGTATTCGCTATTCTCAAGGAATAACAAAGTAAGAGATATAGCTTCAATTCAATTCATCTCACCATGGCTCCTACTCTAAAAAAAATAAAACTACCTACACCCGGTTCAAACAAATTTTTTCGAAAAGAACCGCGACACAAAGAAAAACTATGGGAAAATTACTACTCCACCTACAAAGAAAATGTTTTTGTCCTTTTTTCTTTAGACTTATATCCCTCAAGAAAATTGTTTAGGAGATCCATCGTTGGGAAAAGTCTATTTTTTTTACATTTTTATTATTAAAAACAAAAATTAATTATTGTATCTGATATCTATGAGTCACACTCCAACCTTAATCCATGCAATGTCCTCATTGCATATATAAGTTCACAAAAAAAAAAAAAACAAGTAGGGTGGTATGAAAAACTCCATGATCAGCCAGTTGATACCCAATTTTCTCTATGTATTTTATACTCAAAATACTTTCAAAATACTATGTGTATGCATGTAGAAGCATTCCTGAAGGTTTTTGTATTTTTCCCAAAATTTTAAAGATTTTTAAATCCAATTTATGGCCTATTTTGCACTATAAAATCCAATAATTAATCCTAAAACTTGTCAATTTGGTAAATAATTTCTTTTATCCTCACATTTACAAAAATGTATAATTTACATGATTTTTTGCATAGTTTTACAAGTCCATTCGGTATTTTTAAACTAATATTACATGAATTTTCTCGATTTAATAGCATTTTTAATCACAAAATCATTCCCAATATTTTTTAAGTTAATACTTACATATTTTCTATTGAATTCAGTATTTTTAATTTGATTTGAAACATCTTTTACTATTTTTTATAAATTCAAAATGAGAAAAGTGGCTATTTCAATTGTTGCCCATTTTACTTTAAACTATAGCCTGATTTGCACCCCAATCCACCCCCTAATTAAACGACCCAATTTCGTTTCCTACCCGACCTAGACCCAATTAAACGAACTCGCCGGGACTCTATTTTAAATCGTGGCCGTCGATTGTTTTAATTAACGATCCAAGTTGGTCCTTCTTTAATTAAACCCACAACCAACCCTAACCCCCTCATTTTTCACTGCACCAGTCGCCTTTGAATCCCCTTCTTCTCTCAAACTCTCTCAACTCCTCCCCAAATCCCTAGCCTCCTTTCACCAGTTTCCGCCTCATCTCATCGGAAACCATGGCATCTCAGGTCCTAGATGGCCTGTACTCACCCCCACGTGCCCTTATACTCCTGATACGTGAAGTTCCAAGGTCCGACCTTGAAGACCCTAGCTCAGAATCCCTCCTATTCAGGTTCTATGACCATATTCGGCTCATCTCCGGCGTGTCCTAGCCTTGCAAGTTCATCTCCGGAGCCTTGCGAGTTCATCTCCGACTCGGACCAGCCCTTTCCAGGCCGTTCTCGTATTTCTACGGTTTCTCTGAAACCCTAAGCTATTTTCGAGGTTTTCTCTTTTCTCTCTAGATCTACTTTAGATCCGTGCTATTTTCAAGATTTTCAAAGTAGTTCTTACATCTTTTCCGATTTTTTGCTTTCAAAACTGTTCGTCTTCTCGAACCTAGGGTTTCCTTATTTTTACTTGTTCTACTATGATTTCTTACATTATTTTGCTTTACTATAACTCCTAATTGTTTTATTATGGTTTATGTGTATTTTTTTAGCTGTATTTTTCTCCTAGGGTTTCTAGTGATTTCCTTTACTATGTTTGCTTCCATGAAATTTCTGTGTTCTTTGGGTTTTTCTGAGTTTATTTTACCTGATTTTCTATGCTTTCGTGTTTGCATTTAAGTTGTGGGGGAAAACCCTAGATTTTGGAGGTTTTCAAGCATTTGTGTACAAATGTTTTGCTTCTTGTGTTGCTTCTTGTTTGATTTCAAAAACCCTAATCGCTAAATTCATCTCATGTTCTTTGATTCTTGCTAAGCTTAGCAAGAACTTTTTATTTCTCTCATAGCTATGTTCTTCTACTTTTGATTGCATGACTACTTTGCTCCATTTAATTCTAGCCTCTGCATGTTTAAGTTTAGGCATCCTTTATAGTCAGACATTTTCCTCTCATAATAACCCTAATTTTTGGGGATTGATTTCAGACCACCATTATGTGAGCCTATTTGAATTCTTCCTTGTCCAATTTGGACTAATTTTCTGACTTAATTCATTATTAAGTTCGAATCTTTAATTCCTTAATTTACTATGTGATTGTTGATTTTATTCTTACCTTATTTACCTAAACCGTGTATTTTCAAAAACTTCTCTTATGTATTTATCCTTTGTTACACAATGTGTTCTTAATTTTATTTCCTTAAATAAAAACTCTGCCCTCTCCTATTCAAATTCGAACTCTTTAATTAAAGGAGTTCCCTTTCCTTGATTGATTATGATTGATACTGAATTACTTCTTGCCTTGCTTACCTACTTGTTTTCAACTATAAATACTTCACCCCTTTTCTTTAAACGACACGAACAATGGAGTTAAAAAAACACGCACACACACTCAAAGCTCTCTTTTCTTTACTATTACTTGTGCTACTGTTCTGGCTAGCCTGGTGAAAGCCAAGGTTATACTTTGGAATCTCTCTTTCTTTTTTCAAGTGTTTGCTGAAGATTCTCTGGCTATTTTCTTGCTTTGTTTGTTCTGCTGTTTGAAAGTTGCAACTAGTATGTCTCCATAAGTTAAACATTCTCCACAACTATGTGATTCCTTCTCCTTTTTACATGTCCCTCACTATATGTTTAGTTTTCTTGCATTATGTAATCGTATTTTAGTCAGCTATGTTCTTTCTTCATGTTTCTGCACCTTTAAGTTCTGATACGCGTTCTTTTCCTTGATGTTTTGTTTTTTCTATACATGCTTTTCATTTGAACCCCTTCCCTTTGACCCTTTTTTGTGTGAGTACTATTCTAGGTTAAGGTAGCATCACATTGCTACCCATGACCTGAGACCAAGTTCTCTTGGACCTTTACTAAAATCAGTCACATTCCCTTCTTACCCTTTATGTGTTGAACCTTAACTAGGGTCTGGAAGTGTAGTAATCACCCCCAGGCCCCTGTCTGACTTCTAAAGTCTGCTCTTTATCTATTTAAACCAAGCGGAGGGTCTTGGGTATGCCAGTCTTACCCATGGCTGGGTATGACCACCCTTTGCTTTGGTTTCCCTAGCCCCCTCACCTTACACTTATTCTTAGTTTTTTAAGTTCTGCCCCCCTTTGGTAATCCATGCTTTGGGGCCCTATAGTACTTGGATGCCTAAGGGCTGGTAATTCCACACAATGCACTACTCTGTTACAACATTCAATCTTTAGAGTGTAAGCATTTCCTAGGTTCCATAAAACCCTTGGAACTTTGAAACACTGTAAGAGAAGGCATTGAAATCTGGAATCCGGATTTGGTGAAACATATATGTTGGATGTTGTAGGTTGCATTGAGCCTCCTCGGGTCTGACATTAGTTTTGATGTACTTATTTCAGTCTATTGCTTTCAAATTTTGTAATAACTATGTAATAAATCTCGGGGAAAATATTAGTAAAGGGTGTGGGATGGGTTTATGTTCCCTGCATAAGTCAAAGGGTAAAAATCCTGCCTATAGGTCTTTTATGCTTTCAATTATCTAGAAATCATGCCTATAGTATGTTCTAATTCTTAACATCATCTAGTTACCATGCCTATAGGTTTAATACTTATGCGTCACTCAGATAACATGCATATAGGGTTTAATGTTTAATCACGTTGCAAATCATTAGAGATCCTGCATATAGTACTTTAACATCCGCCTAATTAATTGCATATAGAAGCCATGTTCATAGGAAATGCATATGCCTTAGGAAAACTGTAGGGTAACTGAACTCTCGTTGATTTACCAACTCTCTAACAGGCTTTAAAATTCAATAGACATCATGCCTGTAGGATTCCGTCTCAACTTGTCTGATTCATTTTAAGCAGTAACAGTCCATTAACTAGCCTTTAATGTCCTAATGTAATGTTTTTAATAAAACTCTTGTAAACAGTATGCTTTAAACTCTTTTAATCTGCATATTTTAAACATTTTACCTATATGTTTTACTTAGTCCCTGAAATTGTCTTTTAAAAACAGTCCTGTAACTCACTCTTTTCTTAAGACATTCCCGCCTCTAAAAAAAATCTTTCATAACTCTTCTTCATTTTCCCTACTCAAACAGTCTGCTGATTTTAAATTCATTTACGAATTTACTGCAGTATTTACCTTCTTTTAACTTCTTCTGCATTAATATCTTTATAATAAACAAACAGACCCGAGGGGCTCGATGTAGACTTTTTATCCAACTTTATGATTTAAACTTATTCGTCCGCCTCTTCATTTCTTTAATTAAAGACCAAACTAGTATATGCAAGTCATGTTAAACTAATCACTGTTGTGATCTACGGGGTTTTGTATGAGCCTTTGAGTGTTCGCTTTGTTCCCTACTAATTTGATATTTGTTTTGATTAACACCCTAGTATTTTATCCCTTCAAAACTCCACATATGCGTCTATCCCATTTTTATCCGTTTTAGGATTAGAAGTCCAAATACCCCGGGACTGATAGGTCGGGACGGGTATTAGCACGCAATAAGTAAACGAGACCAATCACATTTAAATACCTTAACGGGGTGAGAAGGGTAGAATATGGAGATGATGACGGTGCGCAAATACCTCGTGTGAGAATGATTGCTGGGTATTGCACCGAATGATCCATATTATAGTTAAACCTAGGACCCCTTTTCTTTGCTTTATTTAAATTAATGTTTTCTTCAAACAAAGCTCTCTTTTCGCTTGTGCCTTTCTTCTTTCAAAACTATCAATTTGTTTATATTTCTTATCTGTAAACTACTCCTACTTTTCTTAAAGTCACAACTGAGAAATGCCGGGAACCACACTAGTGGATCTTGAGTGTGCCTAACACCTTCCCCTCGAGATAATCTCAAGCCATTACCCGAACTCTGATTTTCTTTCAAATCATTATTCCTTTCTTTAAAAAGTGTCCTAATGCACTATAATTATTAGGTGGCGACTCTCCAAATCCATGACCCAAATTCCCCAAAAGGGGGATAAAAGAGTCATTCCATCCATAATGTCGTAAATCTGATTTCTCCTTGGAAAAAAGACAGCATGACGACTCTACTGGGGAATTTCTTTAGGCTTTTACCATTACATGCTACTTGTGACTTTATTATCTCTTTAATTGCATTTACTTACTATCTTTATTTCCTCTATTATGAAACTGACTTGGGTCTTCATGTTTTTCTTTCCTTTTAATTTCTGTTTTTTTATTATTGCAATCATGTTGTAATTTTCAAGCATTAATTGTAATCTTTATGAACGTGAAAATACTTGCAATTTGCTTCATTATTGTAATTGCTAAGTTCATCATTTTGAAGACAGGGAAATAAGCTAAGACATAGGATTTTTAGCCGAATCAAAGGATATCAGTTGGGTAAGTTCCCTAAGCGTAATTACTTGGTTTTAAGATAATTTTTCCATTTTTTAATCATGGTATTAGTGGGGGTTAAGGAAGAAACAAATTGGGGATTAGGGCTTGAGTTTAAGAGGCATTTAAATGGAGATTTGAGCGGTTATTTGGACTCTGATTTTAGTGTTCTTGATGTGTATAGACTCGTGGGGAGATAAAGAATCTATTGGTGTAAAAATTATTGAATTCCAATATGTGGGCCCAAGAGTTTGGTTTTGGTAATTCTGAGAGTTGTGCCCTTTATTGATTGTTTTCTCTTGCGCTTCATTCCCTTAGCATATTTTGACTCCCTCGTTCTGATTTTGGATAGATTCGATGGGCGTGGAGGTCAATTCGAGGGGAAAAATAATCGCAAGCTATAGATTTAGCAGGTTCAAGGTAAGTAATGATTGTAAATAATATTCTGAGGGTTTGAAACCCCAGATTTGCATGTCGTAGTGCTATATTGATGTGAGGCACACGCTTGATGAATAGCGTGGGGTCGTGCACTATTGAGGATTGTGACTTGGCCCGTCCCGATTGATGATTCTATCATGTATTTGGTTTAACACTATTTGCTATCATTATTATTTGGGTTGAATGTCATATTTGGGCCTAGTGCCGACTATATGAACCCTTCGGGGCTTTTTATTGATATTTCCGTACTATTTTGATTTTAAACTTGAACGCAGTCATGTTATTTACCTCTGTTTTCATACTCAGCCATGTTTGATCAATCTTAAGACTTTAATGATAATTTAAATGATGCTTTGACTGAGAAACACTGTATTACTATTGCCTAAGGGATTTGTGAGGATTTTTTATTGGGTAAGGCTGAGTGCTTATGTTGTGAGGTAACACTGATATTGATTTGAGGCCGAGGGCCTGAGATAAGTACTCCACAAGGTGGCTTGATTGATATGAAGCTAAGGGCCTAGTTTTGATGCCACGAGATTGATGGTTATTGCGCTTGGGCTGCAGGGTTGGTATTGTTCTGAGATATTGCCGAGGGCATATTTGTTGTTACTGTGCCCAAGGGGCGGATTTCAATGTGGTTACTTTTCCTTAACTGCCTGTTAACTACTTGTTTACTTGCTGAAAAAGGATTTCACTTAACTTTTCACTGGTTTACTGTTATTAAATGGTTTTACTGCTTTATTGTAGAATGTCTTGTTCCTTACGTGCTTTCTTACTTTCAGTCGTTATTTATATTTGTTACTCACTGAGTTGGAGTATTCACTTTACTCCCTGCACCCTATGTGCAGATTCAAGCATAGATGGTTCTGCTCTTGACTGTTGATCCCTCCCGCTTTAGGCAGACGTTCAAAGTTTTCGAGGTAGCTATTGGCATCTGTAGTCCGGTGTTTCTACTCCTTTATCGCTTTTATTTCCTTTCATACATTTGTACTAGTTTATGGATTTAGCAGAATTTTATTATGACTTATAGATACTCATGACTAGTGACACCCTTGTTAGGGCTGTGTATGGGTGTTCTTCCGTGTATTTATGTTATTATCAGTTATTTTGGATTTTTTTTTATCATGTTTAGACTGTTCTTAATTCTTAACTGCTAATAATTAGAAAATGGGAGGCGTCGGCTGGCATTATCTTCACGAGAGGCGCCATCACGATTGGGTCCAGGTTTAGAGTCGTGACAAGTTGGTATCAGAGTCTAGGTTACAAAGATATGACGAGTCATGAGTAGGTTAAGTAGAGTCAGGCGGATCAGTACGGAGATGTCTGTATTTATCCTCAAAAGGCCGTAGAACCTTTAGGAAAAACTTCATATTCTTGAAATTCCTGTCGTGCGAACTTGTTGATCCTAGTACTAAACTTCTGTTATTCTATTCTCTCATAGATGGTGAGGACACGGGCTACCGATCAGGATGGATGACCACCAGTACCACCAACTGTGGCCACCAGAGTCCGAGGACACGATCGTGGTCGTGGTAGGGGCAGAGCAGCAAGGGCTGCACTTGCAAATCCACCAGCTGCCCTAGTTTTGGACCAGGTTCCCAGCTGTGGACGCTCCAGCAACACCAGCTCATGCACCAATTGTGCCTATTATGATTCCAAGTCTTGAGGAGGCCTTGTCACATATCTTATTAGTTTGCACTGTCCTAGCTCAGGTGGTTTCAACTACTAGAGCCGCAGCTACTTCTCAGGCCAGGGGAGGCAATCAGCCTCCCGCCATGCGCACACCTGAGCAGGTCATGCAGGGACTTCAGATGCCGGGGTCGCATCTAACCCAGCCGAATGCAGCTATTCAAGACTATGTAGATCCTGTCATGCCGGAGGATGAGAAATGTAGGTTGGAGAGGTTTGGTAGATTGCAGCCTCAAACCTTGGGTGGCGCAGAGGGTGAGGATGCCCATGCTCTTTGGATAAGTGTCAGAGGATGCTTCGTACTGCAGGTATTCTAGAGACCTGCGGCGTCGCTTTTACCACCTATCAGTTTTTAGCCACTTACTGCAGTGGCACCCTAGGCCATGCTAGTTGGGGGTGGTGGTCTGCAAAAGTTACTGGATAGATGGACTAGACTTTGCCCTCCAATCTTCGAGGGTAAACGTCATGACGATGCTCAGGACTTTATTGAGAGGTGCAAGGACACACTGTACAACATGAGGATACTAGAGTCACATGGGGTTAACTTCACCACTTTCCAATTTTAGGGCAGGACCCGTAGATGGTGGAAGTCTTATGCTCTTAGCAGGCCAGCAAGTACTCATACCCTCACTTCGGATCAGTTCACCCAGTTGTTCTTGGACCCTCTGAGAGGGAAGAGCTGCGGTATCAGTTTAAGCATCTCGAGTAGGGTCAGATATCTGTGACAGAGTATGAGGGAAGGTTCTCTGAGTTATCTTCCCATGCACTCATGATACTTCCTACAAATTCAAAGAAAGTGCAGAGGTTTGTCTCAGGGTTGCAGCCGCCTATCCAGAACAACATGGCTCGAGAGGTGGAGATGGGTACAGGATATCACTTAGTAGTCGAGATTGCTCGTCGGATTGAGGGGTAACGCTAGAGGGGCATGGAGCAGATGCAGCAGGACAAGAGAGTGAGGTTCTTTGGAGAGTTCAGAGGTACCCCAGCCAGGGGCAGAGGTCAACATGGTACGGGTCAGCTGAGTAGGCCCCAACTCTAGCACCACCACCTCCTACCCGGGAAGCTCCAACACGTCCATAGTTTAGTGCTATGCTAGAGGGTTCTTATCGCCCACCGCTACTTAGGGTTCGTCTAGCGGGTATTCTGGTCTTCAGGGTCCTTCCAACTCTTACTTTTGTGCCATGCCGGAGAGGTAATATCGTCCACCAGCTCTTATTGCTCATCCTAGTAGTTCTGGGGGCTTTCAAGGTTAGTTTTCGGGGCAGCAGGCCACCGTACCATGTTGCTATAAGTGTGGAGATCCTAGTCACTTGAGGAAGACTTGTCCCAGGCTTCGAGGCAAGGCAGCACAGCAGGGACAGGAGGCAGTGACTCCAGCACCAGTGGCCCAGCCATCTAAAGGTGGATGGTATGCTAGTAAAGGCCTCTCCAGGGATGGAGGCCAGGCGGGTATAGGGCAGCCCACTCTTGCTCAGTGCGTTAGAGGCCAGTCAGCCAGTGCTCCAGCCAGATTTTATGCCCTTCCAGCTAGGAAATATGTATTGGTCTCAGATGCCATCATCACATGTATTACTTTAGTCAACAATAGGGATTCTTCGTTATTATTTGATCCATCATCTACTTATTCATATGTATCATCTCTATTTGCTCGTTTTCTGGTTATCTCTCCTGAGCCTTTGGGTGTTCCTGTTCATGGATTCACTCCAGTTGGTGATTATGTGGTTCTGGACCAGATCTACCTGTATTTTGTGGTTACTTTCTGTGGTTACGATACTATGGTAGATCTTTTATTGCTTGATATGATCAATTTTGAGGTCATCCTGGGTATGGACTGGTTATCTCCCTATCACGCAGTCCTTGATATCCATGCCAAGACTATTTCACTAGCAATGACAGGATTGCCGAGATTGGAGTGGAAGGGTTCCACAGTTGATACGCCTAGCAGGGTTTTTTCCTTTCTGAAGGCTCAGCACATGGTTGATAAAGGGTGTTTGTCTTATCTAGCTTATGTTCGACACACCGCAACAGAGTCTCAGACGACTGATTCAGTGGCAGTAGTTTGAGAGTTCACTGATGGTTTCCTTCTAATCTCTCAGGCATGCCTCCGGATCGTGATATTGATTTCTGCATTGATTTGGCTCCAGGCACTCAGCCTATATCTATCCCGCCGTACCGTTTGGCTCCTAAGGAGCTAAAGGAGTTGAAGGAGAAGTTGGAGGAGTTATCACTAAAGGTCTTTGTTAGGCCCAGTGTATCGCCTTTTGGTGCACCAATGCTATTTGTGAAAAAGAAAGATGGGACTATGCAGATGTGCATTGATTACCGCCAGTTGAACAAAGTCACCATCAAGAACAAGTATCCGTTGCCGCGTATTGATGATTTGTTTGAACAAATACAGGGTGCTAGGGTGTTCTCTAAGATTGACTTGCGGTCAGGGTATCATTAGCTGAAGATTCGGGATTCAGATGTTCTGAAGACTGCATTCAGGACTATATATGGCCACTATGAGTTTTTGGTGTTGTTCTTTGGGTTGGCGAATGCTCCAAACGACAATTATTGACTTGATCAATAGGGTGTTCAGGCCTTTTATTGATTCTTTTGTTATCGTCTTCATTGACGACATCTTAATATACTCACGTAGCCTGGGGGAGCACGAGAAGCATTTGAGAGTAGTGTTTCAGACCTTGCGAGAGCAGAAGCTATATGCCAAGTTCTCAAAGTGTGAGTTCTGGCTAGAGTCAGTGGCATTCTTGGGGCATGTTGTGTCAGGAGAGGGTATTAAAGTGGATCCCAAGAAGATTGAGGCAATTCAAAGTTGGCCACGTCCTACTTCAGTGACCGAGATTAGGAATTTCCTGGGGTTAGCAGAATACTATCAGCGGTTTGTGTAAGGATTTTAATCTATTGCTTCACCCTTGACCATATTGACCCAGAAGGGTGTCCCATTTCATTGTTCTGATGAGTGCGAGGAGAGCTTTCTGAAGCTCAAAACGGCTTTGACCATAGCACCGATTCTTGTATTGCCTTCCAGTTCAGGGATATATACCATGTATTGTGACGCTTCTCACGTTGGCTTGGGATGTATTTTGATGCAGAAGGGGTGAGTTATTGCTTATGCTTCACGTCAGCTGAAGATTCATGAGAAGAACTACCCAGTGCACGATCTAGAGTTGGCAGCGATTGTTCATGTTCTGAAGATATGGAGGCATTATTTGTATGGGGTTTCATGTGAGGTTTACACCGAGCATCGCACTTCGCAGCACCTGTTCAAGCAGAGGGACCTTAATTTGAGGCAGCGCAGGTGGTTTGAGTTACTAAATGATTATGACATTACCATTTTGTATCATCCAGGTAAGGCGAATGTGGTCGCAGACGCCTTGAGCAGAAAGGCAGAGAGTATGGGTGGTTTTGCATTCATTCCTGCTGAGGAGAGACCATTGGCTTTGGACATTCAGTCCTTGGCTAACAGAATTGTGAGGTTGGATATTTCAGAGCCCAGGCGAGTTCTAGCATGTGTGGTTGCTCAGTCTTTGTTGTTAGGGCAGATTAAGGCCCGACAGTTCGATGTCCACATTTGACAGCCCTCATAGAGACGGTACTTCAGGGAGGTGCCAAGGAGGTTACTATTGGCGAAGATGGAGTGTTACGACTTCAGGGCTGTATATGTGTTCCTAATGTGGATGGCTTGCGGGGGAGAATATTAGAAGAGGCCCACAGTTCGAGGTACTCCATTCATCCGGGTGCCACGAATATGTATCGTGACTTGAGACAACATTACTGGTGGCAGAGGATGAAAAAGGACATTGTTGAGTATGTATCTATATGTTTAAATTGCCAGCAGGTCAAGTATGAGAACCAAAGGCGAGGTGGCATACTTCACCAGATGCCCATTCCAGATTAGAAGTGGGATCGCATCACTATGGACTTCGTGGTTGCGTTGCTGTAGACTTTACGGAAGGTTGATTCAGTATGGGTTATTGTGGATAGGTTGACCAAGTCGGCCCATTTCATTCCAGTGGCAACTACTGACACAGTGGAGAGATATGCCCAAATTTATATTTGGGAGATAGTCCGGTTGCACGGGGTACCAGATTCCATTATATCAGACCGAGGCCCTGAGTTCACTTCCCATTTTTGGAGAGTCGTTCAGAGTGGTTTGGGCACCAGTGTAGATCTTAGCACAACATTTCAGCCTCAGATCGACGGGCAGTCGAAGCGAATAGTTCACATTTTAGAGGATATGCTTAGAGCATGTGTCATTGACTTTGGAGGGCACTGGGATCGGTTCTTGTCCTTGGCGGAGTTTGCATATAATAGCTATCAGTCCAGTATAGAGATGGCCCCTTATGAGGCATTTTATAGCCGGCGTTGTCATTCTGCTATAGGGTGGTTTGATCCTGGTGAGGCTAAGTTACTTGGTACAAATTTGGCAAATAAAGTTGATTCAAGATAGGCTCCGCACAACCCAGTCCAGGCAGAAGTGTTATGCGGATCAGAAGGCGCGTGATGTATCCTTTATGATTGGCGAGAAGGTTCTTTTGAATGTCTTTCCAATGAAGGGTATTATGAGGATTGGGAAGAAGGGAAAGTTGAGCCCAAGGTATATTGGTCCCCTTTAGGTGTTGAGGCGAGTTGGAGAGGTTGCCTATGAGCTTGCATTACCTCCCAGTTTATCAGGAGTTCATCCAGTTTTCCATCTATCGATGATTTAGAAGTATCATGCTGACTACTCTCATGTGTTGGATTTCAGTACCATTCAGTTAGATGAGAGCTTGGGCTATGAGGAGGAGCCAGTTGCCATTGTTGATAGAAAGGACCGCCAGTTGAAGTCCAAGAGGATTTTTACGGTAAGGGTCCAGTGGAGGGGCCAACCGGTTGAGGAGGCGACCTGGGAGTCCGAGGAGGACATGTGGAGCCAATATCCCAACTTATTCAGCAGTCCAGGTACTTTTCTATGTCCGTTCGAGGATGAACGTTTGTTTAAGAGGTGGAGAATGTTACGATCTGACTTGTTGTTTAACTATTTAGAACCCTGTTCCCTTAAATAAAACTTCCCATGTTTTCCTTAGCTAAATTACGACTTGCGGGGGCGATTAGTTTGGAAGTTAGAAGAGTTTTGCCTAAACTTAAAACCAATTATTTCCTTATGGTTTTCTTAAAAGGCCAAATTTGACTTCAGTCAACTTTCTTGGGAAACTGACCCAGATTCGTAATTTGATGGTCCCGAGAGGTCCTTGGGAAAATATGGGACCCAGGCGTATGCTCGGAATGAAATTTTGAGGTCCCCAGCCCGAGTACAAAATTTTTATGTAAAATTGTTAAATCGAAGTTCTAATGAATTAAAGAATCTAAGTATTCATTAAAAACCTAGGTATGCGGTTCAGATTCTGGTTCCGAAACTTGGTAAAAGTCCGAAATATCAATTAAGACCTACCCGTAAAATTTGGTGTCACTCCGAGTAGTTTACGGGCGTATTGACCCGTTGGAAGGGAGTTAAGAACTTGAAGTTAATTAAGTTGATTCTATTGGTTTTGGGGTTGGATTCCTTGATTTAGCATTGTTTTGAGTGCTTCAAGGATTTGACTTGGTCTGCCTCGTGATTTCAGACTTGTCGGTATGTTCGGGCGGGACTCCGAAGCCCCGAGCATCAAATGGTCGAGGTTCGAGCGAAGTTGGAATTTGAAAAGTAACCATTCCTGTTGCTTCTGTCATAACCGCTACTGCGGCTCTTGGACCGCAGAAGCGAGACTGCAGAAGCGGAGCGTGGGCAGCCTTGGGAAAATTGCAGAAGCGATTCTCAGACCGCAAAAGTGGTCCAGCACCAGCAGCTTCTGGACCTCAAAAGCGGTTTCTCTAGCCTGGGCCAGGAACGCAAAAGCGGCCCAAAACCGCAGAAGCGGTGGCTGCAAATGCACTATTCCTTCTGCAAAAGCGAAAAGGACTGGGTAGAGGGGAGTTCATTTAATTCGAGCCCCAAGTCACTTCTCTCATTTCTCATTCAATTTTGGGGTGATTTTGCAGATTTCATAGAGGGAACTTCAACACAACATCACATGGTAAGTTATCCCCACACATTCTTGCTTAAATACATAAACATTAGTTAGATTTAACACCAATAATCAATTAAAATTATGGGTTAGAGCTAGACCTAGGGTTTTGATAAAAATTAAGATTTGACCACCTAATTAACTATGTAATGAACTCAAAATCACATATTAGTAATCGTTAGGTTAGAGAGAGTAATTTCCTTCGAAAAATCTCGAAATCGGGGCACGTAGGCCTGGGGTCGAAATTTAGGAAACTTGCGGGAAAGGTTGAGAAATCACTTAAATTAGTTATAATTCAACTTGTAAACACTTATTGACAAGTTATTGCTCTATTTAACTAGTTAGTTGCTCGTTCAGCTTCAAATTGAGGTTGGAGCCTATTCTTATTATCGAAAGAGAGCTTCGGAGCGAGGTGAGTCTCCTTTCTAACCTTGTGAGAGGGAAATATCACCATATGATTAATGAAATGTATAATTATTGCTAAATGTGGGAGCTACGTACGCACAAGGTGACAAGCGTCCATGCGTAGCTATTACCATATTCATTGTCCAGGTAGTTTAGGACCCACATCATGCCATATCTACAAATATCTATATTTCATCATGCTAATGTGATCGCCTAGGATATATTAAAGTCTAGAAGGAAAATGAAAGTAAACTTGTATACTTGTTGAATGCTTGTATGGCATAATTTAATATGTATTGCCTTCGTGTGCATTCTTGATGCTTGCTTGTTATTTATGGATCCCTCGGTATGGATAGATGCATCTATAGGCGCGTCGTCGACCCTCGGCAAGTGCACATTTCATCATGTTGGTTCGGGCCGTCGCCTTGGTATAATGTGCGCATGATTATTATATTAAAACTTGTACTCACACTACTTGTTATTATACAATGAACATGAAATTGTAAATCATGATATTGTAATGACGTGACTTATCTCTCTTGACTTAAACATGTTAATACTAGTAGCTTCCATGCTTATAAATACTCTCACATATTATTTGACCTTAGTAAGTATCAAGTCGACCTCTCGTCTCTACTTATTCGAGGTTAGGCGGGATATTTACTAGGTACATGATGTTTATGTACTCATGCTATGCTTCCCTACTTAAATGTACAGGATCTGAGGTAGGTGGATCTTGTTACTATAAGAGCGCGCATCAGTGAGATATCTTGGACTTCTACGGCGAGCTGCCTCCTTTCATTGACGATCTGCAGCCGTGGAAGTTATCTCTATACTTCTGTTCTATTGTCTATCCTGATTCAGACAGTAGGATAGTATATTATTCTTTTGTATATCCTCTACTAGTTGCCCGTAGCTGTGACACCGGGTTCTGCACATACTTTAGTAGACTAGTTTTGGGTTGTAACATTATACCTCTACATCGACTACCGTATCGGGTTTTGGAAACCTCTTTTAGGATGATTAGTCCCTTCTTAAATATGTTGATGTTGTTAAACTTAGAAATGTTTCCGCAATTGGCTTGCTCGGCAAGGTCGTTGGATGCCATAATGACCTGTTATGGAAATGGGTCGTGACATCTTTCTAGAGGTTCAATCATTACATGGTACCAAATGACTCAGAAATTTCTTAAATATTACATGCAAAACATTTAAAATGAAGCAAGAAGTCAATAATTTTGTACAAACAGACACTGAATTTGTATACCAAGCATAAGAACGATTAAAATCAATGCTAAGAAAATGCCCACACCATGGTATCCAAGATCATGAAATTTCATATATTTTTTATCATGGTCTTAAACCCTCTGCTAGAAATGTTATTGATGCAGCATCAGGAGGATCCATAATGAGCAAAACTACTACAGAAGCCATGCAATTGCTAAATGAAATTTCAGAAAATGCTGTTCAATGGACCTCTGACATAATGATTGTTAAGAAAGCAACATGAGTCAATCAGGTTGAAGCTTGGAATTAGCACAACAAATTGCAACTCTAACCCAAAAAGTTGAGGAATTTCATGTAAGTGCTCAATCATCATCCCAACTTGAGAATTGTGATATTTGTAAAGGTATCATCTGAATCATGAATGTCAATCTTTAACGCAAAATGAGGAACAAGTAAATGTGATTGATTATAGAAATAATTACTCCTTTGGTAGTCCTATGGCACAAAAACATCCAGAATTTCAGTGGAGTAATCCTAATGGTGCTGAAAATCCTCAAAGTTCTTTTTAATCAGAAGCACTAGGTATAGGGACCACCTGGTTTTTGAAAAACAAAATAGAGGGCAACAAAATTTTCAATAATATCAGTAGCAACCTCAAAGAGCTCATCAACAAAGCCTTGAAGACCTGATGTACAAATTCATTAAAGCTACTGACGAGAAGGTTGAAAGTCAACATTTAGCTATTAAGAATTTGGAAATTCAGGTAAGCCAATTAGCAACCCTCATGTTTGAACAAATAAAAGGTTCTATACCAAGAAACACTGAGAAAAATCCAAAGGAACACCTCAAATCCATCTCTCTGCGGTTAGGTAACACTCTTAATGATCTATATGCAGATAGACAAGGAAAACCACAAGAAATAGAACAGGTAAATGAAGGTGAGAATAAAAGTAACTCTGAACTTCTAAAAGAACAAAAAGATAAAGGAAAAAAGGTACAAAAAAAATGAATTGATAAAAAATCCTCACTCTATACCTATCCCTTTTCACCAAAAAATAAATAGAGAAAATCTTGACAAACAATTTTCAAAGTTTTTAGATATTTTAAATCAACTTTATATTAACATACCTTTCACAAACGTTTTGACACAAATTCCTTTATTTGCTAAATTTCTCAAAGAAATTTTGTCAAGTAAAAGTAAATTGGAAAAAGTTTCAGTTGTTAAGATTAAAGAGAAATTTAGTGATATACTTCAAAATAAGCTTCCACAGAAACTTAGCAATCCAAGGACTTTTACAATTCCATGTACTGTGGGAGGTGCTCACTTTGAAAAAGCATTAGGTGATTCATGTGCTTCAATAAATCTAATGTCTTTCTCAATTTTTAGGAAATTAGAACTTGGTGAAATGAAAGATACTTGTGTGTCTCTTCAGTTAGCTGATCAAAGTACTAAAAGGCCCAAAGGAATAATTGAAAATGTC
The DNA here is from genome assembly GCA_034376525.1 of Nicotiana benthamiana. Classification (NCBI taxonomy): domain Eukaryota; kingdom Viridiplantae; phylum Streptophyta; class Magnoliopsida; order Solanales; family Solanaceae; genus Nicotiana; species Nicotiana benthamiana. The sequence continues at coordinate 97,610,221 of CM067340.1, read as the reverse complement.
CTCGTTAGAGTAGATAAATTTGTATTCCCAGTAGATTTTATAGTACTTGAAATAGAAGAAAATACTGAGGTATCATTAATTTTAGGTAGACCGTTTCTCGCAACAGGAAGAGCGATCATTGATGTTCATCAAGAACAATTAATACTGCAAATTGATGAGGAGAGAGTAATTTTTTATATGCAGAAAATGATGAAATATCCTGGGAATGAGTCATCATCATTTTTTTTTCAAATTGACTTACTAGGCGGCCTTGTATATGAATTTAAGGATAATCAACTAATTTCTGATTCATTGAAAAGATGCTTAGTTAGGTCAGGTACCACAAGTGATGAAAATCCCACGATCAGAGAGAAGCTAAAACATTGGAAAAGGAATCAGAAAATGAGAAAATCTCACAAGAAGAAATTCAATCAAAAATTAAACTCAAAAATCTTCCTTTTTATTTAAATTATGTGTTTCTTGATTATTTCCAGTAATGTAATCATTTCATCTTCTTTGACTCCAGAACAGGAATACTAACTGATAGACGTCTTGAGGAAACATAAAATATCTTTAGGATCCTCATGGAAGAAAATTACAAACCAATAATCCAATCACAAAGGAGATTGAATCCATCAATGCAAGAAGTTGTCAAGAAAGAAGTGGTAAAACTTCTAGCGGCAGGTATCTTTTATGCAATATCCGATAACCCTTGGGTAAGTCTTGTACATGTAATACCAAAGAAAGGAGGTATGACCGTAACAAAAAATGAAAACAATGAACTCATAACTACTAGAACAGTCACTGGATGGAGAGTCTGCATTGATTCTAGACGACTTAATGATGCCACGAGGAAGAATCATTTTCCTTTGCCTTTTATTGACCAAATGCTTGAAAGAATTGCAGGCCATAGTTTTTATTATTTTCTTGACGGATATTCTGGGTATAATCTTATACCAAATCCTCCAGAAGATCAGGAGAAAACCACATTCACATGCCCCAAAGGTACGTATCCTTACAGAAGAATGCCATTTGGACTATGTAACGCTCCTGCTACATTTCAGTGTTGCATGTTGGCAATTTACTTAGATATGAATGAAAAGTTTCTTGAAATTTTCATGGATGATTTCACACTTTTTGGTAAGACATTTGAAGATTGTCTCTATCATTTAACTTTGGTGCTTAAAAGATATGAAGAGACAAATCTAGTTATTAACTGGGAAAAGTGTCACTTTATGGTAAAAGATGAAATTGTTTTAGGACATAAAATACTGCTAAAGGAATAGAAGTTGATAAAGCTAAAATTGATCTTATAGCATGTTTAATCCCTCCCACCACTGTTAAACGTATTAGAAGTTTCTAAAGGCATGCGGGTTTTTATAGAAGGTTTATAAAAGTCTTTTAAAAAATTTCAAAACCTCTGACTAACCTACTGATGAAAGATGTAAAACTTGAATTTTCAGATGATTGCAGAAAAGCATCTGAGTTTCTCAAAGAACAATTGACTAATGCTCCAATCGTTGTCTCTCCTGAATGGAGCCAGCCATTTAAAATAATATGGATGCAAGTGATATAGCAGTAGGAGCAATATTGGGACAAAAGAAATATAAGATCTTTAGACCTATATACTATGCCGGAAGAACCCTCAATGAAGCTCAAATGAATTACGCAACTACCGAGAAAGAGTTATTGGCAGTAGTATTTGCGTTTGACAAATTTCATTCTTATTTGTTAGGAACGAAGGATACTGTGTTCGCCGATCATCCAGCCTTAAAGTATTTATTAGCACAGAAAGACACTAGACCTAGATTGCTAAGATAGATACTCTTTTTGCAAGAATTTGATCTCGAAATAAAAGATAGACAAGGTTCAGAAAATCAGGTAGCTGATTATTTTTCACGTTCAGAGAATCCTCCTATTGTAATACTAGATATACAAGAGGAATTTCCAGGTGAGCATATCTTTTCTGTCGCAATTTTTGTAAATACACCTCCTTGGTTTGATGATATTGCCAACTATTTAGCGAGAGGGTGGATTCCAAAATATTTTTTTATGATCAAAGAAAAAAACTTTAAAAAGAGGTAAGACATTATTACTGGGAAGATCCTTATTTGTTTAAATTTTGTGCTGATGACATAATCAGGAGATGTGTACCTAAAACAGAAATGAACAATATTTTAAGTCATTGCCATGATGGAGCTGTAGGAGGACACTGTGGCGGAAGAAAGACAACAGCTAAAGTACTTGAAGTTGGATTTTTCTAGCCTACTCTATTCAAAGATGCAAGGAATTATGTCGCCGCTTGCGATAAATGCCAGAGAATCAGTAACATTTCAAAAAGGGACGAAATCCCTCTTAACTCTATTTACGTGTGTGAAATTTTTTATGTTTGGGGCATTGATTTTATGGGTCTACTTCAAACGGCTGTGAATATATTTTAGTTGATGTTGACTATATTTCAAAATGGGTAGAAGCAATTGCTACTAGAAAAAAATATGCCCATATTGTTTGTACTTTTCTCAAGAAAAATATTTTTTCTAGATTTAGAACTCCATGAGTTATCAGAAGCGATCAAGGAACTCATTTTATAAATAGAAAATTTGCTAGTTTATTATTAAAATATGGAGTAACTTATAAAACGGGAACTCCATATCATGCTCAAACAAGCGGGCAGGTAGAAGTTTTCAATAGAGAATTAAAATGAATTTTAGAAAAAAATAGTTGGTTCTTCTCGAAAATATTGGTCGTTAAAAGTGGATGATGTGTTGTGGGCATACAAAACTGCTTATAAAACTCCCATAGGCACATCTCCTTATAGACTAGTTTTTTGAAAAGCTTGTCATTTACCTATAGAGTTACAGCATAAAGCATATTAGGCTATAAAATTGTTGAATCTAAACTTACTAGATGCAGGTAAAAATCGTCTATTGCAGCTTGCTGAGTTGGAAGAGTTCCGACTTATTGCATATAAAAAAGCTAAATTGCACAAGGAAAAGATAAAAAATGGAATGACAAGCTCATCCGCCATAAAGTTTTTAAAGTGGGAGATCATGTTCTGTTGTACAATAGCCGATTGAGATTATTCCCAGAGAAATTTAAGTCATGATGGACAGGACCATATATAGTAACAGAAGTGACCCCTTATGGTGCCATTGAAATAAAACATCCAAATGGGGGAGAAAATTTCAAAGTAAACGGTCATCGTTTGAAGCCTTATATCAGCAGATTCTTCGACAAACAGGCTTCAACAATCCTTTTTGCCCAATATTTCCTTTTTAAAGTGAGTATTACTAGTAATATATAATATTTCCTTTTTAGTAAATATATATAATAAAATTAGTTTTTTCCCTTGCATAAAAAAAGTAAAAAAATAATAAAAAAATAATAATAATTGCATGTTTGTATTATATTATATATGTGTGTGCATGTGTATGTAGTATGTATTAATATATTTTGCTATGATAAAGAAGCACTCTCATGATTGAGACAATGACAGTTTTCTCCTATTATAAAAATGAACATTTTCTTTACAATACTCTTGTCTTTATTATATGATAGAAAACTTGAGAAGCCAAAGAAAAAATGAGGCCGAAATTGAAAAAAATCAGGGAAATTCCTTTATCTCCTTTTTCTTTTAATTTATTTTTCATGAGGACATGAAATTATTTAAGCTTGGAGGTAGATAAATATGTTTGTTTCTTTTATGTTTTTTGTTTCGGTTAAATACAAAAAAATATATACTTTACAACTGAAAAATGTGTTTTTACTAAAATTATAAAATTTTAAAAATAAAATAACTAAAAAATTATTTAGTTGCCTTATTCTTAAGGCAACTTTTTCATACACTTCCATGGATTGCTTGTTCAGTTCTTTTTCATGGTCGTAATATTTTGAGCTGAATATTTTTTTAGAACTTTTAGTTATTTTAACTTGTTTTGGTTAATAAGTTGTATAAACTTGATTTAACTTGAACCGCATGAGATTTAGAAAAGATGAATTTGATTAAGTACCATTCACGGGTTATATGATCACTTTTACAAGCTCATACTTATTGGTGATTGAAATTATAGTTTTTATCAGCCCAAGTGTATTGTGTTGTTAACTTATATTGTGTAGTTCTCATGCGTACCTGGAAATCTAGAACTTACCTTGAATGTGGATTGAGGTTAAATTTTAGGTTGATCTTTGAGTTAAGAAATGAACATAGGCCTTCTTTGTTGAGCCATAACCTAAATTAACCTAACTTAATGATTTTTATCCCTAGTTAGCCAGTTGAGCCTAAATAAATTATCTCTTATTTTGTTGATCACCAAGCTTTAACCCTTAGCATGTGTGTTGTTATGACTTGTTCTTTGTTCACCTAATTCCCTTTTGGGAACTTTAAGAGTTGATATGAATGTAAAAATCTAGGGGTTAGGTGTAATACTAAAAATAATTGGTCAAATAATAATTTTTTTAATTTGTCAATCTTTTGAGATGTTGCATGAGAACTAAAAAAGATAGTTTCTTCTAAAAGTCGTAAAAAAAGGAGGGAGAGGATAGCAACAAAGAAATGTCGGCATCTCCATCCAAAAAATTAGAAAGTGATGAAACAAAATAGAGGTAATTCTTTAAATCAGAGCAAAGACAGTTGTGCTTTAGTGATAAAATAAAGCATAGTGCTGTCACGACCCTAGGTCACCAATCGTGAACCTGTCATGACGGCACCCAGTCATCACGACTAGGTAAGCCTGACACATCGCGAAAATTCAACAATCCTTACGAAAAACGATAAATAAAACATAAATAATATAAGAAAATGTATAGAGTGCCTCCTAGCACTTACACTTCGACTCAAAATAATGTAAAAACCTCCAAGACCCGGAAACCCACGGGCAATGCATGCTAAGAGTAAAATATAACATATGGCTCTAACATCCAGGAGTGTCTACAACAAGTGAGTACATGAATGAAACTACTAGCTAAAGGTAGAATAGAAGGTGACTCTTCGGCTCTACGGACACGGCAGATGCATACCTCTAATCTCCAAGTGTAGGTCCGAGATCTCTAATAACGTGCCTGATAAGTATTACCTGGATCAGCACAACAAAAGTGTGCGGAAGCGTAGCATGAGTACACCACAGCAGTACTCAGTAAGTGCCAAGCCTAATCTCGGTGGAGTAGTGACGAGGAAGGTCGAGGCCCTACTGAGACGAACATAGGAAATAATGTTAGAATAAATGAACAGTAGATAATGAAGTAAATCTCAAATACCTAGCAAGACAGTATTTAAAATAGAATGGCAACAAGAACAGATTACGAACACAAGAATATCACTCAAAAGTTAAGATCCCGCATGGAGCTCCGGGAATTGAACCCGCAGTCCATTTATACAAAAATTGAAGGATCTCCCGGGAATCGAACCCGTAGTCCATCATATAAAAATTAGAGGATCTCCGGGAATTGAACCTGCAGTCCTTCCTAACAATAACAGAGGTTCTCCGAAAATTGAACCTGCAGTCCATCATATCATTGTCAGAGGATCTCCCGGGAATCGAACCCGTAGTCCATCATATCAATAACAGAGGATCTCCGGGAATTGAACCCGTATTCCTTCATACCAATAACAGAGGATCCGGGAATTGAACCGGGAGTCCGTCATATCAATATTAGAGGATCTCCCGGGAATCGAACTCGTAGTCCAGCATACCAATAATAAAGGATCTCCTGGGAATCGAACCCGTAGTACCAAAAGTAAATACACCACAACAAATCCATATTTAACGGAAAGGAAACCAAATGCGAACAACAAGTAAAGTCGAGAATCTAACATGCTTCAAGAGAAAGACAAATATGGCAATTTAGTCAAATAGAGCAAATAAACCACTAGCATGCTTTCCAAGGAATGACAGATATTTCAATTCAGTCAAATAGAGCAAATAAGTTACTAACATGCTTTCCAAAAGTCAAAACAAGTGAAGTTTCATTTTTAACAATTTAATATGGGAAGAAAACACAGTCTAAATAATCCAAGTAAGGTGAATTTCCAACAGCTAGAACAAGTACATGCCCGTCACCTCGCTCACAAGGATGTTAAACAATGACAAATATATCCTAAGGGGTGATGTCCTCTACACAAGGTTAGACAAGCCACTTACCTCGAATGGTACAAAAACGCTAAGAAACAATGCCCTTGCCACGAGTATCCGACACCAAGTGGCCCAAATCTATTCAAACCAATTACATATTGTAAATACCATCGCAAGTAACTAATTACACTGTTAAAATTAAAGCTAAGGCACGAAAATATGTGAAATAACCAAAATGCCCTCAAGCCAACCATCTCGGAATCGAATAATTTTTGACATTTTCAGAAACCGTGTACTCCCACGAGTCTAACCATATAAAAATCTCCCAAATGGGAGGTCAAGTACCCCTTCAAATCATCAAAGCTAGGTCTAAGAACTTTTGCCCAATTTTTATTCAAAATCCGAAATTAAAGCTTGAATTCGAGATTAGGTTAATGGGTAATAATCATAAGGGAGTGAGGAATTGTTACCCAATGTTTGCCTCTGAATATCCCTCGACAAAGCTCCCAAAATCGAGCTCTTTAGCTTGAGTTTGATAAAAATGGAAGAACTCTCATTTTGGAGAAGTTTATTACTGCCTAGGCATTTGTTCAATACGATCGCATAAGGAGTGATGCGATCGCGTAGAGTAAAAATTGAAGGCCTGGAAAATGACTTATGCAAATGTAGAGGAGGTCATGCATTTGCAGAGAAAGGGGAGGTGAAGCTATGCGATCATATAGAAGGATTTTGGCCCTGAGGTCCAGCTCCTAATATCTACAATGCGAACGCATGAAGAGTAGTGCGATCACAGAGAAGGAGAAAGGATAACTATGCGATCGCATAAAATGACCTGCGATTACATTGAAGGAAAAATAGGCGCCTCACCAACTGCACAATGCGATCGCATGGGTGGGCTGCGATCGTATAGAAGAAAGGTCTGCAACAGATATAGCAGCAAATCTGCAACTGTTCTTCAAAAAAAATGCCCCGTTGGGAATTCGAAACACACCCGAGGACCCCGGGACCTCAACCAAACCTACGAATATATCCCATAAAATCATTCAAACTTGTACCAATCCATAAACCACCCATAACAAAGCCGGAAACTCGAATTAATCAATGATTTGAACTTAAAAACTTCAAAACTTAACCAAACTCTCTTTCGATTCAAAACCTAACCATAACATGTTCGATTGACTTGAAATTTTGCACGCACGTCCCAAATGACATGACGGTGCTAAAGAAACTATCGGAATCCCGTTCCGACCGTCGGATAAAAAATTCACTATCAGACTGGAAATTTTAAAATTCTAACTTTCAGCGTTTCTAGCCTAAATGAGGTACGGATATCCATAATATATTTCGAACACGCTCCCAACCCCGAAATCACCTAACGGAGCTAGTGAAACAATCGGATTTCCATTACGAGGTCATCTTCCTAATGCTCTGATTACGGACCATTTTCCAACACTTAAGCTCTCATTTAGGGACTAAGTGTCCCAAAACACTCTGAATTCTATTACCGAACATACCGGCAACAAACCAAAATAGCAGAAATGAACTTAGGGGAAGCAGTTAATGGGGGAATATGGCATATATTTCGAAGACGACCGGCCGGATCGTCACATCCTCCTACACCTAAACATTCATTTGTCCTCGAACGAGCATAGAGAACATACCTGAAGTAGCAAAAAGAGGAGGGTATTGGATGTGCATATCCCACTCGGTCTCCCAACTCACCTCCTTGGCGGGCTGACCCTGCCACTGAACCTTCACTGAAGGTATATCCTTTGACCTGACCTTTCGAACCTGCCTATTCAATATTGCCACTGGCTCTTCAATATAGGACAGATCATTGTCCAACTAGACTGAAATGAACTCCAACACGTAAGACGGGTCACCATGATACCTGAAGCATCGAAACATGAAATTTTGGATGAACCCGCGCCAAACTGGGAGGTAAAGCAAGCTCATAAACAACCTTCCCAACCTGCTTCAAAATCTCAAATGGACCAATGAACCTCGTGCTCAACTTCCCTTTCTTTATAATCTCATGACGCCTTTCATAGGCGAGACCCGAAGCAAAACCCGCTCACCAACCATAAAAGAAACATCACAAAACTTCCGGTCTGCATAACTCTTTTGTCTGGACTGGGCCGCATGGAGCCTGTCCTGAATCACCTAAACCTTCTCAACCGCATCCTGAACCAAATCAGTGCCCAATAACTTGGTCTCACCCGGCTCGAACCAACCCATCGGGGATCTGCATCTCCTACCATATAAGGCCTCATAAGGCGCCATCTAAATACTGGACTAATAACTATTGTTGTACGCAAACTCAGCCAGTGGCAAGAACTGATCCCAAGACCCTCTAAAATCAATCGCACACGCACGAAGCATATCCTCAACAATCTGAATAGTGTGCTCGGACTGTCCGTGTGTCTGAGGGTGAAAAGATGTACTCATGGTCACCTGGATACCAAACGCTTACTGGACGGCTCTCCAAAATCGTGATGTAAACACTGAACCCCTATCAGAGATGATAGAAACTGGAATTCCATGCAGACGGACAATCTCCCTAATATAAATCCCTGCTAACCGCTCTGCTGAGTATGAAGTACACACTGGAATGAAATGAGCAGACTTGGTTAGCCAATCCACAACAACCCAAATATAATCAAACTTCCTCGCTGTTAGAGAGAGACCAGTCAAAAAGTCCATAGTGATATTCTCCCATTGCCACTCCGGATTCTCCATCTGCTATAGTAACCCTCCCGGTCTCTGATGCTCAGCCTTCACCTGCTGAGCGTTGAGACATCTAACTACAAACTCTACGATGTCCTACTTCATCCGCCTCCACCAGTAATGCTGCCTTAGATCCTGATACATCTTCGCGGCACCCGGGTGGATGGAGTACAGCGAGCTATGGGCCTCAGTCAATATCAACTCCTGAATATCATCAACATCGGACACACAGATTCACCCCTGCATCCTCAACACCCCGTCATATCCTTAGTATCTCCATGCTAAAATGTGTCGCAGAGGACAAGCAAATGAGGGTCATCATACTGCCGCTCCCTAATACGATCAAACAATGAAGACCGAGAAACCACACAGGCTAGAACCCTCCGAAAGGTCCAATCTCACGAATTGACTAGCTAGGCTTGTACATCCATCGCCATAAGTCTCTCTGAAGCTGGTAAATATGCCAAACTACACAAACTCTCCGCCCGCCGACTCAAGGAATCGGCTACCACATTGGCCTTTCCCGGGTAATAAAGGATAGTAATATCATAGTCCTTCAGTAGCTCCAACCATCTCCTCTGGCGCAAGTTCAGATCCTTTTTCTTGAGCAAGTGCTGCAAACTTTGATGATCTGTGTAAATCTCACAAGGCACGCCGTACAAATAATGATGCCAGATCTTCAAGGCGTGAACAATAGCAGCTACCTCAAGGTTATGGACAGGATTGTTCTTCTCATGCACCTTCAACTGTCTGGACGCGTAGGCAATTACCCTACCATCCTGCATCAATACCTCTCCAAGTCCAACTCGCGAGGAATCACAATAAATCGTATAGGATCCCGAACTAGTAGGCAAAATTAGAATAGGGGTTGAAGTCAAAGCCTCCTTGAGCTTTTGGAAGCTCGCCTCACACTCGTTCGACCACTGAAAAGGAGCACCCTTCTGGGTCAATCTAGTCATAGAGGCTGCAATTGACGAGAACCCCTCCACAAAATGACGGTAAATACCCTGCTAGGCCAAGAAAACTACGGATCTCTATAGCTGAGGAAGGCCTAGGCCAACTCTGCAAGACCTCCACCTTCTTCAGATCCACCCGAATTCCCTCACTCAATATCACGTTGCCTAGGAATGCCACAGAACTCAACCAGAACTCACATTTTGAGAACTTTGCATATAATTTCTTTTCTCTCATGGGTCTGAAGCACTGTTCTCAGGTGCTGCTCATCATCTTCCCGGATCTGGGAGTATACAAGAATATCATCTATGAGAACAATGACAAATGAGTCGAGATAGGGCCTGAATACACTGTGCATAAAATTCATAAAAGATGTTGGGGCGTTGGTCAGCCCAAATGACATGACAAGGAACTCGTAATGACCATACCTAGTCCTTAAAGAAGTCTTCGGGATATCCGGTTCCCGAATCTTTAGCTGGTGATAACCTGAGTGTAAATCAATCTTAGAAAACACATGTGTGCCCTGAAGCTGGTCGAATAGATCATCAATACGAGGCAAAGGATATCGGCTTTTCACTGTAACTTTATTCAACTGACGATAATCGATACACATGCGCATAAAAACCATCCTTTTTCTTAACAAACAAGATAGGAGCACCCCATGGTGAACTGGGTGGAATAAAACCCTTATCAAGTAATTCCTGTGGCCGAACCTTCAACTACACAAGAAGCCATACGGTAAGGAAGAATAGATATGGGCTGAGTGCTCGGCAACAAATCAATACCAAAACCGATGTCGCGATCGGGTGGCATGCCCAGAAGATCAGCCGGGAACACATCGGGGAAATCACATACTACTAGAACAGAGTCAATAGAAGGGGTATCAGCACTGACATCTCGGACAAAGGCTAAATACGCGGCGCACCCCTCTTCAACCATACGTTGAGCTTTAAGAAAGGATATAACTCTACTGGGAGTGTGATCAAAAGTACCACTCCACTCAATACGAGGAATACCTGGCATAGCCAGTGTCACGGTCTTAGCGTGACAATCAAGAATAGCATAATGGGGCGACAACCAGTCCATGCCTAAGATAATATCAAAATCAACCATATCAAGTAATAAAAGATCTTCCCTGGTCTCAAAACTACGAATAGTAACCAAACACGACCAATATATGCGGTCCACAACAAGGGAATCTCCCACAAGAGTAGAAACATAAACATGAGAGCTCAAGGTCTCTCGGACTGTACCCACATGTAGAGCAAAATAAGATGACACATAAGAATAAGTAGAGCCTGGATCGAATAGAACCGATGCCTCTCTATGACTAACCAAAATAATACATGTGATAATAGAATCGGATGCGACAACCTCGGCACGATCAAGAATGGCATAAACAATAGCTCGGCCCCTACCTCGAGGGTGACCTCTATCTCCCTGATCCCCGCCTCTGGCTGGCTAGGCAGGTGGGGTGGTAGCTAGAGCTGGAACAATGGCATGCTGACCCTGTGGAGCATGCTAATGTTGTGGAGTCTGGAAAGGCTCACCCCTCCCACATCTAGGGCACTCTCTAACCAAGTGGCGGGAATCCCCGCACTCATAACAAGCTTTGGGAGGGTGCAGTCGCTATGACTTACTAGACCCACCCCTCCTAGACTGACCTCTGGAGGTACCTTGCGCAGGAGGCACGCTAGAAACCGGTGGTGCATAATAAGGCTCCTGAGATCTAGGAGGAGCTGGAGTACTGCTGGATGAAGGAAGAGCTGAGTGAACTGGGTGACCCTTAAAGCCCCTACCATGACGTCCTTCTCCTGAAGTACGGGTACCAGAGAAATGACCAGACTCTTGAGACCTCTTGGCCTCCCTCTCCTCCCGCTCTCTGGCATACATAGCCTCTATCCTCCTGGCAATACTCATCACCTGCTGATAGGGTATATCAATCTCCTACTCTCGCGCCATGCCAGACCTGATGGAAGTAATAAGACCCTCTATAAACCTGTGAACCCTCTCACGAATAGTAGCCACCAAAGCAGGCGCATGCCTGGCCAACCTAGTATAACAGATGGCATACTCAGAGACAGTCATTGGGCCCTGACAAAAGTGCTCATTCTCCGCGCGCCATGCATCTCGGAGGCTCTAGGGAACAAACTCCCTCTGAAATATATCTGAAAACTGAGTTCAAGTCAAAGGTGCGCCACCAGTTGTAGGCGGCTCCCCTAAGCTGGAAAGCTTCAAAGGAAGTCTCACTCGAAGCAGTAATACCCATGGTGCGAAAATCCGGTGACAATCCTCCAACCCCCCCCCCCCCCAAAGCATCATCTGTAGCTAGTCCACTGAAAATAGGAGGGTCATACTTCTTGAACCGCTCCAATCTACGCTGCTCATCCTCCTAAGCAGGTGCCCCATCCTCGGGCTGAACCAACACTGTAGGCTCGATAGGAATAATATCTGGAATCGGCGCCATGTGCACCCTTTTCTCTAGAATGTGGGCTGTGGGAGTCTGGGCTCCTCCCCCGGCATAGGACGTAGCTGCAGGTGGTGCAAGCAACCCATCATGTGACAACGTGGTATACATGCCCATAAACTACGCCAATGCCTCCTAAACAGCTGGAGTAGTGGTGGTTGTGGGCGTCTCTGGTGCCTGAGTCCCGACTTGGTATGCTGGTAGCACCTTAGCGGCTGCTTGCGCAGGTGCTCTAGCTGCAACCCGCACACGTCCACGACCCCTAACCTGGCCCCTGCCTCTAGCGGCTGCAGGAGAGGGTGCAGGTGCCTGATCGTCCCGGGTCATGCGTGTCTTCACAATCTGTGAGATAATAGAAGACAGAAGTTTAGAATCGAGGTCAAAAACATATCATGACAAGAGTTCAAATGAAGTGAAGATTTTTCCTAAACAGTTACATAGCCTCCTATAGATAAGTACAAACGTCTCCGTACCGATCATCGAGACTCTAAATAACCGGCCTGTGTTCACCAACTTGTCACGACCCTAGTTCACCAATCCTGAACCTATCATGACATCACCTAGTCTTTGTGACTAGGTAAGCCTGACACATCGCGGGAATTCTACAATCCTTACGAAAAATGATAAATAAAACATAAATAGCATAAGAAAATGTGTAGAGTACCACCTGGCACATACACTTCGACTCAAAATAATGTAAAATCCTCCAAGACCCGTAAACCCACGGGCAACACAGGCTAAGAGTAAAATATAAAATGCGGCTCTAATATCCAGGAGCGTCTACAACAAGTGAGTACATGAATGAAACTAGTAGCTAAAGGTAGAATAGAAGGAGACTCTTAGGCTCTGCGGAAGCGGTAGATGCATACCTCAAATCTTCAAGTGTAGCTCCGAGATCTCTAAAAATGCACCCGACCAGTAGTACCCAGATCTGCAAAACAAAAGAGTGCGAAACAGTAGCATGAGTATACCACAGCGATACTCAGTAAGTGCCAAGTCTAACCTCGGTGGAGTAGTGACGAGGAAGGTCAAGGCCCTATGGAGACGAACATAAGAAATAATGTAAGAATAAATAAACACTAGATAATGGAGTAAATCCCGAATATCTAGCAAGACATTAATTAAAACAGAAGGCTACAAGTACAGATTACGAACACAAGAAAATCACTCAAAAGTCAGGATTCCACATAGAGCTCTGGGAATTGAACCCGCTGTCCATTTATTCCAATATTGGAGGATCTCGCAGGAATCAAACCCATAGTCCATCATATCAACAACAGAGGATCTCCGGGAATTGAACCCGCAGTCCTTCATACCAATAACAGAGTATCTCCGGGAATTAAACCCGCAGTCCATCATATCAATATCAGAGGATCTCCGGAGAATCAAACATGTAGTCATTCATATCAATAACAGAGGATCTCCAGGAATTGAACCCGCAATCCTTCATACCAATAACAGAGGATCTCCGGGAATTGACCCTGCAGTCCGTCATATCAATATCCGAGGATCTCCCGAGAATTGAACGCGTAGTCCATCATACCAATAACAGGGGATCTCCTGGGAATCGAACTCGTAGTCCCAAAAGTAAATACACCACAACAAGTTAATATTTAATGGAAAGGAAACCAAATGCGAACAACAAGTAAAGTTGAGAATCTAACATGCTTCACAAGAAAGAAAAATATGGCAATTTAGTCAAATAGAGCAAATAAATCACTAGCATGCTTTGCACGGAATGACAGATATTTCACTTTAGTCAAATAGAGCAAATAAGTTAATAACATGCTTTCCCTAAGTCAAAACAAGTGAAGTTTCATTTTTAACAATTTAATATGGGAAGAAAACACAGTCTAAATAAGCCAAGTAAGGCGAATTTCCAGAAACTAGCACAAGTACAGCCCGTCACCTCGCGCACAAGGATTTTAAATAATGACAAAGATATCCTAAGGGGAGAGGTCCCCCACACAAGGTTAGACAAGCCACTTACGTCGAATTGGTACAAAACCACCAAGAAACAATGCCCTTGCCACAAGTATTCGACTTCGAGTGGCCCAAATCTATTCAAACCAATTATATATTGTAAATAACATTGCAAGTAACTAATCACACAGTTAAAATTAAAACTAAGGCGCAAAAATAGGTTAAATGAACAAAATTCCCCTCAGGCCAATGTCTCGGAATCAAATAATTTTTACATTTTCAGAAACCCCGTACACTTACGAGTCTAAACATATAAAAATATCCCAACTGGGAGGTCAAGTACCCCTTCAAATCATCAAATTTAGGTCGAAGAACTTTACCCCAATTTTTATTCAAAATTCGAAATTAAAGCTTGAATTCGAGATTAGATTAGTGGGTAATAATCATAAGGAAGTAAGGAATCATTACCTAATGTTTGCCTATATATATGCCTCGAAACATCTCCCAAAACCGAGCTCTCTAGCTTGAGTTTGATAAAAAATGGAAGAACTCTCGTTTCTGAAAATTTTATAACTGCCCAGGCATTTGTTCAATGCGGTCGCATAAGGAGTGACGCGATTGCGTAGAGTAAAAATTAAAGGCCTAGAAAATGACTTATGTGAATGCAGATGAGGTCATGCGATCGCAGAGAAGGGGGAGGTGAAGCTATGCAATCGCGGACTGGGCTATGCGATCGCATAGAAGGATTTTGGCCCTGATATCCAGCTCCTAATTTCTACTATGCAAACGCATGAAGAGTAGTGCGATCACGGAAAAAGATAAAGGAGAACTATGCGATCGCATACAATGACCTGTGATCGCATTGAAGGAAAAATAGGCCCCTCACCAACTGCACTATTCGATTTCATGGATGGGGTGCGATCGCATAGAAGAAAGGTCTGCAACAGATATAGCAGCAAATCCGCAATTGTTCTTCAACAAAAAATGCCACGTTGGGAATCCGAAACACACCCGAGGCCCCCTCGACCTCAACCAAATCTACGAATATATCCCATAGCATCATTCAAACTTTTACCAATCCTTAAACCACCAAAAACAGTGCCGGAAACTCGAATTAATCAATGATTTGAACTGAAAAACTTCAAAGCATTGGCCTCAACTTTTGCACGCACGTCCTAAATAACATGAAGGTGCTGCAGCAACTTCTGGAATCCCGTTCTTACCCTCGGATAAAAATTCACTATCAGATCGGAAACTTCAAAATTCTAACTTTTGGAATTTCAAGCCTAAATGAGCTACGGATATCCAAAATACATTCCGAACATGCTCCCAACCCCGAAATCACCTAATGGAGCTAACAGAACCATCGGATTTCCATTCTGAGTTTGTCTTCACACTGCTCTGATTAATGACCATTTTCCAACATTTAAGCTCTCATTTAGGGACTAAGTGTCCCAAAACACTCGGAATTCTATTATCGAACATCCCGGCAAACCAAAATAGCAGAAATGAACTTAGGGGAAGCAATTAATGGGGGAACATGACATATATTCCAATGACGACCGGCCGGGTCGTCACAAGTGCCCATAGGGAATTTAAGTCACTACTATCTATGTGTATCATACCTATCCCTAAACCTATACTACAACCTTGTAATAGTCCTACATGATCTCGACTCAAAGGCTCCTACATTAGTGGAGAATGACATGATAGTCAAGCATATGTCAATTTTCAGTAGCTTGAGGTGCTTCTTTGTTGAGAGTGAGTGAATTTTTCTATCTATACCCTTTTTTTTATTTTGATCAACATCTATATATTGTGTGACATATGGGAATATTTCTTCATTTGGTGAGACGCACAGAGGATTAGGAAATATTGTGATTTAGTTCTCAATATGTGAATATGATTACGGTTAAAAGTAGTATGAGCTTGTGAATTGGTCTTAGTTACTTCTTCTTTGGCGAGAGTTCTCATGATTCTGGTTAAATTGTTTAGATGTTATTTTTAGTTATTTTATTTGCTCAAGGACGAGCAAAATTCTATGTGTGGGAGAATTTGATAAGCGCATTTTACTTGATTTTTAAACATATAACTACTTTGTAAAAATATAAAAACTATCATGTTTCTTCCATACTTTTGTCTAAATAATGCAGGAAAAGTTAAAGAAGAAAATGTCCAGGAACGAGAAAATTACAGAGGAAAAAGTAGAAAAATGGACAAGCTAAAGCATAGTAAAATATGGTGCTAAAGAAAGACGGTGTGTAAAGTGATCTTCCATGACAAAGCACAACCGACCTACAACCGGCTACAACAAACTATAACCGATCCATAACCAAATAATCTCATAAAAAGCACAATCGGCCCGGCTACAATAAACTATAACCGATCCATAACTAAAGAAGCTCATAACCAAGCATACCAAGGCACAACCAGCCATGAAAAGTTCATAACTAGAAGATAATTGAAATTTTTGTCATGGCTTGGCTATAAAATGAGGTATCAATCGTGAAATGGATGGAGGAGAAGAAATCGTAGAAGTGAAATATTGAGCAAAAAGCTTTTCCTTTCTCTTTGTTCTTCAGTTTTATTTAATTTTCATCTGTTAATGTAACGACCCGAGCGGTTGTTTAGATCCCTAGCATGTCGTTCAGCAGTCTGAGGCCATTAGAAGCTTCATTTCAGGTGTTATAACTTGTTTGCGTGGTCGGAATTGAAATTCAGGAAGATTAGAGTTAAATTTAAACAAAAATTTCCATTTCAAAAGCTTTAAGTTGAAAGAATGAATAGGATTGGATTTTTGAGTAAATGACCTCGGAATCAAGATCTGAAGGTTCCAGCAGGTTCGTATGATGATTTTGGACTAGGTCATATGCCCGATTCGGGTTTTTGATAACCCGGGAGCGTTTTGGCGCCTATTGTGGAAGTGAAAATTTTGGAAGAAATTCCTTAAGTTTGGCTTGAAGTGCATTTCCATTTGGGATTTTGAGACTGGGAATAGCTCCGTATAGTGATTCTGGAATTGGTAGCGCTATCGGATGTGAATTCGGATGTCCGTAGGTCATTTTGAAGCCCTTTGGCTAAAGATAGAAATTTAAAGGTTTTTGAGAAGTTTGACCGAAAGTGGACTTTTTGATATCGGGGTCGGAATAGTATTCCGGAGTTGGAGTTCGTCAGTTATGTCAAATATGACTTGTGTGAAAATTTTGAAGTCAATCGGACATGATTTGATAGGTTTAAACATCGGAAGTAGAAGTTGAAAAGTTCAAAGTTCATAAAGTTTGGATTGGAGGTCGATCAATGATTTTATCATTGGTTGATATGATTTGAGGCGTTGAGCAGGTCCGCAATTTTTTTTGGGATTGGTTGGTAGGTTCGGTTGAGGTCCTGGGGGCCTCAGGTGAATTTCGGGTGGTTAACGGATCAAAAATGGATTTTTGAAGGAGGTTGAAGGATTGCTTGTGTTTTCGATTATGCGGAAATAGGACCACAGAAACGGCCCCACAGAAGTGGTTGAGGGAGACGCAGAAGCGATTGGTTCAAGGGGTCGTGGACCGCATATGCGGTCAAGGTTCCGCAGAAGCGGGACCGCATCTGCGGAAGATGGTATCGCAGAAGCAGAAAAATAGGGCGTGCAGCTGTTGCGCCCTTGCTTCTTGCCTTATCTTTCTTAGTAAATAACCCTTTCGCGCTAGGCGCTCACCTTTTTTGGCTGAGCCCAGGACCGCAGAAGCAGCTTGTGACCGCAAAAGCAGAACCGCTTAAGTGGGAAGTTTTGCAGAAGCGAAAATCGCTGGAGTAGAAGCATTATTTTAAGTCATGATTTGGCTCATTTCAGTCATATTTTCTTTGCATGGGGTCATTTTGGGGAGCAAGAAGAGATTTTTGTCATCGAGGATTAAGATATGTTATCCCTACCTATTATGAGTTAAATACATTGATTTTGTATGGATTTTTGTATGGAAATGGGTATAAAATTGAGGGTTAGAGGTAGAACTAGAAAATTAGGGTTATTGGATTTGGACCACGATTTTGAGTAGGGAATTAAGAGAAAATCATATATTTGAGTTTGTGAGTTCATGGGTAAACTTTATCTTCAAAAAATTTCGGATTCTGAGCACGTGGGGCCCGAGGGGATTTTGGTCATTTCACAAAACAGAGATGGGAAATTGTATAATTTGAATTGTTAGCAAGTATTTGAGAGTATTCTCATTAGTTTGCCATAATTGGCAAGTTTTGGAGCTATGTGCATTGGTTCGAGCTTTCGGAAAGATGTGGAGTGCCGGCTATGAGGCTTCGGAGTGAGGTGAGTCTACTTTCTAATCTTGTGAGGGGGAATCTATCCCATATGTGGGTTAAATATATTATGTGCTCCTAATTGTGGGGGCTACGTACGCATGAGGTGACGAGAGTCTGTGCGCAGCTACTACTATGCTATTGTATGGGTTGTCTACGACCCAAAAGCATGTTATACTTGGATTATTTGTGAACCCATTGACGGTTTGAATTTCTTAAATCATATTAAATTTATAAATGGACTTCAAAAAAGAAATACTTAATCTTCGTTTTCTCAAATTATTAAAAAGAATTGACCTTTTCTTGGATATTTGCTCCATATTGACTGATTGTCTGTCTCCGTATGTTTGCTTGTTATTTGTGGATCAGGCCGATTGCCTCGGTATGTATAGATGCATCTATAGGCCCTCCGTCAACCCTTGGCAAGTGTACATTTATTTCTATTAGATCGGACCGATGCCTCGGTATGATTTGTGCATGCTTGTATTGCTGCCTGGACTTATTTAAGTTGTTTTATGCCTCACTATGGCTCAAGATCATATTGTTAATAAACAAAAAATCTAACTAAATTTTCCATGAAAGAATTATATTTATTTGTTTCCTATATTATACTAGAATCATGTTTATAAAATAAGTCCACTGTTTAATATATTTATTAAGGATAAATAATCATTGGACTACTAGTGAGTGTCAAATTTGACCATCTCGTCTTTAGCCCTCCGAGATTAGGCGGGACACTCATTGGGTGCACGTTCATACTACGCTTGTTGTGCATTTTGTTGCACAGGTATATGTGACTCCAGCGGTCTGCTGGGCATAGCAGCATGGATGATTCTTGGATAGGTGAGTTGCATCATTCGAGACGGCCGCAACTTTAATAGTCCCTTCCTTTGTACTGTATTTACATTCCATAGTATTCCGGATGGAAGTTGGGTGTTATTTATCTTGTCAATAGATGCTCATGCACTTGTGACTCCGGGTTCTGGGATGGTTTAAAGTATTGTATAATTGATTAACTTTTAAATTGATTTGAAACTTTATTCTTTAAATTTTTTTTAAATAATTAAAGAAAAATCATGTATTTCAAAAGTGATTAAACGAGATTTAATTTAGCAATTGAGTTGGCTGGCCTAACAGCGGTGTACGTCCCCACCATGACCCTTAGTGAATTTTGAGTCGCATGGTATCAGAGCACTAGGTTCTTGTGAGTCTCACTAGTCATGAGCAAGTCTATTAGAGTCTCGCGGATCGGTACAATGGCGTGTGTACTTATCTTCGAGAGGCTACAGGGCTGTTAGGAGTACTTCCTTTCTTGATTTCCTTATTGTGTGGTGCAATTCCATTTAGGCTTATGCCTTTGATTCCTTCCTACTCAATCTTATGCGACGCGTCGAGAATTTGAAGAATTGAAATGGTACTACAAATGTGGTGCGGGATGATTTTTCCAGTATAGTTGATTGGACTATTATAATCACTTTATCGAAGGGTATTCTATTGTTCCGCTCAGTAACAGGGCTTCTAAGAGCCTTGAGTATAGGCACAAGTTGCCATGATGCTTATGAGTGATTATCTTCGCACTGTTGTTGTGATGGTAGGATGTTTTCCCATGTGTCGGGGCAGTGGATGAATTGAATGGAGGTTTGCTCAGCGTGTAATTAAGGGATTCAATATTTATTTTGGCAGGGGAAAAGGCAGTTGGATTAAGCATGGTTAGATATGGGCTAGTGAAAGTAATGAGACTTGGCATTTGCAAGCGTGGTGGAGCTTTCATCTATGATAGGGTGTTGTGGTCCTATTGGAATGTACCAAGTTTTCGATGCTACAATTTGCCTTTATGGCAGGGTGTTGTGAAATATTATTGGAGATACAGCAGTCAGATATCGCATGGTGCGGTGGTTTACGATCGAATCAGAAATTCTGATGTTGATGGATCGATAAGGATGACCTTTGGAAAGGTTCTAAAATTAGCAACAAGGGTGAATTAAAGTGCTGCGAAGATAGATTTTTCTTAAAGCAACAACTGAGCAACAAGTTATGAGGAAGGACATGTGAGAAGTGTCAGGCGGTGTTTAAAACTTCTATAGGGCCAAGTATGAGGAGCAAGGTCGAGTAGTCAATTAAAAAATGAGTTTCGCCAAAGTGGGAGAGTGGCGGGTGTTGCATATGGGCTTGGTAGTAGGATGACTACTTGCCTTAAGGAGAGTTTGGAATGATCGAAGAATTTCAGAGATTAGTGATTGGGGCCTACGGAGTGAACTTGAAGCATGGGCCACTATGCGGCAGAAGATTTGATATAGCGGAAATGAGATGCTTAACGTGAAAGAGGATGCAGCATAAATATGAATTGGGAGGATATTGCCGCACATTTAATTGATGTCTGCGAGGTGTGAATGGACTTGTGCAACTGGAAGGTGAGCTCGGACTCAGGATGGGCTATTGGTGTCGTAGTGAATGTAGCTCGTGTAGCGGCGTGGGAAGATGTTGGGAGGTGATTCCCCTAGATGGGTTATTCCCCATGAGAAGGTTAGCTGTCGCGTGGTTGGTGAAGCTTCTGCAAGGAATTATATTGGTTGTTCTACAAGGAGATCGGTTGTGCGAAGATAGATGATGATTCAGAATATGGAATATAGAGATTTACAGGAAGATTTCAAGAAATTTTGATAACTTATGGGGCGCGGTTATGCTAATAAGAGGTATAGAGGTCGGGCGAACTCAGGAATTGTGAAATGATGGCTTCAAGCTAAGTGGGTAAGTCCCACCACTTATGATTGGGCGGTATGGTTAACTACTTGTGTGATTTGTGGTTATTATCATATTGATGGATTATTTCAACTATGAGAATAGACCATAACTGGTAATTCAAGCAAATGAATTGTTGGAGGCATGCTATAATTGACCTTATTTATCTGATGTTCGGACTTGGAAAAAGATTCAGGATTTATGCCTCGTATAGACGCAGGTTTCAGAGGAAGTGATTCCGCCGGATGCTTCATCGAGAGAGTATTCATATGCTGTGTGATTGGTGGAGCTGATTGCATTCGGGACCAAGTTAGAGCGGGTGGCTCTCAATAATGGTCCTAGTGGATTCAAAAGCGATAAAGCGTGCTGCCTAATGATATCAAGCTTATCGGTACGGTTGAGAATCAAGCTTTTGCATCAACTTATGAGTGGAGCCTCAGAATGTTGTGTGATGTGTTGACTTGCGGTTAGCATTTGAGAGATATGAAATGGTTCGTGGGATTCGAGACAGCATGGTCTCGTGATTCTAGGTCAATCGGGATGAGTGCAGATGGAGTATGTCATATGTTGAATGACGAAGTAATATTTCTAAGGCAATCAGGGATAAATTGGAAGAAGGTAAATTGGTTAGCCATAGTTGAATTGGCACATTTGGGCTAGCTATCAGTTAATTCCGCGTGATCAAGTTATGTGTATGATTTGTTGTGGTAGGTGTGAGGCTTGTCGGCCACCTTAATTGATGTTATTCAGAAGCCTTCTTTGTTAAGTCTTGTTAAGTAGGAACGGATTCTGGAAGGGTTATGGTGGCTTGTACCACTACTTAGAGATTGGCATATTCGATAACTATGAGAATTCGCATGTATGTTGCTATAGTTCTCCTGAAGTGAGTTAGTCTATCAGTGCTTCCAAAGTTGTGATGGAAGTTGTGTCTATGGTATATCGGCACGTTGGGTGCGGTGAATGGTATGGAATTTAAAGTAAGGATCAAGGTTATAATTTTGTAATGACTATGATGTCACGAGCTCAGATTAGCAGGAAGGGAGTTTAAGTGTTTTTGGAGTAAGTTGGCATTGTCATCAGTATCACCTGAGATCGGTGTTTTGTGAGAAAGGCTTTGCGTCCTGGTTAAGGATTCTGGATCGCTTCTCAGCATTGGGGCAATCGGTGGTTTGGATTGGCAGACCCGTTAATTATTTGGGAAGGTTGTGGGAGCGTATCCCGCAGGAAAATTTTATAAGTGTGACATGTAGTCACTTGATTGATTAGAGATTTAAACCAAGTATGAGAATTTTGGTAATATCATTGATTTGAGATTTTATGCCTGGATGGGGGCATATGTTCATTGGGTCATGGACTACGGAGGTTCGCTCCATTTGTGATGGACGTTCTTGTGTGATATGAGATGATGGAAGTTAACATGGACCTTTGAAAGTTCTTTTGCGTAGTTGGGCCCGATAAGGATCGACTTGAGGTCGGTGGATGGATTTAAACGTGGAAGTGAGCCTTATGTCAGTCCAGTTGTGTTCATTTCAGTAACGCGCTCTTGATGGAAGAGTAGTCGCTGTTTTATTTCGTGGTCAGCTATTTCATGTAACGATATATTGCATCGTATAAGTTGTTAGACGGCTTGGTAACTTCTTATGTGTTGAGGTTCCGCTCAACGGTAATTTTATATGATCTGGATGGCTCTTGAGATTTAGATCATGTATTGCACCTCAGTTGTGCTTGAGATTTATAGCCTATAGCGCTATATGTGTCCTCAAGGATGGTATTATACACCTTAGCGTGTTTGGTATTTTGTTGTAATGAGAAATCTAGCTCGATATGCATCTCCTTTATTGAGTGCCATGATAATTCGAATCGGGTTGCGCGCCACAACAGTGTGACGTCGAGTCTAGTTTCCTATATGTTGTTTTTGTGTGTTTTGTTTCCTATATTCTAGGGAAAGTCCGTAGTAGTGCGGGGTTAGGTAATCCTTCCAGAGTTCAAATTCATGTTTATGTTGCGATCGGATTGGTGGCCTATTGGCACATTGTGGCATCATATAAGACTTTTGGATCGCATTCGGAGTGACTTATTGCCTGAGCAATTCGTACTGGGTGAGACGAGATTGTGGGATTTAGGATCAGTGCAATCTGATTATAATGAGTATATTAAGGAGAACATATCATTATTTTGTTCAGAATGTGATAATGTTTCCTGTCAGAAGTATAGACTCGGTGATTGGTTGACTCGACAGTTGGTTATGAATTTCGGCACATCTCATCCATCGTGGCGGTATTGTGAGAGTTATAGCAAGACTTGCGTGTGTCATGAGGTGCAATGGGAGCATCTGATTCTTTGAATTTTGGCTTAGTTGATCAGAAAATGTTATTGTGGTCCTATGAGTAAAGTGATGCAAAGTGTGTTTAGGAAAGTTATGCAATCATGTTAGGTACAGCGTCTGGTCAATGATTTGGTATTACTATGATGAAAACAAGCCTGGCATAGAATTCTGGATGTTGGAATTGGACTATAAGGCTTATTTGCTTGAATAAAAGGAAATATCTTCAGAATATATCGAGCAAATGTGCTCAACTAAGTCGTGGTAGCACGGGAAAGTGCATAAGGAGCTAAACTGTAACGACCCGAACCGTCGTCACGTGAGTTACCGTCCCGCTTTCCCGTTTTATGCTTTTAAATGTTTCAATATATGTGTTTGGAGAATTTGAAGTAATTCTGATAGAGTTCGGTTAGAAATGATACAGATAGTCTCTTTATGAGAAGGTTAGTGTGAAAAAGTCAAATGAATGTTGACTTATTAGTTAGAGGGCTCGAAATGGATCTCCGACGATTCGGCTAGTTTCGGGTGGTGATTTATGACTTAGGAGAAATCAAAATTGAATTTGAGGGTCCGGTGTAGAATTAGGCTTGAATTGGCTAAGTTTAAATTTTGGCGGATTCCGATTGATAGGTAATTTTTGATCCAGGGGTCGGAATGAAATTCTGACAGTTGCAGTAGCTTTTTTAGGTGACTTTGGATATGCGTGCAAATTTTCAGATCATTCAGACATCGTTTGGTCCAGTTTTTTATCAACATCAAGTTTCGGAAGTTTTAGTTTAACTTAGGCTTGAATCAGTGGTAATTCGATGATTTTGATGTTTATGATAGTATTTTTATCTTATCAGCAAGTTTGAATAAAGTAATAGAATATATTCTTGCGTTTGGTTGAGGTACCGAGGGCCTCGAGGTGATGTCGAATGATTAAATGGGGAATTTTGAGTATTGTTGCAGGTTTGGCACATCACTTCTAGTATTTCTGCATCTGCGGAAAAGGAGCCGCAGAATCAGTTCCGCAAATGCGGTTTAGCTATCGCAGAAGCGGACCAGGAGGGACCAGAGTGTTTCCGCAAAAGTGGATGGCGAGCCGCATCACCGGGGTCCCCAAAAGCGAAAATGGAGTCGCAGAAGCGGAAAATGGAGGTCCGCACAAGCGGAACTTTGGGTTGCAAAAGCGGAAGCCCAGGGATTTAATGAAACTGTAGAAGCGGTCCTACTAAGGTGGTTACGGGACCGCAGAAGTGAAAAAATATTCTGAAGGGTTTAATGAAACAGTGTTTGCGAATTTCAAAAGTTAAGAAAACATTTTAGACTTCGTGAAGAAGCGATTTTGGGCGATTTATCAGAGAAAATGAAGGAGCTTCATCAGGAATGAACTATTAGCCTCGGAATATGATATTTTGGTGTAAGAACGTTGATTAATCATGGAACTTCAAGGATTTAAGGGCTAAAAATGGGGGTTAGGGTCTGAAACCCAAGAGAGTTTATATGCGAGTTTTGGAGCGGTAAACGAACTCCGTTTTGATAAACTTTATATGTACGGACTCGTGGCGAGACGAGGAATTCGTTGATATGATTTTCAGAATTTTTTGAGAAGTGGGCCCGAGGCTCGGGTTTTACCAACTTTGTGAATTTTAGTACTTTTCGAGTATTCTTTATTGGGTTATGTTTCTTTAACTTGTAATAACGTATTCGTTGTGATTTTGACTAGATTCGCCGCGCGTAGAGGGATATTCAAGAGTAAAAGGCATTGCGGACCAGTCTACGGCCGGTTTGAGGTGAGTTGTTTGTATAGAATATGGCCTGAGGGTTTGAAACCCTGGTTTATCACATCGTGACGCTTTGTTAGGCTATGACTCGCACCCTATGGCAGGTGCAAAATTGTATATGATCGGGTTGTACGTCGCATCGGATTCATCTGCATTGCATTGCATCTTTGCATGATACTTGATCGATATATTTGATATTCCTTTGTTGTTAGTTCGTAGTTAAGGTGTCGGTCTGTAAGTTTTAGCTTTGCTTTGTAGCATTTCGTGGATTTCTTATCTTCAGATATTTTATATGCTTATTACTCACTGAGTCGGTAGTACTCACCCCCTACTCCCTGCACCTTGTTGCAGATTCAGTTACACCGGAGGCTTAGCTGATTCAGTCGTTGTCTCTGCAGATTATTCATTGTTGTTGAGGTAGCTTCTTAACCTTCGCAGGACCTGGCTACTCTTCCTATTTCAGTTTATTTTTAATATATATAC
This sequence comes from Nicotiana benthamiana, assembly GCA_034376525.1. Lineage (NCBI taxonomy): Eukaryota > Viridiplantae > Streptophyta > Magnoliopsida > Solanales > Solanaceae > Nicotiana > Nicotiana benthamiana. The sequence goes on along the minus strand of CM067340.1, from coordinate 97,584,499 downwards.
ATTTCTAGACTTATATATTTTTATTTAGATATTATTATCCAGATTGTTCTAGAGGCTCTAGACTCGTGACCCCAGACCTTATGGGAGTGTTTATCGGCTTTCATATCTCTCCATACTATTCTATGAATATTATTGGATTATTATTCAAAAACTATTACATTGGTTTGGGACTTAACGCTACATTGGAAGGGATTGTTGGGCAGGCTTGCCTAGCTTTAGGGTTGGGCGCCATCACGACTGGGTTTGGGTCGTGACAAGATGGTATCAGAGCCTAGGTTACTAGGCCTCACGAGTCATGAGCCGGTTTAGTAGAGTATCACGCATCGGTACGTAGACGTCCGTATCTATCCTCGGGAGGCTACATAACCTTAGGAAACACTACATTTTCTTGAAATCTTATCATGCGTCCTTGATTCAGCATAAGAGTAACTCTTGAAATTCCTTCCGTGTGAAAGTATGCACGAACGAACGCTCAGTATTTGATGTGCCTTGATGTCTTGTGATTCCCTGATTGAGGGGCAAGACGTGATCGCTTTGAGTTTAATGTTAGGCCATTCTGGCGGACTTAAGGCTGGATCTTTGCCAATGGCTTGAGCACTGAGGTGCTGATCGTGTGAGTAAGTGTTTTGAACTTAGATGTTCGGTATTGTCGCTATTAGCCGAAATTGCAGTTTGGTATCCGTTTGATGAGTATGTTAGTACTGCGAGATGCAATTATATGACTTGGTAGTGATGAAGAAGTCTACTGGATAATAGATGAACTGTCAAGTTAATCATTTCCTATTGTGGTAGGATGAGTAGCCCGATTTGTGTGTGCGTGGAGAATCTTTTCAGGTCTCCTAGTTGGGAGCGAAGTAATTAGCATGTTGCAGGTAGAGTTCAGACCCAGGAAGATTAAATGACAGTGTAAATATATGATGGTGGAAGGCAGGCTGAAATTCTGAATTGTGGCGAAGTAGGTGGGATATCTCCTGCAGAGTGTCCTTAAGTGGTATGATCCTTTGTGTATGTTATAAGATCTCACGTATAACTAAAAGGTATTTTGTATGTGCTATGATTCGAATAGGAGTAACACATGCCCATGTATTAATTTTGATAATAGAATATGTGTAATATTGAGATTAATGTTGTTGATATACATGGTGATGCTTTGTCAAGTTGTTGACGTGTTGTTAGGATGGTTTTGGTGATTCTCTGGCAGGTGAATAGGCTCAATTACAAAGGAAACTCTGCCAAAATTTTTGAAAAATTTGGGACTTAGTAAAATCTTTGTCGCCTATAGAGTGGGTTTAACTGTTGTATGAACAAATGCAAGAATTGCTAAGGAGTTAAAAATTTCTGATGATTCGTGTTTCCACAAGCTTATGAAAGAGTGAGTTTAATCTTACCATGATATTACGATAGCAATAGAGTATATGTGTTGCTATATATATGGCTTCGAGCTAAGTTAGGAAGGTTGCTGTTGTTTAGCTGAATGTATGGTTATGTACTATGTTAGTTCCAATTTGATGCATGCGTGTGGATCAGTCCTGATTGTAGAAATTGAGCCGAGGATGGCACGGCTGAAGCAAAATTTTGGCAAAGGCTATATGATGCTTCGTAGATGGATAAGGAATGTGGATAAGGAATGCTTAGTGTAAAGATAAGGAAGTCGTTTTGTTGTATCGGAATGAGATCATGTCCTGCGGTGTCAGAGTGCTGATAAGGCACGAGTGGTTCGACTCGTTAGGTCAGGTAATTTGTAGTGAGTATAAAAATGGATGACTTTTAAGAATGGTTTGATGTGTTCAAGATTCTATATGTCGCACTCAGGTGTTTTAAGGTTGAGTATGTGACCAAGTCAGTGTTTTTATTAGAATAAGTCAAGTCTTGTGGTATTTTTACGTTACTTGCGGAATTCTATGTATCAGTATCTGAGAAGCAAGGGTAGCAGACTTAAATTCGAAGGAAGTTCTTCAAAGTAGGGTACTTTAGAATGTGGTATTTTGGGAATGCTTGAGAGAGTATATAGTAACCTATTGGTGTTAGACAGTGTGGTCTTATGATCGAGTCTCGTTCGGTAAGCCTGGATTGAGGCACTATGGTGCTACAACAAGAGAGTATATCAAGTTGAAAATGAATCAGAAGGAAATCTAGACAAATGAAGTAGCTTGTTAGCGGACCGAATCATTATGGTAAAGATATGACCAATTCCTTGTTTATGTTCGAGGTAATAAGCCCTTACGGGTATTGGGCGGCAGAGCTTTTGAGCTCGGGTAGAATTCTTAGACTGGTATGGATAGAAAGATTCAGTCCTGGCAGTTTAGCTTGTGGTTAAGAAAAAGGAGATGGAGTTCTCAGGTTATCCTAGTATGGTATGGTATGTGCGGTCTGTTGTGGAGGATTGGGATTTGTGTGTGTAGTGTACGGTTCAGTTCCAAATGGGAAGTCGTTAAATTCTTAAGCAGCATGAGCAACTGCATGTGATATAAGAATTGACCCTCAGATAATTAAGGAAAGTGGTATAATTATTCTAGTAATTGACGGGAGCATACATTCAGTAAGAGGGGAAGGTGATGTAAACTGATAACACTTCGGTGGGACAGTGGCAGTTTCTTGTTGGACCGACTGCTGACATTTGAGTTTTTGATGGTACATGGAAATTTTAGAATATCCTTCATCGAATGAATGGGTACTTGATGTATAATATGTATTCTTTCGGCGGAATATGGGACCAAGTATAGTGAGTTGTGTGTTGTATGGAGTTGGAGACTGGGTGTTCTCCGATACAGTCTATTTTGCGGTTGTGGATCGTGAGTATTGGGCACCGTTTAGTGGCAATTAGGATTTGGAGGCTAGATTGGATCTTTATTTGTTGATACGATAGATTTTGGATGTGATAATGGGTGTTGACTGGTTGCCTCAATGTTTGGTTAATCTAGACTATTGTGCTATGGGCTATGCTGGAGGATGCCACAGGTTGTGTGGCAGGTGCATCGGGGGATGTTATTACGAGAGTGGGTTGCATTCCAACGACCAGCAGACGTTTGAGAAGGATTGCTTGTCTTGTTCGGGCCTTTGTGACAATGTCAGTGCAGAGGTTTTTTCCATTGATTCAGTTCCGGTATTGAGGGACATTTCGGATGCGTTCCTTGTGGTCGGGCATGTCGCTGCGAAAGATTGTGAGTTTGAGTATTTATTTGGTGTGGGGCACCGAAACATACGGCTTTGGCATGAGTTATAGTAGTGGAAGAGGAAGCTTCAAGATTCTTGGTAATGAGTTTGTTGGTAGGCTGATTGAATACGTGTTTAGCTTGAGTTGGCTTGGTTAGTCCTAAATTGTATTAATAAAGGATGGGTTGACTCGATCGTTATTGGACCTACTAGTGATCTGGCAGCTCCATGAGTTGCTTTTTTGTGCTGCGAGACATTATGATTTTGGGCAGCGGGCACATATCAGTGCGGTGCTATCTAGATTCATAGTGGAAGCTGAGTTTTGTAGCTTACAATGCTAGAAGTAGATATGATTATGCACTCAGTGTGCTTACGACAGATGCTCAGTATTTTGTTATAATGAGCAAATTCGGCTCGATATGCATCTCCCTAGGTGAGATATTTGAGTGGATCGGGTGGCACGCCGCCACAGAGTGTGTTATTTGGATCGGGTTACGCGCCGCAACAGTGTGATGTTAAGGATAGTTTTCTTATATATGTTGCTTGGTATGCCTTGATTCATGGTTTCTCAGGAAGTCCGTATTGGGAGTTTCTCGGCGAATAGCGCGTCGGTTGTGTCCTTTCAGGATTTCATGGTATGTTTCTTGCTTCACCGTGGGTGTGATGGATTGCTTGGTTTTCAGGCATTAATATGTGTGTGGCTGTCTATTTTGAGCATTATGACTCGAGGTGCTTCAGGTGTAACAGTGATTGGATAGGATCGCGCATCGTGGCGAGGCCACGTGAAGTTATGGCCTTTCAAGGAGGATTCAGGTATTATATTCCTATGATGTGAGACGGGGTCTCCACCTTGTGCTATGATTGTACTAATGAGCTTGCGAAATAGCTCTTTTGTTGAGTCAATATCGTGATTTGAGTATATTCAAGTCGTTCCTTATTGGTGCGCGTGTTATGCAAGTGTGGCTTAGGCTGGTGGTTAGGGGTCATATCACCAGAATGGTATGTAGAATTTTAGGTGATCGTTGGAGTCATTAATGAATATGAACGGATTTGGTTGCAGCTTGTTAAAAGGTTAATACCGAGGTTCAACTAGGAAATCTGTTGTGACAGTAGTCTAAAGGGAAGTGACTTCATGAATGATGATCTAAGAGATTGATAAAGTATTGCATATTCATTTATTGTTGGTAGTATACAAAAGTGTTGGAGTAAGACCTTGGTTAATAAGGGGTTTCCACCGGTATTCGGGTGTTGAGGGCAAATATTGTGAATAGAGACTATCGTTTCGAGTGTTGGATTGTGTGGTTTGTTGCATGGGTTCTCCTCGGGTTGCAGGTATGGGTTATTATCGTAGGTCCGGGCTTATTCTGAGTATAAATGTGAGGTTTTGATCTTCTATATGGTTTCGGAAGTGCAATATGGTTCTACAGTTATGGTCCAGATGGACTATGAAATTTTTTTTCTATGCTGCATTATCGGGCCTATGTGAGTTAGGGTGACGTGGGATCACCCCGAGTATATGTTTGGTAAGGACATTCAAATATTGGTTGGCTCCTAGTACAACTCTGGGCCCGCTTGAGAACGAGCGTTTGTTTAAGTTGGGAGTATGTAACGACCCAAACCTTTGTCACATGAGTTACCGCCCGTTTTCCCTATTTTATGCCTTTAAATGTTTCAATATATGTGTTTGGAGAATTTGAAGTAATTCGAATTGAGTTCGCTTAGAAATGAGACAGTTAGTCTCTTTATGAGAAGGTTAGTTTGAAAAAGTCAACCGAATGTTTACTTATGAGTGATAGGGCTCAGAATGGATTTTCGACGATTCAGCTAGTTTCGGGTGGTGATTTATGACTTAGGAGAGCAATTGGAACTAAATTTGGAGGTCCGGTGTAGAATTAAGCTTGAACTGGCTAAGTTTGAATTTTGGCGGATTCCGATTGATATGTGAGACTTTGATCCAGGAGTCGGAATAAAATTCTGACAGTTGCAATAGCTCCATTAGGTGATTTTGGATATGCATGCAAATTTTCAGATCATTCGGACATCGTTTGGTCGGGTTTATTATCAAACGCAAGTTTTGAAAGTTTTAGTTTAACTTAGGCTTGAATCAGCGGTAATTCGATGATTTTGGTGTTTATGATAGTGTTTTTATGTTACGAGCAAGTTCGAATGAAGTAATAGAACATATCTGTGCATTTGGTTGAGGTCCCGAGGGCCTCGCGGTGATGTCAGATGGTTAAACGGGGAATTTTAAGTATTGTTGCAGGTTTGGCCCCTGGCTTCTGGTATTTTCGCATCTGCGGAAAAGGAGCTGCAGAAGTGGTTCCGCATATGCGGTTTAGCTATTGCAGATGTTATCAAAGTGGGACCGGAATGTTTTCACAAAAGCGGACGGCGAGCCGCATCAGCGGGGTCCGCAAAAGCGGAAATGGAGTCGTAGAAGCGGAAATGGGAGGTCCGGAGAAGTGGAATTTTGGGCCACAAAAGCGGAAGCCCAGGGATTTAATGAGACCGCAGAAGCTGTCGAAAGGGACGCAGAAGCGGTCCCGCAAAGGCGGTTACAGGACCGCAGAAGCGAAAAATGCTGGAGGGTTAAATGAAACAGTGTTTTCGAATTTCAGGAGTTAAGAAAACATTTTAGACTTCGGGAAGAAGCGATTTTGGGCGATTTTTAAGAGAAAACGCAGGAGCTTCTTCAGGTATGAACTATTAGCCTCAGAATATGATATTTTGGTGTAAGAATGTTGGTTAATCAAAGAATTTCAAGGATATAAGGGCTAAAAATGGGGGTCAGGGCTTGAAACCCAAGAGAGTTTAAATGCGAGTTTTGGAGCGGTAAACGACTCTGTTTTTAACAAACTTTATAAATACGGACTCACGGCGAGACGAGGAATCGTTGATATGTTTTTCAAAATTTGTTGATATGTGGGCCCGGGGCTCGGTTTTTACCAACTTCTTGAATTTTAGCACTTTTTGAGTATTTTTGATTGGGTTATGTTTCTTAACCTATAATGACATATTCAATGAGATTTTGACTAGATTCGACGTGCGTAGAGGGAGATTCAAGAGGAAAAGGCATTGCGGACCAGTTTACGGCCGGTTAGAGGTGAGTAGTTTGCATAGATGATAGCCTGAGGGTTTGACACCACGGTTTATCACATCATGACGCTTTGTCAAGGTGTGAATCTCACCCCATGGCAGGTGCGAGATCGTATATAATTGGGGATTGTGACTTGGTCAATATCCAGAACTAAATATAATTTTTGGCAGCTGATACGCATCCTGTAGTGAATATATCTGGGCTTATTACCATGTTTGGGGCCTTGTGCAGATCTGTAGCATCCATCTAGGATGAATATCTTTATGATAGCATGATTTGCATAACCATTGATCTCAGCCCTATGCTTAATCACTGTTATTAAATGTTAAGTCACCTTTTACTGAATTTAAATAACTAAATTATATTCACCTTAATACTTGAAAACTGGGAAATTAGATTCAATTTGTTTTGTGACTTATATGCATACTGTGGACAGATCATGGGTCGGGTTGCACACCACAGCAGTGATATGATGATATTCCGCTTGGGCTGAAGGAGCCCCTCCGGAGTCTGTACACACCCCTAGTGAGCGTCATCGACGTTAAATTGATCAGGTTGTACGTCCCAGCGGATTCATGTGAGTTGCATTGCATCTTTGCATGATACCTGATTGATATATTAGATATTGCTTTCTTGTTAGTTCGTAGTTAAGGTGTCGGACTATTAGTTTTAGTTTTGCTTTGTGGCATTTCGTGGATTTCTTATCTTCAGACATTTTATATTCTTATTACTCACTAAGTCGCTAGTACTCACCCCTACTCCTTGCACCTTGTGTGCAGATTCAGGTACACCGGAGCCTTAGCTGATTCAGTCGTTGTCTCCGCAGATTGTTCAGAGTTGTTGACGTAGCTGCTTGACATTCGCAGGACCTGGCTACTCTTCCTATTTCAGTTTATTTTTATTATATATACATTTCCAAATTTATATATGTTTATTCAGATACTATTATCCAAATTGTTTTAGAGGCTCTAGACTCGTGCCCCAGATCTTACAGGAGTGTTTATTGGTTTTTATATCTCTCAATATTATTCTATAAATATTATTGGATTATTATTCAAAAACTATTACATTTCTCCTCAAATTTTCGGTTTGGGACTTATCGTTAAATTGGAAGCGATTGTTGGTCAGGCTTGCCTAGTTTTAGGGTTGGGCTCCATCACAACCGGGTTTGAGTCGGTACATCAACAATGATTTGAGACTACTTCGGTATAATTCTTAGCACGTTCGAGGATGCACGTATGTTTAAGTGGGAGAGAATGTAACGACCCGATCGGTCGTTTTGAGCCATAGCACGTTGTTCAGAAGTCTGAGTCTATGAGCAGCTTCATGTTATATTTATGACTTGTTCACGTGGTCGAAATTGAAATTCAGGAAGATCGGAAATGAAAATTTCCATTTCAGACGATCGGAAATTCAGTAAGATCGGTAACGACCTCAAAATAGGAATCTGAAGGTTCCAGCAGGTTCGTATGATGATTTCGGACTTGGGTGTATGCTCTTTTCGGGGTTAGGACAACCCGGGAGCATTTTGGCGCCTATTTTGGTAGTTAGCATTTTGGAAGAAATTTCTTAAGTTTGGCTTGAAGTGTGTTTTAACGTTATCAATGTTCGTTTGGGATTCTAAGACTAGGAGTAGCTCCATATGGTGATTCTGGAATTGGGAGAGCGATCTTAAGTTAATTCGGAGGTCAGTAGGTCATTTTGAAGCCCTTTTGCTAAAGTTAAAAATTTGAAGGTTCTTGAGAAGTTTGACCGGAAGTGGTCTTTTTTATATCGGGGTCGGAATCCAATTCCGCAAATTGGAGTAGGTCGGTAATGTCAAATATGACTTATGTGCAAAATTTGAAGTCAATCGGACATGATTTGATAGGTTCAAACATAAGAAGTAGAAGTTGGAAAGTTCACAGTTCATAAAGTTTGGATTGGAGGTCGATCGATGACTTTATCGTTGTTTGATGTGATTTGAGGCCTCAAGCAGGTCCGAAATGTGTTTTGGGATTGGTTGGTAGGTTTGGTTGAGGTCCCAGGGGCCTCAGGTGAATTTTGGGTGTTAATGGATCCAAAATAGAATTTTGAAGAAGGTTGAAGGATCTGGTTGCTGGTGTTTTCGCTTCTGCGGAAATGGGACCGCAGAAGCGGCCCCGAGAAGCGGTTGAAGGAGCGTAGAAGGAATGGTTCAAGGGGTCGTGGACCGCAGATGTAGTCAAGGTTCCGCAAAAGCTGGACCACATCTGCGAAAGATGGTAATGCAGAAGCGAAAAAATAGGGCTGAGCCCAGGACCGCAGAAGCGGATTGTGATCGCAAAACCGGAACCGCTTAAGCGGGAATAGTTTCACAGAAGCGAAAATCACTGGAGCAGAAGCATTGTTTAAAGTCGTGATTTGGCTCATGTCTCTCATATTGTCTTGGCATGGGGCGATTTTGGGGAGCTTCTAGAAGAGATTTTTGTCATCAAGGATTAAGGTATGTTATCCTGCCTATTATGAGTTAAATACATTGATTTTATATGGATTTTTGTATAGAAATGGGTAGAAAGTTGAGGGTTAGAGGAAGACCTAGAAAATTAGGGTTCTTGGATTTAGACCACGATTTTGAGTATGGAATTAACAAAAAATCATATATTTGAGTTCGTGAATTCATGGGTAAACTCTATCTTCGAAGAATCTTGGATGTGGGCCCGAGGGAATTTTGGTCATTTCCAAAAACGGAGTTGGGAAATTGTATAATTTGAATTGTTAGCAAGTATTTGAGTATATTCTCATTAGTTTGCCGTTAGTTGGCTAGTTTTGGAGCTATGTGCGTTAGTTCAAGTTTTCGGAAATATGTGGAGCACCGGCTATGAGTCTTCGGAGCGAGGTGAGTCTCCTTTATAATCTTGTGAGGGGGAATCTACCCCATAGGTAGGTTAAATTGATTATGTGCTCCTAATTGTGGGGGCTACGTACGCACGAGGTGACGAGAGTCCGTAAGTAGCTACTATTATGCTATTATCCGGGTAGTCTAGGACCAAAAAGCATGTTATACTTAGATTCGTTGTGAACCCATTGACGACTTGAACTGCTTAAACCATATTAAATTTATAATTAGATTTCAAAAAATAAAGACTTAAGCTTCATTTTCTTAAATTATTAAGAAGAATTGACCTTTTATTGATATTTTCTCCATGTTGACAGATTGTCTGTCTGCGTATGTTTGCTTGTTATTTCTGGATCGGGTCGATTGCCTCGGTACGAATAGATTCATCTATAGGCGTGTCGTCGACCCTCAGTAAGTGTACTTTTATTTCTTTTGGATCGGACCGACGCCTGGGTATGATTTGCGCATACTTGTATTGCTGCCTGGACTCATTTGAGTTGTTTTATGCCTCACTATGGCTCGAGATCATATTGTTAAGAATAACAAGAAATCTAAAAAAGAAATTCATGAAAGAATTATATGTTTATTTTTTTCTCTATCTGGATTAGAATCATGTTTATAAAATAAATTCACTATTTTAATATATTTATTAAGGATAAATAATCATTGGACTACTAGTGAGTGTCAAAGTTGACCATCTCATCTCTACCCCTCCGGGATTAGGCAGGACACTCATTGGGTACACGTTGTTTTTGTACTCATACTACGCTTGTTGTGCATTTTGTTGCACAGGTATATGTGACTCCAGTAGTCAGCTAGGCATAGCAGCGTGGATAATTCTGGGACTAGGTGAGTTGCATCATTCGAGATAGCCGCAGCTAGAGTAGTCCCTTCCTTTGTACTGTATTTACTTTCTGCCCATTGTATTCCGGATAGATGTTGGGTGTTATTTATCTTGTCAGTAGATGCTTATGCACTTGTGACTCCGGGTTCTTGGATGGTTTAAAGTATTGTATAATTGACTATTAAATTGATTTGAAACTTTATTCTCTAAAAATTTCTAAATAATGAAAGAAAAATCATGTATTTCAAAAGTGATAAAACGAGATTTAATTTAGCATTTGAGTTGGCTAGCCTGACAGCGGTATCCGACCCCACCATGACCCTTGGTGGATTTTGGGTCGTGACATTTAGCCATTACTCTGACTTCATTTCTACTTCCGAATAAATTGTAGTATTGGAAATTACTCTAGTTCTTATTTTTAATTAAATAGGGGGGATTGTGCTCTTGAATATTTCCTTCTATTTTCTTATTTAATGAGCAAGATTATTTCCGTTCGGTATTGGCTCCATTATGGAGTAACTTTTCTTCTATTGGAAAAAATACAGATCTTAATATTTCTATATAATAGTAGATATTATTCCTCAAATTCACATGCTTGAGCTAGAATTTATTATAACTTTGATCTGCTTTTACAGTTAGATGTTATTTAATTTCTTAACATCTATCTATCTTGTACTACATATTAACTGTTTATTAATTCTGTAATCGGGAGAGGCGGAAGAAATAATATAGTTAAGTATAGTGTTGATAAATATTAATATTTATTGAGTAACATCTATCTCTTTTATGTTATAATTAATTTTACACTTATTTGTAATCGAGAGAGGCGAATAGTGTATAATCAGTTATAACAAGTAGCGCAACCAAAAGGGACTTACTAACAAGAGCGTATTTTAGTTCAATCATATATTTCTGGTTCTTTAACATTTCTAGATTGAAGATTAATTTGTATAACCGAAAGGAGTGCAATTAATTATTCAACTTAAGTAATAATATATATTTGTAATCGTTAAAGGCGTTTATACATTTTTGAGAAACATAAATTGAAGAATAATATTTCTTCTATATAGAAATATTAAGTGAAGTCAAGATCCCAACACCTTTTTATTATATTTGTGAAAAACAAAATATTTTCTATTGGTCCATTCGTGCATTTTTAGTTAGTTAATTTAAAACTCAACTCTTTCTGATTTTCAAATAGTAACTAAAACAAGAAACATATGTAGAATAGATAAATCAATCTCTATGGGTTCGACATCTTCCTATTCTATTATTTGACAGAGTAGTAGTAAAAATTTTATATACGCTAGACACTCGTCACTCGTCATGCCATCTGGTTGGTTCTGACATATTGGGAGAGGTTAGGAGGTTTATGGATGGTCTTACTTATTAGCCCCGTATTCTAATGACCAGGGGGAGGGTATCTGGTGCTACGTTTGAGGAGGTTGTGGATATTGCCTGTGATATTGAGTCTATTCGTCGACAGGAGCGAGAGGAGAGGGAGGACAAGAGGCCTCGAGGATCTGGTAGCTATAGTGGTGCTCCTTCGATGGGTCATTTTCAACACGGTAAAGGCCTTCCATTCAGGTCTTCTCAGTCAGCTCGCCCAGGTTATTGTAGGCGCCTTTAGGTCATGTTCACCACAGTTCTCGGTAGGGCCAGTCTTCACTTAATGCCCTTCAAACTCAGATTTCATCCCGTGCTCCATCAGTTCAGGGATCTTCTATGCCGAGTGCATCTGCTAGTCACTCTAGGGCGAGTAGTTCCCTTCAGTCCCCTTCTCCAGCGCCTGGGAATTGTTATGAGTGTGGTAAGATGTTTCACATGTGGAGTTATTTCCTCGTAGATTTGCTAGTTCATCTCAGCAGAGGGGTCAGTCATCGGCTTCAGCTCCACTTGCTTCCTCACCACCCGCCCAACCAGCTAGGGGTGGGGGTCAGTCACCCAGGAGTCGCCCCAGAGGGGGAGGTCGATCAGGGGGCAGTCAGAACCGTTTCTATGCACTCCCAGGTGAACCCGATGCTATTGCTTCTAATGCTGTTATTACTGGTATTGTTTAAGTCTTCACAAAGATGCCTCTGTAAAATTTGATCCCGGATCCACCTTTTTTATGTGTCATCATACTTTTCTTGTTATTGGGGTATGCCCCATGAGTTTCATGCTTTTCCTATTCATGTATCTACCCCAATAGGCGATACTGTTATTGTAGACCATGTATACAAATTGTGTGTGGTGCTATTGGGGGTTTGGGGACCTCAGTGGATCTGTTATTATTGAGTATAGTGGATTTTGATGTCATTTGGACATGGATTGGTTATCTCCGTGTCGTGCTATTCTAGACTGTTATGCTAAGACACTCACATTGGCTGTGCCGGGTGTGCCGCGGATCGAGTGGTGAGGTGTGACCAAATACCTTCCTAGTAAAGTGATCTCTTTCTTGAATCACAACGTATAGTTAGGAAGGGTTGTCTCTCGTATCTAGCGTTTGTGAGGGATTTCGGAGTTGAGGCTCCCAGTATTTATTCTGTTCCAGTTGAGAGGGATTTTCCCGATGTGTTTCTTGTAGACCTGTCTGGCATGACACCGGATAGGGATATTGATCTTGGTATTCACCGGGCACTCATCCCATTTCTATTCTGTTGTATCGTATGGCACCAGCAGAGATGAAGGAGTTAAAGGAGCAACTTCAGGGACTTCTAGATAAGGGGTTCATTTGACCTAGTGTGTCACCTTGGGGTGCGCCGGTTCTATTTGTGAAGAAGAAAGATGGCACAATGAGGATATGTATTGATTATAGGCAATTGAACAAGGTAATAATTAAGAACAAGTATCATTTGCCTCGCATTGATGATTTATTCGACAAGCTTCAAGGAGCGAGAGTGTCTCCAAGATTGATCTCCTTTCAGGCTATCACCAGTTGAAGATCAGGGATTCAGATATTCATAAGACGGCTTTCAAAATCCGATATGGTCAGTATGAGTTCTTGGTGATATCTTTTGGGCTGAACATTGCCCAAGCAGCGTTCATGCATTTGATGAACAACGTGTTCCAGCTTATCTTGACTCATTTATCATAGTCTTCATTGATTATATTCTAGTGTATTCCCATAGTTAGGAGGAGCACTCAGAGCATTTGAGAGTGGTATTGCAGAGATTGAGGGAGGGGAATATTTATGTAAAATTCTCCTAGTGTGAGTTTTGGCTCAGTTCAGTGGTTTTGGGGCATGTGGTATCCAGCAAGGGTATTTAGGTTGATCCGAAGAAGATAGGGGCGTTCAGAGTTGGCCCAGACCGTCCTCAGCTGTAGAGACTTATAATTTCTATTTTGGCAGGTTATTATCGTCGATTTGTTCAGGGATTCTCTTCTATCGCATCGCCCTTGACCAAGTTGACTTAGAAGGGTGCTTCATTAGTATGGTCGGACAAGTGTGAGTAGAGCTTTCAGAAGCTCAAGACAACCTTGACCACGACTCCAGTTTTTGTTTTGCCATCAGCTTCAGGTTCATATGCCGTGTATTGTGATGCTTTGAGAGTTGGGATTGGTTGTGTGTTGATGCATGAGGGTACAGTTATTGCTTATGATTCTCGTCAGTTGAAGCCCCATGAGAAAAACTACCCCGTTCATGATCTAGAGTTGGCTGCTATAGTTCACGCATTGAAGATTTGGAGGCATTACTTGTATGGCGCATCTTTTGAGGTGTTCACTGGTCATCATAGTCTTCGGCATTTTTCAAGCAAAGAGATCTTAATTTGAGACATCAGAGATGGTTGGAGTTGTTTAAGGATTATGATATCACTATATTGAACCATCCTAGAAAGGTCAAAGTGGTGGCCGATGCTTTGAGCCAAAAGGCAGTGAGTATGGGGAGTTTGGAATATATTCCCATTGGGGAGAGACCTCTAGCAGTTGATGTTCAGGCCTAGGCCAATCGGTTCATGAGGTTGGATGTTTCGGAGCCCAGTCAAGTATTGGCTTGTGGTTTCTCGGTCTTCCTTATATGGTCGCATCAGAGAGCGCCAGTATGATGATCCGCATTTACTTGTTTTTAAGGACATAGTTCATCATGATGATGCTAGAGATATGACCATTGGTGATGATGGGGTGTTGAATATGCAAGGCCGGATTTGTATTTCCCAATATGGATGAACTTTGGGAGTTGATTGTGGAGGAGACCCATTCTCGTGGTATTGCATTTATCTGAGTGCCTTGAAGATGTATCAGGATTTGAGGCAGCACTATTGGTGGAGAAGAATGAAGAAAGATATTGCAGGATTTGTAGCTCGATGTCTTAATTGTCAGTAGGTGAAATATGAGAATCAGAGGCCGGGTGGCATGCTTCAGTAGATGATTATTCCTGAGTGGAATTGGGATAGGATCGGTATGGACTTTGTAGTTGTACTTCCACGGACTTTGAAGAAGTTCGATGCTATTTGGGTGATTGTGGATCGGCAGACCAAGTCTGTGCACTTCATTTTTGTGTGTATTCTTTAAAGCGATTGGCAGATATCTATATTCGAGAGATATTTTTCTTGCTTGGTGTTCCGGTTTCCATCATTTCAGATCGGGGCACTCAGTTGACTTTGTAGTTTTGGAGGGCCATGCAAAGAGAGTTGGGTACTCGGGTGGAGTTGAGCACAACTTTTCATCCTCAGACGGATGGGCAGTCCGATCGCACTATTCAGATATTGGAAGACATGTTGCGTGCTTGTGTCATTGGTTTCGGAGGGTCATGGGATGAGTTTCTACTGCTTGTAGAGTTTACTTATAACAATACCTACCAGTCGAGTATTCAGATGGCTCTATATGAGGCTTTGTATAGGAGGCGGTGTAGATCTCCAGTTGGTTGGTTCGAGAACAGTGAGGCTAGGCTATTGGGGACTAATTTGGTGTAGGATGCTTTGGAGAAGGTGAAGGTGATTTTGGACAAGCTTCTGTTGGAAATCATGTATATCTATGATATGTGCGCTTTGGTTGTATGAGCATGATTTTCAGGTATAGGTTTTGATGAATGACAAACAATGAAGTCAAGTGTCAAACAACGATATAATATGATAATCAATCAAATGGCGAGAAGCATACTGATGACGGAATTGCATGAACGAGCCAAAGAGTTCAAGACCGAAGACCCAAGACGTAGGTCGTTTGGTAGAACCAATGTAAGGACAACGTTTAAGTTATCTTATCCTTTGGCTCAACATTAGGTCATCATAAACATGCATAAAACATTTGATTAAATCTTATTTATCATAAACATGCATCTTTGTGTTAAACCAAAATGATTTGTATTTTAGTCAAAATGGTTTTTAAACATGTCTTTTAAATCTGGACCTAAACAATCGATTATATGCTCCTTACAATCGATTGTGTTTTTCAAAATAGCAAACAATCGATTATACAGCTTTAACAATTGATTGTATTAAGACACTGTGATCTGAAGTTTTTCAAAATAGCAAACAATCGATTATATACTTCTAACAATCGATTGTATTGAGACAGTACTTAAACTGAATTTTTTAATCACCTAAATAATCGACCATATGTTTTTAACAATCGATTATATTCAGACCGTTCCCACAGAATCTTAAATTGATTTTTGAACGTTGAAGAACAATCGATTATACAGGTTTTACAACTCCTCAAACAATCGATTGTGTAGGTCAGACAATCGATTGTATGAGCAAAAATTCAGGGATTTTATTTGTCAATTAAGCAACGGTCAGCACCACTTTTTCACCTATAAAAAGAGGTCTTTTGAGCTGATTTTAAACACACAACTCCTCCATACATTGTTATACATATTGATCATTTTCAAGCATCATTTTAGAGCTTTTATTGAGCCATTTGATAGACAAATTTGTGTTGTTCATAGAGCTTATTGTGTATCTCTTTATCCACTCTATTGAGAGAGTATTTGTTGTAAAAGAGAGTTGTTTGAGAAGAACATATCTTCTCATTTGTCGGGTTTGCTAAGTACCCAAAGTCTTAGTGGTTGAAGTCTTGGGGTGAGGTATCCTCAAGCAAGTGAAGTCTTAAGGTGTGGTATCCTTGAGCAACTGTAACGGTTTGTTAAGCACCCGTAAGCTTGACGAAGATAGTGGAAATCTCGAGAGAGTCTCTCGGGGTCTGGACTAGCCACGGGTTGTGGTGAACCAGGATACATCGGTGCGTTCGTTCCTTATTATTTACTTATCGCACTTATTTCATTCCTGCAATTTTTAAATTCCGCAAGTCTACGCTATGTTTTTTTTATAACGCTATTCACCCCCCCTCTAGCGTTAAGCGTATTTTCTAACAGCTTCGTACAACGCAGTCGAGGAAAAAGAGTTATGCATATAGAAAGGTTCGAGATGTGTCCTACATGGTTAGTGAGAAGGTTATGATGAAGGTTTCACCCATGAAGGGTGTTATGAGATTTGGGAAGAAAGGGAAATTGAGTTCCCGGTTCATTGGGCCTTTTGATGTGCTTCAGAGGATTGGGGAGGTGACTTATGAGCTTGCCTTTCCACCCAACTTGCCGAGTGTGCATTTGGTATTTCATGTTTCTATGCTCCGAAAATATATTGGGGATCCGTCTCATTTTTATGATTTCAACACGATTCAGTCGGATGACGATTTGACCGATGATGTGGAGCTAGTAGTTATTCTGGGTCGTCAGGTTCGGAAGTTGAGGTCAAACGATATAGCTTCAGTGAAAGTGTAGTGGAGAGGTCGGCCCGTGGATGAGGCTACCTGGGAGATCGAGCGGGAGAAGCAGAGCAGATATCCTCACCCATTTGAGGCTTCAGGTATGTTTCTTGACTCGTTCGAGGACGAACATTTGTATATGTCGGGGAAGATGTGATGACCTGGACAGCCATCTTATGAGTTTCCACTCTGTTTCCCCTATTTCTGCTTGTATATGCCTTGTTATAGGTACTTGTGGTATCGGAGTTGGTCAGATCGAATCCGGAATGATTTTGGTAAGGTTTGAGACACTTAGTTTCTTTTAAGGAAGTTTAAGTTGGAAAATTAAACCGGATGTTGACTTATGCGTTAGAGGGCTTGGATGTAATTTTTGATGGTTCGGTTAGCTTCGGGAGGTGATTTATGACTTATGAGTGTGATCGGAATGGCTTTTGGAGGTTTGGAGTAGTTTTAGGCTTGAATTGGGAAGTTGATATTTTGGTAATTTCCGGTTGATATGCGATATTTTGATAGTGTTCGGAATTGAAGTTTGGCTTGAATTCGGAAGTTTGGCTTGAATCCGATGTGTTTTGGGTGATTTGATATTGTTTGAGGTGTTTTGGTGATTGGAACTGGTTTGAATAAGGCATTATGGTATTTTTATGCTTTTGGTTGAGGTCCTGGGGCCCCGATGTGATTTTTAATGGTTGACAGAGAAGTTGGATTTTTGTTGCAGCTGCTGAATTTGTTGCTTTTGGTATTTTTGCACCTATAGATTGGGGGTCCTAGATGAGGCGCCGCCTATGCGAGAGAGGAGCCGGAGAAGTGGTTTTGGAAGGAATTGTAAGGAACTGCAAATGCGGTTGTGGGGTCGCATCTGCGGAGCCTCAAATGCGGAATGATGACCGTAGATGCGGATGGCTGGAACTTAAGTGATTTCCGCAGAAGCGGAGGACTAACCGCAAAAATGGTACCACAGAAGCGGTGGAATGGTCGTATATGCAAAAAACCCTGGCCAGAAAGTAGATATATTATCTTCTTCGCGAAATTTTGCTAAGTTCATCATTTTGAAGACATGAAAAAAGGCTAAGGCATAGGATTTCAAGAGAAATCAAAGGATATCAGTTGGGTATGTTCCCTAAGCTTAATTACTTGGGTTTAAAATCAGTTTTCAACTGTATCATCATGTTTTTAGTGGGGATTAAGTAAGAAAAAATTGGGGATTAAGGCTTGAGTTTAAGAGGTCTTTAAATGGGGATTTGAGGGGCTATTTGGATTCCGATTTTAGTGTTCTTGATATGTATAGACTCATGGGGAGACATGGAATCTATTGGTGTAAAAATTATTAAATTCTGAGATATGTGACCGGGGGTCAGGTTTGGTAATTTCGGGATTTGTGCCCTTTATTGATTGTTTTCGCTTAGGCTTCATTCCCTTAGCATATTTTGATGTCTTCGTTCTGATTTTGGATAGATTCGACGCACACGAAGGCCTATTCGAGGGGAAAAGGCATCACGAGCTAGAGATTTAGCCGGTTCAAGATGAGTAATGATTGTAAATAATATTCTCAGGGTTTAAAACCCCAGATTGCACATCGTTGTGCTATATTGAGGTGAGGCACATGCTTGATGAACGAGCGTGGGGTCGTGCACTGTTGGGGATTATGACTTGGTCCATCCCGATTGATGATTTTAGTACGTATTTGGTTTAAACTATTTGATTTTACTATTATTTGGGCTAAATGCCATATTTGGGCCTAGTGCCGACAATTTGAACCCTTCGGGGCTTTTTATGAATATTTCCTCACCTGTTTTGATTGTAAACTTGAGATCAGTCATGTTCTTTCCTATTGTGTCCATACTAAGCCATGTTTACTCAGTTTTAAGACTTTAATGATATTTTAAATGATGTTTGGGCTGAGAAACACCGTATTACTGTTGCTCGAGGGGCTTGTGATGATTTTTGACTAGGTAAGGCCGATGGCCTATGTTGTGAGGAAATACTGATACGGATTTGATGCCGAGGGCCTGGGATATGTACGCCATGAGGTGACTTGATTGATATGAGTCCAAAGACCTAGTTTTGATGCCACGAGATGGCTTGTTATTGCGTTTGGGCCGTAAGGGGCCTCTCCAAGAGTCTGCACACCCCTAGTGAGCGCGGACACCCATTCTGATATGAGATTGAACCCCAGGGGCTGGTATTGTTCTAAGATGTAGTCCGGGGGCAGATTTGTTGTTACTGTGCCCCTATTTGGCTACTTTTCCTTAACTTCTTGTCAAATACTTTTCTACTTACTGAAAAAGGATTTCACTAAACTTTTCACTGGTTAGCTGGTTTTAAATGGTTTTATTGCTTCATTATAGAATGTCTTGTGCCTTACATGTTTTCTTACTTTCAGTCGTTATTTATGTTTGTTACTCACTGAGTTGGAGTACTCACTTTACTCCCTGCACCCTGTGTGGAGATCAGGAGTAGCTGGTTCCACTCCCGAGTGTTGATCCCTCCAGCTTTAGGCGGACGTTCGGAGTTCAGGAGGTAGTTGTTGGCATCCGCAGCCCTGTGTCTCTACTCCTTTATCGCTTCTATTTCCTTTAAAACATTTGTACTGGTTTATGGATTTAACATAATTGTATTATGACTTATAGATGCTCATGACTAGTGACACCTTGATTAGGGATGTGTATTGGTGTTATTCCGTGTATTTATGTTATTATCAGTTATTTCGGATTTATTTTATCAATTTTACAATATTCATAATGCTTAACTGCTAATAATTTGAAAATGGGAGGTATCGGCCGGCCTTGTCTTCACGAGAGGCACCATCATGACCGGGTTCGGATTTAGGGTCCTTATAGATGGGCACTCGATACCTTACTCGATCGAGAACCATCGTAATGTATCTTTCATATCATTCTATGATAGGTAAATGAACCGGAGTAAAGCATGAGGGAATACAAACTTATACATATGAAGTATGGGCCTATAAGACCAAGATAACTACTCGTGTACTGAACATGGGCCTACAAGGCCATACAATCTTTTACGTACATGATATTTGTCTACTAGCCTCTAAGAATACATAATTTTCATAAAGGTTGGGACAGAGTCCCACCATACCAAACAATACACGTCTAAATTATACTAACCAAACAAGCAACTCCGAAGCAAATGGAGTACACCAATATCTTCCGATGAGATGATAGCCTACTTTGAGGGCTCTCGACCTGTCTATCGGGACCTGAGGGCATGAAATGCAGCATTCCCATGCAAAAGAGACATCAGTACAAACGATTATGTTTGGCACATAAATAAGTATATAACAGATATGGAAGAAATATAGAGTAATAACTAAACCTGTAAGTCTAGAAAACTTTGTAAATCATGAAATACTTATACTGTCATGCATATATGTATGAATGTCATGTAGGTACATGTTCAATAACATCATCAGCCTCTAAGGGCATCCCATCATATCATCTCGTCCAATGTGGGCAAAATCACCAACGCATACAACCTGATCATGTGGTGATGCGTATATAACGACGTGTATATATATATATATATATATATATATATATATATATATATATATATATATATATATATATATATATATATATATATATATATATATATATATATATATATATATGTATATATATATATATATATATATATATGTCTATAAATGCATGAAATTCATAAGAAATATGTTAATAAGATTTTCTTGGAATGCCACAAAACTCAATATGCCTTTTGGATAAACTTTATGAAATACGTATATTTTGAGACCCATGAACAGAGGATAGAGTAATATGACACATGGGGAATCAAGAACATAATCACTTCTAGTACTTCTATGAATAGAATCATTTATGAAAGCTGTGCATTTTCTCGTTTTATTTGTATCGTATGGATCATGCCAAAATATAAAAGGAATAGCCTTAACATACCTGAACCGATTTTCTTCAGAAAAATTACATTGTACTTCCTTAAAATTGGAAAATCTCATGTTGCTAAGGTGCTAAGAAATTTCTTTGGATTCACGTTGCTAATGTTGGTTCAATGTATGAATTGGAGAAGTCTTATGAAATTCCTCATGTTACTTTGAGTTGGAGAAGTCTTATGAAATTCTCAAAGTTGTGAGCTTCTAGAGTAGTAACCTTGAGTTCTTGATTCAAACATCCCTTTCTTAATTCTTTGAAATATCTTTACGAAGTGGGTGTGGGCCCCACATCTTTGATGACTAAGTCCCATGATTTACCTAAATAAGCCACCTTGGCATGTGACTAATGAGTCATTTATTCAAGACCTCTATGCTTCCACCTTTTAGCTTATCCATCCTCAACCAAGCAACCACCAACAACTTAGTTAATTATTAATTCTCATTAACCAATAATTATTTTATTATTGATATAATTAAGAATTATCTCAAATTACTTAAAATACTACTCACTTTTTATATATCTTGTACATCTTACTATCATGGTCATATAGTAACTTGTATGAAACTAGCCCATAAATACCGGGTATTAATGCTCAGCCTGTATATTATCCCAACATTCCAACCTTGGACGAAAATTCATTTTCTTTGACTTGTTTCCCCACTCATCTTTACAAATTTACATCACTTATGAAATAGCATAATCCTTATAAACTCCGAATAATCTTTTCCTTGGACTGATATCAATTACCATACGACAAATTCAACGTGCAAAACTATAGTGTGCAAGATCGTCATAATTTAATACTGAGAAGCGAAACAGCATCATAATGTAATACTGCAAGGCATAACATCATCATAATATAATACTGCAAAATGTAACATCATCATAATATAATACTGCATGGTGTATATTATGGTAATATAATATTGCGAGATGTAATATCGTTGTAATTTTGCGGGGCATAACAAATTGGCCCCTATTCACCTTCTAGCTAGTCATTATGAAGTATAACACTCGTGTCCTTTCATGACTAATAAGAGTGTCATGTTTGCATGATAGTAGCAGCGTGTTAATCAATTTAAACCATATTTGAGATTCTACCTTCATTTTTTTGCTTAGGAAATTTCCTATTGCGATTGGTTTTCTTGTCCCGAACCGAAGACGCCACAGAATGGACACCATAGAGAGAGTGTTTCAGTGATCAATATTTTGGACAGGTGATGAAGTTGTCCAATGGTTCCTGGGTAACATCTGCCATACCTAAAAAATTGCATATGGCGGATGGTGAAAACAACCAATCTTCTTCGTATAGGCACCAGCTGCTCAGGATCATTTGAATCATAACCCGCATAAAATTCTTGAAAAAGGTTGACATTGATATCCCCGATGTTTCTAGACACGTAGCTCAAATTAAGATCATGAATACCTTTATAGATTGCTTGATACTTAACTTATGGGCGACGCTCATGAACAACAGCCTCAAGATGTATACATGTCGTCGGACAAAGCTTGTATATGTCCTTGACATTTGGGGGTATGCTTTCAAGTCCCAGTTCTCATTGTCCTCGGGTTGTGGGCGAGTGGCTGATATAGTTGCAAATGCTTGCATCCTTCTACTTAACTTAAAGTGGCTTCCCTTCCTTTTCTCTTTTCGGGGGAGGTGCAAAGGAAACCTTGGTTTTGGATGGAGCAGTGGCTTTGCCCTTGCCTTTACCGATGTCTTTCTTAGGAGGCATGTTTATAACATGGCGATGCGAGCTCCTTAGAAAGCCAAATACATGGCGAGGAAAGATCAAATGCGAGCTGAGAGGAAGGCAATACGAGGGCTGCCACGATACACGCCTCACTATGACCCTTGCTGCGCAAGCTCCACAACGAGTAAATTTCCTAGCGACGCAACCTGTGCCGCGAAGTTTACCTTGCGTTAACCCTCTCTAGGTGAGCTCATTAGCACGCTGAAGACCTGGAGATGCGTGGCCTGATGCTAGGTTGAAGGCTGGTTCATTGTGCATTAAGCATCATGCCCCATTACACGTTCAAGCGCCAAGATGTAACTAAATACATGTTAGTGCATAAAAACAAACAAAACAAAACAACAATTATAGCTAGAATTGGGTTGCCTCCCAACGAGCGCCTTATTTGACGTCACGACATGGAGAATAAAACATCACAATGGGTTGCCTTCCACGAAGTGCCTGACTTAACGTTGAGGCAAGATGCAGACAATCAAAATTTACGGTTTACTCAACATTTTTGGCTCTTGTAAATAAGTCACTGATACCACTTTTTTCTTCATTCATGCCCAAGTAATGTTTCAACCTTTGCCGATTGACTCTAAACTTGCGAGAACTATCTTCTGATGCAATTTCTATGACTCCGGTGGGATGCATCTCTAGCACACGGAATGGTCCTAACCATCTTGACTTTAACTTGCCCGGAAAAAATTTCAAACTTGAATTGTATAATAATACCGCATCTCCAGGTTTAAAATTTTGCTCTAGAATGTTTTTTCATGCACCAGCTTCATTCTTTCCTTATATAACATTGTACTTTTAAAAGCATGGTAATGGAACTCGTCAGGTTCATGCATCTCAGTGACTCTACGGGTTCTAGCGACCTCCAAGTCTAGATTTAATTATCATATGATACGCCGAATTACACTTTAACTATATAGTGTAAGACGATCGGCGTCAAATATTATAATCCAATAAGGTTAAGGTCGAATCCCATATAGAACATGGTGTGAAAAGGTTACATTAGTAGTGTGAAACTTGACTTAGGTCATAATTCTATTCCGTTAATGTAACAAGAGAATGATATGATTGTGAATTACAGAGGTAACTAATTTTAAAATGAGAATGTAAATGATTTGATTAAGGAAATCAAGGTTGTGTCCCCGTCAATGGAATGTGATTTTATTGGTGTTAATATGATATATTTCTAATAGAAGGTCCTTTGATATGAAAATGATTTCTAAATTTTTAATAGTTGGGTAGTATTTTCTCTTTATGATTTTCCAAATATAAAAGTGTTGCAATTTAAGAAAAACTAATTTAACTAAAGTAGAACCCACTTATTCCTAAGCGATTCTATTGAACAAGATTTAAAGTCTTGAGTTCATGATATTCAATTCTACCAAACCCTAACTCACTTTTCCTGGTAAAGAAAGAGTAACATGAAATAGATTAATATTTGCAACCACCAACCATAAATAAACAACAAGAATTGAACAAATATCAACCAACCATTATAGATATACTCAATGTTAAACACCCATTAACATTGCATTCATCTAGGGTCCACAATCTTAGTATTTAAAACTAGCTATTCATACTAAAATACAATAACAAAGTATTTAATAAAGCCATAAAGCTTACAAAAGTGCAAAATTCCTTCTTCACAACCTTTCAAATATATGGAGTATTCAATGCTCTCTAAGTAAGACCTTGTTTCAAACTTGAATGACCCATAAAGCCCTAGTTATTGTCTTTTAATGGACCAAAAGTCGTGGTCAAAATGGGAAAAAAATACCTCTTCAGGTAGCTTGTGCGATTGCATAATGGTTGCCGACCAATTATGCAGTCCGCATATTCGTCATTCCATTGCATACCTGCTAAGTTCCCAGTTCTTACTTCAATTGCATATCAATTATGTGGTCCGCATGTGTGTTATGAGACCATATACGCAATCACATATCTTGGTGAGAACTTTACTCTACAATAGTTATGCCATCATTATGCGGCTCGCATATGTGCTATGCGAACACATAAAAGACCGCATAATGGACCGCATATTTTCTTCTTCATTTGGCTAATAAATCTATCCATGTTGGCAATCACTATGTGAATGATGCAGTCCGTGTGTCAATTATGCGACCGCATACTTGCATCATATCCATTCTTTTGCGGCCTTTGACTTATTTTCCACGTTTTTGGGTCTTAAAGCTCATGCACTACAAAACAACCAAACTTGATCAGAATTTACTAAAAATGTATTAAAAGACGAGTTAAAGTCTAACCAATTGGTATCAATTGTGAAGAAATTCTATGGCACATCAACACCCCCAAATTAAACTCTTGCTTTTCCTCAAGCAACTAAAACAAAGTTATCTTATTCAATACTACTTTTTTTTCGACATTCGAATAAACAGTAATGACTACAGATGGTTTTGACTACCAACAAACAAGCATGTAGCCCCATTTATTTATCCTTCTTGGAAGAGAACTATCATTCAACCATTCGAATAAATAATTCATGACATTAGAGCCTCCACCAAAATGAAAAAATGCTATTCACATTTAGATGCACTTGTGTTCTAATTCAGGAACATATCTTCTGCTAAATCTTACAATTCATGCAGAATCACAACAAAGAAAATGCCCACTCACTCTCTCTCACACACACACACACACAGAGATATATATATATATATATATATATATATATATATATATATATATATATCATGTGCATATCCAGGTACCTCCACCCAGGCGCACTATTCTTGAGGCAGGGAGAGCTACAGAGACTCTGAGGTACATCTGTCACGTTCGCAGACCGAAGAGTGTCCTTCTTTACTCTATCTATAGTAGTTAGCCTTCTATCATAATCTTGTTGTAGACATTTTTGGGGATTCGATCATTTAAAGTACTTCTTCTAGCTTGTGTTCCCATGATTTTTGGGTTTTGGGGTGATATTGTAGACTTCCGCATTATTGAGTTGTATATGCCGAGCGGCATTCATATACAGTTTTTCTTTTAGTTGTCCTGTTTTGATTAATTATTCTGCAAGTTATGTTGTTTTTCCACATTGTTAGGCTTACCTAGTCATAGGGACTAGGTTCCGTCACGACATGTTCACGGAGGGCGAAGTAGGGTCGTGACAAGTTGGTATTAGAGTTCTAGGTTCATAGAAGTCACAGAAAACAAGCCGGTTTAATAGAGTCTCGCTGATCAGTACGGAGACGCATATACTTATCTACGAGAGGCTATGCAACTGTTAGGAAAATCTTCACTTCATTTGATTTCCTTGTTGTGCGATGTTTTGACATTACAATTCTAAACTTTTGTCTTCTATTTTCTCACAGATGGTGAGAACACGTGCTATTTGGGATGATCAGGCACCCGTGCCCCTACTACAACTGTTAGAGGCTAGGGTAGAGGCCCTGGACACGCGTGCGGTACAACCAGAGCACCTGCGTGAGCTGTTGTTAGGTACCGCCAGTAGATCCAGACGGAGTTCAGGCACCTAACATGCCCACAGCCACTACTACTCTAGCCCTTTAGGAGACGTTATCTTAGTTCATGTTTATGTACACCACCTTGGCTTAGTCAGGGTTGCTTCCCCTTGCTGCAACCATATCCCAGGCTGGGGGAGGAGCCAAGACTCCCGCAGCCCGCACTCTTGAGCAGCGATTGCATGTTGAGCAGGTCCTAGAGATCATTTCACTATAGCCTGCAGTACCAGTTCGGCCTGAGGATGGGGCAGCTGCTTCTGAGGATGAGCAGCGGAGGCTTGAGAGGTTCAAAAAGTACGATCCTCCGGTATTCAGTGGACTAGCATCAGATGATGCCTTGGAGTTTCTAGAGTAGTGCCACCGTATTCATCGCACTATGGGCATAGCCGCATCTAGCAAGATTTCCTTTACTACCTCCATCTTCGGGGAGTCACCTATCATTGGTGGCGTATATATGAGTTACACAGTGACGTGGATGATTCACTGACCTGGACCTAGTTCTCAGAAATGTTCCTGGGAGAGTTTGTTCCTCAAAGCCTCATAGATGCATGGCGTGCAGAGTTTGAGCATTTGCGCTAGGGTGCTATGACAGCTTCAGAGTATGCCATCTGTTACACTAGATTGGCCAGGCATGCACCGGCTTTGGTTGCTACTGTCCGTGAGAGGGTTCGCCAGTTTATTGAGGATTTTATCCCACCCATCAGATCTAGCATGGCTTGAGAGTTGGAAATGGACATTCCTTATCAATAGTTGGTGAGCATTACTAGGAGGATCGAGGGTATGCCTGCTAGGGAGTGAGATAAGAGAGAGAACAAGAGGTCTTGATAGTCGGGCCACGACTCTGGTGCCTGTACCCTAGCAGCAGGTTGACAAGGTAGGGTTATATGGGTCGCCCCGTTCATTCATCTCTTCTACCAGCCAGCAGTGCTTCGGCTCCTCCTTGACCTCAGGAACCTTACTATACACTCTGATTTCTAGCGCGCCTCCTGCGCGGGGTGCTATGAAAGGCCAGCCCAACAGACCTAGCCCTATCCATTCACAGCCACCACGTCCTATCGGATCTTATTTTGAGTGTGGAGATACACGTCATATGGTTAGGGATTGCCCAGACTTTATAGGGGTACATCTTCACAGATCGCTCAGCCACCGCATGCTCTTTAAAATTCTCAGACCATGATCACAGCTCTAGCTGCTACCCCATCTGCCCAGCCAGCTAGGAGCAAAGGTCGGGGAGGTAGAGGTCTCCCTAAAGGGGGATACCATGCCAAATATTATGCCATTCCTGCTCATACTGAGGTTGTTGCTTTTGATTCGGTCATAGAGAAGCATCGGTTCTATTCGATCCAGGCTCCACTTATTCTTATGTGTCTTCTTATTTTTCTCAGCATTTGGGTGTAGCCTGAGATTCTTTGAGTTCTCCCGTTTATGTTTCTACCCCAATGGGAGATTTTCTTGTTGTGGACCACGTTTATCGGTCGTGTTTGGTTACTATTAGTGTTTTTGAGACCAAAACAGATTTATTGTTACTCAACATAGTTGATTTTGATATTATCCTCGGAATGGACTGGTTGTCGCCCCATTATGCTATTTTTGACTGTCACGCCAAGACCGTGACGATGGCTATGCCATGTATTCCTCGTGTTGAGTGAAGTGGTGCTTTAGATCACACTCCCAATAGAGTTATCTCTTTTCTTAAAGCTTAGTGTATGGTTGAGAAGGGGTGCGCCGCGTATCTAGCCTATGTGAGAGATGTCAGTGTTGATACCCCTTCTGTCGATTCGGTCCTACTAGTATAGGATTATCCTGATGTGTTTCCAGCTGATCTTCCGTGCATGCCGCCCGATAGTGACATTGATTTTGGCATTAATTTGTTGTCGGGAACTTAATCCATTTCCATTCCTCCGTACCGTATGGCTCCTCCTGAGTTGAAAGAGTTGAAGGATCAGTTACAGGAATTTCTTGATAAAGGTTTTATTCGACTCAGTTGTTCACCTTGGGGTGTTCCTATCTTGTTTGTGAAGAAAATGATGGTTCTATGTGTATGTGTATCGATTATCGCTAGTTGAATAAGGTTATAGTGAAGAACCATTATCCTTTGCCTCGTATTGATGATCTATTTGACCAGTTTCAGCGCGCACATGTATTTTATAAGATTGTTTTGCGCTCAGGGTATCACCAGTTAAAGATTTGAGAGCCAGATATCTCGAAGCCTGCCTTCAAGACTCGGTATGGTCATTACGAGTTCCTTGTTATGTCATTTGGGCTGACCAATGCCGCAATAGCTTTTATGCATTTGATGCACAGTGTGTTCAGGCCCTATCTCGACTCATTATCATTGTTTTCATAGATGATATCCTTGTATACTCCCGGGGTTGAGTTCTGTGGCATTATTAGGCCACGTGTTATCGAGTGAGGGAATTCGAGTGGATCTGAAGAAAGTAGAGGCCGTGCATAGTTGGTCTAGGCCCTCCTCAGCTACATAGATCTGTAGTTTCCTTGGCTTGGTGGGTCACTACGTCATTTGGTGGAGGGGTTTTCATTGATTGCAGCCCCTATGAATAGATTGACCCAGAAGGGTTCTCCATTTCAATGAACAGAGGAGTGTGAGGTGAGCTTTCAGAAGCTCAAAACAGCTTTGACTACAACCCTTATTTTAATATTACCTACCGGTTCAGGGTCCTATACAGTTTATTGTGATGCCTTACAGGTTGGCCTTGGAATGGTGTTGATGTAGGACGGTAAGATGATTGCCTACGCGTCCAGACAATTGAAGATACATGAGAAGCATTACCTATCCATGACCTTGAGTTAGCTGCTATTGTTCATGCCTTGAAGATCTGGCGTCATTATTTGTACGGTGTGCCTTATGAGATTTACACTGACCATCGAAGTTTACAACACTTGTTCAAGAAAAAGGATCTAAATTTGTGCCAGAGGAGGTGGTTAGAGTTGCTGAAGGATTATGATATTACTATTTTCTATCACCCAGGCAAAGCCAATATGGTGGCGGATGTCTTGAGTCACCGGGCAGAGAGTTTGGGGAGTTTGGCATATTTACCAACTTCAGATAGGCCTATGGCGATGGATGTTCAGGCCTTAGCCAGCCAGTTCGTGAGATTGGATCTTTTGGATCCCACTCGGGTTCTAGCCTATGTG
Source organism: Nicotiana benthamiana (assembly GCA_034376525.1). Classification (NCBI taxonomy): domain Eukaryota; kingdom Viridiplantae; phylum Streptophyta; class Magnoliopsida; order Solanales; family Solanaceae; genus Nicotiana; species Nicotiana benthamiana. The sequence continues at coordinate 97,555,543 of CM067340.1, read as the reverse complement.
GTTTCTCGGTCTTCATTACTCGATCGTATCAGGGAACGGCAGTATGATGGACCTGTTTTACTTGTCCTCAGGGACACGATTCAGCATGGTGATGCCAGTGATGTGACCATTGGAGACAATGGGGTATTGAGGATGCGATATCGGATTTGTGTGCCTAATGTTGATGGGCTTCGGGAGTTGATTTTAACAGAGGCCCATAGTTCTCGGTATTCCATCTATCTGGGAGTCGCAAAGATCTATCAGGATTTGAGGCAACACTACCGGTGGAGGCGAATGAAGAAGGACATAGTTGGATATGCAGGTAGATGCCTCAACTATCAACATGTGAAGTATGAGCACCAAAGACCAAATGGTTTGTTTTACCAGATAGAGATGCCGAAGTTGAAATGGGAGAGGATCACCATAGATTTTGTAGTTGGCCTCCCTCCTACAGCGAAGAAGTTCGATGCCATTTGGGTTATTGTGGATCGGCTGACAAAGTTCGCGCATTTTATCCTTGTGTGTACTATTTATTCATCAGAGTGGTTGGCGAAGATTTTATCTGGAGATCATTTGTATGCATGGTACTCCAGTTTCTATTATTTAAGATAGAGGTACTCAATTTACATCACGGTTCTAAAGGGACGTTCAGCAGGAGTTGGGTACTTAGGTGGATTTAAGCACAACATTTCACCACCGGACGGACAGACGGACAGTTCGAGCGCACTATTCGGATTCTTGAGGATACACTCCATGCGTGTGTGATTGAGTTTGGAGGGTCTTGGGATCATTTCTTGCCATTGGCAAAGTTTTCTTACAACAACAATTATCAGTCCAACATTCAGATAGTGCCGTATGAGGCTTTATATGGTAGGAAGTACAGATCTCCAGTGGGTTGGTTTGAGCCATGTGAGGCCAGGCTATTGGGCACAGAGTTAGTTCAGGATGCATTGGAAAAAGGTCAAGGTAATTCAAGATAGACTCCATACAGCCCAATCCAGACAGAAGAGTTATGTGGATCGAAAAAATCGTGATGTTTCATATATGGTAGGAGAGCGGGTTCTACTTCGAGTTTCCGCTATGAAGGGCGTTATGAGATTTGGGAAGAAAGGGAAGTTGAGTCAGAGGTTTACTGTCCCCTTGAAGATTTTGAGGCGAGTTACGGAGGTTGCTTATGAGCTTGCCATACCTCCCAGTTTGGCTGGGTTTCAATCAATATTTCATGTTTCGATTCTCCGTAGGTATCACGGTGATCCGTCACACGTGTTGGATTTTAGTTCAGTCCAGTTGGGCAATGATCTATCCTTTGTTGAGGAGCCAGTGGCTATATAGGACAGGCAGGTCAGAAAGCTGAGGTCAAAGAACATTGCTTCAGTAAAGGTTCAATGGCGGGGTCAACCGGCTGAAGAGGCAACTTGGGAGACCACGCGAGATATGTGCAGCTGATATCCTCATCTTTTCACTAATTCATGTATGTTCTCTATGCTCGTTCAAGGACGAATGATTTTTTAAGTGTAGGAGGATGTGATGATCTGTCTGGTCGTCTTAAGAATTATGCACCGATCCCCTATTAACTGCTTAAGTTCATTTCTGCTATTTTGGATTGCCGGGACATTTGGCGTTGGGTTTTGGAGAGTATTGAGAAAACTTAGTCCCTAAGTGAGAGCTTATGTGTTGGAAAGTTTGTCGTAGTCATAATAGTGTGAAGACGGTCTTGGAATGAGAATCGGATGGTTTTGTTAACTTCGTTAGGTGATTTTGCGGTTGGGAGCATGTTCGGAATGCATTTTGGAAGTCAGTAGCTCATTTATGCTTGAAATGCCGAAGTTTAAATTTTTGAAGTTTTCGGTCCGATGGTGAGTTTTTTATCCAAGGGTCAGAATGGAATTTCGGAATTTGATGTAGCTCCGTTATGTCATTTGGGATGTGTGTAAAAAATTTCAATTCATTCGGACGTGTTTTGATTTGGTTTTTTATCGAAAGCGTATTTGATGAAATTCGAAGTTCTTAGGCTCAAATCCTTGATTAATTCGATTTTTTGGCGTTGTTTTAGGTGGTTTAAGGATTGGTACAAGTTTGAATAGGGTATTAAGTGTTATTGGTGCTTTTGGTTGAGGTCTCGGAGGCCTCGGAGCGATTTCGGATGGTTGGCATGAAGATCGGAGAAGTGTTGCAGCAGCTGAAGCATTGCTGCTTCTGGTATTTTTACATATGTGGCTTGAGGACCACAGATGCGGCACCGCAGAAGCGGCTCATTCCCTCAGAATCCACTGAAGCGGTGTGAGACCCGCAGAAGCAGAACCGCAGGAGCGACTATTGGTCAACATATGCGGAATATAGCCACTTAAGGTAAAGACGTAGAATCGGGACCCCAAGTGCGATTCTTTGACCGCACAAGCGGAAACCACTGGACTGAAATATGAAATTCAAGGGTTTAGTTTCAAAAGTTGGAAAATCAAATCGGAGCTTGGGAGAGGGCGATTTTGAGTGGGTTTTTAAGAGTAGATCATTAGGTAACATTTATTTAATCATTTCTAGTTATATTCCATCAATATATAGTTAAATATATCATTTAAATTCGAATTGAGGATCAAAATTGAGAAAAATTGTAAGAAACTTCTTAGACCAAAATTCTAAGTTTTGAGCGGGTTTGTGATATACGATTTGGAAGATTTTTATATGGTTAGACTCGTGAGAGTACGGGGGTTCTAAAAATGTAAACTTTATCTGATTATCAGATGTTGGCCTAAGGGGAATTTTTGTCATTTTACCTAATTTTGCGTCTTATTTGTAAATTAAATAGTAGAATCGGGTTCTTGAGATGTTATTTACGATATGTAATTGAATTGAACAGTTTTGGGCCATTTGGAGTCGGATACTCATGGCAAAAGTGTGATTTCGAGTTGATTTTGGAGCTTGTTTGAGGTAAGTGGATTGTCTAACATGGTGTGGGAGACTTTTCCACTTAGGATATGATATTTGGTAATTGAATTCCTTGTACGTGAGGTGACGAGCGCGTACATGAGCTAATTGAAAAAAACCTAATTTTTACTTAAAATAGTGAAACTGAGTTTCTTTGGTATTTGCTTTATTCTACTTGAAATTATAGCTTGTGTTAGATTAGAAAAGCATGCTTAGTTGATTTAAATTATCTATTTTCTTAAGTTGCCTTGATTGTTCTACGTGAAGCATGTTAGGCTAGTGCTACTTGTTGCTTGTGTTTTCGTACTTCATTTCCGAATATCTTCTGGTTGTGGTTGCACATTTACATTGGGACTATGGATGTGGGATTCCGATAGCCCCCCCTTGTTTTTTTACTTTGGGAGTATGGGTTAGATTCCTGGTATATCCCCCTGCACTTTTACTTTGGGACTACGGGTTAGATTTCCGGTAGATCCCCCTGCACATTGATGGTTGGACTACGGGACGGTATCCCGGGAGATCCTTCGGATATACTCATATGATGGACTACGGTACGGTATCCCGGGAGCTCCTCGGACAGTTGATGAAATGGACTATAGGATGGTATCCTGGGAGCTCGTTGTTGGTACTGATATTGAGTTGTTACTTGGTGTTACCTTATTCTCTGCTTGTTATTGTTTCTTCGTATAACTTGTCTTACTTCGTAGTTTTATTCATTATTTCTATTTATTTCATATTGTTGCAAGGTTTTATTATTATATTTTATCTCAATAGAACCCTAACCTTCCTCGTCACTACTCGATCGAGGTTAGGCTTGGCACTTACTGAGTACCATTATGGTGTACTCATGCCCCTTCTGCTCATGTTTTTCATGTGCAGATCCAAGTACCTCCACCCAGGCGCACTATCGTTGAGGTAGGGAGAACTACGGAGAATTCGAGGTACATTTGCCGCGTCCGCAGACCGAAAAGTCTCCTTCTTTACTCTATCTGTTATAGTTAGCCTTCTATCGTAATCTTGTAGACTTTTCTGGGATTAGAGCATTTACGCTACTTCTTCTAGATTGTATTCGCGTGAGTTTCCGAGTTTTGGGGTGATATTATAGGCTTCCACATTATTGAGTTGTATATGGCGAGCGGCATTCATATACAATTTTTCTTTTAGTTGTTCAGTTTTAATTAACTATTCCGCAAGTGATGTTATTTTCTGCATTGTTAGGATTACCGAATTGAAGGGACTAGGTGTTTTCACAATATGTTCACGGAGGGTAAACTGGGTTCGTGACACTGGGTTTTCTTCAAGGTCGTGAAATCAATATCCATGCCTGGGACGGAAGTGCCAGCACCCTGCTCTCCCTCCTTTAGGATGAAGGCTGTCAAATCAAACTTTAAACTCTACATCTTCTGCAGCTCGGCTTTCAATTCATTCACATCTTTCCAGAGTTGAGGCATACCTCCAACCTCACCCCGCTTAACATTCTCAAGACGCGCTTCAACGTGCTTAAAGCGATCCTCAAAAGTTTGATGTTGCTGCTGAAGAACAGTCACTGAGGATTGGATAGGGGTCGATGCTTGCCTAATGAGTTTGGGAATTTCCTTGATAAGCTGGTCTACCTTAGCAATGGCATTCTGAGAAAGTAGACCCAACATGGATAGAGTTGGTAAAGGGACCTGGGCCTATGCAGTAGAGGGCTGCGGAGGTATCTGGGGCCTGAGAGGTGTCCGACATTGCTGGGACCTCTGATGCTACTATTTTTGTTGGAAGAGGAATGTCAGTCTTTCACTGAGTTTCATTTTCCTTTGCTACTGCGTCAGTGATTCTCATGATGTTGATGTCTTTCGTAGCCTTCTCCATTTTGTCATGCCTAGGCAGAGGGGGCACACTATCAGCTTGGCAGAGAGCAGTGATCAAGCAAGATAGATGAAGTGATGTTTGTTTATGGTTAGCTCTAATTCCCAGCTCGTGGAATATTGTCTCCCTTCATCAATCTTAATACCTGTCATGATGCATGCAATGAGGAGTGCTTTCTCAATGTTGGTGTCAGTTTCATTTCTTGATGACATTAGACGGGATGTAACAAATCTAAGCCCGTATCGACCCTCCCTTGTGAGATCCTCCTTGAAAATTTGTGTTTAGGGTCAATCCAGGCCGGTGTCCCCTTTGCTCTGACGCAGGCAACCTAGACATGCTCATTGAGTTTTTTGTCAACCAAAGCATCATATTCACTTGTGCCCGGCCGCCAATCCTCGAAATACCATTCATTGATCGTCTCAGCACCACAACTAACTTGAACCCCTTGCACTAGGACAGACTTTGAGAAGATCTTGTTGTGCTTTTATGAAGCACTCCTTGAGGCACCATATGAAGCGTAAAACTCTCTCACAATTGTCTCATTTTATTCATGCGGGACCTCAGTGAAGAACTCTCACTTCCTCCACTTGATGTTCTCGTCCATGTGAGGTTAATGCTCTGAAAGCCCATTTAAACTCAATTGTTTTTCCTCGAGAATTTTTCTCTTTGAAAGTCCGACTTAATATAGATCTAGGGAGCCCTTGATCTCAAACCAGAGGTTAAGGTCCTCCCCCAGCTTCCTTTGTGCCTCAGCCTGTAGATCAACAGTAGGTCTAAGGTCACTCTATGACTCCTCCTCTTCAGACTAGTAGGAGTGCTCCGTAGTAATGCGGAGTGCATAAGCCCGCTGACGTTTGGCTTGTGTTGCTTATTGTCTAGGATTTTCACCCCTTTTTGTCTATGACCAGGTTTGATTGCGTTGGGTTGGACTTCTTTGGTGCCATTCCTATTGATGAAACATTGTATGAATGAGTGAAATAGCTTAGGGAAATTCATCAAAGACAAAATAAAAAGAACAAAATAAAAAAAATTGAGCCTACTATACGATGGGTAATGCGATTGAATATCACGGACCACAAACCATCTCATATGTGCAGAAGCACAAATTCATCAGCAGTTATGCGATCACACAACCGACCACATAAGTGGTTAAGCGATCGCAAACCCACCGCATATTGAAAGGCGAATTGCTGATGGTCTGCCTCACTCTGCGGCAATATGCGGACCGCATAACAGGTTTGTGACCGCAAAGAGATTATGCGGACCATAGAAGTCATCTTCCTCAAACAAATTACAGCTTCCCCAAATCACGTGGGTTCTTATTGCCACCCATTCAAAAATCTAAAGCCCATTGCATTTAATTTCACAAGAGAGAGGGGTACTTAGACTTCTCCCTCTTTACTTAATCAAATATAGCACACACACAATTCCTGAATCCACTCATCACCAAAGAAAATTAAATGCACATACAGTACTACCAAGCAAGTCAAACAATTCTCCCAATTCGACCATATACAAGAAAACACCTCTGGTTATTCATGGCTTCTAAAATAGGGTAGGTCCACAAAAGGGAGAACAAGAAGGAAAAATGCGAGCTACGAGAAGAGAAGAGAAACTAGAAGCCCTACCTGAAACTCAAGGATTTGAAAATTTATCAGAGAAAGATTGTTAGTTTGATTAGATCCTTAGCAGATTCTATGTGTTCTCTTCTTCTCTCTTTGTTCTTTACTTTTCTTTGTTTTTCTTGTTTTTGTTCAAACGTGAGTGTGTGCACAGAGTGGGTTAGGTTTATACCTGACAGATATGCGGCGCATAATTTTATTGCATAACACAATATGCAATCAAATAAGTGTTATGTGGTGGACTTATAACTAGGAAGCCTAGATACAATATCCAATGCAAAATATGATCGCAAAGTGCACATGCGGGCCGTATAAATGAAAAATGGCCGCATAGTTGACAACAAATTTAGCCAAACACTTTGCTCGAATCTATGATGACTATGCGGTTCGCATAGTCAGTGTGCGACCGCATAGTTGTCGCTCAATCTGACCTCTCTTTCCTTCAGTTTCTTCAGCACTAGGACCTTGTTCATGATATTTTACACGCACTCTAGCACACACGTCAACTTGCTCAATCTAATTTGCATAAATAATAATAAAAAATACAAAAAAAATGTTACCACACATGGTTGCCTCCCAATAAGCGCTTGATTTAACGTCGCGGCACGACACAGTTGACTTATTTTGGATTATTTCTTGGTGGAAGCTACTATTGGACTATCCCTTAGAGAAAATTATTCTATCAAATGCCTTTCTCCTGCAGTACCAAGGTAATGCTTGACTCATTATCCATTCACCTTGAAAGTTCGAGTCCCATCCTCGACTCCAATTCAATAGCACCATAGGGAGACTCACTCACAACTTTGAACGGGCCGGACCATTTAGACTTTTGTTTTCCCGAAAATAAGTTGAGTCTTGAATTGAAGAGTAATACCAAGTCACCAGAATTGAACTCTCACTTCAATATCTTCTTATCTTGGATAAAATGCATCCTCATTTTGTACACGGGCACACTCGCATATGCATGGAGATTGAATTCTTCCATCTTATTGAGTTGTGTCGTCCTCAGGTTAGCAGCCTCAGCCCAGTCAATATTCAGATTTTTCAATTCCCACATGGCTTTGTATTCAAGTTCCACTGGCAAATAACAAGATTTTTCAAAAACTAACCTGTACGGTGAGGTGCTAATGGGTGACTTAAATGCTGTGCAATTTGCCCACAATGCATCATCTAGCTTCCTTGACCAGTCAGTCCTATTTGCATTGACGGATTTTTTTATTTTCCCATTCAAAACTTCAACATGAACACTCGACTGAGGATGATAGGGTGTGGCCACCTTGTACTTTACACTATATTTTTCAAGCAGCTCGGCGAAGCCTTGTTGCAGAAATGAGACATGCCATCACTTAGGATGGCCTTTGGAGTACTAAACCGTGTAAATGTGTTCTTCTTAAAAAATGCAGTCACACTCCTTGCTTCATTGTTCGGTAAGGCAATTGCCTCGACCCATTTAGAGATGTAGTCCACAGCCACCAAGACTTGGGTCATGCCATATGAGCTCGCGAAGGGGCCCATGAAGTCTATCCCCCACACATCAAAGATCTCAACTTCTAATAATAATTCCCGTGGCATCTCATGTCTTTTAGATATTAACCCTTGTCTTTGACAATGGTCACATGCCTTAACCATTTGATTTGCATCTGGATAGATCTTTCACCAATAGTATCCAAATTCAAGCACTTTATCCGGCGTTCGATTTCCGCCATGATGTTCCCCAACCGATGAATCATGGCATGCCTTGAGAATTGGCATTACGTCATCTTCAGAAATACATCGCCGGATGATGTTGTTGGCACAAATACGAAACAAAAAGGGTTCCTCCCAATAGTAATGCCTACACTCCCCCCAAGAACTTTTTATTTTGATAAGCTTCCGATCTATCGAGAATAAGGTCACTAACCAAGAAATTAGCGATGTTGGTATACCAAGGAGCAAATGTGTTAGACAATACCAATATGTGTTCATCTGGAAAAACATCAGTGATTTCAAGGTCTTATTTTCGTGTACCTACCTCTTTAAGCCTAGATAGGTGATCTGCAACTTGATTTTTTGTCCCTTTCTTATCCTTGACTTCAAAGTCAAACTCTTGAAATAAAACAACCCACCGAATCAATCTTTGTTTGGCATCCTTCTTTGCCATACGATAGCGAAGAGCAGCATGGTCGGTGTATACTATCACTTTGGACTCTAACAAATAAGCCCGAAATTTTTCAAAAGCATAGACAATGGTAAGATGTTCTTGCTCAGTCACAATATAATTCATTTTAGTTCCATTGAGTGTCTTGCTTGCATAATAGATAGGGTGAAGGATCTTGTTATGATGTTGGCCAAGCATCACCCCAATAGCTACACCACTAGTATCACACATGAGTTCGAATGGAAGAGACCAATCAGGTGTGACAATAATCGGTGTCATGGTAAGATTTTCTTTCATTCCTCAAAGGCTTTGAGGCACGTCTCATCAAATACGAACTTTGCATCTTTCTCAAGGAGTTTGCACAGGGGATTTGCTATTTTGGAGAAGTCCTTGATGAAACGCAAGTCGGCATGCCAAAAACAACTTCGGACAACTTTAACTGAAGTAGGTGGAGGGGGCTTGGAAATGATCTCAATCTTTGCTTGGTCAACCTCTATGCCTTGTTTGGAAATTTTATGGCCCAAAATAATGCCCTTGTCCACCATGAAATGGCATTTCTCCCAATTTAGCACAAGGCTTGTTTCCTTAAATCTCTTGAGCACGTCTAAGGTTGTCTAGACAATGCTCAAAAGTATCACTCACGACAAATAAATCGTCCATGAATACCTCTAAGAAATCTTCCACCATATCTGAGAAGATTGATATCATGCACCTTCGGAAAGTAGCTGAAGCATTGCATAGCCTAAATGGCATCCGGCTAAATGCAAACGTCTGATATTGACAAGTGAATGTGATTTTTTCCTGATCTTCCAATGCAATATTGATTTGGTTGTAGCCGGAATATCCATCTAAGAAGCAGTAGAATGACCTTCCTGCTAGCAGATCAAGCATTTGATCAATAAAAGCAATAGGCCAATGATCCTTGCACGTAGCACTATTTAGCTTCCAGTAATCCATGCACACCCTCCATACAGTCATTGTTCTTTTTGGGATAATCTCATTTTTATCTTTTTCTATCACAGTCATGCCTCCCTTTTCGGTACATATTGTACTGAACTCACCCAAGAACTATCAGGAATGGGGTAGACTACCCCCAGCATCTTACCACTTGATACTCTCTTACTTACCACTCCTGCATGGAAGGGTTTAAGCTTCGTTGATGCTCCACACATTTTTTACTCTCATTATCCAATTGGATCTTGTGTTCACAAATTCTTGTGGGAATCCCTTGGATGTCTGCAATTGTCCACCCAATAGCTTGTCTATGCTTTTTCAACACATTCAACAATTTTTATACCTATACATTATTCAACAAATAAGAAACGATTACCAGTAGAGTGTCATTAGAGCCAAGAAATTTATACTTCAAGTGCGGTGGAAGTGGTTTGAGCTCTAGTTGCGGTGGCTCAATAATTGAAGCTTTGCGGGAGGAGTGACTCTATTCTCTAAGTCGAGAGAGCATTTCTTCGGAGCATAAGTGTAGGACCCAAGCCCTTTCAATGCATTTACTTATTCCATGTACCCCTCCATATCTTCACCATCGGAATTTACCAAAATAGCCGCTAATGCCTCATCGAGGCATTGTTCTTCCATCTTAATTTCAATTGCATCTTCCACCTTATCAACAACATCAATCACTGAGATGATTTCATATTCATGTGGCAACTTCATACCCTTGCTTGCTTGGAATGTGACCTCTTCATCATTCACACAGAACTTGATCTCATTTTGTACCAAACAATAAGTGCTCTTCCTGTTGCAGGGAATGGTCTCCCCAAGATGATATGATATCTTTGTCAACTATACAATCAAGGATTACAAAATCGACGTGCAAATGGAACATTCCCACTTTCACAAGCACATCATCGACAATTCCCACCGGCCTCTTTATGGAACGATCGGCCATTTGAAACCTCATACTCGTAGGCCATATCATTCCTAACCCAGCTTGCTTGTAAAAATCAAGAGGCATTAAGTTGATTTTATCCCCATTTTCACAAAGAGCTCTTGAAAAACCACGCATCCTAATAGTGCATGGAATGATGAAGGCCCGTGTCTTCTTTATTTTGAATGGCGGTTGTTGCAATGGTGGAACTAACCTTGTGAATCACATTGACCACTTTATTCTTGGTGGTTTTATTCTTGGTGATCAAGTCTTTCAAATATTTAGCAAAACCCAGCATATCTTGAAATGCTTCCACGAATGGAATATTTACCAATAACTACTTGAAAATGTCATAGAACGTTTCGAGTTTTCTATCATCAACCTTCCTCACAAGTGTTTGAGGGAATGGAGGAGGAGGTCTAGGAATTGGTGGTACAGTTTGTGGTGTCTCTTTTACCTTTTTCTTAACCTCTTCCCAGTTTACTTCTTAAACTTTCAACTCTTTCGGGACCATTTTAGCTTCAACAACAATTGGCTCTTCAACTTGTGCCTCAAATTCTTGCTCGGAATCTTCCACTTCAACCACCTATTCACTCTCTCCTTGTAGTACTTTCCCACTCCGAGTAGTAATTGCCATGATATGAGAAGTTGGATCACTCCCACTACCTTTAGGTTTACAATTGTGTCACTTGGAAGTGTCCCTTTTTGCTTTGGATTTTGTTACCTAGAGAGATCTCTCATTTGCATCTCCAATTTTGAATGGATGCGGTATGAGAAACAACAAGCTCGGTCATATTCCTCATAGAAGTGTCGGACCTTTCTTAATTTTGCAATACATGTTCAAGCATGCTTTCAAACTTGGAATAACTTGAGGACCCTCGATTTGAATATTTCCCCTTTTTGTGGAACATAAGGATTTTAACTCTGATTTGAGAAGTTATTATCGTTGTTATTCCAATTCCCTTGATTTGAACTACCTTGGTCATTTCGCCACTGTTGGCTGCCTTGCCCTTGTGGGTTAGTCCTCCATTGATTTTGATGTCCTTGACCTTGGTATTGTTTCCTTTGATAGCTTCCTTGAGATTTATTGACATATTTTGCTTCCTCATAATCTTCATTTGATGGTGTTGAACATATTCGACCAATTTACCTACTTCGTTTGGCTTTCAGTGGACATTTTTGCCAACAGATTGACATTGGTGGCAAAACCTTCAATTACTTGATCTCTTTCTAGGTTCTCCATAATCATGTTGGTCAAGGAGGGAGTATCATATCTAATTCCACCTGTGGTGTCCTTTGAATGCAACTCTTGGTTATCTTTTGCCATTTTGTCAAGGATTTGTGTGATCCTTGCAAATGTCTTATCTATAAAAGATCATCAACTGCATTCTTGGCTATAGATTGGTTCATAGCATCTAAACCCATGTATAATTCTCCAACAAGATAGACTCCAGAAAAGCATGATTAGGAGACCTCACCAAATATAACTTGAATCGCTCCGATGCCTCATGTAGATGCTTTCCCGATAGTTGCTTGAGAAAGAAATTTTCATCCTGGAGCTCAGATTTTTTGCTTTGCGGGAACCATTTATCTAAGAATGCTTGGACAAGTTTAGGCCAAGAATGAATGAAATTTGGTGGCATATTTTGAAGTCATTTCCTTCTTTTCCCAGCCAGTGAGTACTTGAATACCCTATAACTTAGGGCATAATCTGAGACGTTGTTCTTCTTGTGCGTCGCACACACACCCAATAAGTTTCTAAGATATTGTGTTGGATCATCATTAGTGGAATTCCTAAAAAAAACCTTCCGTTTTGAGCATTAGGATTAAATCATGTTCCACCGCAAAAGTGGCAGCACCAACTATCGGAGGTACAATAGCATTTGTATCCTCAATGTACTCATCTATGTCTGCAAAAGGATTTTCTTCTTCATCGTATTCAGCCATGTTTTTCTATCAACATCAAGCAAAACAAGCAAAGTGTGATGGAATAGAAGAAGACATAAAGTAAAGCACACACTAATTAGTAATTTCAAAATTTATATTCCCCAGCAACGACGCGAAAAATTCGATACGCTCAAATTACACTTTAATTAAACAGTGTAAGGCGGTCAGTGTCACATATAACAACCCAATAAGGTGAAGTCGAATCCCACATGGAATATGGTGTGAAAATATTACTTTAGTAGTGTGGAACTTGACTTAGGTCGTAATTCTATTCCGTTAACGTAACAAGAGATTGATATGATTGTGAATTATATAGGTAACTAATTTTAATATGCAAATGTAGATGATTTGATTAAAGAAACCAAGATTGTGTCCCTGCCAATGAAATGTAATGCTCTCGGTGTTAATATGATATATCTCTAATGGAAGGTCCTTTGATATGCAAATGATTTCTAAATGACTGCCCAATATTTTCCAATTGTTGGGTAGTATTTTCATTTTATGATTTTTTCAAATATAAAAGAGTTGTAATTTAAGAACAACCAACTTATTCCAAGAGAACCCACTTATTCCTAAGCAATTATATTAAACAAGATTTAAAGTCTTGGGTTGTTGATATTTAATTCTACCGAACCCTAACTCACTCTTTCAAATAAAGAAAGAGTAAAATAGAATAGATTAATGTTTGCAACCACCAACCATAAATAAAGAACAAGAATTGAATAAATATCAATATATATATATATATATATATATATATATATATATATATATATATATATATATATATATATATATATATATATTTAATGTTAAACACTCATTAACATTACACACATCTAGGATCCACAGCCTTATTATTTAAAACTAGCTCCTCATACTAAAATACAGGAATAATGTATTTAATAAAGTTATAAAGCTTACAAAAGTGCAAGATTCCTTCTTTACAACCTTCCAAATAAATGGAGTATTTAATGCTCTCTAACTAGGACCTTGTTTCAGACTTGAATGACCCACCAAAACCCTAGTTATTCATTTAATAGTGGACCAAAAGTCGTGATAAAAATGGGACAAAAATACCCCTTTAGGTAGCTTTTGCGATTACACAATGGTTTTTGACCAACTATATGGTCTGTATATTTGTCATTCCATCACAAACTTGCTAAGCTCCCAGTTCTTGCTTCATTCGCATATCTATTATATGGTCCGCATGTGTGTTATGTGACCACATATGCCATCACATATCTTGGTGAGAACTTTCTTCTACTGGAGCTATGCAACAATTATGCGGCTCGCATATGTGTTATGCGACTGCATAAACGGCCGCATATTTTCTTCTTCATTTGGCCAATAAATCTGTCCATGTTTGTGATCACCATGTGAACCCACATGTGAATTATGCGACCGCATACTTGCAGTATATCCATTCTTTTGCGACCTTTTGACTTCTTTCCCATGTTTTCAAGTCTTCAAGCTCATGCACTACAAAACAAACAAACTTGATCAGAATTAAATAAAAATGTATTAAAAGTTGAGTTAAAATCTAAGCAATTGGTATTAATTGTGCCGAAATTCTACGGCATATCATCGTAGCACCCAGAAGTCTCTATGTTCTAACTCCACCGGTAAGTAACATGACTTCCCAAAGACAATTTTTACAGTGACATACCAATCGGAGTTTTGAATGCAGTACGGTAAGCCCATAGAATATCATCTAATTTTTTCTCCCTGTCCGTTCGAATAGCATTTACAATTTTGGTAAAAATACTCTTTATTTCTCTGTTCGACACCTCTATTTTCCCACTTGTTTGTGGGTGGTAAGGAGTGGCAACCTTATGGAGAACTCCATATTTTTCCAACAACTTTGCAAAGGCTCGGTTGTAGAAGTGGGTTCCTCCATCACTAATGATCTCTCTTGGAGTACCAAATCAGGTAAGATGTTTTTTCTCAGGAATCCAATAACTCCTTTCACATCATTTGTTGGAAGTGCCACGGCTTCTACCCATTGCGAGACATAGTTCACAACTACCAGTATATAATTGTTACTATATGAACTGACAAATGGTCCCATAAAATTGATTCTCCATACATCAAATACTTCCACCTCTTGAAATGGGTTCATGGGCATCTCATGTCGGTAGGAAATATTCCCCGTCCATTGGCACTCATCAGAGCTTTTCACCCAAAAGTGTGCATCTTTAAACAACATTGGCCAATAAAAACCCAACTACAACAGTTTAGTAGTTGTTCTCACTCCTCCAATATAACCTCAATACAGGGAAGCATGACATGCCTGCAAAGCAGAAGGTTGATCTATCTAGGGAATGCATCTCCGGATCATGTTATCAATACAAATCCTAAACAAATATGGTTCATCCCAGAAATACATGCGACAATCATGAAAGAACTTTTTCTTTTGCACAGAGGACAAGTCATAGGGAATAATACCGCTTGCCAAGTAATTTGCAGTATCTGCATACCATGGTGTCGCCTCAAGACTCGTGCTAAAAGTTGTTCGTTTGGGAAAGTCTCCATGATCTCTTCCACCTCAACCTTCTTTTCAGCTCCTTCAAGTCTGGACAAATGATCAGCAACTTGGTTTTCCATTCCCTTCTGGTCACAGATCTCTAAGTCAAACTCTTGTAGTAGTAGTACCTATCGAATTAGGCGAGGCTCTGACTCTTTATTATCAATTAGGTACCTCAGAGCAGCATGATTGGTATAAACAATTACCTTTGAGCTGAGTAGGTGTGACCTGAATTTGTCAAACGCATACACCACAACTAGCATCTCTTTCTCTGTCACTGTGTAATTCAGTTGGGCATCACTCAAGGTTCTACTTGCATAGTAGATCGGATGCATGACTTTATCTTCCCTCTGCCCAAGAGCTGCTCCCATAACAGAGTCATTTGCATCACACATCAGCTCAAAAGGTTGTCCCAATCGGGAGCCACTATGATTGGTGCAATCACTAGTTTCTTCTTCAACTCCTCAAACGTTACCCTACAGTCATCAAAAAACACAAAGGGTGATTTTTTTCAAGTTATTTACACAAAGGGTTAGCTATTTTGGAGAAATATTTTATAAACCTCCACTAGAAGCCGGCATGACCAAGGAAACTTCTTATGGCCTTAATAGGTGGTGGTAACTTCTCAATTATATCAACCTTAGCATGGTCCACTTCAATTCCCTTACTTGACACTAGACGTCCCAAGACTATACCTTCTTGTACCATGAAATTACATTTTTTCCAGTTCAGTACCAGATTAGCCCCCATACACCTCTTCAATACTCTTTTCAGTTCATAAGGCAATCATCGAATGACTTCCCCACCACTGAGCATTCATCCATAAAAACCTCCATTATTTCCTCTACCATATCTATGAAAATGGCCATCATGCACCTTTGGAATGTGGTGGGTGTGTTGCATAGGCCAAACGACATTCTCCAAAAGGCATAACTACCATATGGGCAAGTGAACGAAATTTTATCTCTATCCTCTAGGGAAATAGAGATCTAGTTATACCTCAAGTATCCATCTAGGAAGCAAAAAAATGCTCCCCAAAATCTGTCTAGCATCTGTTCAATGAATGGTAGTGGAAAATGGTCTTTTCGGGTGGCCTTGCTCAATTTTCTGTAGTCCATACAAATTCTCCATCATGTGACTATTCTTGTTGAGATCAGCTCGTTGTTCTCATTTTGCACCACTAATTTTCCACCTTTCTTTGGCACACACTAAACTAGGCTAACCCAGTTGCTGTCGGAGATGGGGAAAATGATTCACGCATCTAACCACTTGATCACCTCCTTTTCACGACTTCTTTCATGTTGGGGTTGAACCTTCTTTGATGTTCTCTTGAAGGTTAGTGCCCATATTCCAGTAAAATCTTATGCATAGAAGAGGCCGAGCCGATTCCCTTAATATCTGCAACGGTCCTACCAATTGCAGTTTTGCACTCTATTAACACCTGCAAAAGTTGTTCTACCTGCACATCTGACAAACCAAATAAGATAATAACATGTAAAGTCAAGTTAGGTCCCAAGAAAGAATACCTGAGGTGAGATAGTAGTGGTTTCAATTCCAACTGTGGTGGTCTTCAATCAATGGCTTAGCTGAAGGAGTCTTTCTCTCTTATAAGTGTAAGGACTCGAATTCGGTCTCTCTTTTCAAATACCTTTGGCCTTCAAGATCAAACACCCACTCTTCCAAGTCCTCACCATTTACCTCTTCTAAGTTCATGAGGCAGGCCGCAATAAGATCCTTTGCATATAGTTCCTCATCATTTTCCCCCATGATCATATCCACAACTTCTCTCAAAGAGAAATTTGCAAACTCATTGGTTCGGTGTATAGACTTTTGCACATTAAATGTTACCTCTTCATCATTCAGTATCATATTTAACTCCATAGTTTCACAATCAATTAGAGCTCTCCCAGTGGCCAAGAATGGCCTTCCCAAAAATATGGGAATCTCCTCGTCAACCCGACAGTCCACAATGAAAAAATATTATAGAAATACAACCTTCCAACCTGCACCAGTACATCATCAAGTATATCTGATGGTCTCTTTACCATTCATTCGGCTAGCTGTAGTAACATGGTCGTGGGTCTTTCTCTCCCCCAAATCACACAATGCCTTAGCAAAAGCATAGTTGCTTATTATGCATGGAATTATGAAACTCCTTGGGCCGGACAACTTCTTAGCTTTGTGTATCATCACGACATCACTACATGTCTGAGTTAGTGTAACAGTGGTAAAGTCTTGAAAGTCGAACTTGGAAGACATCAATCCCTTCATCGGTTTTTCTTAACCAGGTATCTCACTCAAGGCGTCAATCAATGGAATGTTCACCTAGATTTGCTTCAACATCTCCATAAATTTCTTACACTGCTCAATCCTTTAATATTTGGACAATTTTTATGGGAAGGGTGCTAGAGGTCGCTTCTTTCATGTGATTTGAGTTTGATCGTGCTAGGGCACCGTTTCTCATGCCTTCTCTTGCACTAACTCAATCTCCTTCATGACCTCTTTTTCTTTGCTTGTTTTTGCTAGTGCATGTGGTACTGTCACCTTTGTTAACCCCTGTTGGATCATCTACCTCAATTGGTACTGGCACAAGTATCTCAGTTGGTTCGTATTTGCGAGAAATTTCTTTCTCTAGATCAAGATCTCTACCATTTCTTAGACTCACCGACATAAACTACTTCGGGTCTTTCTCTTTTTGATTGACATATGTGTCTATAGGTAACGTCCCTTGAGGATAATTATTCAGATCCATAAATAACTGCCATAATTGAATTTCAATGCCTTTTATCATTGAGTCATGTGCTTCCACTTTCTCTTGCATTTTTCCATTGCACCCAATCAGTTGTTGCAACATTCCATTAATTTCAAGCAACCTTTCATCATGTTTCACTATCTGTTGTTGTTGAGGCTGTTGATAAGCTAGCTGCTAATTTTGCTTATTGTATCCCTATTGTCTCTGGTAAGGCACAACTTCACCTTGTGGTCACATAGCTCCAGGATTGTTTCTAATATTGTACTGCTGATGTGCTGGTCTATATTGTTGATTCTGTTGCCCCCAATTCTGGCCACCTTGTCTTTGTCCTCCATCGTTGCCCACATAGTTCATTTTCTTGATAGTTCTGGTTGTCACTTTCACCACTCCAAGAGCATACATATGGTTGGTTAATACATGGTGTACATAAGCCTTCATTATTTGTTCAACTATGTGTACCTGATTCGTCAATCTTCTTGGTGAGGATACTCATTTGCGTCTTAAAGTGGCCATATTCTCGGTTATGGTATTGTTTGGGTCCAAAGCCACTGAGTGAACTACATTAGTGATTGTAGAGTCTCTTATCATATATCCTGAGTTTTGAGCCATTTTATCAAGTAAGACCTTGCATTCCGTGAATGATTTTCTCAAAAATGGTCCACATGCTGAAGCATCAACAATGGCATTCAAGTTGTCTGCGAATCCGATGTACAACCTTTGCCCTAACATCTGATCTGGAATGACATGATGTGGACACTTAACTAGCATACCTTTGAACCTCTCCCGAGTTTCTTGCAGTGTTTCAGCAGATTTATTCCTAAAGCTCAATATCTCATCAACTTGTTTGACCGTCTTATTGGGTGGGTAGAACTTGTTCAATAATTGCTTGACTAATTCCTCCCAAGTGGTAAAGGAGTTTATGAGGAGCGAATTGAGCCAAGTCTAAGCCTTTCCAGTCACTAAGGTAGAAACAACAACGACCTTATTGCTTCCAGTGTCACTTTTGGTTACCTTTGCGTGATACATATTGACAGAAAAATTTTCAGATGCTGTTGAAGATCTTCAATGTAAGACCTCGAGAACAATCCTTTGTTCTGAAACAAATGTAACATGTTGTTTTTGATTTGAAATGACTCCGCTTGTATATAAGGGACTACAATTGCGGTTGCCAGATTTTCAGTAGTGGGTTGTGCCCAATCATACAAGGTTGCTTCAGATACAAGATGTGTCACACTATAATTGTTTGGATCATTGACATTGTTTGGTTGTTTTGGTCGTCTATGACATCACCATATCTAGTTCGATTCATTCTGTTGTCGCTTGTCTTTTTTGTTTGCACGATTTAATGCCCTGAAAACTTTCTCAACATTCAATAATACTTCAAACAATTCTCCAGTTCTTGAAGAGTTTCTAGGCATGCACCTGTAACACCCAAGACTCTATATATTAGAATTTCAATATAGTTAATTTAAAATGAAGAAACTTGATTAAACTAAGAATTTTAGCACTTCTTCTAGCCATAATTAATAACACTGTTAAATTCCCTGGCAACGGCGCTAAAATTTGATCACGCCCAACTATGTTTCCTAAGAGGTCTAGCGGTCATTGCAAATATAATCTTTTTTATAAGCCCGAAGTCGAATCCCACAAGGAATTAACCTACTAATTACAACCACTAGACTCGCATGAATTAAAGTCATTAACCTTCAGAAATATTATATAACGATTTGAATGCTTACTAACTAAGAACAAATTAATTAAAATGCATTAATTTATAGCTAACAGCAGAAAGGTTTTGGACATAGATTTGAAAAATTTTAGGGTTGTAATTTCCCCTATTGTCAGAATCCTCCCACTATATTTCCTATAAATTTGCCTAATTCTTATCGATCGCGAGTACTTTGAGTGCCGTAATTCTCTTTCGAGTATATACCATAATTTATTAGATATATTCTTCCGAACTACGATAGTTGGCTCTAATTCACTGCTCGCTAGGATCGCACCAAAGTTTCGTTATTCCTAATCTTACCTTTAAACCCTCCATATTGATTTCTCACATATATTAGGAGTAATGATGTTCAACAACTATCTAAATATGTACTCTTTTTAGAGCAGTACACACTAAATAGGTACATTCGATTGAGAGCACTTCAATCAACCACAATGAAAACATAGTTGAATAAGTAGAGAAAAAGCAAAGGCAAATCTATATTAAACATAGTAGGAAATCATCCTCCAATAGGTTCCATCAAACTCTAGATTAAAGTTTAGCTATTTATATTTGTAGTAATAATTTTTCAAGTATTTCGCATAAATAAATTACCAAGAAAGTATGAAGGAATGAAGAACTCGATGATTCTTTCCTCCAAAAATGATTCCATGTGATGTTCGTGCTGTCGCTTATAAAAACTCCTCTAAAATGGTATTTAATGACTATATATGTGGGTAGGAAAAAACCTATATGAAATAACCAAGTCCAAAACCAAATAGGAGACAAGATAGGATTTAAAACCCGGAACGCGCTCCATCTCGCTACAGACCGCGCGATGCGAGCTCTACCGTGTGGTGAACCTTGCTACAACACTGGTGTCGCAAGATCTAACGCGAGAAGAATCCCTCGCATCGCCTGCTTCTGCTTCGTTGCCTAACGTTTGCTTCAATTCTCATTTTTTATTTGCTTTGCCGAACTTTCCCTTGAAGCTCGTTGATTTTGAGTTCCAAACCTTCATTCTTTACTTCTTGTGTCTGACAAATGCACGCATTTATTTAAATACATATAATATACTTCTAAAATATTTTCTTTGCTCAGAATTTCATCTTCAATATACATACACATAAAATAAATTCAATTCAATACAAATATTGTTAAGAATAGAACTCTAATTAGAGTGAATGTCTATCTTGTAGAGAGTTTTACTTTGAGGCTAAGTCATTTTTCCTCCTATAAATAGATGTGTCTTACCCCATTGTAAATCACCCAAAATTCAATAAGAATTTTCTCTCTCTTTCTCTGCAATATTGATCTTGTTCTTTTATTGTTTCATAACACGTTATCAGCACAAAGGTCTACTATCTCAAGAATCTCTTTGAGAAAATTAAGATCTCTCAAAAAATGGGCGAAAATTGCAAAACAGTTCCGAAACTTCCAATCCCAGGCAAACGAAACATCCTAATTACTAGCGCTTTGCCTTATGTCAATAACGTTCCTCACCTTGGCAATATTATTGGATGTGTATTGAGTGCTGACGTGTTTGCGAGATACTGTAGACTTAGAGGATACAATGCAATATACATGTGTGGTACAGATGAGTATGGGACTGCTACAGAGACTAAAGCTTTGGAGGAAAATTGTACTCCTAAGTAAATTTGTGACAACTTATTTCTTGTATACTGCATCCCGAAAGATTGAGCGCTGCATTACCACTTTGGAGTACAATGGAAGCAGTAGCATGCTGCAGGGTTAAGCTTACTTTCCAAATAAAGTCCAAACAAAGTTCCAATTGAGTAGAAGCTTTAGGATTGAGCATAATAATTGTCAGTTATTCTATGGACTTCCTTCATGATTAAAATCTGGATTTAAGGTAAGTAATTTACTTTTCTCTTTCAAATTCTTGAAATTCTATGATTTGATTTATATACAGACAAAGACAACAAAGTTTGATTATAACTCTAATGAAGTTTGTAAGAAATTACACTCACATGAAGTGGTAAAATTTCTATGCCTTGCCATGATTAAATTCATGTATGATTGTGGGCAAAGAATTGAAAACCCGTCCAATTGAATTTGCTCCATTCTCATTCCCTTAAGAGAATGTGATCGCAGTGTGTAATAAGTCTGAAAGAAGATAAAATTATTACCGTGAAGGTATCAATGGATGTGGACGTGGCAATAGACGAAATTATAATCGTCATCATTGTGATAATGAAGATAATAAGGATTCTCAAAATAATCCTTCACTCTGTGAAAGTAATATCTGTCATCGATTTGACATGAGATTTCATATAGCACATACAGATTATTATGGTCCATTCATGGTGTGAATGTGACAACATCTGATTTATGAGTACATATTCATTATTGGAAGAAGATGAACATGCTATTGGTATTGAATATACCACACTCACCTCTAGAAGGGGGGTTGAGATGATATAAGAAAATAATATCATTATTATGGCATGAATGGTCATTGGTCACGTACTTATTGTACGCCAAAATATTTTGATAATGTGATTATTAAAGGACAATAATAATGCAAGAAACATATCTTGCATATAATTTTGACCATGACCATAATGGTACAACTTTCTCTTTAAAAAGAAATATTCACTATATGGATATTGATTAATATGTGATAGTACCAAATTAATTGAGAACTCTTTAAGAGCCAATTATACTATTTTGGAGAAACACAGTTGATTACCAATAAGGTATTGTGTTGTAGTAAGTCTCAAAGAAACTTATTCAGTTTCCAAAGTATATGCGAAATCGATTGATTATATTGAGACTATAAATAAAGGAAAGATTTGATATCTTCTATTACAACAACTTGTAGCGGGATAATCTGTATATGAAAAGCTACCCGCTTTATTCTCCAGTTTGTACTACACAAACAAAAGAATACCACAATAAAGTGGATGTTTATTGATATAAAAACCCATATCATAACAAACATGGAGTTTATTGAGAAATGCACATGTCATAGTGTAAACATGAATTTATCAATATTGTTGATTTATTCAATTGGCATTTGGGCTAGCCATATCAATTTAAATATGATATGCAAAAATAATAGAGAATTCATATGGGTAAATATTAAAGAACTAGAAAGTTCTTTACGAATTCTCTTATATTGCTTGTTCTCATTAATTAATTGACCAATTAAAATTGGGATTGAATCCCATGAATGCTGGAAATATCAAAGGTGAATATGGGCTCATTCATCTGCCATGTATACCATATAAGATGCATCTATGTGATAGTTACATGTGCGATTATTATTAACCCGCAACATGGTATTTTGCGAGGTAATTTGCCCAATAATTCAATTTAGAGCACAATTTCCAGATTTTCTATTCAAGATAGTTTATCTTGACAAGTTAGCGAGTTTAGCAAGATAATTTATTGAGTGTCTCTACTTAATAGCTAAACTATTTCTTATGAGAACATAGTTATCTATATCCATTTGATATATGTTATATACGAAAGTATATTACATTCTTCCCTCACAAGTGGTTCAGGGTCAGGAACCAAATAACTTCATCTTATTATTATTGATGTGCAGTGTATATTTTCATTAACACCATAATGCACAAAGATGGATTCTCAAAGTTGAGGAAACAAGTTAGTTTTTCTAACATGAGGGGCAGACATGATAAACAGTTGAGAAAACGTTATGTAGAATGAATTATCATTTGTATATCTAGATACTCGAATAGGATAATATGAACTTGAAGTTCATAAAAAGATAATTCAGTTGCAACATATTGCAAAGCATGCCATACGCATTTGCTGACCCAAATAAAATAACTATATTCTCATTGCAAATGCTCATATTAAGTCCTAGAAGGACAAAATCTATGGTATGCTTAAAGCGTATAGACAAATCGATTTCAAATAGAACTTCTTGATAAAGAAGATGAGCAAATGATCAAAGTGATCATAATAAAAGATGGCAAGTGATCTAGAAGATCACATGACACAACACTTCATAAAATCCCATGAGAGATTCAGGTACCTGAATATATGAATGAAAAGATCTATATGTTATGTCTTTATGAAAATTTATTGGAACCGATATAAAATATTTGTCGATGACATCTATCATAGCGCTGAGTATAGATGAGGATCTTAAGTCTATCGGACATAGACACAAAAGTATTGGCCAAATGGAAGAGATACAATTCAAGTAGAATTGATTCCATATGAAAGACATGTAATTTTGGACATGTAGTCCAAATACTTAAAAGTATAAAGTCAATGGTATGTGTAATCAGTTTTCAATATCTTATTTATCTAGCATGACATAAAAACTTGATATGCATTTAAAGTCTATTATATGGCTTATATTACTTAACTTATATGACAATCCATGAAGGATTTAAGTTGCTTGAAGCATCTACAATTCTTGATCTTGAGGTACCACTTCCTCAGTGCAATTTATGCACAAATGTATCTCGTTATAACTATAAGCATGATAATGTGATAGCGAGGATACCTTTATGGAGATATTGAAGAGCCATTCCACGATATTTGTGAAGACATTATATATCCATCACAAGTTATGATTTCAAGGTGCAAATATTAATTATAGTTAATGTGCTTGATTTATTTATCAAATCTCTACCAACAATCTCTTGAAGATGGTGCACAAAATTGGAATGCGAAGGCTCAAGGATGTGAATTGATGCTCTCTTCAGGGGGGGTCAATGCGCATTGCACTCTTTTTCCCTTACAAGGTTTTGTCCCACTGGGTTTTCCTTGAAAGGTTTTTAACGAGGCAACCAATAGGCGCATTTCT
Source organism: Nicotiana benthamiana (assembly GCA_034376525.1). Lineage (NCBI taxonomy): Eukaryota > Viridiplantae > Streptophyta > Magnoliopsida > Solanales > Solanaceae > Nicotiana > Nicotiana benthamiana. The sequence continues at coordinate 97,531,403 of CM067340.1, read as the reverse complement.
AAATATGTGTACTCTTTTTCCTTTTCTAGAATTTTTTTTTCCCATTGGGTTTTATTTTAGTTAAGGTTTTAACGAGGCACATTACTTATTGAGTAGACATTCAAGGGGGAGTGTTAAGAATAGAATTCTAATTAGAGTGAATGTCTATCTTGTAGAGAGTTTTACTTTGAGGCTAAGTCATTTTTCCTCCTATAAATAGATGGGTCTTACCCCATTGTAAATTACCCAAAATTCAATAAGAATTTTCTCTCTCTTTCTCTGCAATATTGATCTTGTTCTTTTATTGTTTTATAACAAATTAGTATAATTTAGCATTAAAACACCAAAATGTAACGTAAGTAATGCACTAAAATATGAAATTATAGCCAAACATCACTTTCCCTTTTACTGTTTAAAGTTCTCCCTTCTCTTTTCATTTCATGGAATTTCTACTAAACGAATTAGCGTGCACAAGTATATATTCTAAAACTTTGAACATCAGTCTATTTCTTAATGCTTTTTTTTTTCCTCAACTCTTTTAATTATTCTTTAGTTATTTTTATATGATATGCTATTTAGGCCGGTGAATATAAGAAAGAAAGAAAGTAAATACTGATGAAGATAGCAAAGAGGACGAAGAAGTAGGAATGAAAAATTAATGTGAAAAACTTAGAAACTCGAATCATAAAGTAAACATGCCTTCATTTCTCAAGACGACTGAAGCTCGAAATTTCAGTCTAGGTTCTTATAGATTATCTCTTCCATAATAACTTTTGTGATTAAGATGTGTATGTTGGATATATAGGAGAAATTCTCAACAGGATTAAAGAATTATTTTTTTTTTTTTAAATAAACGGGTAGAGAAGCGAGAGAGATAGAAAGAACGAACACATAAAAACAAAAAGTAAAATATAGAGAAAATAAAGAAAAATAAAAACTTGTTTGATTTGGGAGACTTTGGACAGATGAATCCTATTTTGTGATTATTTTATTTCATATCATTTTTGCATTTTGGCTTCTTTTAATGTTTAAATAAGGAGAAAATGATGGGAGTATTAAAATTTAAATTGAATGAGTTCTTTTACTACCGGGATAAATTTACTAGTATATAGGATGAATACAAAGTTATGCCTCAGCTCGAGTCACCTCTTTCAAATGATGAGAATCATAGGGCCAATTGAATATCATTCCATATCATGTAGTTATTGAGTCTTTATTCATTTTAGAAAATATTTTTTTTTTATTTTACCCTTTATAGAGTATAATTCATTTGCTGAGAATTTATTAATGAGTGACTTTAAGAGGAATATATGCTCTTCTAAAAAAAAGTTTTTTGCTGGTATCCGTTACATGTCAAAAATAACGAACTTCTTAGTCGTGTTGCAACTTACGAGTTATTTATCAAAAAATAAAATCTGAAATTTATATTAAAAAAATGTATTTACAACTTACAAACATTTTTCACAAAATAAACTTTTTTGTTTTCCTTTATAACGATTCAATTGGTCGTTTTAAGTTTTAGCATTCTGTTCTGTCGTTTGAGACCTTGCATAGCTTCATATTTTGTATTCTGACTTGCGCGTATAGTTGGTTTTGATGTTCGGGAGGCTTAAGATTGACTTGGAAGAGCGATTTTCAATTTGGTTACTTTAAGCTGGAAAGTTTAATTAAAGTTTAACTTTTGCATAAACGACCTATGATTGATAATTTGATGGTTCTAATAGGTTGGTTATTTGGACCTGGGCGTATGCTTGGATTTCAATTTGGAGGTTCCTATAAGATTTTGAATCGATTTGTTGGAAGTTAGTAATATGAGAGTTCTTAAGTTTGATAAATAGTTGACTTTGATGTTATTGGACTCGGTGATTATTCCAGGGACCGAGGTTAGGTTTATGTTGTTAATGTAACTTGTGAGCGAAGTTTGGTAGTAATCCAAAATGTCTAAGCATGATTCAGATACATTTGGCGAATATGGAATTTAAGAGAATTTAAGAAATTGAATTTTATCTTCAAATCCTGGTTTTGGTGTTGGAATTCGTGTTTTGAGCCTTTAGAAAAGTTTGCACAGGGTATGTGAACTTGTTAGATTGATTAGACGACACATTGTACCTCATGTGAGTTTTGGGGTAGTTTCATACCATTTCTAGGCCCTTTTGAGTTGCTGATAACTACTATAAAGTTATGAATTGCGATCGCGGAGGTATGGGCCACGTTCGCGAAGAGCAAAGTGTATTTCGGGGTTTGTGAATAGCGATCAAAGAAAATTTCTAATGTTAGTGGTCTGACTTCGGAAACTTATATCTTACAACCTATAAGGAATTTGGGAATGATCAAATGAATGAAAGTTGTAGCTCTTTGAGTTTAGTTTTCAAAAAATTAAATCACCTTATGGAGTAGGTGATTAATTATACCAAATTTTACGCCCTAGTTGAGAGAGTTGGGAGAGAAGAAGACCGACTACTTTGAATGTGGGGGAGAGAAAAAAAAAATTCAAATTTTAACCTACTTTTTAGTTTTTTGAATTCTACTCCATGTTATGAAATAATATAAGAACAAGAACAATAATACAAGAACAAGAACAATATAGAGAGAAGTAGAGAGAGGAGTATTCTTATTGATACTTAGGGATGATTTACAATGGGGTAAGACCCCTCTATTTATAGGAAGAGAAAAGACTTAGCCTCAAAGTAAAACTCTTCTATAAGATAGACATTCACTCTAATTAGAGTTCTATTTATAACACTCCCCCTTGAATGTCTATTCAATAATGTGCCTCGTTAAAACCTTAACTAAAACAAAACCCCAATGGGAAAAAATTAACGAAAAGGAAAAAGAGTACACATGTTTGAATATGCGCCTATTGGTTGCCTCGTTAAGAACCTTGCAAGGAAAACCCAGTGGGACAAAACCTTGTAAGGGAAAAAGAGTGCAACGCGCATTAACTCCCCCTGAAAAGAGCATCAATTCATATCCTTGAGTTTTCGCATTCCGATCTTGTGAACCAGCTTCTTGAAGGTTGACGTTGATAGAGATTTTGTGAACAAATCAGCAATATTATCGCTTGAACGAATCTGTTGCACATTGATATCACCATTCTTTTGAAGATCATGTGTGAAAAATAACTTTGGTGAAATATGCTTTGTTCTATCTCCTTTTATGAATCCTCCCTTCAATTGAGCTATACATGCTGCATTGTCTTCATACAAAGTCGTGGGTAGTTTGTTACACTTCAAACCACATTTGTCTTGAATATGATGTATTATAGACCTCAACCATACACACTCCCGACTTGCTTCATGAATAGCGATTATCTCGGCATGATTAGATGAAATAGCCACAATTGATTGCTTAGTCGATCGCCAAGATATGGCGGTGCCTCCATAGGTAAACACATAACCTGTTTGAGATCGAGCCTTGTGTGGGTCGGATAAATATCCAGCATCAGCATAACCAACAAGATCAGGACTGCAATTATTGCCATAAAATAAGCCCATGTCGGTAGTCCCTTTTAGGTACCGCAATATATGTTTGATCCCATTCCAATGTCTCCTTGTGGGAGCCGAGCTATACCTTGCTAGACATTAACTGAAAAGGTTATGTCAGGCCTTGTAGTATTTGCAAGATACATTAGTGCGCCAATTGCACTAAGATATGGTACTTCAGGACCAAGTAGCTCTTCATTCCTTTCTTGCGGTCAGAATGGATCTTTATTCACATCAAGTGATCGAACAACCATCGGAGTACTTAAAGGATGTGCTCCATCCATGTAAAACCGTTTCAGTACCTTTTCTATATAGGTAGATTGATGAACAAAAATTCCGTTTGCCAAATATTCAATTTGCAAACCAAGACATAATTTTGTCTTTCCGAGATCTTTCATCTCGAATTCATTCTTTAGATAATCAATTGCCTTTTGGAGTTCTATGGGGGTTCCAATAAGGTTTATGTCATCGACATATACGGCAAGTACAACAAATTCTGATGTTGTTTTCTTTATAAAAACACACGGGCAAATGGCATCATTTATATAGCCCTCTTTTAACAAATACTCACTAAGACGATTATACCACATTCGTCCTGATTGCTTTAGACCATACAAGGATCTTTGCAATTTGATTGAAAACATTTCCCGGGACTTTGAATTATGAGCATTTGGCATTTTGAGTCCATCGGGAATTTTCATGTATATCTCATTATCAAGTGAGCCATAAAGATAGGCAGTAACCACATCCATTAAATGCATGTCAAGCTTTTCAATGACAGCAAAACTAATGAGATAACGAAAAGTTATGGCATCCATTACAGGCGAATATGTCTCTTCATAATCGACACCAGGCCTTTGAGAAAATCATTGTGCAACAAGGCGTGCCTTATATCTTTGTACCTCGTTTTTCTCATTTCTCTTGCGTACAAAGACCCATTTATAGCCAACAGGCTTAACACCATTAAGTGTTTCAACTATAGGGCCAAAAACTTCACGTTTTGCCAGCGAATTCAATTCTGATTGAATTGCTTCTTGCCATTTTGGCCAATCATGTCTTTTTCGACATTCTCCAACAGATTGAGGTTCAAGATCTTCGTTTTCTTGCATAATGCTAGATGTGACATTAAAAGCAAAGACATAATCCACCACTATATCCACTCGATTAAAATTTGCCTCAATATCGATTGGATTTATGGATAGTTCCTTATTTTACTGAGTCTCGGGCTAAAGGGATTCTTCATGAATCCAGAGTTTATTAAATCATGAATTTCCTCATGAGATTCTTTCGTAGTGTCATTTTGATCATTTGCTTTCCTCTTTCTAGGATTTCGATCTTTGGAACCTAATGGCCTGCCACGCTTCAGGCGTGCATTCGACTCATTGGATATGACACTAGATGATTGTCCAACAGGGACATCAATACGGATTGGAACATTCTCCGCGGGGATGTGGGATTTTGTTATCCTTTTCAAGTCCGTAAATGCGTCAGGCATTTGATTTGCTATTCTTTGCAAATGGATAATCTTTTGCACCTCTTTTTCACAAATAGAGGTACGTGGATCAAGATGAGATAATGATGCATTTTTCCACAAAATTTCCCGTTTGGTTTCACCGACTTCTCCCCCTAATTTTGGGAAAAGTGTCTCATCAAATTGACAGTCTGCAAATCGTGCAGTGAACAAATCCCATGTTAATGTTTCGAGGTAGCGAATAATGGAGGGCGATTCAAACCCAACATATATTCCTAACCTTCTTTGCGGACCCATTTTGGTGCGGTATGGCGGTGCTATAGGCACATATACTGCGCATCCAAAGATTCTTAAATGGGATATATTGGGTTCATGACACAAAACCAATTGCAACGGGGAATATTTGTGATAATTCGTCGGTCTGAGACGAATTAGCATTGATGCATGCAAAATGGCGTGACCTCATACCGAAGTGGGCAGTCTAGTTTTCATGAGTAATGGTCTTGCAATCAACTACAGGCGTTTAATTAAAGATTCTGCAAGACCGTTTTGAGTGTGAACATGAGCTACAGAATGTTCCACTTTTATCCCAATTGATAAGCAATAATCATTAAATTCTTGGGATGAAAACTCAGCAGCATTATCCAGTCTAATAGACTTGATTGGATTATCAGGAAATTGTACTCGTAGTCAAATTATTTGTGCCATTAGTTTTGCAAACGCAAGGTTGCGTGATGACAACAGGCACACATGAGACCATCTACAGGATGCGTCTATTAGGACTATAAAATATCTAAAAGACCCACTAGGTGGGTGAATAGGTCCACAAATGTCCCTTTGTGTACGTTCCAAAAACGTAGGTGACTCAGTCCCAACCTTTGTTGGTAATGGTCTTGTAATTAACTTGCTTTGATAACAAGAAGTGCAAGAAAATTCATTATTTAAAAGAATCTTGAAATTCTTTAACGGATGCCCATATGAGCTTTCTATAATCCGTCTCATCATGATCGATCCAGGGTGTCCCAATCGATCATGCCAAAGTACAAAAGTATTGGAATCAGTAACCTTTTGGTTTACTGTTGAATGTGCCTCCATTGCACTAATTTTTGTCCAATACAGGCCACAAGATAAAGACGGAAATTTCTCAATAACCCTCTTTTGGCCAGAGACATTCTTTGTAATGATGAGATATTCAAGATTATTCTCATCTATTGTCTCAATATGATAGCCATTCTGGCGTATATCTTTAAAACTCAACAAGTTTCTCTTAGACTTGGAGGAGAACATTGCATTCTCTATGATAAAAATTGTTCCTCTAGGCAGAGTTATAGTTTCTCTTCCGGAACCTTCAATCAATTTACTACTACCAGAGATTGTAGTAACATCTGCCTTACACATACTTAGTTGAGAGAAATATTTCTTTTCTTTGAGTATCGTATGTGTAGTACACGAATCAACTAAACAAATATTTGATCCAAGTTTGCTTTGTGAGATATCCATATTTGCTTTCCCATGGTTTGACATACAAAAGAAAATACACGAACATGAGAATAAACAAATTCAATCCGTTTGTTTCACATTTAAACAATATTTTCAAAATCTGCTGAGGTTATTCGACTAACTTAGTTGATAGTCGACTATCTTGGGAAGCAGTAATTAGGTTAGTCGACTATCTAAATCAGATAGTCGATTATATGTTTTCCATAATCGATTACTTTGCAGTTTGAAAATTTCAGTTTAAGCACTGTCTCAATGTAATCGATTGTTAAACATACATAATCGATTATTTGCTATTTTGAAAAACTTCAGATCACACTGTCTTAATATAATCGATTGTTAAACATACATAATCGATTATTTGCTATTTTGAAAAACTTCAGATCGCACTGTCTTAATATAATCGATTGTTAAACATACATAATCGATTATTTGCTATTTTGAAAAACTTCAGATCACACTGTCTTAATATAATCGATTGTTAAACATACATAATCGATTATTTGCTATTTTGAAAAACTTCAGATCCCACTGTCTTAATATAATCGATTGTTAAACATACATAATCGATTATTTGCTATTTTGAAAAACTTCAGATCACACTGTCTTAATATAATCGATTGTTAAACATACATAATCGATTAATTGCTATTTTGAAAAACTTCAGATCACACTATCTTAATATAATCGATTGTTAAACATACATAATCGAATATTTGCTATTTTGAAAAACTTCAGATCACACTGTCTTAATATAATCGATTGTTAACAAGTATATAATCGATTGTTTTGCAGTTTTAATGCGAAATATTAGATAATCGACTAACTGCTAGGTTAGTCGATTAACTCTACTGAAAAATAAAAATATCTTTGAAATTTAAGCATATTGAAACATTCTAAAGAACTAATACTAACATTATATCATAAACTAACTAATACGAGCTGATACTAATGACTATTAGTTTATTCACTAACTAATACAAATAAAATCAAACAATTCCATCTTCCTTCATCACAGATCCATCACCGATTAAGTGGTCTATTTTCCCCTCAGGGTGCTCAAAGAAGTCTGCCACATCTAGGTGGGTGATGTCAAAATTGTCGTCAGAGACAAAATTTGTTTCAGGGCCTTTATTCTTTAGAGATGCTTGATAAAGATCAACCAAATGTCTTGGTACATAGCAAGCTTTTGACCAGTGCCCTTTTCCACCGCAACGATAGCATATAGTTTCTGAACTATTTGCCTTTGGATTCTCATAATCCCGTTTTTGCTTTTGGTGGTTATTTCTCTTTGGGGGGTGACGGACATCAGGGAAATTTCTTCCTTGTCTACGTCCACGGCCATGACCCCGATTACGACCACGACCATGATTAGATCCATGGCCTTTTCCATGCTTGGCATAATGAGAATACACCTTATCTGCTTCAGGCAATGGTGTAGACCCAGTGGGTCGATTTTCGTGATTTCTCATGAGCAGGTCATTGTTTCGCTCAGCCACAAGGAGAAGAGAAATCAGTTCAGAGTACTTTGTGAAACCTTTCTCTCTGTACTGTTGTTGCAGTACCATATTGGAGGCATGAAACGTTGTAAACGTTTTCTCAAGCATATCATAATCAGAGATATTATCTCCACAGAGTTTCAATTTAGAGTAATTCTGAACATTGCAGAATTATATTCAGAAACAGACTTAAAGTCTTGGAGCCTCAGATGAGCCCAATCATATCATGCTTGTGGCAGAGTGACCAACTTCAGGTTGTCATATCTCTCCTTTAAGCTATTCCACAAGATGAGTGGATCTTTGACTGTGAGATATTCAATCTTCAAACCTTCATCAAGGTGATGACGCAAGAAAATCAAGGCCTTAGCACAGTCTTGGTGGATGCTTTATCTCTGTCTTTAATGGCGTCTCCAAGACCCATAGCATCTAAGTGGATTTCAGCATCCAACACCCATGTCATATAGTTCTTGCCCGAAATTTCAAGGGCAACGAACTTTCTTTTCATAATATCAGACATAATTAAAACCAAATTCGGAAAGAGGAAAATACCTTAATTTTCTCAAGAGGATTCTTGAGACGGTAGAGTCTCGTGCTGATAACGTGTTATGAAATAATATAAGAACAAGAACAATAATACAAGAACAAGAACAATATAGAGAGACGTAGAGAGAGGAGTATTCTTATTGATACTTAGGGATGATTTACAATGGGGTAAGACCCCTCTATTGGAAGAGAAAACACTTAGCCTCAAAGTAAAACTCTTCTTATAAGATAGACATTTACTCTAATTAGAGTTCTATTTATAACACTCCATATATATTCTGTTTTTAATTTGCCTCGACCACCGTTAATCACCCCTTAATAACCAGCCCATAATTCCCAAATCCTTTCGGGCTACGGCATACTTGAAATGTCATTTCCAACACATTTTTCCAGTTACATCTCCCCGTACCCCCCAAAAAAATAAAGAAAAGTAGAGTTACTCTGCTTTCCTGAGATCAACGCAACACAAAACAGGTGTCCTCCTCCTACTCTCCAACTTCCACAGCATCGTTTCCTCGAAACGTATCGCAATCGTCGAGAAACAGCATCAATTTGCGTGGCGGAGTTTGGTATATCAATCTGCGTAGTTAAGTGGAGAATTTTCACCTAAAGAAGAAGAAAATGCTAGGGGATGGAGCCCAAACCCCTAGTCGGTGAGTCTACTTTGAACACTTTTAGCTCTTCTTTTACTTCTTGTTATTCTATTTCTATAATTAGGTCTCGAAGGATTTACAGTGATGATTTTTTTTTTGTACTAATGAGTTTTTGGCGAGTCAAAGAGTTTTGCATTGAAATTTTTGCTTTTGAAAAATATATTCGGGTTACACTACATATAAGTAGCCAAGAGATTGACAATTTTTTGTTTTTATGTATTGTATCGAAAAAAATAATGCACTTGCCTAATTGATTTCACTAGCATTATGATTACGAAGGCGCTGAGTTAGGAGCTGAAATTTTGTGCAGTTGGAATCCCTATTTTGGATTACACAACGTACAAGTAGCTAACAGATTCAGAATGTTTTATGTTTATGTGATTTAAAGAAATAATGCGCTTGCTAAATTTGTTTGACTTGCATTAAGGATTAGGAAGATGCTGAGTTAGGAGCTGAAGTTTTGTGTGGTCGAAATCCCTATTTGGATTACATTAACGTACAAGTAGCTAGAGAGTGAAGACTTCTGGGTTATGTTAATTTTGGAGAAATAATGAACATGCTAAATTTATTTGACTAGCATTATGATTGTGAAGGCACTGAGTTAGGAGTTGAAATTTGTGCTTTTCAAATCTCTATTTGTACTAGACAATGAGGTTATTCGAGTGAAGGTGGGGGTGGCCACGGTGGATGAGAAGATGCGAGAAGCGAGGCTGAGGTGGTTCGGACATGTGCAGAGGAGAAGTCCTGATGCCCCGGTGAGGAGTTGTGAGCGCCTGGCGATGGTCGGCGTACGGCGAGGCAGAGGGAGGCCTAAGAGGTATTGGGGAGAGGTGATTAGGCATGACATGGCTAGAATGCCGGTTTCCGAGGACATGGCCCTTGATAGGAAAGTCTGGAGGTCTAGTATCAGGGTTGTAGGATAGGGGCTCCTAGAGTTTTTCGTACTCCTCACCGGGGCTGGGTGAGGCTTGGCAGGACTATTCATAGATGATTTGTGTATTGGATTGTGTCTCCCTTATGGTAGTTATTTGTGGTAGTTACTGTCTGATATTATTGCATGCTGTTTTATTTATGGTTCTTATGTTTAGATAGTTATTTACGCTATTTCTGCTGGAGTTACTAATGCTCTTTTGTTTTTATTTTTGTTTTTCCTTTCCTTCACTGAGCCGAGGGTCGATTGGAAACAGCCTCTCTGCCCTTTCGGGTAGGGGTAAGGCTCATCTACATATTACCCTTCCCAGACCCCACTTTGTGGGATTATACTGGATAGTTGTTGTTGTTGTTGTAAACAAGTAGCCTGAGACAGAAGATTTTGCGATTATGTTGGTTATTGAAGAAATAATAAACCTGCTAAATTGATTTGGATAGCATTACCGATGGGAGGATGCTGAATTAGGAGTTAACCATTATGAGTTGAAGTTTGCCTTGTTGATCTTTTTCATTTTCTTATGTCGCTGAAATGAAATCCTTAGTTGGAGGTACAAGTAGCTGGAGTTGATAAGCTTTCACGTTTATTTTGTCAATTAAATGAAGTTATGAATCTGCAAAGTTGAATTTCACCATGTAACGATTCCTAAGATGCTTACAGTTTCTTCTCAAATTTGCTTAAGAAGTATCAACTTCTGATTTTGGCACTTACCCTTGATATTGGGTAAGTAGATAACAAATTTCTGGCATGCACTGCCATGTTTTCAAGTCAATATAGTTTCAACTTCCTTTGGAAATGAAATGATGGTGAGGCTTTTCCTTCAGCTGATCGGCGTTGAATGATTAATATGAAAGGTTCGAAATGGCTTTGTTTTGCTCCTCATCAGTGGTTTTTTTTCTTTATTTTCTAGGTTTATGTGATCCATTATTGTGAATTGTGTAAGAGTATGATAGGGGAAGTGAAGGGTGTTATACTGTTCGCTTCTATTTGTGTTAAATGCCTTCTCAAATTCAAACTACATGCAGGTCTGATTTGCTATGTATGGTGAAAAAGAATTCAAAGATGTTAGGGAAAACCATAGTGAAAGATGAAGAAACATCGGATGTTGAAACAGATCCCTTTTTATGGCATGACATTATGGACGTGTATTTCATTCGTGGCAGGGAGTCTAGGGGGCGTCAGGAAGATGATCTTGTATTTTTTGTTAAAAAATTGGTACACTTCTTATCATTTTCTCCTTGTTATAGAGTTTTGGGATGAAACCTGCTGAATCTGAACAACAGTTTACTAAAATTGAATTACTATGTGGATATATTTTGGTGTATACCATTTGCAGAATCACGGGTCAAATGAAGATGAATCTGTGAACTCGCCATACTTTGTACGCAGGTGGGCACCTAAGGTAAAAGCGACACAAGTTTTTTATTCAGATTCCATCACATGCATATTGAAGTACTTTCTTCCATTTAAGGTGTCAATCATCTGAATGTGTACTGTATATTCACTAGAATGTGATGATCTTTACAGTTCAATAAGCTTGGAAATTTGTACTAATCATCAAGCTTAGTCTTTCATGTAATTGAAGGGGTTTAGAATTCATTTGGATGAATTCATTTAGATTTTCTTCTTTAGTTATCCGGACTTAGTTTAATTTGGATTTTAAGAAATTTCGAAGCCTAACGGTTAAGATAGATTATAATTTGTTCTTGTTTCACTAAACTTCCTTTAGTGCTTATGCATGAAGGTCGATTCTGATGATCAATATTTTAAAGAAAAAAATTAAGGTAATTCAAGATTCTGGATTAAGCCTGAAATAGAGACTGTACTCCAAGTATATGGGACTGGAAAATTACATCTATGATTTGAAAAGGGGTAGATGTTGGAAGCCCTACATCTTGATTAACTGTTGCGAAAAAAAAAAAAGGTTATTGTTGCCAAATGCTACTTGGAGGAGTGGCAGTAAGGTGTTCCTATATTTTGGTTTTGCATCATAAGATGAGTTGTCTTCTTTCAAAATAGGCAATGCAGCAGTAGTCCTTGACTCCTTTCTAAATAGTGGTTGATGGTTGATCAATTTGCAACTGATAGATAGAAATACTAGACTTTCGCAAGTTCGTCAAAAAGCTGTAGCCTAATTTGCTGATTTGTAGTCAGAAAAGCATGTCAGATCTATTGAAGTTTTTGAAAAAGCTTATCCAGGACAAAAAAACTTCAGCTTATTTAGTGCTGAAATTTTTACTAATGAACTAAATAACTTCAGCATCTTCTGCTGAAGCTTTTGTAAAGGCTTTATGGCAAAACTAATGAATCCAGGACAAAAAAACTTCAGATATTTTAATGCTGAAGTTTTTACAAATGAACTAAATAAATTTAGTATTTTACAATTTTTCTGATGATTTCTCTTTGGTGGTTATCTTTTTATTTGGTCCATATGTTACTTGGGGACATAGACTTTGGAGATCTTATCCTGGTTATGTTTTTGACTGGCCGAACATTTGTGGATGTGGCAGTATGCTGTGAGGACTTTCCATCTATTTGTGTTTTAAGATCATGTCGCACTAAAAGGACTTGACATTCTTCATCCTGCAGAATGATGTAGATTTTCCTTTGGCAGAATACATAGCTGTACCCTTAAACTTGGTCTTTTTTGTCAGTGGGACACTTAAACATAGAGTTGTTCCTATCAGGCCCTTCAACTAAACCACATCTATGCCAATTAGACACTTTGTAGACAATCTGAGAAAAACTATTATAAAAATTAAACGCGTGTATGCCTCTAACACCTTAAACTATTCCACCTTATAGAATTAACACCAAAACAAATTGAAACTCATTTTCAGAAAATGGAAAACCTGACCGTCGGCTCTGGCGACTTAGTGCCCTAAAAAGCCTACTGAAAATTTCCTCTGTTCAACTTCATCTCACTTCTTTTTGTTTCGATTTCACTGGAATATCATGCTATTCTCTCTATTCCTTGTCTAAGTTGGTGTAGCTTACAAGCGCCGTGTAAAGAGAACAAGCATGCCAAATGATAATAGTGAAATCCATGTACACTAAACTTTCTTTTAAAAAAATTTAAGAGGAAAAATGATGGTTTCGGGGGAAGAAGAAGAAAAATAGAATGTATGGTAAAAGTTAGCTTTAATTAGAATAATATATTAGAATATAATAATAATCAACAACCTTTTTCTCATGTTCACGCGCCCTTCCCCACGCACTAAATCATGTCACTACAAAGTGTCCAATTGGCACAGATGTGGTTTAGTTGAAAGGCCTGATAGGAACAACTCTATGTTTAGGTGTCCAAGCGACAAAAAGGCCAAGTTTTTAGGTGTCCAAGTGAAAAAAAAAGGCCTAGTTTAAGGGTCCAGTTATGTATTCTGCCTTTTCGTTTTGCATTCATTTTGAACTACTGTCCCACTTTCGTTTTAAGTCTATTCCTACTTATATAGCACCAATGAGGAAATATATTTTAGGAAAGGTATAGGTTCTCAAGTTCTCTAAATTTATGGTTTAACATCTTCTACTTGCTTACATGATATATATTTTATTAACTGATTAAGTAATGCAAAGTGCTAAATTCTTATATGAAAAATGTAAGATACAGTGATCAGACAATATTTCATCCAGATTCCACGTTCACTTTTCTTCTTATCTTCAAGTTTTATTAATCATGGGCGTCCTGGGCCTGGGTTGGTATTATCTGAAGGACACATTCTTCACTCCAACATTGATGACAAATTTTGATGTTAAGAATTTTATTTGACAATAGCTATAGAAGTTATGTAATTGAAAGAGATGATGGTTTCTCTAACTTCGTTGCTCGGATAAACTAGTGTTAAGAAAGATGAATGAATTAAGACAATTGATTATTTGTTGTAACTTTATATATGATTGTGGTTATGCTAAAGGTGAGATTGATAAAAAAACAGTTTACCTTCGTCAGAATATAATAGATGATATAAGATGTTTCCAAAGGTGACAAATTTCTATTGTTGATTATCTTCCTGGCAGTTGGATGACTTAACTGGCGCAAGTTCATCAGATGTTGATTGGAGGCGCTCCTTTTACTTGAACTTAATTGCTCAAACTTCTTTTAGTGTGACGGTGGCAATTTGTAGGTACTATTTTTTATTTCTCTTTGTTCCATGATGGGCTGTCTAATGTTCTATTTCACATGGTTGTGATATCTCTTTGACTGTACTCAGTGTTTTATGAGAGAAAGAAAGTTTGTGTGACTCTTGAGTTATTCATGAACTCTGGTTAATAAGGGAATCATCAGAATAACGCCTATAAAATTTTTGAGTATCTTCTCAAAATATTCCTGTTATTTGGTTTTTGATAAAAGAGGAACTTCTGTTGTTAATTTAACTTTTGCCAGGATGTACGGTGTTGTTTAATCAGATGTTTATTGTATCAGCTAAAGCTTAGCAAACTTTTAGTATTCTCTTTAATGGTTTTTTTCCCTTTTCCCTTTTTTTTCTTGGTTGTTGTAGTCAGCAGGTCCTTAAGAATTACCAAACTGGCAAAGACAGACCATTATCTCCTATATACAAGGCAAGTAGGCAGATCAGAAATTTCATATTAGTGCTCATATTACTCAGATTTGCATTACTATTCAAGCAGTAGTTGTTTAATAAAACCTGCTCCCACTTTTATTACTGTAGCAAGCCAAGTAGAATCTTTGTGACCTGTTGGGTGCTTGGCTCATTCTATTTTAGTTTTCTTTCCTCAAAGATTCACATTAGTGAACAGCAAATCTGGGTTTATCTTTTATTTCTATGCTTTTTCAGGTTATCAAAACTGTCTATGCGTCTCCAAGTCGTATCAATTTTCACTTGGACTCAAGGAAGGCAAGTATTTCTAACATCTAGAGATCCATATGGCTCCTTTTATGCTTGATTAAAGTGTCTTCTGATGACATTATTGATATACAATCAGGAAGTAGAAACGACCTCTGCCTACCCAGAGATATGTTTTGCAGTTGATGACTTTGATTCCACTTTTGATGCAATGGTAATACATCTACTCTCACACCACTTTTGTTAAGTTTCTATGTGGTAAAATATAGTATATTTTAGTGACTCACAGAAAGGTATAACATACAAGAAAGTTTGTTGGTAACTTCGAAGTTCAAAGATTGTTGCCCATTCTCAGATACTTTTCAGGCTGTTGGATTTGGATTATCAGAGCAGTTAATCATTCTTGGTTTCCATGTTTACTCTAACATCTCATTTGCATTATATGTTTAAGCAATCAATTACCTCTTGAAGGATCACGGTGGCCTATCATTTTGCATGTAATCCGTTAATCACTCTTGGTTTTCATGTTTACGTAACATTTCATTTGCATTAGATTTTCAATCAAACAGTAACCTTTTGAAGGATCAAGGTGGGCTACCATTTTGCACGTAATCCGTGTATAATGAAGTAGTTTGGACATCTTTTGAAGTTTCAGACTTCAAAATACCTTCATCTGATAATACCAGAATTCTGTACCTATTGCTTGTGTTTGACATTGCGAAATTCTAGAAGCTTTTGCTGCATCTCTCAAGTCGCTGACAGTTGAAATTTGCAGTATCTGATCTTCCAAAGATGTTTTTAATCCTAATTTTACTCTATCCACCTTATGCAATTTTACTACTTTGGTTTCTTTTTTCTGTTGGGAAGAATATCTGGTAATTTGCCAACGAGATCCTAATTGTCCAGTGATTCTCTTCCATGGGTTTTTAAGTGATGAAAATTATGGTATGCTTCATGAAATGCAATTTTTGCTTCATGCTCAAAGAGTCCTGCAAATCATGTTGGCATCTATTGTTGCCACCTATATCATTACCTTTTCTCAAAAAAATACAACAACAACAACAACAACTACCCAGTATATTCCCACCAGGTGGGAGTCTGGGGAGGGTAATATGTAGACAAGCCTTACCCCTATCCGAAAGGGCAGGGAGGCTGTTTCCAATCGACCCTCGGCGCATAGGACAAAAGGAAAAACAGCTGTAAAACAAAACAAAAACAAAAAGCATTAGTGACTCCCGCAGAAAATAGTGAAAATAATTAACTAAAAATAAGAAACATACATACAATCGCAGGCAATAAAATCGTGCAGTAACTATCATAACTAACAGCCACAGGAGGGCACACGCTAACACACAAATCGTCTATGAGAAAACCTACTGACGTGCGAAGGACTCTAGGAGCCCCTAACCTACAACCCTGATTCTGGACCTCCAGACGCTCCTATCAAGGGTCATGTCCTCGGAAACTTGCATTCTAATCATGTCCTGCCTAATCACCTCTGCCCAATACTTCTTAGGCCTCCCTCTACCTCGCCGACCGCCAACAATCTCCAGCCTCTCGCAGCTCCTTACCGGGGCATCCGGGCCCCTCCTCCGAACGTGTCCGAACCACCTCAGTCTCGCTTCTCGCATCTTCTCATCCACTGGGGCCACCCCTACCTTCTCTCTGATAACTTCGTTCTTAATCCTATCTAGTCTGGTGTGCCCGCACATCCACCTAAGTATCCTCATCTCCGCAACCTTCATTCTTTGAACATGGGAGTTTTTCACGGGCCAGCACTCCGTCCCATACAGCATAGCAGGTCTAACCACGGCTCTATAGAATTTCCCCTTGAGTTTGTGTGGAACTTTCTTGTCACACAGGAACCGTGAGGCGAGCCTCCATTTTACCCCCTTAGCGGTATTACTGCTGCTTATTTTTCAAAGACTTGAGTTGTCCTCGGAGCATGATTAAAGACATTGGTACAATAGGTTGACATTATCCTTCAATAATTTGATATGAAGAGATAATTGATGCCATGAATGACACCCTGATAGAGCAGTAGAATAGATGATATTGGGATACTCATTCTTGTGTTTCCCGACTAGTTTCCGGGAAAGAACAAATGTTCCTTAAATTTTGTCAGAGATTTATTTCTCCCATTAAATTGGGAGGAGACATGAAATCCGAGGCATCATTCTGTGAAATGACTAGTATGATGATTGCTTCTTCCTCTCTCACTTTTTGATGTGACAACAACTGTAGAAGCATTGCAAATTATATTTCTTTCAGGTTTTGACAGATGTAGATCACTGCTATTGTGTACTTTTAAATGCACATGATGGGGCTGCATTCCCGAGTGAGAGAAAACAACAGGACTACAGTCCTGCTAATTCTTCAAAGAATGATACAAGTTCTGGAAAAATACCAACTTCAAAGGTTCGAGAAATTGATTTTCTTTGGTAGTGAAAAGCATCTGTAATTCTTGCTTTGGTGCTTTTAGTTTGTAATGACATGATGTAAAATTGAATTACAGCATTTTGAATTCTACTCTATTATTTGTTAAAGAAATGGAAATTTGTGTAATTAATATAATTGACAGACACTTCTATAAATCATGCAAAATTGTTCATCTGTTACCTGCCTCCTAAAGGATAACTTTACAGAAGCCAAGCAACCCAGTGATGATGCTTTTTATGAGGTAAATGGAATATACCGTCTTTGGGCTGCTTGGCTTCCCAAAAGTTTTCCTTTAGGGATGATGTATTTGGCCGTCTGTCCTAATTTGACGTCTTACCGACCACCCTCTCTACAATCATATTTCCTTTCACTTGCACAACTTAAAATTAAGCACTTACATTTTGCTTTTTCAAATGTTTGAAAGAGTTCTGATTATGTTTTCTCTTGCTTGCAAGCTTCTTGACAATGTATTTTCAGGTCCTCATTTGTTCGTCATTGACTTTATTTTGTATTTATCGTATAATCGTAGTTCTCATGAAAATTTAGTAAGCTGAAGTTGTTGGCTTCTTGACCGTTTGTAATATCCAGATCACTCTTTTCTCAGGCTTCGTTTGCTATCAAATGGTCCGAGATGCATATGATGGTAAACCTGCTATTTCAAAATGTGGTCTTCATTTACACTAATTGTTTCTCGTTTCTTTTAGTTATGCTGCCTAATCAATTTTAAACGCGAAATGATGAACCATAGACCTTTTCCACTTTGCATGTTCCTCTTGCACTTTTTTTGTAGATCAAAATGACCTGTATAGCAACTAAGACAAGATTGCTCTGGTGTGAAACTGATCGGGAACATTGTGAGGATTGCATTTCATAATATGACCTAACGATCTTTGTTCCTCTCTTTGCGATCAAAAGTGGTACTAGTTTAAAAGATAATTTAATGAATGAAACATTGCATCGAGTTTTAAATTCATCTGTAAAAGTTTTTCAAACTCTTGAGACTTCAAAAAGTTGGAAAAGTAATATAATTGGTGGAATGGGTACCCTTTCTGCAATGTATTGCATTATCTTAGTGGTTGTCTTCTTTTTATTATAAAGTTGGTTGCTTACTTGTCTAATTTTTTTTCTTTTTAGAACTGCATCAAAATAGGAAGTCTCACATCAATTAGGATGGGGGAGTACTTTCTCAAAACAAAGAGTAGGAATTTTTTTTGGGGGGGAGGGGGTGGGGGGAGGGGGGTGGTGATCATTTAAGGGGTTTATGTCACAATCACAGATCTGCAATGCTGATTTTTAAGTGAAAGAGTTGATATAGTAAATGATCAAATTTTAGTTGCAGGTTGATTTCCTAGTCCTGTGTTTATGGCAGTTAAGTGGAAAATGAATTCTGGTAATCTAATTGTTAACTCCTTTTATGTTTGACCGCAGCTGGAAGGTCTGGATTTGGGAGCTTTCTCTCACTTCATTCTGTTGGGAAAACTGACCGGATTTACATGAAAGGCCCTGGAGGACGTGGGGAAGTTGAAGTAGCTGTGTCTGGTGTTGTAGGTAAACTGAAAAACAGTTACTGCTTCATCATATCATACCAAAAGCTTTGATCTCTCTTTGTGGGCTATGTCATTTGATTTCTTGCTATAAACCTATGTTGCGCGGACTTTTGGAGGATCCGACACGTATCCAGCCACATTTTCAGAGAGTCCGAGCAACATAGCTATAAACTTGGTGGTTGGTTAACTACTTGAACAGTAATTTATTATATCTTCTCAATTTTGCTCAGTTGATTCAATAACTCAAAAAGGCCAGTAATTAGATTTTATTTGGATAATTTCTTAGAATATTAGAGAAACCTGAATATTGTGCTAGTATGCATGACATTCTTGCAACTTTGATGCATTTTAGTGGGTCAGTTCATTTATGCTGTCGTTTTTTTGAGCTAGATGATTTTCTTTTGATACAAATAAATGTTGCAACTGTAATTGTTCACTTCAGCTGCAACCAGCCGAAGTAATGAATATTGTATGCCCTATTGATTGATCTATTTAGACCTTCTGCAAAGTTAATAATGGTGCTTTTACTTCTCTGTGCATCAGATCAAAGCAAGCAGGACTTCAGCCCTCATTCTGTAGATAACGACTCTAGAAAAGGATTAAGCTTCAGTGCTGTTGTGCGACGAGCTGCATCAGTTGCATCAGAGGCAGCAAAGCATGCATATGCTGCTGCTTCTGCTACCCGAGATGAAGGAATGATCCCCCTTAAGTGCTGCTTGATGTCTATATCGTTACCTTGGGAACATATTGCTCATGATCTTTTGTTCAAGGTGAGAGCTATTTCAATTAGCACATTGTTCTTCCTTCAGATTAACGTGTTTGGTTATTTTTTTCGCTGGAGTTCCTTTCATGAGTAGAACCCTGAATGAAGTTTCTTGTTTCCATTTCAGGGAAGTCCTCCAGTTAACCTGTAAGAATGCCTTGTCGATTTCAAAGAGGGCCGTATAATCTCTAATAGACTTAAAAAGTTTTTGACTCCAGAGATGGAGAAGACTAAAGAACGTTACAGGAAGGTGTGATGGCTACTACATTATGAAACAGAAAAAAGTGGTGATAATATGTATATAAGTTGCCTATTCCCATTTCCCCCACAAGATTTGCTTCCCATGCAAGGCATGTTAGCAGATATCGAACTGTTGTGTTGAATTGGCATGTTATTTGCTATCAACTTTGTTCATATAAAGGAATGCTTTTAGTTTAGCTACCTGAGATTCATTTGTTGCTTTATTTTTCTTCTATCATGGTTGACTGATTTGTAGGGGTGTTCAAAACAGATTCGAAACCGAAAACCAATCCAAATCGAAGCTTAACGGCTTACTGGTAACGGCTAAACGGCTTAACGGACGGGGAATAGATTGAATTTTTTTTATTAACGGCTTATCGGTTTTGGGATGGATTATTCAATTTTCTTAACGGCTAATCCGTTAACCCGTTAAGAATATAAATATATATTATGTATATATATATATGTAATTTATTTTTATTTATATATATTAAATATAAAAAAACTAAAACCCTTATAAATGATTAACAAAATTTTATTTCTACTTCTAAGCATTTTTAATCTCGGGATCTAGATGATTTGCAGGTACTCGCCCAACATAAAGGAGATGAAGGTGATGGACAAGAAAAAAGTGAGGAGGGCAAAGATATACTAACTCAGGGATAAAATGAATGCCCTGAAAAGACATTAACAAGCTAGCTCATATGAAGGTATACTGGAATAGGTGTTTGATCTATAATTGCCTGAAGAGATCTATCAAATTCTAGTAAACATGTATGTTAGGCCGATAAGCCGCCCAATAACTGCCCTATAAGAGCTAACCCGATACCATTCCGCCCGATATCTTATCGGGTGGCTAACGGATTAATACATTTAAAAGCCAATAACCGTTAAGCCAAACCGTTAAAAATAAAAGCCGCCCAATCCGCCCGATGAACACCCCTACTGATTTGACTCCCATGTGAAAATAGGCACTAAATTCCAAGGGAATAGAGGATTGGACTGGCTATATATGTACAAAGATCCGTTATAGACAATTGAGGTCGTGTGTGTTGGGGTTGAGATAAATTGCGAAACTGTGTGACATCTTGGGGTCATAGTGGGATTCCTTTGCGTGAACCAATATTGAATACTATGCGTTTTTGTTATCTTTTATCTTTTTGCTTATTAATTTTAGTAGTTTGGGTCGGTCGTGGTATTCGTTTTGAAATTTCTTTTTCTGGTTAGTGAAATTGTACAATTCACTCAGTGATTCTGGGTCATCAATCTACACCATCCAATTTGATATAGCTTACAAAGTAGATGATTCAGATTCGAGTTGTAAGGCACCTGCTCCACCAAGGCTTGCACAATTCAAAGCTCTGTTTCTTTAACAATTTTCGTT
The DNA here is from genome assembly GCA_034376525.1 of Nicotiana benthamiana. Lineage (NCBI taxonomy): Eukaryota > Viridiplantae > Streptophyta > Magnoliopsida > Solanales > Solanaceae > Nicotiana > Nicotiana benthamiana. The sequence continues at coordinate 97,510,176 of CM067340.1, read as the reverse complement.
TGATAATCCTACTGTCCGGGTCAGTTTGCGCACACCTCAGCTTTTTTTATTCGGTAGTTGCTATCTCTTACCAACACAAAGTAGTATTGGGTTATTCGGGTTCTGTTCTTCCCTTAGAAAATAATTCTCTGCATCTCCAATAGTAAAAGTCTTTCAACCCACCCACCCCCCTCCCCACACTAACACTAGCCCCCATATTTTAAACGTTTCACAAATAAGACGGTATCTTCTTTCTTGAGAAGAATTGAATAAATAGGAAAAGGAAATAAAACTGGGCATTTTATTGTATAGCTAGTGTCGACTTGTCTCCCTTAATAGAGTCCCAACTTGCCCAGATAACAGAAAGTAAGATAAGAAGTAATGGTAGCTCTTCTTTATGACTTTATCGTACTCATCACATGGAACCTACTACTAGCTTTGAAACAATTTGAGGGGGGGGGGGGGGGGGAGTATAATGTGGGCAAGTGCCAGTGTTAACTTTATCTACAAATGAAGGACGATAACAAAGTAACAGAGAGCCAAGCCAGACTGCATGTTAGTCTCCACTATATTGTGTTTTAACATGACAAAACAGGAAATAACTGCCAACAAAGAAAACTACCCCAACTTCCCCCAACTAAAAAAACTGACCTTGGGAATATTCTCCATTCTCTTAATCTAATTAACTTAATCATTTGTATGCTCACTTTACTTAGTGCTAATGCAATCTAACATACAAAGACAAGCTCTCCTTTTGTCGACAACATTATTAAACTGATTTACATTAAGGAAACAGTAAACCACATATGAGCATGCACTTTATGTTTGAGCAGCTTTATCTAGCAATTCCACAGCCAAACGTGTTCTCCACAAGAAATGTAATCAACAATTAGAATATGTTTAGAGTCATGAAGAAAAGATATGATAAACCAAGGGCAGAGCTAGCGTATAAGGTAGGGGTTCGGCCGAACCGATAAATTTTAAATGGCCCCGCCTTTATTGTAGAAAATAGTTGGATTTGAGTATATTTAGTATTCAGAAGAATCTTATATGCGTCGGGATGGTAAGACTATGTAAAGTACAACCTTGGAGTTTCATAAATTTCGGATCATGTCAAATTGTAGACTCCTTTTTTAAACTCTAATTAAGACAATAACCAAATACCATAATTTCATTTATAACTGCTGGTAATCCAATTTTCAAGAATATAATGCAAATAAGAACTCCCAACGACTTTCTCATTCTTGAATGCTTTTTAAACTTAAGAATGATTGAATCATAGCACTGGAAACTTATACCAAAATGGAAAGCTTTTCAAACCACGAGAGGACAAAAGGCTTAGATTAAAAAAACCTTTAAAACAAGGCACATGGGTGTCCAAAATTCAGGTAGTAATAGCTTTACTAGTATTCTGAAAGGCACATGAATAAGGTAGGCAATGACTGACTGTCGTTTGTTAATTGTGTAATCTGATTTGTTGTTTCTGTTTTTTGGTCTGATTCTTCGTCATTAAGCTAATCGTTTCTTTTCCTTCCTCTCTTTTTTTTTCCGCCTTTTCGTTTTTTTTCTTCGCCCTTTTTTACAGAACAACCCCACTACAGTGAAAAAACATGTAAAGGGTCCACCTGTCCTCTCCACAAAATTCTATTGATATATGATAATACTCTCACTTTAATTAGGATGACAGTTTTGATCTAATCTCACAATTTTCAGATTAATGATAATTAACTCAGCTTCAATTTGGTTATACTAATAGACCTTATCGCATCCGACAACAGTGTTTAAAAGCCGCACTTATATAATTGGAGGCAGTAAACAACGAATTTTGTAGACTTGTACAAATGATCCAGGTAGATGATACCAATTAGGGGTACAAAGTAAACGATAAATTGCATCCACCCGATAATTCGAGTCAAATCGAGAAAAAAATTTCGATTATGATTTGGTCCAATTTGGTTTGGTGTTGGGAAAAAAACCTCGACCATAATTAGTTTGGTTTGGTTTTAACTAAAGAAAGTCAAACCGAAACCAAGCCAACTCGACATTATATATATAGAAATATTAGATATATTTAATATATAAATATACTTATTTTCATAATTTTATCTTTTAAGGTATTATTTAAAATTTGAACTTATAACTTTTGAATGTTCCAATAAGTTTTATAGCCATTAATATTAGTAACATAAATAATACTAACAAAAGCTCAACCTAAAATTAAATCAATACTAATGCTAACATAAAAGACACTCAGTTCAATTCTACGAACCGCAAGTATTAAATATCTATTTTTTATTTTGCAATAATTTAGATAAAAATGCATAATTTATTTTTATTTTCTTTAGCATTTAGTCATGTAACTAATACTCTCTCATTAGTCTACTTATGACTTTGTACTTTTAGATTATGTTTATTTTTATTATGGCCTTTTAATTAGAAATATTTATATTGCATAATTTTATTGTCTTTATGGTTGAATATTTTAGTATAATGTCAGAGATATGTCATGACACATCTCATATTTTGTATTATTTTATTGAAAATTTTCTTATATAGTTGTATCTTCGAACTAACTCGACCCATGTACACCCCTAATACAATTAATTGTAATGGAAGGCGTAGTGTTCTTAATTTGTTAAACTTGAATACTGAAAATGCTTGTTTACATTGATGTTTACTCTAAACCAGAATATATGATTTGAATTTTTACATATAGTTTTATTATTAATTACTTAACCATGATTTTTTTATCGAAAAATAACATTGTATAGTCGTTGTAGAAATAATAGCTAAAAATGTATTAAATTTGTATATTTTTTTTATGTGTGTGTGTGTGTATATATATATATATATATATATATATATATATATATATATTCAGCTACCATATGTAAATAGTTTCTCGCAAGGGCTAAAAGAATAATACCTCTTTTTTTCTGTCACGACCCCAACCCGATCGTGATGGCGCCCATCACACTACTAGGCAAGACCAACCATTTATAACAACTACTCCAATTATTTAAATAGGTAAGGATAAAGTCATTTAAGTCAAAGTCTGAAATACTGATAATAATGTGAAAAATCTAACAAAATAGCAATACAGCCCAACTAGGACCCGGTGTCACGAACATGAGCGTCTAGAATACAGAGTAATATCCCATTACAAAGTCTGTCTAAAACCGAAAATGTGGAAATAAAGGATTAAGATAGAGTGGAGAATCATCGGCTGCGAACGCCCTGCAGCTACCTCAAGTACTCCCGAAGATAAGAACTCTGGATCAGCTGGATCTACTCAGCCTGAGACTTTCATGGATCTTCATACAAGGTGCATGGAGTAAAGTGAGTACTCCGACCCAGTGAGTAATAAACATCACTACAGTCTGAAAGTAAGAAAACGCAGAAAATGCACAAAGTACTCTATATCTAGCAGTTTATATCCAAAACAGTGAAAATAGTAAATAACAAGTAATACAGTCAAGAAATAATGCATGAAAGAATGCAACACATATAACGGTATACCCTGTTACCCGTGCAGCCCGCTCCACTTATTTAACATTGAAGGTGCTCACTGGGGTGTGTACAGACTCAGGAAGGGCTCCTATATCCCAAGCGCAATATCAGCCAGGTATTGGCATAAAATAGACTCTCAGCCTCAATATCAATATATATAACCGCTGCGGCGTGCAGCCCGATCCATATCAAAGAAGCATCCTCACTACCGGGTCCCCGACCCATCTCAATCAAATAAGTCCACAGCCAATCGGGTGTGACATGCTATAGAGATCTCAGCCCTTATATCTTTTTTCATTCAATATTCATGTATAAAATACAGTTTTTATATTGTTTTTAACAGTTGAAAATATGACTGCTTGTATATGTCATGCACACAATTGAGGATAAACACATAAGGATCCATTGAGGATTCTATAGGTCGGCACAAGGCCCCAAACACGACAATAAGCCCAATTCACAATAATAAAGTATGTATTTCAATCGCCAATATAGTAGAAATTAACACTCGGGATGGTCATTCCCAAAAATTAACGCTTTTGCGGTTCTCCAACCGCTTCTGTGGTCATTCCCAAAAACTGTCCAGACCGCTTATAATGTCCAAGTTTCGCATTTGCGATCTCCGCTTTTGCGGAAAGCTTTTTGCTTTTGCGGAAGTTGCCCAGGCCCTCATGACCGCTTCTGAGGCCTCCTAACCGCATCTCTAGAACCGCCTATGCGGTTCCTTTTCCGCAGATGCAGAAATGACAGAACCAGCAATTTAAATCATGCAATAAACTCCAAGCTCTCCGTTTAACCATACGAATTCACCCCGAGGCTCCTGGGACCTCAATCAAAAGCAAGCCGCAAAACCAAAAGAGTAAGACATACACAGACATGATCTTTTACCCTATCCAGACTTGCTCAATCATCAAAACACTATCGTTAAATCCAAAATCCTCAATTTTCACCAAATCAAAGCCTAAGTTTATCAAATTCTTCCTAAACTCACATTCGATCAAAAACCGACCTAAACACCCCCGATTCAACTTAAATTTCGCACACGCATCATAAATCACCTCACCAAGCTACTGCAACTCTCGGAATTCCATTCCGACCATCGTATCAAAATCTCACCTATCAGCCGCTATTCGCCAAAATTCAAACTTAGCCAATTCAAGCCTAAGTCTACACTGAGCCTCCAAAATTACTTCTGCTTGTTCTCCTAAGCAAAAAATCATGCCCCGAAACTAACCAAATTGTCAGAAATCCATTACGAGCCCTCTAACTCATAAGTCGACATACGGTTGACTATTCCAAACCAAACTTTCCCTAAAGAGACTAATTGTCTCATTTCCAACCAAACTCTATCCAAATTACTTCAGATTCACCAAACACATACGATGAAACATGTTTAAGCATAAAACAGGAAAAAATCGGACGGAAATACATGAGACGATGGGTCGGGTCTTCACATTTTCTTTCTTGTGTAGCCATCTAGTATCTAGGGTCTGCTGGTCTGACTAATCCACACACCAAGCTCGAATTTAAAACTTCTAATTAAGAGGTAGAGGGATCTCATTCATCTCACCATGCTCTTTAGCTAAATTCTTACACACTCCTAATGTCCTACCTCAATATATTATTTAACTTTAATATACAAAGATGATTTAGTTATATTGGCGTAAGTATATTTCTGTCGGACAAAAGACTAAAAGGTGAGGCAATACTAATTGATTAAAGCCTTTGACATGATATGATACCAATTACCATGGAGACAAAATACAAGCAGAGTGGGATATGGCTATAATTTCCTTTTGATTCGTAGACCTCCTTTCTCACAAGTGTTAGTTCTCCAAAAAGAAGGGAAACAAAAAGAAAGAGAATATTCTATACGTATAATCAATCCCAAGCAGATCCCCTTAATTGATAGTGGTTAGTGTGTTCTTTGTATGCAGTTGATTAGCTTACACCATTTATTGATAAACATATTATCGATTGAAAGCTTGACGAGGGGATAGGATTATATTCATTTTTCATTAATCAATGAACAGAATGAGTCACCTTGTGAATTCAATATGTATTAGCAGATTTTTTTTGGTCTAGTGTCTAAGTAATATATAGTAGTTGGAAAATCTCCCCAAATTGGCTTAAGCCATATTAATAAAGAATTCTCGCCATCTCATATGAAATCAGGCGTGAAGCCCGGCTTCTAATGCCTAGTAATTTTAAACATAGGAGTAAAAGAAAAATTTCCCTTTTAATAATGTGTTCACGGCCCTAAACCATTCCGGTCCTGATGGTGTCTATTGCGGTACTAGACAAGCTAATTTGACATTTATAACATATACAAGGTCTTTTTCTAAATTCATTTACTAATTAGACATAATAACAACGCTTCCTTTAAAGCATTTCAAAACAAGTGGAAACAATTATACAAAAACATCAACCACTGCCTTATTCCGGTATCACTAATCATGAGCCACTAAAAATATAAACTGCCAATGTCTACTCAATACAAAATGAGGCTGATAAATATAATTACTAAAAGATAGGAAGGAGAAAGGCAGGGTTGCGGACACCGTGCAACTACCTTGCTAACTCTGGAAATGCTTTTAAAGAAGGATCAACTCTCACTCGGATGTCCTGGCACTTGGATCTGCACACAAGGTATAGGGAATAACGTGAGTATTCCAACTCAGTAAGTAACAATTATAAATAAAGGTTGAGTGCAGTGACGAGCATTTAAAATCATATACATTTCAAAACATAGAATCCCAAGGGAAATAACAAAGTCAAATCAGTAATTCAATTTTCGAACATCTCGTAAAAACTCCACTTTCTATGAAAGTTATTTAAAATATTTGTTCATCACTTTTCTATAGAGGCTCAATATTAAAGAAGAGTGAAAACAGTAATTTCATAAAACAAACCCCTCGGGTAAAGTATCACTAAGCAAGCTTCTAAATCACCCGTGACTCAACACTCATCGATCAACACTCCCACTTAACAGTTACGCTCAATAGGTACCTTATAATAACCATTGCGGCGTGCTGTCCGATCCTTAAGTATATAGTCGACTGCGCTCAATGGGGGTGTACAGACTTCGGAGGGGCTCCTACAGCCCAAACGTTATATCGTTGCAGCGTAAAACCCGATCTAACATATTGTTGAGGCGTGCAACCCCATCCATCCATACATACATGCATGTATGCATGCATACATACATACATACATACATATATATAAATACATACATATATATAAATACATATATATATATACTATACATATATATAAATGCATATATATATATACTATATATATATATATATATATATATATATATATATATATATATATATATATATATATATATACATACATACATACACATATATATACATACATACATACACATATATATATACATACATACATACACATATATACACACACACACACACACACACACACACACACACACACACATATATATATATATATATATATATATAGAGTCCTCACCGTCATGCCCTCAGCCTCTCTCAGCCATCAACATCATAGCCACTCAGGAATTTCAGTGAAAAGTCATGGAACTTTGCCCAAACAGTTCTCACATATTTTAAAGTACACTAATAAAACTGAATCAACTAAGAAATAGGTTAAAATCATGACTCATAGGCTTTCGAATCAACAAAATGTAAGGATAATAGCAAACTACCCTAAGGGTCAAACAGTACGACACAATGACCCAAACATCGCATTCAGCCCACGTTAACAAAATTATTTCGAAACACATAGATTTCATACAGAGTTTATCAAAATATGCAAATCTACAGCTGCCACGGGACGGACTAAGTCACAATCCCTACCGGTGCACGCCCACACGCCCGTCATCTAGCATGTGTGTCACCTTATTTATCAAAATAGTACGAAATTTCCGAATTTCTTACCCTCAGTGTAATGACACGACCGTTTGTTTTTAGCTCTAGCACGTCATTCAGCAGTTTGAGGCCATGAACATCTTTATTTCAGGTATTATGGCTTGTACGCGTGGTTGGAATAGAATTTCAAGAAGTTCAGAGTTGATTTGGAGAGAGAATTCTTATTTCAAAAGCTTAAAGTTAAAAGAATTAACCAAGATTAAATTCTTAAGTAAACGATGTTGGAATCGGTATTTGAAGGTTCCAACAGAATCATATGATGATTTCGGACTTGGGTGTATGCCCGGATCGGGTTTTGGATGACCATGGAGTGTTTTGGCGCCTATTGTGGAAGTTAGCATTTTGGAAGAAATTTTATAAGCTTGGCTTGAAGTGTACTTTAGTGTTGTCGATGTCCGTTTGGGATTTTAAGACTGGGAGTATCTCCGTATGGTGATTCTGGATCGTGATCGAAAATTAATTCGGAGGTACATAGGTCATTTTGGAGCCATTTGGCTAAAGATAGAAAATTGAAGGTTTTTGGACCGGAAGTGGAGTTTTTGATATCAGTGTCAGATTATGATTCTGGAAGTTGGAGTAGGTCCGTAATTCCAAATATGACTTTGTGTGTAAAATTTGAGGTCAATCGGACATGATTTGATGGGTCTCGGCGTCAAATGTAGAACTTTGACATTCTAAGTTCTTCAAGCTTGAAATGGAATGTGATTCGTGATTTTAGCATTGTTGGATATGATTTGAGGCCTCGAGCAAGTCTTTAAGGTGTTCTGGGGTTGGTTGGTAGGCTTGGTTGAGCCTCGAGTGTGTTTCAGATGCTCAATGGATCGATTTTTGCCTTGAGAGGATTGTTGGTTTTCTGGTATAAGTGTAGCAGGTTTTTACTCTATGCGATCCTCGCGTGAGAGGGTTGCATAGAGAAAGAGCGAGGGAGGTAGAATTTGGCCTATGCAATCGTAGGAAGTGCAATGCGATCGCGAAGTAGGACGGCTAAGGCTTATGCAATCGGAGGCCTGGTAATGCGATAACATAGTATGCATTGGAGCTGTGATGCATTTGGTCTGTGCGAATGCGGGGGTGTGCATGCGAACACACAGAAGGAATTAGGGAGGCAGCAGAGTCGGCCTATACGATTGCAGGGCCTTGTTCGCAATCGCATAGAAGGATCGCCTGGGCAGTGTTCTTTTAAAATCGGGGTTTGGCTCATTTTCACTTTATTTCTTCCATGGGAGCCGATTTTGGAGCAACATTGGAGTGTCATTTTCATCACCAAGCATGAGGTATGTGATTTATACTAGTTTTTGAGTATATACAAGGTTTACATATGGATTTAGACAAGGAATTTGTAGAATTGGAGTTTTGAGGATAACTTAGAAATTTGATACTTTTAAAATTTGACCATGATTTCGGATATGAAATTGAGAGAAAATTATATATTTGAGTTTGTGAAGTTATGGATAAAGTTTTTCTTCGAAAAGTTTCGAATTCCGGGCACATGGGCTTGAGGGCATTTTTGTCAACTTTTCGATCGGGGTTAGGATTATAATGAGTACCTTAGCATATATTAATGGGATTACATAATTGTTGGCTACTTTTAGAGCGTTGTGCATCGGTTCGAGTCTTCGGAAGGGCGCGGAATGCCGGTTATGGATCTTCGGAGTGAGGTGAGTCTCCTTTCTATCCTTATGAGAGGGAATTATCCCCGTAGGTGAGTTAATTGGTTATGTGCTCCTATTTGTGGGGGCTATATACGGACGAGGTGACAAGAGTCCGTGCGTAGCTACTATTATACTATTGTCCTGGTAGTCTAAGACTCAAAAACATGCTATAGTTGGATTAATTGTAAACTTATGGACAACCTGAATTGCTTAAATCCTATTGAACTAGTAAATGAATTTCTAAAAGGATTAAACTTCATTTTATTAAATTGTTAAAGGAGAACTGGATTTTATTTGGATAAATGTTCCAGATAAATTCCTAGGCTATTTGCACATGAATTTTGATGTGTACCTACGTCGCATGCATGATTCACGAGCAAGGTATGTGTTTATTTTATGTTGACTGCGTCACAGGATAGTTCGCGAGATGCATCTATGGTTCGAGCCATTCGACCCTAGGCAGTGCGCATTTTACATTTCTATTGCAGCGGGCCGTCGACTCGACATGATATGCGCATGCTTATATTTCTTGCCTGAAAATATTGAATGTTAATATTGCCTTTCATGGCCTGATATAAATTAATAAAGATAAATGAAAAAGAATCTTAAAAATCCTTTATTATTTGTTAAAGGTGTTTACTTGTTTTTCGGCTTTGTGAGTTATAACTGCTACATAAATTAATAATTTCTGCACATTTTTATTATATTATTATTTGACCACTAGCAAGTGTTGAAGTCGACCTCTCGTCTCTACTTCTTCGAGATTACGTGAGATACTTGCTGAGTACACATTATTTTCGTACTCATACTACACTTGCTGTGCGTTTTTGTTGCGCAAGTTTATGTATTGCTAGTGTCTTAGTGGCATAGCGACATAGCGGCATAGCGGCATGGTTGACACAGAGACTAGGTGAACTCTAGTTCCTTGAGGTGATCTGCAGCTAGTATAGTCTCTCTTAGGATTCTATTTATTTTCTGTCCAATTGTATTCCAAACAGTTGTTGTACTTTAATCGGGTTTTCTAAGAAATTACTCATGTACTTATAACAACGGGTTATGGGATGTATTTGGATTTATTCAGAAATTTTAAAAGTTGTTAAATGCTTTCTTTAATTATTCGGGGGAATTTACTATATGTTATTTTAATCGTATAAAAGAAGTATTTTCAAAATTATTAAAACAAGACTTTAATTAAGTATTTCAGTTGTCTTACCTGACAGTAGTGTCTGGAGCCACCATGACCCTTTGTAGATTTTGGGTCATGACAACATGGTATCAGAGCACTAGGTTCCCGTAGGTCGCACGAGTCATGAGCAAGTCTAGTAGAGTCTCGCAGATCAGTACAGAGACGTCTATACTTATCTTAGGGAGTCTATAGGGTTGTTAGGAGTACTTCCCATCTTGATTCCTTATCGTGCGATTTAATTCCTGTGAGGCTTATGCCTTTGTTTCATTCCTACTCAATCTTATGCAACGTGAAGCGTTTTTTATAAATCAAGAATTGAAGAATTGTAATGGTACAACAAATGTGGTGCGGGTGTTTCTCCCGACGGGGTTGTATGAGCTATTATCGTTGCCTTGTGGAAGGATATTCTATTGTTTCAGCTCGGTAGCGATACCTCTGAGAGGCTTGAGTCTAGGCACATATTTCCATAATGCTTATGAACGATTATTATGCGATACTGATGCGATGGTCGGATGTTTGCCTACATGTAGAGCCAGTGAATGACTTGAAAGGAGGTTTACTTAGTGCATGATCTAGAGATTTGATATTTTATTCCAAAAAGGGAAAGGCAATTGGGCTTAGAATGTTCAGTTTTGGGTTGATAGGGTAACAAAACTCGGCGTTTGCGAGCGTGGTGGAGTTTTCTTCTTTTATGAGGTATCATTGTCCTTATTGAATGTACTAAATTCGATGTTGTTATGATCTTCTACAATTGCCATTGGAGCAGGATATTGTGAGGCAGTGTTGAAGGGGAGACGGTGAGAGATCACGAGGTGAGGTGGTTCAGGATGAAGTCCGTGTTTCTAATGTGGGCGGCTCGAGAAAGATTATCTTCAAAAAGGTTAAAGGTTAGTAGCAATGGTGGGTCCAAGTGCTACGAAGATAGATTTTATTTAAAGCAACAATTGAGCAGCAAGGGATGAGTTCCGTCAAAGTGGGAGAGTGGCGGAGTTACATACGGGAATTTTGGTAGGATGAATACGCACTTTAAGGAGATTTCTGAACGACTTGGGGATTTTAATGGTTGGTGATTGGGTTCTATGGAATTGATTTGCGGTATGGGCCATTATGCGGCATGAGATTTGATATGGCGAGAACGAGCTGCGTGAATGAACAAGCATACTACATAACTTCGAATTGGAAGGTTGTTCCGCACAATTAAGTGATGTCCATGAGGGATGAATGGGCTTTTGCAGCTAGAGAATGAGCTTAGACTCAGGTGGGGTTATTGATGTCGTAATGTTGTACCCCATTCAACAACATTGGAAGATGTCGGGAAGTGATTTCCACAGGTGGGTTATTCCCTTTGAGTAGGTTAGTATTCGTGTGGTTGGAGAAGCTTCTGCAAAGGATTCTATTGGTTATGCAGCAAAGAGATCGGTCGTGCGAATGTAGGAGATGAAGAATCCTGGAAAATCCAGAGTTTGTGTAATAGCGGCTTCATGCTAAGTGGGAGAGTCCCACCGCCTATGATTGGGTTGCATGGTTAGCTACTTGCGAGGTTTCTTGTTATTAGCATATTGATGGGTGATTTCGACTACGAGAAAAAAACATAGGTGGTGATTTGAGTAAGGAATGGTTAAAAGTGTGTTATGGATGGCCTTACTGGCTCGTGTTCAAACTTGGGGAGGGATTCAGGATTTATGCCTTGTATAGATGCAAGTTTCAAGGGGAGTGATTATGCTAGATGCTTTGTCGAGGGGGTATTTATGTGCTATTATACTCATGGAGTTGATTATATTCGGGGCTAAGTCAGAGCTGGCTGCTCTCAGCAATAGTCCTAGTGAATTCAGAATTTAAAGTGTGATGCCTAGTGATTTTGGGCCTATAGGTACGGCTAAGAATCAAGCTTGATAGCAGCCTATGAGGAGTGGCACATAATGTTTTATGATGTTTTGACTTGCAGCATAGCATATGGAAGATATGAAATGGTTCGTGGGATTAGAGACAGTATGGTCTCATAATTCAAGGTCACTCGGGATGAGTGCAGATGGAGTATGTTATGTGTTGAATGGAGTTATTATTATTTATATTGAATTAAGGATAAATTAGAAGGAGGTAGATTGATTATCCATGGTTGAATTGGCATATTGGTGTCAGTGATCAGTTCCTTTAGCATGATCAAGTTATGCAAGTAATTTGTGACGGTGCGTGTGAGGCCTGTCGGCCGCCGTAATTAATTTTATTCAGAAGCATTCTCTTGTTATGGCCGGTTATGTGTAGGCAGATCCCGGAAGGGCTATGGTGGCTTAGACCACTACTTAGATATTTGCCTATTCTACGGTTATGAGAATTTACATGTGTGTTGCTATGTTTCTCATGAAGTGAGTCTAGTGAAAAGGTTTTACTGGCATGTTGGGTGCAGTCAGTAGTATGGAATTTGAAGTGAGGATCAAGGTTGCAGTTCGGTGCTGACAAGGATGCTACGAGCTCGGATGAGCACGAAAGGAGTTTCGATACTTAAAGTAAGTTGGTATTGTCATCAGTGTCACCTGAGATCAGTGTTTTTTGAAAAAGGACTTTGCATCCTGGTTAAGGATTATTATCGCTTTTTAGCGTTAGTGCGGCCGGTGATTTGAATGTACGGACCTGTTATGTGTTTCGAAGGTTGTGGGAGCGTTCCCACAGGAAAATTGTATAAGTGTGGCATGGAGTCACTCGATTGATTTAAGATTTAAACCAAGTATGAGGATTGTTGTAATAAAGTTAATTTGACAATTTATGCCTGGAGGGCGGTTATTGAGTTGTGGACAGTGGAGGTTTGCCCCGATTATGATGGTTGTTCTTATGTGTTTGAATAAAGGGGGTGATTATGGACCCTTGAAAGGTCATTAGCCTATTTAAGTGTGATCGGAATCAGCTGGAGGTTTGAGGAGGGATTTAATGTGAATATGGGCTTTATAGCAGGCCGGATTGTGTCATTTCAGCAATGCGCTCTTTATGGAAGAGTAGTTGCGGTGTTATTTCTTCATCAGCTATTTCATGTAATGATGTATTGTGCCTTATGATTTGTGAGACGGCTTGGTAAATTTCTTATGTGTTGAGGTTCCACATAGCGATGATGTTGTATGAGTAGGATGGCTCTTGAGATTTAGATCGTATATCGCACCTCATTAGTATTCGAGTTTGTGGATTATAGTGTTATTTGTTTCCCCAGGGAAATGGTATTATGCACTTAGCGCGCTTGTGACTGACACTAGGCATTTTGTTGTAATGAGAAAATTAGCTATATGTGCATCTCCTTATGTGAGTTCCATGTGTGGATCGGGTGGCACGCCGCCAGGTGTATGTTATTTGGACCGGGTGGCATGCCGCCATGGTTATGTTGTGTGGATCGGGTGGCACGTCGCCATGTTTACATCGCTCGAATCAGTTTTTGCACCGCAACAGTGTGATGTTCAGCATAGTTTCCCATAGCTATTTATTGTGTTCTATTCTCAATTTTTTGAAGGAAGCTCATATTAGTTGTGCGTCGCATCGCATGTATGATTCGCGAACATGGTAATTGAAATTCCTTTTCAGAGTTCATTTTCCTTTTTGTATCATATTCTAATTGGTAGCCTATTGGCACATTATGGCATCATATGAGATTTTTGGTCATGTTGGGGTGGCTTATTTCCTGGGCAGTTCGTACTGGGTGAGATCATTGGATTTAGGATCAGTGATATCGGATTATGTGAAGTATATTAAGGAGCTGAGACAATTATTCGGTTCAGAATGAAGTAATGGTTCTTTTCAGGAGTATAGACTCAATGATTGGTTGACTCGACAGTTGATTTTAATTTTTGCACATCTCTTCCGTCGTGGCAGTATTGTAAGGGTTAGAGTAAGACCTGTGTATGTCATGGGGTGCAATGGGAGCATTAGATTAATAGAATTTCGGTTAAGTTAATAAGAAAATGTTATTGTGGTCCGGTGAGTAAAGTGATGCAATGTGTGAATTTAGCTAAGGTATGATGTCATGTTTGGGTACAATGTGTAGTGATTGATAAAATGATCGTATGTTGGAAGTAGGCCTGGCATAGAATTGCGGATGTTAGAATTTGTCTCTAAGGCTTATTTTCTTGAATAAAAGGGAATATCTTCAGAATTTATCAAGCTAATGTGCTCAACTAAGTTGTGGTAGTACATGAAGGTGCATGAGGTGTTAAACAGTGATTTTAGACTACTTCAGTATTGTTCTCAGCGTATTCTAGGACGAACACATGTTTAAGTGGAGACCGATTGTTTTGAGCTATAGTGGGTCGTTCAGCAGTTTGAGGCCATGAGCAGCTTCATTTTAGGTATCATGACTTGTACGGGTAGTCAAAATTGAATTTTCGAGGATTTAAGAGTTAATTTGGAGAGAGAATTCTTATTTCGGAAGCTTAAAGTTGAAAGAATTAACTAAGATTGGATTCTCAAGTAAACGAGCTCGGAATCGGAATTTGAAGGTTCCAACAGGTTTGTATGATGATTTCGGACTTGGGCGTATGCCCGGATCAAGTTTTGGATGACTCGGAAGCGTTGTGGCCTATTGTATAAGTTAGCATTTTGGAAGAAATTTCATAAATTTGGCTTGATAAGCATTTCAGTGTTATCAATGCCCGTTTGGGATTTCGAGGCTGGGAGTAGATCCGTATTGTGATTCTGGATATGGGAGCGCGATTCGAAGTGAATTCGCAGGTCCACATGTCATTTTTTAGCCATTTGGCTAAAGATGAAAATTGAAGGTTTTTGGAGAAGTTTGACCGGAAGTGTATATTTTGATATCGGGGTCAGATTCCGATTTCGGAACTTGGAGTAGCTCGGTAATGCAAAATATGACTTCTGTGTAACATCTGAGGTCAATCGGACATGGTTTGACGGGTTTCGGCGTCTAATGTAGAACTTTGAACTTCTAAGTTCTTCAAGTTTTAAATGGAGTGTGATTCGTGATTTTAGCATTGTATGATATAATTTGAGGCCTCGAGCAAGTACGTAAGGTATTTTGGAATTGGTTGAGGTCTCTGGGGCTTCAGGCATGTTTCGAATGCTCGACGGATCGATTTTCGCCTTGAGAGGATTATTGGTTTTCCGGTATAAGTGCAACAGGATTTTACTCTATGCGATCACACGAAAGGGTCTGCGATCGCAAATAGCAAGAGTAAGGGAGCTGGATTTGGCCTATGCGATCGCGGCGGAGGACGGGTGGGGCTTAAGCAATCGCAGGCCTGGTGATGCAATCACACAGTGCGCATTGGAGCTGTGATACATTTGGTAAGTGCGAACGCAGGGGTGTGCATAGGAACACATAGAAGGAATTAGGGAGGCAACAGAATTGGCCTATGCAATCGTGGGACCTCTTTTGCGATCGCATAGAGGGGTCACCTAGAAGTGTTCTTTTAAAATCGTGTTTTGGCTCATTTTTACTTTATTTCTTCCATGGGAGCCGATTTTGGAGCAACTTTTAAGTGCCATTTTCATCACGAAGCATTAGGTAAGTGGTTTCTACTAGTTTTTGAGTATATAGAAGGTTTATATGTGGATTTAGACAAGGTATTTGTAGAAAATTTTGGGGTTTTGAGGAAGACCTAGAAATTTGATACTCTTTGAATTTTGATCATGATTTCAGATATGAAATTGAGAGAAAATTATATATTTGAGTTCGTGAGGTTATAGGCAAAGTTTATCTTCGAAAAATTTCAGATTCGGGGCATGTGGGCTTGAGGACATTTTTGTCAGCTTTTCGATCGGGGTTAGGAATTATTATAAATTGGATAATAATGAGTACATTAGTATATATTAATGGGTTTAAATAATTATTGGCTAGTTTTGGAGCGTTGAGCATCGATCCGAGTCTTCCAAATGGCGCGAAATGTCGGTTATGAATCTTAGGAGCGAGGTGAGTCTCCTTTCTAACCTTGTAAGAAGGAATTGTCCCCATATGTGAGTTAATTGATTATGTGCTCCTACTTGTGGGGGCTACGTACGCACGAGGTGACGAGAGTCCGTGCGTAGCTACTATTATGCTATTTTCCGAGTAGTCTAAAACCGAAAAGCATGCTATACTTGGATTAATTATAAACTTATGGAGTTTTTGAATTTCTTAAATCATATTGAACTAGTAAATGAATTTACAAAAGGAGTAAACTTCATTTTATTAACGTGTTAAAAGAGAATTGGATTTTATTTGATTAAATGTTCCCAGATAAATTCCTAATTGGCTATTTGCGCATGAGTTTCAATGTGTACCTGCATCGCATGTATGATTCGCGAGTAGGGTATGTATTTATTTTATGTTGACCGCGTGGCAGGATAGTTCGGGAGCAGGGTAGTAGATGCATCTATGGTTTGAGTAGTTCGACCCTCGGCAATGCACAGTTTACATTTCTGTTCGAGCGGGTCGTCGACCTTGGCATGATATGCGCATGCTTATATTGCTTGCCTGAAAATATTAAATGTTAATATTGCCTTTCATGGCCTGATATAAATTTATAAAGATAAATGAAAAGGAATCTTGAAAATCCTTTATTATGTGTTAAAGGTATTTACTTATTTTTCGGCTTTGCGAGTTAGAACTGCTATATAAATCTATAATTTCGGCCCATTTTTATTTTATTATTATTTTACCACTACCAAGCGTGGAAGTCGACCTCTTGTCTCTACTTCCCTGAGGTTAGAAGGGATACTTGCTGAGTACACGTTGTTGACACGGAGACAACATGAGCTGTAGTTTCTCGTGGTGACCGGCAACTAGTATAGTGTCTCTCAGGATTCTATTTATTTTCTATCCAATTGTATTCCGGATACTTGTTGTACTTTAATCAGTTTTTTTAGAAATTGCTCATGTACTTGTGGCACCGGGTTTTGAGATGTATTTGGGTTTATTCAGAAATTTAAAAGTTGTTAAATGCTTTCTTTAATTATTCAGAGGAATTTATTATATATTTTTTTAATCGTATAAAAGAAGTATTCTCAAGATTATTAAAATAAGAATTTAATTAAGTATTTCTATTTGATTGCCTCACAGCAGTGTCTGACGCCACCATGACCCTTATTAGATTTTGGATCGTGACATTCAGGTCTAAATTTACAATTGTTACTTACCTCGAACCGGATGAAAATCTACTCTGCAATGCCTTTGCCTCTCAACTCGGCCTCAAATCGCCCTGAATCTATCAAAAATAAGAATCATATTATCAATACATGCCAAATAAACAAAGCTCATGCAGAAATTATCAAATTAAATAAAAGTTCTCTAAATTGGCCAACCCCGACCCCCTAGCCCACATCTCAAAAACCGATAAAAATCACAACACTATAATCCTTATCCTCTCACGAGTACATTCCAAAATCATCAAAATCGGACCTCAAATGTCCCCTCAAATTCCCAATTTAAACCCTCCAATTTCAACCCTTAATCTCCAAATTTCTAGTCTAATTTTCCTACTAATATCATGATTAAACAATAAAATAATCGCCATAAACACAAGATATAAGGCCCAAGTAGCTCACCTCTCTGAAAACACTTGATTCCCTCTTGAAATCATAGATTGGAGCTCCAAAATTGACAAAAAATTGTGGAAGAATGACCAAAATTTGCGAAGGAGACCTTCTATATTTTCTACCCCAGGGATTCCGCATCTGCGACCCCACAGCGCACCTGCCATTCTGCTTCTGCGGAGAAATATCCGCTTCTGCGGATTTCACTTAATATTACAGACCTCGCACCCTTACCTCTCCTGCGGCATCGTAGTTGCGGTTTACCAAGCAGCACCTACAGTCCTCCACGCACCTACGCCTCTTTTCCGCTCCTGCGAAGTTCGCACCTGCGGTCCCCATTCCGCAGGTGCGGATATGATAGAAGCAACAACACCAACTGAAATTTCTCAAGTTCAATCTTTTATATGGCCATCCGAAATTATCCCGAGTCCTTCGGGACTTCAACCAAACCTACCAACAACTCATTTGCCACTATTCAAACTTATTCGATCCTTCGAAACACTCAAAACAACATCAAAATACTAAATCATCCTCGGATTCAAGCCTTAGGAATTCCAAACTTACGAATTCAATAACGATACAAAAACCTATTGTCGACGCCCCCTATTTCTCTCGAGGGAAAGAAATCGGATTTAAGACATTATGGGTGGAATGACTCTTTTATCCCCTTTTGGGGGAATTTGGGCTATGGAGTTTTAAGAGTCGCCACCTAATGATTATAGTGTATTAGGACACATTTTGAGAAAAGAATAAGAATTCGAATGAAAATCAGAATTCGGGTAAGGGCTTGAGATTATCTCGAGGAGAAGGTGTTAGGCACCCCTCAAGATCCACTAGTGTGGTTCTCGGCCTTGCTTAGTTGTGACTTTAAGAAGAACAGATATAGACAAGCAATGTTTGCACATAATAAATGTAAGCAAGTTAACAATTTTGAAAGAATGATGGCACAAGTAAAAGGGAATTTAAGTTTAAAGAAAATATTTAAATAAAGGAAAAGTAAAGAGGGTCCTAGGTTTAACTATAATATGGACCATTCGATGCAATATCTCGCACATGTTCCCAAAGAGGGGTCTCTTTATGATATTAGCGCATCGTTATCATCTCCATATTCTATCCTTCTCACCCCGTTGAGGTATTTATGTGCGTTTAATCTCGTTTACTTATTGCATGCTAGTACCCGTCCCGGCCTATCAGTCCCGGGGTATTTGGACTTCTAATACTAGAATGGGAGAAAGGGGATGAGGGTATATATGGAGTTTAAAGGTAAAAGTGATAAGGCGTTAATGAAAAACAAATAGCAAATAAGGGGAATAAACAAACATACAAAGGCTGCACATACAACCCCTTAAGCCGTACAACAATTAGTTTAGCATGACTTGCAATTACTGATTTGGTCTTAAGATTAAAATTGATAGTGGACAGATTAGTTTAACACATAGAGTTGGATAATAAGTCTACTTTGAGCCCCTCGGGTCCAGTTTGTTAGAAATCAAAGTATTTTTGGCGAATGATTTAGAAAATACTGATTTCAGAAAAGGTAGTCAGACGCAGAAGAGTTTTAAAGGAAAGTATAGATTGTATAAACAGATTTTGAAAGCATTGGACTGTTTGAGTGAAAATGCATAAGAGTTATGCAAGAGTTTCGAAGGCAGGAGTATTTTGAGAAAAGATTTGGTTGCAGGATTATTTTAAATGCAGTTTTAAAAGACTGATTAAAATGCTTAGATAGAACTATTTTTAAAAAATTGTTCATGGAAAAGAATGCAGATTTGTAGAGTTTGAAAGCACACATGGTTTACAAAAGGTTTGTTGAAAACATTACTTAAAAAAAACGTTAAGAACCAATTGACAGACTGTTGTTACTTAAACGGATCAGGCGAGTTGATTTTAATCATATAGGAATGAAATCTACGTCTCGTTTTTTAAAAGGGGTTGTTAAAGCATTGATAAAAGATGAACGTAATTATCCTATTGTTTGCCTAACGCATATGCAGTTTCTATAGACATGATCTCTATTATGCTTGCAATACAAAATCCCATAGGCATGATTTATGAATAGTATGCACTATTAACGTCCTATAGGCATGGTTTCTAAGTGATTTTCAATGTTAAAGTCCTATAGGCATAATTTCTAAGTGATTTGCAATGTTAAAGTCCTCTAGGCATGATTTCTACCCCTTTTGACCTATAAAAGAAAATAAATCCCCTCCACACCCTTTTACTAATATTCCCCAAGTCTTTTTACAAAGTTATTACAAAAAATGGAAGGGAAATAAATACATCAAAACTAAAAACTGACCCGAGGAAGCCCAAAGCAACCTTAATGTCCAACACATGTATTTTACCAAATCCGGGCTCCAGATTCCAAGGCCTTCTCTTAGTGTGTTTCAAAGTTCCAAGGGCTTTCAGGAAGCCCAGGCAATGCTTACACCCTAAAGATTGAATAGAGTTGTGCAATGTCTGGAATTACCAGCCCTTAGGCATCCAAGTTCTGAGGGAATCTATGGTCCCTAAGCATGGATTACCATAGGGGGTAGGACTTAAAGGACTAAGAATAAGTGTAAAGTGAGGGAATTAGAGGAAGGACAAAGCAAATGATGGTCATACCCAGTCATGGGTGGGACTGACACACCCCTGATCATTTACCTGATTCAAACAAATAAAAGAGCAGACTTTCAGAAGTCAGACAGGGGTCTGAGTGGTGATTAGGACACTACCAGACCCTAGTCTAGGCTCAACACATAAAAGAGGTTAAGGGAATGGGATTGATTTGAGTGGAGGTTCAAAAGAACCTGATCCTAAATCAAGGATAGCAACGAGATTCTACCTCAAATTTGGACATACTCACATACAAGGGGGATTAAAGGGAAAGGGGATCACATGAACGCAAACATCAAGGAGAGATAAGAAAAACATGACAGCAGCAGCATGCAGAAAGGTATAACATACTAGTGTATAGTCATTTAGTACCAGAAAACATGTAGTTGAAGGGTCATGTAGAAGGGAGAAATAAACACATAGTTTTAGAGAACAATATTTAAATGGTGGAGACCTACCAGTTGAAAGTGTCAAACAACAGAACAAGCAAATAGAGTTCTATGGTTTAGACTTGGCTTTCAGCCGGCTAAACACAAGCAGCAGCACAAGTAGCAGAAAAGAGAAGAGAGAGTTTAGTCTGTGTATGTTGAATTGACTTGTTTGTGAGTTTGAAGAAAAAGGAGTGGGGTATTTATAGTCTGAAAATAAGTACCAAGTAAGGCAGAAAATACTTTAGTATCAAATCACAATCAATTTGGGAAAGGACTTCCTTCAATTAAGGAGACTGACTTAGGGTAATGAAAACAGAGTTCCATTTATGGAAAGAAAATCAAGAATACTTTGCAAAATAACGGGTAAATACATATAAAGTTTTTGAAAGTGCACGGTTTTAAACAAATAAGGCAAGAATAGAATCGATAATCACATAGTAAATCAAGAAATCAGGGATTCGAACTCAGTAATGAACTAAGTCAGAATATAGGTCCAAATCAGTTAAAGAGAGAAAATATTTGACAATAAAAGGGAGCATAAACTTAAAGATGCGATGTTAAAAATAAGCAGAGTAGTCATGCAAAGTAGAAGAATATAGATATGCGAGGAATCAAGAGGTCTTGTAAAGCTTATCAAGAATCAGAAGCATGAGACTAGTTTTTAGAGAACTAGGGTTTTGAAATTAAACAGGAAACAAAAATACTCGCACACAAGTAGTCTGAAAACCCCCAAAAATCTAGGGTTTCTTCTTCACAGACGAAAGCATAGAGAATCAGGCAAAGAATAAACTTATAAAGTCCATAAACATTCATGGAAGCATAATGAAAGAAGAAACGGAAAAGAATTTACCCGAAAACCCTAGAAGAAAATATAGTCAAGAAAATACCTAGAAATCATAGTGAAAACACTCAGGATTTACAGTGAAGCCAAATAATGTAAGAAATCACAGTATAACAAGTGAAAATCACAAACCCTAAATTTTTAGAAGATGAACCGTTTTGAAACAAAAATTGAAAAGAACTTGGAAAAACTTAGCAATCTTAGAAATTAACATGGATCTGAAGTAGATCTTAAAGAGAAACAAAGAAGAAAAACCTCGGAGACTTAGGGTTGTAGAGAAAACTCTAGAAAAATGAGAAAGGTCTGGAACGGACTGGTTCTGAGTTGAAGACGGACTCACAAGGCTAAGACTCACCGGAGGGAGGCCGAAATGTCCATAGAACTCAAGTCGGAGGACCTCTGAACCGGGGGTCTTCAGGGTTGGACTCTGAAACCTTAAGCAAAAGGAGCATAGAGGTATGTGGGGGTAGGTACAGGCTCCTCAGGGTCTGAGAAGCCATAGTCTCCGCTGAAACAATGTCGGAGACATGCGAAATAAGGCTAGGGTTTGGAGAGAGGTTGACAACATTTGAGAGATGAGGGGGATAAAAGGGCGGCTCGCTAGTGAGAGGTGTTTTAGGGTTAGGGGGTCGGTTGGATTAATTAAAGAAGGGGCTAATGTGGACCATTGATCTAAATGATAACGGTCACGATTTAAAATGGGGATCTGGGCGGGTTAGTTCGATTAGGTCTGGGTCGGGTAATTTCAAAATTGGGTCGGGTAATGGGGGGTTAGATTGAGGGCCGAAATTTAGGCTGAAATTGAAATTAAAAGGGCTACAATTTAAATAGCTAATTTTCCCCATTTTGATTTTTATAAAATAGTAAATGATGTTCAAAATCAAATTAAAAATACTAAGTTAATAAACAATACATAATTACTAATTTAAAAATATTAGAAATGATTTTGTGATTACAAATGCTATTAAATCGAGAAATAGGCTAGAATTGATATTTCATGCATTTTTAATTCAGAAATACCAAATGAGATTGCAAAATTATGTAAACATCATGTAAATTATATTTCTGTGTAAATGTGAGAATGAAATAAACTATTCACCAAAATGACAAGTTTTGGGAACAATTATTGGAAAAATACCAAAATCTTTGTGGATGATTGCATATGCATATACATGCTATTTTGAAAGTATTTTGAGTATAAAAATACATAGGAAAAAATTGGGTATCAACACCTATCAACCTCATCCGAATGACTTGAAATTCTTTCATACACGTCACAAATAAAACAACAGACCTACTTCAATTTTCGGAATTCTATTCCGACCCCATTATCAATATTTCCACTGCCGACCAGAAACTCCAAATTTCCAATTTTGCCAATTCAAGCTTAATTCTGCCACGGACCTCCAACATACATTTCAACACCTTCCTAAGTCCAAATAACCTAATGAAGCTATTGAACCCTTAGAATTTGCATCTGAGACCTTCTACTCATAAGTCAACATCCGGTTGACTTTTCCAACTTAATCTTCTAAATGAAAACTAAGTGTCTCATTTCACTGCGTGAACACTTTGAACACAGAACAACCAACACAATATGATAAAATATAACTGAACAACTCATAAAGAAGCATAAATGGGGAGAACAGAACTGTAACTCATGAAACGACCAGTCGTGTCCTTACATCCCCCCTCTCTTAGATAAAAGTTCGTCCTCCACAAGTCAAGAAACATACCTGAAGCCTCGAACAGGTGAGGATATCTACTCTGCATCTATCGCCCAGTCTCCCAAGTAGCCTCCTCCATGGGCCGACCTCATCACTACACTTTCACTGAAGCTATATCCTTTGATCTCAACTTTCGAACCTACCATTCCATAATAGATATTGGCTCCGCATCATAAGTCAAATTACCGTCTAACTGAACCGTGCTGAAATCCAAAAAATGAAATAGATTGCCAATATACTTTCGGAGTATGGAAACATGAAATACCGGATGCACACTCGACAATCTAGGTGGAAAAGACAGCTCATAAGCCACCTCCCCAATCCTCTGAAACACCTCAAAAGGTCCAATGAACCGAGGACTCAATTTACCCTTCTTACCAAATCTCATAACACCCTTCATGGGTGAAACCTTTAGTATAACCTTCTCCCTAACCATGAAAGACACATCACGAACCTTCCTGTTAGCATAACTCTTTTGTCTTGACTGTGCTATACGAAGACGCTCCTGAATCACTTTCACCTTCTCTAAAGCATCTTACACCAAGTCTATACCCAAAAGCTTGGCCTCGCCCAACTCAAAGAATCCTATTGGAGATCTACATCGTATCTCATATAAAGCATCATATGGAGCCATCTGAATACTCGACTAATAACTGTTGTTATATGCAAACTCCGCGAGCGGTAGAAACCGGTCCCATGAGGCCCCAAAATCAATGACACAAGCGCACAACATGTCCTCCAATATCTGAATAGTGCACTCAGATTGCCTGTCCATCTGAGGGTGAAAAGTTTTTCACAACTTAACTTGAAAACCCAACTCTCGCTGTGCAACTCTTCAAAACTACGATGTGAACTGAGTACCTCTGTCTGAAATGATGGAAACTGGGACACCATGCAGGTGAACAATTTCTCGTACATAATTATCTGCAAACCACTCTGAAGAATACGTAGTACACACAGGAATAAATGTGCAAACTTGATTAGCCGATCCACAATCACCCAAATAGCATCAAACTTTCTCAAAGTACGTGGGAGAATAACTACAAAATCCATGGTGATTCGCTCCCACTTCCACTCTGGAATATCTATATGCTGAAGTAAACCACACGGTGTCTGATGCTCATATTTCACATGCTGACAATTGAGACACGGAGCTACTAATCCCACTATATCTTTCTTTAGCCTTCTCCACTAGTAGTGCTATCTCAAATCCCGATACATCTATACGGCACCCGGATGGATGGAATATCGCGAGCTATGGGCCTCCTCTAGAATCAACTCCTGAAGACCATCCATATTAGGAATACATATCCGGCTCTGCATCCTCAATACCCCTCATCATCAATAGTCACATCTCTATCATCGTCGTGCTGGACTATATCCTTGAGGACAAGAAAATGAGGATTATCATACTGGTGCTCTCTGATGCGATCAAACAAGGAAGATCAAGAAATTACACAAGCTAGGACCTAACTGGGCTGCGAAATATCCAACCTTACAAACCGATTGGTCAAGGCTTGAATATCAACTGCAAGAGGTCTCTCCTCGATAGAAATATATGCCAAACTTCCAATGCTCACCGCCTTCCTACTAAAGGCATCGACCACTATATTGGCCTTCCCCCGATGGCACAAGTTTGTGATATCTTAGTCCTTTTGCAGCTCTAACCATCTCCGCTGTCTCAAATTGAGATCCTTCTACTTGAACAAATGCTGGAGGCTACGATAATCAGTAAACACCTTACAAGACACACCATAGAGATAATGCCTCCAAATCTTCAACATGTGGATAATGGCAGCCAACTCCAAATCATGAACATGGCAATTCTTCTCGTGAGGCTTCAACTTAAGAGAAGCATAAGAAATCAAACTACCCTCTTGCATCAACACACCCAATACCCATTGTAGAAGCATCGCAAATGTATTGCATATGAACTTAAAGCTAATGGAAAAATAATACTGTAGTTCTAGTCAAGGCAGTCTTGAGCTTCTGGATGCTTGCCTCACACTCATCCAACCGCTTGAATGTAGCACCTTTCTGAGTCAATTTGGTCAAGGGTGATGCAATGGATGAAAATCTATGAACGAAACGACAGTAATAACCTGCCAAACCAAGAAAGTTGCGAATCTCTATGGCTGAGGACCGCCTAGGCCAACTCTAAACAGCCTCTATCTTCTTCATATCAACCTAAATCCCCTTGCTGGATACCACATGCCCCAAGAAAGCCACTAAATTGAGCCAAAACTCACACTTGGAGAATGTTGCATAACATTTCTCCTCCCTTAACCATATCGGGTCCTGAAAACTCTCTTAAGAATATCCAAGTCCCTGATCTTAAACTGGTGATACCCCGACCAGAGATCAAACTTGGAGAACACTCTCGCCCTGAAGCTGGTCAAATAAATTATCAATACGAGGCAAATGATACTTGTTCTTAATTGTGACTGTGTTCAACTGCCTATAATTAATGAATATCCTCATCATGCAATCGTTCTTCTTCACAAATAGAACAAGCGCACCCCAAGGTGACACACTAGGCCGAAAAAACCCTTATCAATGAGTTCTTAGAGCTGCTAGTTCAATTCTGTCGGTGCCATACGATATGGTAGAATAGAAATGGGTGGAGTTCCTTGCTCCAAATCAGTACCGAAGTCAATATCCATGTCCGACAGGTGTACAGGAAACACATTTGGAAAGTCCCTCACTATAGGAACAAAATCGATACTAGGAGTCTCTGCACTGACATCCCTCACAAAATCCTAATAAGAAAGACAATACTTCCCAACCTTCCATTGGGACTTCAGAAATGAAATCACACTATTGGGAACAAAATCAGTCGAACCTCGCCACTCAATCTGTGGAATACCCAGCGAAGCCAACGTCACTGTCTTGGCATGGCAGTCCAAAATAGCACGACATGGAGATATCTAATACATGCTAATATCATACCAAATCAATCATACAAAACAACACAAGGTCCACTGGAGTCTCCAAACCCCCAATAGTCGCCACACATGACTGATATAAGTGATCCACAATAATAGTATCGCCCACCGGAGTAGATACACGAACAGATGAAACAAGAGACTCACGGGGCGTATCCAAATAACAAGCAAAATATGATGACACATATGAAAAAGTGGAACTAGGATCAAATAACACAGAGGCACTGTGGCAAACTGAGACAATACCTATAATCACAATATCTAAAGTAATACCATCTGGTCTAGCTGGGAGCGCATAGAAACGAGCCTTACCACCACGTGATCGACCTACCCTTCTAGGGCGACCCCTAGCTGACTGACCCCCCCACCCATAGCTGCTTGGGCAGGTGGTGAAGTAACTAGAGTTGAAGTGGAGGGATGACTCGTCTGCTAAGATAGATCTCTTAGAAGACGAGGACACTGTCTCCTTATATGCCCAAACTCTCCACACTCGTAATAATTCCCTGGTGCGGGGGACGGGGAATGAAGGGAACCCTTAGCACTGAGATGACCAACAGAAGAACCTGGTATGGAAGAACCTTGAACAGATAGAGCACGGGACGAACTCTGAGCTGGATAGGCACTAAGTGATGAATGGCCCTTATGAGAACTGTGAGAACCATGGCCGGATGATGCCCCAGGATGAAATGGGCGAGCTGACTGAGAGTATCTGAATGGAAGTCCTTTGCCATGCTAAAATTAGCCTCACGAAGGAGCACCACCAAAAATACAAAATCCCCAAGACCTCTTGGCCTCCCTCTCATCTCGCTCCTAGTGACGAACCGACTCAATCTGTTGGGCGATATCAACAACCTGCTCAATAGTAGAACCTGACACCCTCTCTCTGGTCATGAGAATCTGCAGTTGATATGTAAGGCTATCCACGAACCTCATGATCCTCTCTCTATCTGTAGGAACCAACCAAATAGCATGATGAGCTAGCTATGAAAATCTCATCTTACTCTGTCACAGTCATATCATCTAGACGCAACTGCTCGAACTGTCTGTGCAGCTTCTCCCTGTGTGACTGTGGCACATACTTCTCCAAAAAGAGAGCAGAGAACTGCTGTCAGGTTAAGGGCGTCGCATCAACAGAGCCATGCCTCTCATATGCCTCCCACAAAGTAAAGGAAGCTCCTGAAAAACTGGAAAGTAGTGAGCAAGACACCACTGGTCTCCAAAATACCTACAGTCCAAAGCATCCTCTGACACTTGTCCAAGAAACTCTGGGCATCCTCGCCCTCTGCACCACTGAAAGTTGGATGCTGAAGTCTACCAAACATCTCCAAACAATGTTGTTCCTCATCAGGCATGCCTGGAACCACATAATTCTGAGCAGGCGCAATTGGTTGGGCTGGAGGTTCCCCCGGTGTCTGAAGTCCCTACATAACCTGCTCAGGTGTGCGAGAGGTGGGAGTATGGGTGCCTCCCCCAACCCGAGAAGTAGATGTGGCCATAGTAACTGAGACCGCCTGAGCTAGTCCAATGCACACTAATAGAATCTGGGCTAGAGCCTCTGAAAGCCTGGAATAACAATCGGCATAGCTGGTGCCTGAGCTGGTCCTGCTGTAGTGTGTGCAACTGGGACCAGAATGTGAACTGGGCGGCTGGTGGATCTATAGGTGATGCTCTAGCTACTGTGCAACTACACCTCTACCCCAACCATGGCCTCAACCGCGATCTCAGCCTCTAGTGGTCCCAACTGGTGATACTGGTGGCCATTCGTCCCGATATGTAGCACATGTCCTCATCACATGTGAGAGAATAGAATAAAAGAAGTTTTACCAGAATCAACATATTCGCATGACAGGAATTCAAGAATGTGAAGTTTTTACTAAAGGTTCTACAGCCTCTCGAAGATAAGTAAGGGCGTCTCCGTACCAATCCGCAAGACTCTACTAAACCTGCTCATGACCAGTGAGACCTATGTAAACTAGGCTTTTATACCAACTTGTCACGACCCTAAACCACCCTGATCGTGATGGCGCCTCTCACGGTACTAGGCAAGAAGATTTGACATTTATAACATAAATTTGTTCTTTTTCTAAATTCATTTGCTAATCAGATATAATAACATATCTTCCTTTTAAGCATTTCAAAACAAGCGGAAATAATTATACAAAATGTCAACCACTGGTCGATTCCGATGTCACTAGTCATGAGCCGCTAAAAATACAAATATTTCTACTATCTACTCAATAAAAGATAAGTCTAATAAATACAATTACTAAAAGATAGGAAGGAGAAAGGCGAGGTTGCGTACGTCGTACAACTACCTTGCTAACTCCGAAAATGCTCTGAAAGAAGGATCAACTCTCACTCGAATACTCTGGCACCTGTATCTGCACACAAGGTGCAGGGAGGAACATGAGTATGCCAACTCAATAAGTAACAATTACAAATAAAGGCTGAGTGCAGTGACGAGCATTTAAAATGTAATACATTTCATAACATAGAATCCAAGGGAACTAACAAAGTCAAATCAATAATTCAATTTCCGAACATCTCATAAAAACATCAGTTCCAATGAAAGTTGCTTAAAATATTTGTTCAACACTTTTTAACAGTGGCTCAGTATAAAAGAAGTGTGAAAACAGTAATTTCATAAAACAAGCCCCTCAGGCAAAGTACCGCTCATAAATATAGCCACTCGGGCAAGCCTCTAAATCACTCGTGACTCAACTCTCATCAATCACACTCTCATTCAGCAATCACGCTCAATAGGTACCATATAATAACTGTTGTGGTGTGCAGCCCGATCCATAAATATATAGTCGAGTGCGCTCACTGAAGGTGTGCAAGACTCCAGAAGGGCTCATACAACCCAAATAATATATTGATGTGACGTGCAACCCGATATATATATATATATATATATATATATATATATATATATATATATATATATATATATTATAGAATCCTCACCATCAGACCCTCGGCCTCTCTCAATCATTAACTTCACAGCCACTCAAGCATTTCAGTGAAAAATTAGGGAACTCAACCCAAATAGTTCTCATATATTTTAGAGTAATAAAATAGAATCAAACAATAAACGTGTAAATATCATAACTAAGGATATGTTTTCGAATCAAAACAATGTGAGGATAGTAGTAAAATACCCCTGTGGGTCAAACAATATGGTACAAGGCTCCAAATATGGCATTCAGCCCAAGTTAACAGAATTATTTCTAAACACACAGATTTCATATAGAGTTTATAAAAATATGCAACTCTACATTTTTCACGGGACGGACTAAGTCACAATCTCTACTAGTGCACGCCCACACGCCCGTCACCGGGCACGTGCGTGACCTCATTTAACAAAATAGTATGATATTCTAGGGTTTCATACCTTCAGGTCTAGATTTACAATTGTTACTTACCTTGAACCGAATGAAAATATACTCTGCAATGCCTTTGCCTCTCGAATCGGCCTCAAATCTGCTCAAATCTATCCAAAATCAAAATCATATCATCAATGCATGCAAAAGGAATGAAGCCCATGCGAAAATTATCAAATTAAATTAAAATTCTTGAAATTAGCCAATCCCAATCCTCGGGGTCACATCTTGAAAACCGATAAAAATTACAATATTAGAATTCTTATCCTCTCACGAGTCTATACATATCCAAAATTATCAAAATTGGACCTCAAATGTCCCCTCAAATCCCCAATTTAAATTCTCTAATTTCAAGCCGTAATCTCCAAATTTCTTCTCTAATGTTCCTACTAATATCATGATTAAATAATGGAATAATCGGCATAAACACAAAATATAAGACCCAAGTAGCTCACCTCCCTGAACACATTTGATTCCCTCTTGAAATCACAGCTTGGAGCTCCAAAATCAACCAAAAATGGTGGAAGAATGACCAAAATTCGGGACTGGGACCTTTTATACTTTCTGTCCAGGGATTCCGCACCAGTGACACCATAAGCGCACTTGCCCTTCCGCTTCCGTGGAGAAATATACACTTCTATGGATATTACTTAACATTACAGCCTCACATATGCGGTCGCCTTACCGCTCATGCGGCATCGCAGATGCGATTTTGCAAGCAGCACCTGTAGTCCTCCACGCACCTGCACCTCTTTTTTGCTCCTACAGAGTACGCACCATCTGCAATTTCTCAAGTTCAAACTTTCTGCTGGCCATCCGAAATCATCCTAAGGCCCTCGATACCTCAACCAAACCTATCAACAAGTCATATACTACTATTCAAACTTATTCGAACCTTTGAAACACTCAAAACAACAACAAAATACAAAATCATCCTTGGATTCAAGCCTAAGGATTTTCAAACTTCCGAATTCCGCAACGACACAAAAACCTATCAAACCTTATCCGAATGACCTGATATTTTGCACATACGTCAAAAATCACACAATAGACCTACTCCAATTTTCGAAATTCCAATCTGAACCGATATTCCATTGCCGACCGGAGACTCCAAATTTACATTTTGCTCATTCAAGCCTAATTCTACCACGGACCTCTAATTAATATTCCAAACACGCTCCTAAGTCCAAAAGCACCTAACAAAGCTATCCGAGCCCTTAGTATTCACATCCGAGACCTTATATTCATAAGACAACATCCGATTTACTTTTCCAACTTAAGCTTCTAAATAAGAGACTGTCTCATTTCACTCCATGACTACTCTGAACACAAAACAACAAACACGATATGATGAAATACAACAGATCAACACATAAAGAAGCAGAAATGAGGAGAACAAGATTGCAACTCATGAAACGACCGACCAAGTCGTTACATCTGTCCATTTTAGCAAATTAAAAGAGATTTTTTTTATTTCCTTTCAATATTAACCGTTAGTTTTAAGTACTCACGCTTTTCAAAGTTTTTAGAGTTACAACTTTAATAATCATTAAAAAGAGTAATTTACTAATCAGGAAATATATTATTCTCCTCCCTTTTCCCTTTTCCCTCCCCCCTAATAGTTAATATTTTTTTTAAAGATATTGTAAGTAACAACTTTCAAAATAAGAGGTTTCAAAAAATACATATATTTTTATTCATTTTCTCTGATATATTTTAATTGATATTTTAGTCTTTTGGTTGTGGTCCATAATATTTGATTTTTTAAATATCACGAAAGAATTAACTTTATTTTATCAAAGTTTCTCTTGGAGTAAAGAGCTTAGGTGTATTTGCTATATTTTTAATGAACAAATTAAGGTTAATATGGTCGTTTTATTGTTAATTAATGCTGAAATATAAATTTCTTAATATGTGTAAAACCAACCAAAATATCAATTAAAGTGAACCTAAAGGAGTATACTTTTGTGCATATATGTATTATATTCATATAATATACGGAGAAGCAAAAATGCTCTTGAACAATCTAAAAATACCTTCAATCTACCCATTAGGAGAAAAATATCCTTTCGTCCACCTTTTTTGTTCACTTATACCCTTTGAGCGTTATGCCAATGTTGAATTTAAACAATAATTATCTAAATTCCACATGACAACTTCTTATTAGTCGAAATTAAAACCTCTAACCTATTACAAAGACCCACTCATATCTATCCATTTTTTAGACTAACCCGCCCCAAATACTTACCTGACCCAAATAAAAAGTTTAAATAAAAAAAAAAAGATGCTCCATTTTATCTAACCCATGGATTTACATGTGTTCATTTTCTTGATTAATCTTATGTATAGCATTATCATCGAACAAAGATTATTAACAAATTAAATAAATAAGAAAAGCCTAGCATGAATAAGCCAATAATTTTCTTGACAATAATGTGGGATGGAAAATTAGGGGTAGTCTAACGGTTTATGATATCGTCCAAATAATCACTTTGAGATCTTTTCGTTTGTAACGGCCCAAAGGGTCATTACCTGTTTTTAATCAAAATCTATATTTTCGAGGCCTTAAAATCTCATTTAGAGTTGCCTCAATTTACGTGCGTAGTTCGAGCGCGTAGCCAGAAAGCTTAAATATGAAATTCTATAAAAAATATTAAGTTTTGGTTCTAAAATAAATAAATATTACTTCGGTCGATATTTTAGGTAAACGTACACGGACCTATGACTCAACGGTTCTAGAGGGTCCATAGAATAATATGGGACTTGGGCGTACGCCCGGAATCAAATTTTGAGGTCCCAAGTCCGAGAAATAAATTTTTAAGTAAAATTAATTTCAGAAAATGCTTAAGGAAATTTAAAATGAAGTCGGATTAGATTGATATGGTATCGGGCCCGTATTTTGGTTCAAAAACCCGGTACAGGTCTTATATATGGTTTAAGTCCTTTCTGTAAAATTTGGATAAAATCGGACGTCGTTTGACGTTATTCAGACTTGAATTCCAAAATTTGAAACTTGATGAAGCTTGAGAGAAAAACTCTTGATTTTGAGTTTGATTCATTGTTTTCGAGGTTATTTTGTCTACTTGATCGTACAGATAAGTTTGTATAATGTTGTTGAGTTTGTACGTGTGTTTGGTTATGAGCCCCGAGGGTTCTGAAGTATTTCTGATGTGTTTTGGGGGAGTTTTAAACTTAGGTGAAATTGCAGAAAATCTGCAACAGGTGCTTAGGCCTACTTCGCGATCACGCAGTCACTCTCGCGATCACGTAAGGTAAATAGGGTTAGGGGTAATTTTTGTTCAATGCGAACGCGAGGGAAGGATAGAGAACGCAGAGCATTGAGGGGTTGCTCTACACGAACGCGACCCACGTCCCTTGAACGCATAGTGTAAATGGGGACTGTTATGGAATTGAACATTTACTCTACGCGAACGCATTCATAGGCCCGCGAACGCGAAGGTCTGGGGGGCCAACCCATCGCGAATGCGTATGAGGAATCGCGATCGCATAAGCTTATGTAAGGCTGCTCTGCTCAACGCTTTTAAAACAGTAGCTAAAATGAGAATTGTTCAAATTTTCATAACTTCTTCACCTCAACTCCAAATTGGGCAATATTTTGAAAGAGGATTTCACCACAAACTCATAGGTATGTAATCATAGACTCGTTTTATTCAATTTCCATTCACACCCATTAAATTTCTAGGCCTAAATCATGTGAATAAGGATAGAAAATTAGGGATTTGGGTAGAGTTAGGGCTTTTTAATCAACTATGATTTAGACCTTATTTTTGGGTCTAATTCTAAAAATAATTATATATATTCAGGCTCGTGGGTGAATGGGTGATTTTCTTTTGATCCGAACCTCGTATTTTGACCAAGCAAGTCGGGGGTAAGTTTTTGGTTTTTTGGGAAGAATTATTGGAAAGTTATAATTTAAAATTATAATTGAATTGTTTAGCTCTTACTGAAGATATTGAGTCAATTATGTATAGATTCAATTGGGTTGGAATCGGATTTGAGAGAAAAAGTGGTGTTCGAGGCTTGAGTTGACCGTGAAAGTTTGAGGTAAGTGTTCGGTCTAACCTTAGCTTGAGGGATTAGGAGTTGAGTCATATTTGTTACTTGCTTCTTGTTGAGTACGACATATAGGAATGGTGAACGAGTATCTATACGTTGGTGTCGAGCATGACCGTGAGTCTTAAATTGAAAGTTGTTGTGTTCTTAAATGACACTTCAGATGCTTTAATTAATGATCTTCTATATTGAACAAAGATTTGTTTTATCCTCGTAGATCTTATTTTTGATTGAGTGTTGTCACTAATTGAGCTGAGTACAAGCTAAGTTAGGATTGGTTATAGTTGATTCTCCCTTGCCGGGATGACTGTCTCGATATTGTTGTTCCTTTGCCGGGAAAGTATTATATTGCTTTTGTTCCCTTGCCGAAAGTTATTATATTGCTAGTGATCCCTTGCCTGGATTTCTTGTAATTGTGTGATGACTTGTAAATGGGATCGGGTGGTACACCTACCACAAGATTGATAAAATGGGAGCGGGTAGTACTCCTACCACAAAATATGATGAAATGGGAACGGGTGGTACGCCTACCACAAGATTGATGAAATGGGAGTAGGTGGTACTCCTACCATAAGAGTTGATGAAATAGGAGCGGGTAGTACGCCTACCACAATAATGAAAGGGAGCGGGGGGTACGCCTACCACAAGATATGAGAAATAAGATGAAACTGAAAATGAAAGCTGCCTTTATTTCTCTTTATCCGTGTTAGAAGTTAAATTGAAGTTTCCTTATTATTCTTCGATATTCTGCTTTATCTGCTACCCCCAAAGCATATTTCCTTTCCCCAGCTTCCCTCCCGATATATATATATATATATATATATATATATATATATATATATATATATATATATATATATATATATATATATATATATATATATATATATATATATATATATATATATACATGTTTATCTAGAGTCTGGTCCTAGCCTCGTCACTACCTTTCCAGGTTTAGGCCAGACACTTACCAACACATGGGGTCGGTTGTGCTGATGCTACACTCTGCTCTTATGTGCAAATACGAAGCAGTGTTTGGGCAGCAGCATTAGTTCGGGAGCCAACCTTCAATCCACCGAGGTCCCGAGGTAGTCCTGCAGGCATTCGCAAGCTCGACATCTCTTTTATCTATTTAGACGCTCTGTTTCCTTTTGTATCTGAGACATATTTTATTTCTTTGTTTTAGACACTTGTATGTAGCACTCGTATATAGTCCGTATATGTTGTGACAGCAGGTGTTGGGTAGAGACATGTATTAATTTTCTAGACATTTTGGTTCTATATTTAATTAAGACTTCCGCTAAATTTTATTTTTCACTGTTATTTAAATACTTATTAATTGCTAATCTAATTGGTTAAACATGTATTAAAACAAAAGGGTTAATGGTTTCAGAGTTCATAGCTTGCGTAGCTTTCGCGAGTAGGCGCCATCACGACTCCATGGAGCTTTTGTTCCATGAAGTTTGATATAAGTGGGCCCTCTTTTTTTTTTTACTTGAAATCCTTGTTCGGGTTAGGTTAGTGTTGGAAGTAGGTTAGTACTAAAAGGGGTTTTTACATTCCTATGCCATATAGTAAATTATATTACCCTAAATGTTTATGTTTAGTAAATTACCCTTCCTACACAAGTTTTGTTTACAAAATATATATATTCCACCTTAAAAGGCTCTCAATCCATTATTAGTGCCTTCAATTAAGGGATTTAGTTACACCCCTTTCCTTTATTTTCTCCTCCCTCCCCTTTCTCTCTAGATGTTCCTTTATCTTTTTTTATACAAACTTACTCGGAGGTTTAAGTATTTTGTATATATTTTTTTGTACTTTGTATACTTGTCTTTACTGCAATTTCAAGAAGGAGATTAACATATTGGTTCAATTACTACTAACTCTATCTATCGTCTATGGTGTTCTCGTCCTTTTTTGGATGGATATAAATAATTTCTAAAGCTGCTAAAAATGAAAAAACATTCTTCTTTATTGACACTGGTTTTTGTTAACAAGAACTATGATTACTTATGTGTAATAATAGTGAAGTTTTGAGTTAGACATACATCTCCATAAGTTCGCGAGCACAAATTGAGAGGATTTGAGTTTTCATTAATGAATAATGGTCCCTCTCTTGGTTCGTTTGTGATGACCCAAAGGGTCATCACCAGTTTTCTTATTCATTCCATGCTTCCGAGGCCTTGAAAATCTCATTTTAGTAAGCTCAATTTGCATGCGCAGTCCAGACGCGTAGCCGGAAAGATTAAATATGAAATTCTATGAAAAATGCTAAATTTTGATATTAAAATAAATAAATTTGACTTCGGTCAGCATTTTTGGTAAACTTACCCGGAATCGTGAGTTAATGGTCCCAGAGGATCCGTAGGAAAATATGGGACTTGGGCGTATGCCAGGAATCAAATTTTGAGGTCCCAAGCCCGAGAAATGAATTTTTGAGTAAAATTATTTTTCTGAAATTATTAAGGAAAATGGAAATAAAAATTTATTAGAACGTGTCGGTATCGGGCCCTGTATTTTGGTTCCGGCGCCTGGTACAGGTCATATATATGTTTTAAGATATTTCTGTGACGTTTGGTCGAAATCGCACATCGTTTGACGTGTTTCTGACTTAAAACTCTAAATTTAAAAGTTTGTGAAGTCTGAGGATAACTAGTGATTTTGAGGTTTGATTTATTCTTTTTGATGTTATTTTGGCGATTTTATTTCACGGTTAAGTTCCTAGGATGTTATTGAGTTAGCGTATGTGGTTGGTTAGGATCCCCAAGGGCTGGGGAGTCTTTCGGACTTAGGAGGATTGCAGGCTTTTAGCTTCAGCAGTTGCAAGTTCCTTCTTCTTCACCTTCGCGAATCCTTTCACATGTTCGTGAAGCTTCAGACCTTCCTTCATCGCGTTTGCATCATTCGCCTCGCGTTTTCATAGATTCATCTGGCCCTGGTTAACTTTCCTCTTCGCGTTCGCACTAACACCTTTGTGTTCGTGTAGCCTTGTGAATCCCTTCATCGCGTTCGCATTAGTACCCACGCATTCGCGTAGACCAAGTCCTGGACCACCCAGCCTTTCCTCTTCGCGTTCGCACTCTTCCCATTGCGAACGCGATGGTCTGCCAAGTTCACCCTTCGCGAACGTGACCCTCCTTCCACGAACGCGAAGGGCAATTTTTGGCAAGTTATATTTTACTTCCAGAATCAGTGTATTGCGGGATTTTCATAGAAACACACGAGCTCCTTCTTCTCCAAGGTCTTTAGGCGTCCATTGAAGCTCCCTTTCACCAAAACTTCTTGGGTTAGTAAATCTTAACTCGTTTTCTTCATTTTTCATCAATATTTGTTGAATTCCTAAGCCTAAAACATGTAATTAGGGTAGAAATTGGGGTAATCGGGTATAGTTAGGGATTTTTACTTTTTCTTGATTTAGACATTGTTTTGAGGTCGAATTTTAAAATAAATTATATATTCTGACTCGTGGGGGAATGAGTGGTATGAATTTGGTCCGAACCTCATGTTTCGACCAAGCGGGCCCGGGGCCAATTTTGAGATTTTGGAAATAAAGTTTGGAAATCTATAATTAGGCATTAGGTTTGATTTGTTTAGCATATATTGATATTATAAAATTATTGTTGTATATATCTGATTGAGTTAGAGCCAAATTCGAGAGGGAAAGCGGGTGTTGTGGATTGATTAGGCCGTGGAAGTTTGAGGTAAGTGTTTGGTCTAACATTAGCTTGAGGGAATAGGGGTTGAGCCTTATTTGCTACTTACTAATTATCGAGTACGATGTATATACATGGTGACGAGTATCTATACATTGGTGTCTAGCATGACCGTGGGTCTTTATATTGTGAATATCCTGATTTTGTTTTAACATTCATACTTAATTGATGATTTCTATATGCTGTAAAGAATATGTGGAAGGTAAATGTGATATTTGAACTTCGTGGAGCGTTGGCTCGAGTTGAGATACAAATTATGAAGGTATATGAGATATTTAAATTTTTGGAGCATTTGCTCAAGTGATAATGGAAACTATGAGATGAAAGTGAAAGAAAGAGAAAGAGATATTGGTTTATTCCCTTGCCGGGAAGTTTTGTTATTTTGTTGATTTTCTCCCTTGGCGGGACATGAAAATTTATTGTTATTTTTCCCTTGCCGGGATTTAACCGTTTAGTTGCATCCCCTTGCCGGAATTTCTAACATTATTTGTTTACTTTTTTGCCCCTTATTTGTGATTGTTGTTTGGGTGAGGAAGAGTGATAAAGCACGAAGAGTGATGTCGTATGCATTGTATGATATTTGTAGATCAGGTTGCACGCCACAACAATGATATTTATGGATCGGGTTACATGCCGCAACAATGCTAAATGATATGGATCAGATTGCACGCCGCAACAATGATACATGTGGGTCGGGTTGCACGCTGCAACAATGCTAAATGATATAGATTAGTTTGCACGCCGCAAGTGTGGTATTTTCGGATCGGGTTGCACACCGCAACAATGCTAAATGATATGGATCGGGTTGCGGGCGCCGCAACAACGTGATTATATACTGGATTCGGGTTGCGCGCCACATCAATTATTGATACAAGTGTGTTTATTTTGTGTATTATTTTCTTTTGTTCACTGTAAATTCTAAGCTGTCTTTAGACTATTACTCTAGATTTACTATTAATACTGGTATACAACCGCATCATGTTTCCCCATCCTATCTTTACTTATTTATTTCTGCTTTACTTTCTACTATATATTATATAACTGCACAGTTTTGATTGCTGGTCTGGTCCTAGCCTCGTCTCTACTTCGCCGAGGTTAGGCTAGACACTTACCAGCACATGGGGTCGGTGAAGCTGATACTATACTCTGTACTATTTTGCACAGATCAAGGCTTTGGACAGCAACAACACCAGTAGCGTTGGAGTAGGCTTTCAATCCAGCGAGACACCGAGGTAGCCTTGCAGGCGTCATCAAGCCTAGCGTCTCCTCTATCCTTTACTTTAAACTGTTATCTCAATGTATTAGAGACAAACAGATGTATTTCTTTCAGACATTGTATTTAGTATTCTTAGATATTTGTGAGTATTGTGACACCAGTCTTGGATAGAGGCTTATGATGAATTTGTCCGCATTTCTAATAAGTTTTCTTTAAATTTAAGACTTTCGCTTATTTAGTTAAACGAGTTGCTTTTATTGAAATTCTGATAATTAATAATTATGTACTTAGTGAAAAGTAATTAAGTTTGGCTTGCTTAGCTCCTATTAGTAGGCGTCATTACGACCCCCGAGGGTGAAAAATCCGGATCGTAACCGTATTGTGTCATATCATCTACTACTATTTACTTAGCAAATACGAATAGAATGGATAGCTTCACTTTCAAAGTTCTAACAACTATTGGGACATGTTTATTTTTATACATTATTTCTACACAATTAAATACAACTACAATATTATACAACTTAAATATAATTTTTATACAAATTTTATAAAATATACCTTTTGTATATTTTGTATCTGATTTATGCATAATAAAAATAAATTTCATATAGCTAATTATATATTATACAATTTATCTACAACCTTCACATATTATTTCTACCTAGTTTAATACAACTACAATAACATACAACTTAAATGCAAAATTTATACAATATGTCTTTTGTATATTTTATATTTTTTTATACATAGTAAAAATAAATTTCATACAACTAATTATATATTATACAACTTATCTACATTTTTCATACATTATTTTTACTCAATTGTATACAACTACAATATCATACAACTTAAACATGATTTTTAAAAAATATTGTTCAACTTTCGTTCAATAGTTTTATATATATATATATATATATATATATATATATATATATATATATATATATATATATATATATATATATATATATATATATATATATATATATATATATATATATATAACATAATTTGTTTTACAATTTCTGCAATATAATATATGTCATGTTTTCTTCTTCTTATTCGTCTTCGAGTTTTTATCTGAAATTCAGCCAAAACCAGATCTAATTTTACCAAAACCCCTCAAAATTGAGATATAAACTCCAAATTATATTCCCAATCATTTTCAACAACACCCAATCCAAACAAATAATAATTTTTGAAAACCCAGAATTTAAAGCTTCAAAGCTTTTTAATGGTTGTCAATGGTGGAATTGCTGCTCTATTTTCTTTTGCTTTATATTACTGAGATTTGGGATTGAGAGATAAATAGAGACGTATAGAGAGTTCTTAATTCTTTGCAACAACATCCAATCCAAATAAACAATATCTTTTGAAAAACCAAATTCGAATTCAAAACTTCAAAGCTTTTTAATGGTTGTTAATGATGGAAGGTTACAAATTTTCGCTGGTTTTAGAAGAGGAAATAGTGGGTGATTGAAGAGAAAATCGTGGGGTGTGGTTAAATACGTGGGTGAAGGGGTGGGATTTGGAGAGAGAAACTTGGGAGGAGTGGGAATAAACATTAGAGTTAAATTAGGATACCAATTAATACCATTAAAACCCCTAAAATGGTAATTAGGTATACTACTAAAAAATCATAGTTTAGCGACGGACAAAATCTGTAGCTGAACAGAAAAATCTGTCGCTAATCTCATTTAGCGATGGATTAGCGACGGATTATCAAAAGATTCTGCTAGCAACGAGCATTTTAGCGACAGATTAGCGACGACGTTCGTAGCTAATTCTAATTTTTTTTGTACTGTATATAAGTGATAATTATGTTAAAAGTTATGCATGAAGGGTAATATAGTTTACTACGTAGGAATGTAAAAATCCCTACGAAAAATTGGTAGATATGGGTGTCTTTCTAATGGGTTAGATGTTTTAATTTTGACCAATAAGAAGTTGTCACATGAAATTTAAATAATTATTAATTTTAATTCAGTATTGATCTAATGGGCAAAGGGCATAAGTGAACCAAAAAGATAAATGAAGGGTTATTTTTAGCCCAATAGCTGGATGAAGAGTTTAGACCTTTTCCAATAATTTAGGAATATTTATAACTAATTTTCGCTATGTGTGAAGTTCAAGGAAGAACCGACTAGAATAGTCTATTGTATAAAACTTTACCTTAATTTTTGCACTAGGCTCTCATTCCGCATCAATTTTTAGCTAATAAATACAATTAATTTCCGTCTACCTTTATGTTTTGCCTTTCAAAAATTCACTGTCCCTCTTTAGATTCTTTACCCCCACATAGTCCAAGACTTCAACCCTTGTCTCGCTTCACCATGTTGGCATCCCCTACGTCGCATTAATTGGTTGCACGCGACATCACCTAACCACAAATCATGACACTAGTGAAATTATGAAAAGTAAAAGTTTACGAGAGAAGAAAAAAATCTATCTTAAGAAAGGCAACCCATAAAATAATTTTATTTTAAAAGTTAAAAGGTAAGAATACCCTCTCTCCTTAAAACACAAAAGACTGTGAAGTAATTAACTTTTTAGTGGACGATAATGCACACGCTTTTACAAAGTGCAATCTTTAGTGGATCCCACATGTCATTCTTCTTCCTCCATAAATACCCTTCTCTTGCACCTCAATCCTTCCCTTTTCCTCTTCCTTTCTCCCTCCGGTTTACTTTTAAAAAATCTTGTCATGATGTTCGATGAGCCGGTTCACTATCATCTCCCGGTTCTTGAAGATGTTCTTTCACCTAGTGATATCCATGAAATTTTATCTTTTTTACAAACAGAACTTCCGGTACAGTCTACGTCCGGTTCAGAAACAACCAGGTCTGTCTTTACCGTAGAAGAAAGGAAGCGACGCAGAAAAGTATCTAACCGTGAATCCGCCCGGCGGTCCAGATTTCGAAAGAAAAAGCACTTAGATAACCTCACGGACCAAGTGGACCAGCTCAAAATCGAAAACCGGGAGCTAAAGAACCGATTGTACGTTGCTACGCACCAGTGTCAAGTAGCTCAAAGTGAAACGGACCGGCTTATCCTTGAGTCTATTGTCCTTCAACAAAAATTAGCCGGTTTATGCCAAATCTTGCATCCCATGCAGCTCCAATAATCTTCATTAACGTAAAAACAAAAAACAAAAAAGAAGAAGAAGCTAAATCTTTGTCATGATCATTTCTCAAAAATTCCAAAATTGTCCTCAGTCTTCTTTTCTTTCTTCTTATTTCTCTCGGTCTGTCCATCTGTCTCTTAATCGCCGACTATAATATGCATGCATGGAATGTTGAAAAAGAGAAAGGAGGGAAATAGAGAAAAAATAACACATTTTGCATGGGAGATGATGAATTTTTGGATGAGGGATTTGACTGATTGTGTAGTTAAGCCCTCTAATTAGTGATAACAGTTTGGTTAAGGCTATGTTTGACAAGGCGTAAATAGTTTCTAGTATATGTATAAATGCTCCTGAAAATCTTTACGCCTAACCAAACAAAGTCTTAGGTCTAGCCAGTATGTGTCTGTTCCCTTTTTTCTGTTTTTACTTTATTGGCTAAGCTCTTTCTTACGGTTAATGAGTAAAATAGCTTTGTAAATTAAAGTTAAGGTTGTAGTTTTATCATGAATGTAAATATGAGTACTATGCTTTCTTCTTTTGTCCGATTGTTTGTCTTTTTATATATTTGTTCCCTCTTGGAATTGGAAGGGTGGTTATTAAATTATATACTAACCTGATTTTGCATCCATGCATAAAGCATCAAGGTAAAAAGTCCCTTTTTTTTGGAGATAAAGTTACGAGAAATACAAATGTTAATCAAAAATAGATTATTATATTTAAAATCCACGTTCTCTTAATTCAACCCTTGCTTCTTTACACAAAATGTTTCCTGTAGTTGAAAATAGTTATAACTATATCTCAATTCCAAGCAGATTGGAGTATATATGTTATATGAATTCTACTATTCATGTTGCTCTATTCAGTCATATTTGATTATTTTTTAAGGGAAGAACAACAAATCATGGTACAATTTGATTATAATTTAATATGTACAAAATGAGGATATATCGAACACTTTAATCAAGGATGAAACTACAACAAATTTTGGCTTTTACTGTTTGTTCTATACAATTTGATACTTTTCAATTAATGTATATAAAATGAGGATCAAACAATTAAATCAAGCATGAGATTACCACTAGGGATATGCATTCGCTTTATCGATTCGATTTTAACCCTTATCGATTTGTACATATGCTTATCGTTATCGTTTCAATAAGGTTTCGATTTTTTCGATAAATTGATTTATCGATTTTGGGGCTTATCGAGTCGGTTATCGATTACGCCAATAAGAAAATTTGCGGGATTCCACAGAAAGTATATCGCTATAAACAAGACTAATAATATAGACAAAAAGAAGCTAAAATAAGACGAACACCGTTTATAACATAAAAATTATGTCAATATGCACATGCAACGAAACTAAAGTAAGGGATCAAATGTATGCCACAATACTCCAACGGTATTAAAAAAAATAAAAATACAATATCACTGTTAATTCTATTTTCCATTAATTTGGACTTTATTCCCTTGAGCTTTAAATATGATCATTCTTTAAATATGGTAGATGAAATAATTAGGGGAATGCACTCGATTTATCGATTCGATTTTGACCTTATCGATAATTACTTATCGATTATCGATTTGTACATATGCTTATCGTTATCGTTTCAATAAGATTTCAATTTTTCGATTCGATTTTTCGATGAACCGATAACAAATAAACGATTCGATTTATCGATAAACCTATTCGAATGCACACTCTTAATTACCACAAAAGTTGGCTTTAATTGTCTGTTCTTTATCTACAGGCTTAACACTTGTCCAATCCACTTAATCAAACTTATTACTCCGTATAAAATAGTGCAACTTATATTATGATTCTTAAATTCTCTATAAGCAAAATACTTTAGTAAGATGACTGGTGCATGCACATTACCAAACTTCAACCTTAAAAAATTAAAGACAAAAGCATGTTAGATAAATATTTCTTTCTGAAGATGTAATGAAGCTCATTCATTTCTTTACTTTTTGTTCAACTAGTGCGCCCACATTTTTTGTATATTTCT
The DNA here is from genome assembly GCA_034376525.1 of Nicotiana benthamiana. Lineage (NCBI taxonomy): Eukaryota > Viridiplantae > Streptophyta > Magnoliopsida > Solanales > Solanaceae > Nicotiana > Nicotiana benthamiana. The sequence goes on along the minus strand of CM067340.1, from coordinate 97,466,347 downwards.
TTTTAATATCTGAGAGAAACATAAACGGGATAATAAAAGAGAATCAAATTACCACCAAAACAAACAGACAAGCAATTAGAGGCTAAGATTGATTAAAACAAAGGTTAAAAATAATTAATTAAGGACTAACGGCAAATGATTCAGGTTTAAGGACAGATTCTCGCTGCTTTTTAAAACACACGACTAAATACTGATGGCCCCCAATGTTTCACAGATTAGAGCTTTACTTTTTCACTATAGATTTGATTAAAATCTGAAAGACCATTTTCGGAGTTACAACACTGATGCAAGACAAAGATGGAAGCCTTTTACCATTATTAATGTTTGGCTAGAAAGTTATCAAATATACTTTTCAAGCACAAAACAATCAAAATAAATAGGGATAAATCATAATCAAATATAATATATTTTAGAGAGGGAAATAATATTGATCTTAGTAAATCTGATTATAGTTGAGGAATACTTGCTTAGAGATAAAGAGAGAGATAGAGAGAGAAATAGAAAATTGTATTATCAGATAACAATGATGCCCTTTTACATCGTTAAAAGGTCTCCTTTATATAGTAGGAGACCCTCCTCAAAATAATAAAAATAGTACAAAAGTAGGTAATATCCCCTTAGTGGGGACGTTGAATCGGCGTCGTTCTTGTCCTCACGTCTAACTCGTCATATATCCACTGGTCGTGCCCACTTAATTTGGAGACGTTGAGGGTCGAATTCAACCCCATACAGATAGTCCCTTCGTCCGTTGGGGGACGCCTTGGGAAGTGTCCCCAAGGGACGGAACTGCAAACCTCGTTTTATGAAAACTTGACCTTGCTCGATGGCGGTAACATAAATGAGATGAAACATATGAGATTTTTTGGCTGCTGACGCGTGACTTCCTCTTCACAATGATGTCACTGCCCGCATGCGTCATTATTACACCTGCTCCCGAGATGGTTCAGAAGGTGATTTGATGTTCGATTTCCCGCACCCGTTTCGAATTATGCCTCTTCGATTTTTGCGGCACCCCACCCTATAAATAGGGGAAGGGTTAAAAAAGGTTTATCTTTCGATCCCCTTTGCAAACTCTTTCTGGTTTCCCTCTTTGTTTCCTTCCCAAATCACCGCTCAATCATTTGAGACTCTGTTTTTAAGAAGTTACCCTTTCCGTTATTCATACTTCATTTCTTAAACGCAAACCATGGCAAAGCGTCGTCAAGATAGCAACAAGGTTAAAAGACACCTCCCCATCTAGGGTACTGTCTTCCTCTAGAGGCGAAAAGGAGGAAGTGGAAAAAGTTCTTGGTCCTCTTACTGTATAACGTGTTGCCGAAGGAACTTCTCGTTCGAGGTGACTTCAAAAAGACCTACCCCGCTCTTCCCTGGGAACGCAATAAACTGACGCAAAGTCACTTAAATGGCTTTCGAGCAGCACATAACATACTGGCTCATGTAACAAATTATGCAAATGTTCGCCGATCGGGGTACTGCACGTTTTACGAGTACCCATTCTTGATCGGTTACCGTCTCCCCATTTATCCCTTGGTGGAGGAGTTCTGTTAGTTTTACGACGTGTGCTTAACCCATCTCACCCCTTACACCTTGAACGAGTGTAGGATTCTGACTACGTACGCGGAGCAGGCCGGGTGCGAAGCCTTTGTTCACCACCCCCGTTTGGGCGAATTTCTCATTTGTATGCAGCCTTGACAGCCCTGACCACTTGTACATTGTGATTTTTCATTCTTTGTAGCGAGGGACTCTCCGCCTCGATTTATTAATACTATAAGAGAATGGGTAGCTAAGTTGCTGCCTTATGCGGAGGAGTGTCGTACCTGGTCTGCATTCCTTCAATATTACGGCCCTGCTAGCCCATCAGGTAATTCTTTGGCTTTGGTTTGAAAGCTTTTTTAGGTTTTGACGAATGACATAATGACTGAACTGCTTGTGTCAATAGGTCGAAATGCCCCCAGGAAGAGAATGATTGTTTTACTCTCAACTAGGTCAGACGTCAACTCTGATAGTGAAGACCTAGTTTGCAGTCGGTCCGCGAAGGCGTTTTCGTCGCTTCTATATAGGAGTTTGCGCCTGTGGCGACGACTGCAAGTGAAGAGATCTCTACAGTACTGTCTCTGCAACCCACGGATGGGACTTATGAAGGTGAGGAGCCACCAGAAAGAAAAAGATGGAGGTTGATAACGAGCAAGGCCGTGGTAACTGATGACGAGAGAGTTAGCACACCTCGCCTAGCCCCTAGGCTCGTTTTCATGCCCGATGCTATTCGTATTGGGAGGTCGGCCCTTCAAGTGAGTGCAGCCGCCGAGACCAGCCCAGCACGAGTCATAGAGGGTGGTTCTACATCTACTGCAGGTGAAGTGGGCAACGATGTTGAGGGAGCGGCCCCTAAGACTAACCATGACGATATGGATGAGGTAGCGACGGGTCCGACTCGTGTGGAGATGACGGCGGGTAAATCCGATCACTGAATTATGATCCCAGGAGGCTATAATTTATTAAAACACATCGAGCAGGCGGCAACAGACATGACCCTGTTGTGCGCGGCCCCTGAGCTTGAGGTGTTGAGAGGCGTTAGTTATAGGTGACTTTCCATTTTCCCTGCGTGTTGTGAGTCTAGTTTTGATGTGTATTGACTCGCCTCTTTCTTTTCTCTCCTTTTTTTAGACTCTTGTCTTGGAGATAGAGCAGAGGCGGCATGCACAGCGGAAGGCGGCCATTTATAACAAAACGGCAAAGAAATACAAGAAGTCTCGCCCCATGCATCAGGCGGTGGCGGATTTGTTCAAGTAAGACCCCAAATTTTGGGTGTTCCGTGAGGGTCTTGAGCAATTGGCGGAGCCGTTAAAGCGCAGAGCAGCCGAGCTGGAAACGATCGACGAGGGGTTAATGGCGGCAGTGACTCGGAATAGTGAGCTGGAGTCGCTGCTCAAGTCAAGGGAGGATGAACTGGAGCTCAGCAATGGAGTTGTGGCAGAGGTCGCTAACCTGAACCGTAGGGTTAAGGACTTGACCGCCGAACTTCAATGAGACCTACCAAACATTGACGTGGTTCCCTCCCCTCAAGATTTACCATGTCAATCTCGTGAAGACACTCCTGCTCTTGAATCTCGTGCTGATCAACAAGAACAATCTGAACATTTTGAAGGAGGTGCAAATGAAGCTTTACAAAAGCTAATTAATGCACAAGTCGGCAAAGCTCTTAAGGCTCTAGTTAGTCGATTGCCTGCTGCACCACCCACACCAACTCCTAATACTAATACATTGGAGAATCCTCATTCTGGTCTTGTTAATTCTGGAAATGGAGGAATCACTAGTGAACCACAGGAAGGGGGACCAGGTAATTCAAATTATTCCTATTTGCAAAATTTAGTACTAACCTTGCAGAAACAGATTATGGAATAAAATGAGCATATTGAGCAAATCCCTGGAGTTTCGCCTGTAAAAAAAGGAGTAGACATGGACAAATACTCACAACAATCTTGGAAGCCAAGTGATGCTGCCCTTCCAATTCTGAAAAAGATCAAAATGCCTGACATCCGAAATATGATTGTACTACAGACCCACGTGACCACGTGATTGCATTTACAACAAGCGTGAAAGGCAACAACTTGACCAAACAAGAAATTGAATCAGTAATGGTCAAGAAATTTGGAGAAACATTCACCAAGGGTGCATTAACCTGGTATTCTCTTTTATCGGAAAATTTAATAAATTCTTTTGCTGAGCTTGCAGATTCTTTTATTAAAGCACACTCGGGAGATCAAAAGGTTGAGAAAAGAATGGAAGATATTTTCAAAATAAAACAAGGGGATTCGGAGTTGCTTAGAGACTTTGTTGATAGATTCGAGTGTGAAAGAATGACTCTAACCTGTGTACCTGGCAAGTGGGATGCAATAGCTTTTGCAAGTAATTTAAATGACAAAACTTTTGAAGCCACGAGAAGACTCAAAGAAAGCCTTCGAGAATTCCCTGCAACCACGTGGAATGATGTTTACAACAGATACAGTATGAAGCTACGAATTGAAGAAGCTATCGTACCTAAGTTTCATCATGAAGAAAGGGGCGGTTCCAGAAGATCAGAAATCGAAAAAAGATCAGGTAAAAACAGGTATGATCCATATATGGGACCTGCACGAAAAGACTCATGGTCAAAACAAGATACCCAGGAATATGATCAAAAATCAAGGAACATGGAATCAGGTTCTTCATCAAGATTCATAAATGATCGGAACAGACAAGATTCACGAGATGATGATAGAAGTTTAAAGGCAAGGTTCAGCGGATATAACATTAATGTCACTACCTCCTCGTGGCTGTTTTGACAAGCATGGGGGATAAGGTACGATTGCCAAAAGAGGTGCGGTCAAATCCAAATAGACTCACTCTAGACCATTGGTGCGAATTCCACAATGATCACGGGCACAAAACTTCAGAATGTAGATTCTTGCAGAGTGAAGTGGATCATCTATTGAAGCAAGGGTACCTCACTGAGTTATTTATTGAAAAAGGTAAACAAGCCTATATGAAAAATAAGAAAGAGTCACCAAAGCCTCCTTCACCCAAGAGAACAGTGAAAGTGATAAGTGGGGGAGAAGATATTCACGACATAACCTACACAGCTTCCAACAATGTTTCTAAAGTAATAATTATACACGAGAAACGGGTATGGCAGGTTTTAGAAAATGAAAGTATTTCATCTGATGATGCATATACCAAAGGAGTGATAACCCCACATAATGATACACTGGTAATATCTTTACTTGTACATGATACTAATGTAAAAAGAGTTTTGATTGATCCAGGGAGTTCCGTAAATATTGTACTACTAAGGGTATTACGTGAAATGCAAGCTGAAGAAAAAACGATACCCAAGGGGCATACCTTGTCATGCTTTGAAAATTCAAGTGTAGTAACAAAAGGAGAGGTAATTATAACAACTTTTGCTACAGGTGTTGTTAAAGAAACTAAATTTTAGGTAGTTGATATGGAAATGACCTAAAATATGATCATGGGGAGTCCTTGGATCCATGATATGGATGTTGTTCCATAAACTCTGCATCAAGTAATTAAATTTCCATCACCGTGGGAGATTTTTCAAATTCGAGGGGATCAGCAAACAGCCAGGAGTATAAATGTTGTAACAAATACGAGCACCGTAAACAAGAAAAAATAGCAATTATAGGAAACAGTTGAAGGTGTCAGCAATCAAACCTCAACTGAGCGAGAGAAACGGATTTAGACTCGAGACCTGATACAATTCAAGAACCTGAGGAGAATGAAATTATCAAAACAACCATCGAATAACTCGAGGCTGTGATATTATTTGAGTAGTGGATTGAACGGAAAGTTTATGTTGGAGCTAATTTAAACTCAAACATGCGAGGTATGTTAATTGAATTTCTAAAATCTAATGTGGACTGTTTTTCTTGGTCCCATGCAGATATGACAGGGATACCGGATGTGATGATTCACAAATTAAACAAAGACACGTCCTTTACACCAATAAAGCAAAAAAAATCAAGGGGCTTTAAAAAACCAGGTGATTCAAGATGGGGTCCAAAATTTATTAAAAATTGGGTCAATCCGCAAGGTAAAGTACCCTAATTGGTTAGCTAACACAGTTGTTGTACCTAAGAAAAATGGTAAGTGGTGAGTCTGTGTAGATTATACAGATCTTAATAAAGCTTGTCCAAAAGATTCTTTTCCCTTAACACATATAGACCAATTAATTGATGCAACTGCAGGACATGAACTTTAAAGTTTTTAGATGCATATTCAGGGTACAACCAAATTAAAATGGACCCTAGTGATGAAGAAAAAACTTCTTTCATCACGGACTGGGGGACTTACTGTTATAAAGTAATGCCCTTTGGTCTCAAAAATGCTAGGGAAACCTATCAAAGGTTGGTCACCAAAATATTCCAAGAACATTTAGGAAAGACAATGGAGGTATATATAGACGATATGCTCGTCAAAACCCAGCAGTCTCATGATCATATTTTTCATCTATCTGTTACATTTGGAATTTTGCAAAACTTTAATATGAAACTCAACCAAGAAAAATGTGCATTTGGAGTTGCATCAGGTAAGTTTTTGGGGTTCCTTGTTTCTAACTGTGGTATTGAGGTAAATCCTTCTCAGATCAAAGCAATAGAAGAAATCCCTGATATCCTTACTAATAAAAAGGAAGTTCAAAGGTTAACGGGAAGAATTGCAGCTTTGGGGAGATTTATTTCCAAATCTTCAAAAAAGTATTTTATGTTTTTCTCTGCACTCAAAAAGAAAGATCATTTTGGATGGAATGAAGATTGTCAACAAGCCCTTAGAAAATTTAAAGCTTATTTGTCAAAACCACCGTTATTGGCAAAACCAAAGGTAGGAGAAAAGCTTCTCATCTATCTGGCTGCATCTGAAGTTGCGGTAAGTGTTGTTTTAGTCCGTGAGGACCAAGGTAAACAATCTCCTATTTATTATGTAAGTAAGTCCTTACTAGATGCTGAAACACGATACCTACAACTAGAAAAGTTAGCATTAGCTTTGATCATGGCATCTAGAAAATTAAGACATTATTTTCAATGTCATCCCATTGTTATAGTTACTGCTGAAACATTTTGCATAAACACGAACTATCAGGAATATTAGAAAGATGGGCCACATGAAATCATTTATCAACCCAGGACCGCTATAAAATCTCAAGTACTAGCTGATTTCGTGGTTGAATTTAGTCAGGGGATGCATTTAGAAGCTGAAAAAGAATTACAAGTTTTTCATGGTGCGAACCTGGGGCTTAGGTTTTATTCACTGATGGTTCATCTAATGTAAAAGAAGCAGGTCTGGGTATAGTTCTCATATCACCTACAGGTGAAACTATTAGGCAAGCTATAAAATATCGTTCTATAACTAACAATAAAGCAGAGTACGAGCCTGTAATTGTAGGTTTAGAATTGGCAAGAAAACTCGGCATAACACAAATTATAATCAAGAGTGATTCTCAACTCGTGGTAAATCAAATGTTGGGGACTTATACAGCCAGGGAAACTCGAATGCAAGAATATCTCAAAAAAGTACGGGAACTAACAAAGCAATTTCAAACTTGTAAGGTAATGCAGATCCCAAGAGATAAGAATGTGGAGGCAGATTCTTTAGCTAATCTCGCATCTGCATCTGACGTAGCAAATGATGCAAATGCTTCAGTCATACATTTATTTCATTCTGTTCTCGAATCTAACAAGAGCGAGGTAAATTTTAATCATTCACATGGGATTGGAGAAATGAAATTATTGTTTTTTTACAGCACGGCACCGTGCCTAATGACAAAGGAAAGGTTCACGCGCTTCGCAAAAAAGCCGCTCGATATTGTTTATTCCAAGGAAATATTTATTGAAAGATGTTTGGTTGACCACTATCAAGGTGTCTCGGACCCTCTCAAACAGAATATGTGATGAGGGAAGTGCACGAACGACATTGGGGAAATCACGCAGGGGGAAAGTCACTAGTAAGAACGTTGATTCGAGCAGGATATTATTCGCCTAAGATGGAAGAAGAGGCAAACAATTTCGTGTCCAAATATGATAAATGTCAAAGATATGGCAATAATATGCACATGCCAAATGAGTTACTACACCCTTTTATAGCCCCGTGGCCTTTTATAAAATGGGAAATGGATATCGTAGGTCCACTACCACAAGCAAAGGGTCAGGTAAAGTTTCTACTTGTACTCACAGATTATTTCACTAAATGGGTAGAAGCAGGAGCATTTAAACATGTACGAGAGAATAAGGTTAAAGACTTCATATGGCAAAATACAATATGCCTCTTTGGAGAACCAAAGGAGATCGTGTGTGACAATGGACCACAATTCATAGGAGCTCAAATCAAAGAATTTCTTCAAAATTGGTATATTAAAAGGATAACATCTATTCCATACCATCCATTGGGTAATGGACAAGCGAAATCCTCAAACAAAGTCATTATCAACAACTTGAAGAAGAGGTTGCAGGATTCAAAAGGTAATTGGCATGAGGTATTACCTGGAGTACTATGGGCTTATCGTACAACGACAAAAACTAGCACTAGAGAAACACCATTTTCAATGGTTTAAGGTGCGGAAGCCTTAATTCCGGTTGAAATAGGAGAACCGAGCACATGATACGTTCAGACAACAGAGGAATCTAATGATGAAAAGATGTGGGTCAACCTTGAGTTGCCTGAAGGAAGAAGAGAAGCTGCATTGATAAGAATGGCAGCACAAAAGCAAGTAATTGAATGATATTACAATAGAAAAGCACGCCTCAGATTTTTCAAAATTTGGGACTTCATGCTTAAAAAGGTGTTCCAATCTGCAAAGGGTGCTAATTCAGGAAAGCTAATTCCAACATAGGAAGGACCATACAGAGTTCATGACATTGCGGGAAAAGGAGATACGAGTTGGAGACAAAGGAAGGCAAAGTTTTATCCTCGCAATGGAATACCGTCCATTTAAAGAGATATTACTTCTGAGTACCCACGGTCAAGTATCGCCATGCTAAAAATTTTCTTTTAAATTATTAAAGTTTTACTAACGATTTCAGATGCTAGACAAAAACCCTAACGTGCCAAATGATGAGTCGCGACCTGCAAGGCAAAATGGAGTATTCAAAATTTCCTAGCCCATGGTTACGATTAATCTGATGGAAATACACACGAGTTAGGCAGTCTTCATCTATAATCACACCTCCGAGTCCCGTATATTTTCCTGTTTCAGAAAAAGGACAAAATTGAAAGAAATAAACAAGTTCTTAGGCTTCATACTTCACCGCTCAAACACTTGGGGGACTACATATTATACACAGATACGTGTAGAAAAACAGATACGAACTTCGAACAAATGTCAGTCAAGTTTGGTCAAGTTTGAGCAAGATTTAAAAGAAATTCCAGCCACAAAGAGACAAGTGTTGAGAAAAAGTTATGAAGTCTTCAGCATTCATCATCGTGTTCAACAAACACAAGACATTCATCATAATATTTTTCCCATGAGAACAATAGAGTCGTCTCTCAAACTCATAAACGAAGTCACCTCTCAAACCCTTCCTAATATATAATGATAGGTCCACAACTATGTACTGAAACAAGTTATGAAGAAAAACCTTGTTTATTTTATGTAAAAATCTGTTACAAGAAAAAAAGTTACGAGAAAGTTATAAATGTATTTTACTACATGAAATAGTCAAAAAACTTGTTAAAGTTCATGAATAAAAATTTTTCAAAGTTGTTTCATTCAAAACATGTGTATTCCTATTCCTTTCATTGTATTATAACACCATTATGAAGTTGAGACGTCTTCTTCATTAAGTGTCGATAAAATAAAAGGGCCTCTTTTATAAGACTCATGTTGATAATCCATAAGAAGAATCATAAAGCATTTTCAAAGGATAAAAATGCTAAGCTATTCTACAAGTCCTAAAGAAATAGGCAAGAATAGAATATATAGAAGTACCAATAAAACTTCTTAATATAAAAGACTAAGTACAAACTTAGCCAGTAAAATATTTGTTTTTTACAAATGCCTCATTATGATAACTGGGGACGTCATCAAAAGATTCCTTATAGTTGCCAAGGGATAACACCACCAATAAAAAATAGTAAAGTTTGAAATACATTCAACAAGCCACTGAAGGGGTTGGAACATCAGAAGTTGCTATCTCATTTTCAGGGGCAGGCACATGCACAGTAATAACTTCTGAGGGAGCAGCAAGGAGCGGTTTCAATTGGGCCTGGAGTGTTAAAATCATCGAGGGAAGCAAGAGTCACGGGAGCTTTAACTTCCATGGACTCTGTCATAGAAGTTTCACCCTCGGGGGCCGGAATTGCAACTCCAATTGCCACAGTAGTCACTTCCTCATTTAAAAGATATTCTGGCCCAGGAGTTCGAGGTATAGGAGAAGGAGTATCAACTGGTTGTTGGCTTTTTTCAATTGTGTTGAAGACGTTGGCTAATTAAGATTGCAAATCAAAGTTTCCATGAGTAGCCTCCATCAAAGCATCACTGCGAGATTCTAGAAAAGCCCAACTTACCTCTATGTTGAATTATCCTCAAGAAGTCCATATTCCCTTTCCCACAAAGCACGATCGTTCTTCAATATCTGGTGTTCAGCTAAGTGGGAATCAAGGGAAGCTTCAAGGGAGGCATGGGAACTTTTCAAGGCACGTATCTCGTCAGAGGAGATCCTTAAGTCACCCTGAGCTTGAGTCAAGTTTTACACTAACTCCCCTGCATATTCTTCTTTTTTCTCCATAAGTGCCTTAAGCTCTCTGATTTCTTCACTGGCCTTTGATAATTTTTCTGAAAATGAGCACTCCAAAAGCTCCTTATCTTTTTCAAACCACATTTTTGCTGCTCCGGGTGATTTCTACTTTCTTGCAACTCCTCTATGGTCCTATGAGCATTCTCAAACTGCTCCTTCCAGTTTGCTGCCTCAAGCTGGGCTTCCTTGGCTATTCTCCTAGCCTCAGAGATAGCCTTTGCAGACTCTCGATCCTTCTTCTCTAAAGTGGAGATTCTTCCCATTAACTCAGTGCCAATGAGATTAGCCTACGAGGGAAAGGCATAAAATGTGAGAATATATATATATATATATATATATATATATATATATATATATATATATATATATATATATATATATATATAAGCTTGTAAGCTAAAAAAGAAGTACCTTTAAGGTAGAATGAACTATGTCATTCATCAGAGTCAAGAAATTGTGGCTATCCATCTTCTTCTTCTCAATATCTCTGATTAGAGGCTCGAGCCAAACATCAGCTCCACCAATCTTTCTCAAAAGTCTATGATTGGTAGGAACTTCAAGTGTAACACTTCTCATAGCCATGCCTCTGCTGCTAGAACTCGCCTTTATATGTTGAACAGAAGGAGTAGGAGCAACAAAAGTAGGAGTAGTAGAAGAGGTAAAGAACAATGGGAGTTGCAAGAGTCAAAGCAGGGACAGTAGGAGCAGATATGGGAACCAAAACAAGGAAGGAAACATGAGTTGATAAAACATGCAAAGAAACACCCATGGTAGTCAAAGGAATAGAAGGAATAGAAGAAGTGGGAATAGAAGAAGAGATGTGAGTTTCATCAAGAACCGATCCAAGTTCTCTACTTTCAAAACCACTAACAAAGAGATGTCGAATTGATTCATTAAAGTCTCTTGGAGTGGTATCCTCATCAGAAAGGATTTGAACAGGCTCGTAGATAGAGGCTCGAGCAGGAGTATCTTCAACTTCATCTCCAGCAATGACGCGTCTCCTGGCTCTTGGCCTAGCTATCAAAGTGGCATTCTCTTCTTCCTCATTCTGAGAACTTTCTTCTATAGGTTTTCTTTTTGGTAGCATGGCCCGAGCCTTTTCCAAATCAAGTGAAGCGGTTGAAGACGCTCGAGTGGAAATGGCTACCTCGATTGTCATACCCCCTAATACCAAATCCTGATAAAAAGAGGGATAAAGAATTAAAATAATAAAGAACTCAATATACGGCAAAGCATAAGGAAATATATACCATGGGTCTTCAATTTCCAACCGTTTAAAAGAGAAATTGATTTCCAAGTTCTCGCCTCCATAGGCGCAATCTTCAAAATTGAATCTACCCAACCACGGAAGTTAGGAACGTGTTCCACAACTCCCATGATTGCTACAATAAGCCAAAAAAAGACGAGATTAGAAAAGAAATCCAAATTCTTAAAAAATAGATACGGTAAGTAAAAGAAAACTTACGTGCAAAGTTCCACTTCTCGGGGAAGGGAATGTTTGTTTCACCCAACAAATCCACTGTACGTACATCAACGTAGCGACAATACCACCTTCGATCCTTGTAATCATCAGGGTTTACCAAAACCTTCTTGCTTCTTGTAGTCAAGGTAAAAACTCCATTGCAGAATAATTTGGGGTGGTATAGGTGAATAAGATGGGAAAAGGTAAAATTGACATTGGCTTTGGTTGACAAATACCTTATGCAAGCCACAGCTCTCCAAATAAGAGGACCTATTTGTGCTAAGCAAATTTTGAAAAAGCGGCAAAATTCAAGTATAACTGGGTCAATGGCCAGGATTAAATCCCAAAGTAAAGGGATAAGTATAAACGAAAGAGAACCCAATTCTGAAAGAAGAAGTTCTCTGGTTTGGGGAAGGAATCATCATACGAAGATTATCTCTCCAATTACAATCTTCCCTAACAGTGGGAATCACAAGTTCCGTTATTAAAGAAGGATATGTGTCAGCTTTCTCTAAATTTTTAACTTGTTCTTGGAGAAATCTTCTATCATTCCCAAAAGATAAATCATTGGGTACGATTTGTTCAAATAAGGGTTCTTGAGTAGGTTCAGAAAGTTCTTTACCTTTAGAAGAAGGGGTCTTTGGGATAGAACTCCTAATACCGGAACCACCATGAGTGGATCCTAGGCTCAAGCTCCCAAGCCTACCTCCTCTGCCTCTCCTATGTCTTACGGGGGCATTGGGGCAGCGATCTAGAATTGGAACTTTTCTAAGGTTAGGGTTGGGAGATGACATTGTTACATAAGGATGAATTAAAGGGGAGAAAGAGCAAAAGTGAATAATAAATTGCTTGTTGAAGATCTATGAAGAAAAAGACAAAAGAAAGAAGGTTAAATATGTTTATAATGACAACCGTCAAACTTAGAAGTGTGATGATGGACAGTCAATAATAAAGGAAGCTATCACTTCGTGATAGTGGAAATGAAGAAGCCTTGAAAAAGGGCGCAGAATTGCAGAACCAATCAGAAAATGACACATGTATAGAGCATTAAATAAAAGGTGGACGTATGCAAAGCATTAATTAGAAGGGACAGTTGAAGCGTCAGTACTGTTATAGTATTAATTAAGGCAAAAATTCCCTTTTTATAAAGATCCACTTCCCAAATATTTAATTTATAAATAAATAGAATGTTTGGGGGTGGAGGACTATCTGTATTGGGAAAAGACTGAATTTACATTGAAGGTGACGTGGCATGACACGTGGACTGGTCAAATGGTCAAAACATGATGATCAGTTAAGAGACACAAATGACAACAGATACAGGGAAAGGAAAGCTAAATAGGCACGAGAAGCAATTCGAATAATATAAGCTTCGTACCTATTTATGTCATTTAAAGTCAATAGATCAGAAGGCATTGAAGACATGGATATGATGATGAAAAGGAGTCCAAATTCAGTATTAAATACCTAATACGTTAGAGAATTGATATTAAATAGGAATGATTGTGTAACGTCTTAATTAATATCATTTATTGCTCATAATTGTCTCATTAAGACTAAGGTACTCCTCCTTTACTTAGAATTAACTATAAAAGGATGAGGTCTCATCATTTGTAAGGACATAGAATATCATTGATATTACACTGGAATACAAACTCATTTACTGCTTATTTGCTATTCTCAAAAGTCTATTATTTCTTTTTCGTCTCCTGGTTATGAGTAACCCGAATTTCTATTTATCTTGAGCTTTGACAAAAAAAAGCATATTTTTAGTTGAACAATATTAATACATTCCTCAACACTTCTATTTCAAACATAATGTGTTCTTCCTCTATTGAGAGTAAATATGAATAAGATGAATAATCGTATTGCATAAGACTAACTTTTCACATTTTGAACAAATTAAAGTTCTTTGCAAGGATTTTTAAATTTGACTTCTGCAAAACAAAAACTACTAGAATATATTCAGTTTAAGACAGCGGAATAATGTAAAATATTATACTGCTAGTCCTTTAACTGTTGGGATACAAGATGTTACATGATTTAGACATGATTATATGGAGTGTATACACAGTGTATATTTATTGTATTTCCGGTATACAATAGCATGGGCTGTGATGATTATGTGTTATTTGGGCCATTTGTATATGCCGAGCCATTTCATGTCTGAGCCCCATTTCATTTTCGTATTTGGGTCCTTTGACCCGATCCGTGTGTATTTGTATATATAGGGGTCCCCAATATTTTGGGACCCCCGGACTTCATTTTCCACTTTTCCATTCTCGGTTTAATAAATTCTCTGAGTTCCAGAGACTTCTCAAATCCTCCTCCTTCTCTCTACTTTCTCTCTCTACAATCTCCATGATTTCTCGGCTTAACTTCGATGTTTTCATGGTATCGGAGCATCGACAACGATCCGATCATGTTTCTATGTGCTTCGTGGTCTTGGATGAAGTCTGTTTCGAGGTTTTTGGGGGTGATTTCTGAGACCTCACGGTCGATGAAGATTTCGACCTATCGGAGACTTTTCTGAGTCTCTCATCATGATATCCGAGTGTATTTTCTTCTCCTGAACGTTCTGGAAGATTTTATGATGATTTTTGGTTGGTTGATTTTGGGTGACCTATCGGCTTCTAGGGTTTCTGGTGGTTTAACTTGAGGTTTTACTGCCTTCCGGTGGCTCGATTCTCACCCAGTGGACGTTTTGGGTGCTTCTCCGACGTTCCTGACCACATTTCCAGTAAAGTTTGCTTTTAAGGTTACACCTAGGGTTTGATACCTAGGGTTTCTCTGTTGTTTGAAGGCCGATCTTCTCCGGTCGCGAAGAAGGAGGGTAACTCTGTCCTTATCTTCGGTATTATATGTGATTCTTTGACTGTGTACTTATGAGCATCTGGTGTTGTCTGTGAATACCTGACTTGACTGTATTCTGTTTGTTGGTTGTTGTATGTGAATACCTATTTTGGTTGTATTCTGTTTGTTGAAAAAGTTGTTCATTTAAGCCGGTTCATTGACTATGGCTTCTAACACAAGTACTGGTGCCTCCCCTTCTCTAGACTCTTCCAGTCCCCTTTTTGTATATTCTTCTGATGTCCCTGGGGTATCTCTCGTTCCCACTACCTTCTCAGGTAGTTTTTATGCGGGCGGGAGACGTAAAATGACTGTTTCCTTATCAGCCAAAAACAAAATCAGTTTTGTTGATGGCACATACTCCCGACCTACCACCAATGTGGCTCAACAGAGGTTGTGGGATAGGTGCAACAACATGGTGATTTCTTGGTTGACTGCTTCCATTTCCCCTGCAATTGCTGAATCTGTGCAGTACTCTGACACTGCACAGAGCATATGGTCCCAACTCCAGGCAAGATATGGCACTGCAAACAGGACCAAAATCTTTGAACTGAAAAGAGAGTTGTCCCACACCTCTCAAGGGTCCTTAGATATAGCTTCTTATTTCAACAAGCTAAAAGGTCTTTGGGATGAACTTGATTCTATGTGTGCTAATCATGGTTTAAGGTGTGTATGTGCTGCAAAAGATGGTATAGTTCAGGAATGTGATGATAATAAGGTCTTTCAGTTTTTAATGGGTCTGAATGAAGCTTATATGGGGGTCAGGAGTAATCTTTTGATGATGTAGCCTCCTCCTTCTCTTGACAATGTTTATAATATGGTCCTCAATGATGAGAAGCAAAGATAATTTCAGTCTTCCTCTCACTTTGATCCAGCCTCTGTCTCTTTCAATGTACATACAAACAGGCAGCCTGTTGGATTTAACAAGGCCACAGTGTCTGTTCCTCCTCCTCCTTTTAGACAGAGAGTCAATTTTGACCAACAGAGAGTCAATTTTGACCAAGCCAGGGGACCTTTATTTTGTAGATACTGTAAAAAAATCTGGACACTTAATTGATAAGTGCTTCAAGATCCATGGGTATCCACAAAGTGCCACCTTTAACAAGGGAAGGAGGGCTGCTGCTGCTCATTTGAGTACTGGTCTGGATTCTTCTATTTCTGATGGACTGTTGTCTGTTCCTCAAGGGAATCCTCCTGCTGGCCATCAATCTGTTGCAAAACTAGATGGCCAAAGTTCTGTGATACCAGGGTTGAGCAGACCTGATTATGACCAGTTGATGAACTTGTTACACCAGACCAAGTTGGGGGTCCCATATATGCTGCAAACTTTGCTGGTACTATGTTAACTGAGAACCCTATTTCTGAATCCAAACTTTGCTTGCTTACTCACATTAATTCTGTCACCTGGATTATAGATTCAGGTGCCTCTAATCACATGACACATGATAAACAACTACTTTTTAACATTATACCTTTAACTCTGCCATATCTTGTCACTCTTCTAAATGGCTATAAAGTGAAAGTGACTTGCACTGGCTCCTTTGCCTTGACTTCTTCCATCACTCTTCACAATGTACTGCTAGTTCCTTCTTTTAAACACAACTTGATTTCTGTTCACAAGTTAGTGAAGCAGTTGCATTGTATAGTTATGTTCACTGAACATTCCTGCTTACTACACATGATACAGGACCCTTCTCTGAGGAGGCCACTGGATCTTGGTAGAGAAGCTGCTGGCCTGTATAAACTAGCTTGGGTTCCCTCTTCCCCTTCTCCCTCTGTTAATTGTTCTTCTACTTCTGTTTCTCCTGAATATGTTTCTTGTAATGATGACATCTTGTCTGATAACAAGGTTGTTCCTTTGCCTTCACATGTAAATAGTTCCATCTGTAATAATGAATTTGCATCTGACATGAATTACATTTGGCACTTAAAGCTTGCACATACTCCATTTGCACATATGAAATGCATTTCTGGTCTATCTTTTCCTTTTGCTTCCAAAAACCCTTTCCTTGTGCAGTCTGTCTCATGGCCAGACAGACCAGGCTTCCTTTCCCTGATAGCTCCATTAGAACTTCTAGGCCTTTCCAACTGATTCATGTGGACACCTGGGGTCCTTATCATACTCCAACCTCTTCTGGTTGCAAATATTTTCTTACAATTGTTGATGAATTTTCAAGGGCAACTTGGACACACCTGTTGGGATCCAAAAGCAATGCCTTTTCTATGCTTAAGTCATTTCTTTCTCTGGTCAGAACCCAATTTAATGCTGTGGTTCTGACTGTTAGAAGTGACAATGCCTTAGAATTGGGCTCCAGAAATGAGGGTATTTCCTTCTTTAGCAGCCAGGGGATCATACACCAAACCTCCTGTCCTCACACTCCCCAACAAAATGGAGTTGTTGAGAGAAAACACAGGACTCTCCTTGAAACCTGTAGGGCTTTGCTCTTTCAATCTGGCTTGCCAGTATCTTTCTAGGGGGATTGTTTGTTGACTGCTACATATCTCCTTAACAGAATACCCACCATATTGCTTCATAATAAGTCCCCTCATGAAATTTTGTATGGGGCAGTCCCATCATATGCTCACTTGAGAACCTTTGGATGCCTTGCCTATGCCATTGTCCCTATCCCTCAAAGGGACAAGTTAAAGCCCAGAGCCATTCCTTGTGTTTTCCTGGGATATCCTTTTGGAAAAAAGGGTTATAGATTATATGATCTTGCATCTAAGAAGTATTTGGTCTCCAAGGATGTTCTCTTTCATGAATCAGTTTTTCCTTTTAAATCTGTGCCTTCTTCTGCTCATCCTCCTGCTTCTTCTTTTCCCTTCATTCCATCTGGAGAAGATGATGATGCCTCTGATTCTCCCATTCCTCTCTCTCCTCCCTCTTCTCTCACATCTGTGCAGCTGCCTTTTCCTACTCCTTTGAGTCCTGCTGGGACATCTACTGTTTTAGCTCCTTCTCCCTCTGTTCCTGCTCCCAGAAAATATCAAAGACAACATAATCCTCCTTCCTATCTTAAGGATTATGTCTGTCAACTCTCTGCCTTTTCTGGCTCATCTTCCTCCTCTTTGGAATCTGAGCCTCTATACTATTCTCAGGCTGCATCTGTTCCAGCATGGCAAGTTGCCATGAAACAGGAGTTTGAAGCTTTGGACACTAACCATACTTGGGATGTTGTTCCTCTTCCTCCTGGTAAGAAACCCATTGGTTGCAAATGGGTTTACAAAATTAAATACAAAGCTGATGGCAGTGTTGAAAGGTATAAGGCCAGATTGGTTATTAGGGGTGACACACAGGTTGAGGGGATTGACTTTACTGAAACTTTCTCTCCAGTGATTAAAATGACTTCTGTCAAGTGCCTTATTGCTGTGGCTGTCAAGAATCATTGGCCTCTTTTTCAGCTTGATGTGAATAATGCCTTTCTTCATGGTGATTTGGATGAGGATGTTTATATGAAACTTCCTCCAGGTTTGACTGTCTCTCCTTCTACTTCTGGTTCTGTTTCTTCCCCTTCTTCTCCTTCTCCTCCTCTGGTATGCAAGCTCAAGAAATCCTTGTATGGGCTGAGACAGGCATCCAGACAATGGTATGCAAAATTGTCTTCTGCTCTTTATTCCAGAGGGCATACTCATTCTTTGAATGACTACTCCTTGTTCATCAAGGGTAATCCTGGCTCCTTTATGGTGGTAGCTGTTTATGTGGATGACATAATGCTCACTAGGGATGACAGTGATGAACTGACTGCTCTGAAACTGTTTCTGGATGCACAGTTTAAGATCAAGGAATTGGGGTCCTTGCATTATTTTTTGGGCCTTGAAGTATCTGTTGTCCCTGGTGGGCTGCACATTAATCAGCACAAGTATATCTCTGATTTGCTGCATCAGTTTGACTGTGTCAATGTCTCTTCTGTTGTGTCCCCTTTGGACATCAATGTCAAACTTCATGCTGATTCTGGTGACCCCTTGCCCTCTCCTGACCAGTACAGGAGTCTAGTTGGCAAGATGCTCTTCCTGACTCATACTAGGCCTGATATTTGTTTTGCAGTCCAGTATCTGAGTCAATTTCTCAAATCCCCCAGACTCCCCCATATGACTGCTGCCCTGCATGTTCTAAGATACCTTAAAGGCACTCCCTCCTTGGGTTTATTCTACTCTGATCATGCTGACTTTTTTGTTGCTGGGTTTTCTGATAGTGACTGGGCTGCTTGCCCTAATACTAGGCGCTCTGTTACTGGCTTTTGTGTGCTCTTGGGTGGCTGTTTGATCAGTTGGAAGTCGAAGAAACAGCCTGTTGTTTCTCTTTCCTCTGCTGAGGCAGAATACCGAGCCCTTAGCAAGGTTGTTGCTGAATTAACTTGGCTCTCTCGCTTGTTGGCTGATCTTGGGGTCTCTCTTTCCTCTCCTATTTCTTTTTATTGTGATAGTATGGCTGCTGTTCATATTGCTAACAATCCTGTTTTTCATGAACGTACGAAACATATCGAGGTGGATTGCCATTTTGTTCGGGATTTGTTGCTTTCTGGTTTTATCAAGTTGCTTCATGTGCCCACTTCCAGTCAGTTGGCCGACTTGCTCACCAAGCCTCTGCCTGGCTCTTTACTGCTTCCGCTGCTCTCCAAGTTTCAGGTGGTTCCCCCCTCCAACTTGAGGGGGAGTGTTGGGATACAAGATGTTACATGATTTAGACATGATTATATGGAGTGTATACACAGTGTATATTTATTGTATTTCCAGTATACAATAGCATGGGCTGTGATGATTATGTGTTATTTGGGCCATTTGTATATGCCGAGCCCATTTCATGTCTGAGCCCCATTTCATTTTCCTATTTCGGTCCTTTGACCCGATCCGTGTGTATTTGTATATATAGGGGTCCCCAAATATTTTGGGACCCCCGGACTTCATTTTCCACTTTTCCATTCTCGGTTTAATAAACTCTCTGAATTCCAGAGACTTCTCAAATCCTCCTCCTTCTCTCTACTTTCTCTCTCTACAATCTCCATAATTTCTCGGCTTAACTTCGATGTTTTCACTAACTTTATGTTACTTCCCTTTATCCTTTTAACAATTCTAACGAAGTCAAGACATGTGCTAGGGCTCTGTTTAATTTGCAGCCAGAGCTTTATGGATATATTTAAATTTGATTCTTTAAATTGCACTATCCTCGCACAGAATTATGAACGTAATGTGTCAATTTAACCAATTTAAGATGTTGTGTCTCAATTCACAATTAAAAAGTTAGTAATTACGTACCAAACTGAAAAAGACCTTTAAAATAGACTGCTTAATAAAGGAATAAATATGAGTACTTGCTAGCTGAATATCTATTTACCGCATATATACGTGTCAATAACTTATCTAAAATAAAAGATTCTGCCTGTTTGTTCTGCTTATCACTGCGAGTAAAGAATTAATGGTGGAAATTAAATTCTTCAACCATAGTTGTAATCTCTTGAAATACATCCCATGAATACTACACTCGGCCATTATTTTGTGGAGCTTAGTACGTAATTTGAATTATAGATTCCTCTCATTTTATAGCTAATTGAACTATTGTTTTTCGGAGATTGGAGTTGCAGCTTAGTGATTAATTTATCAGGAATCCACCTCTCTTAGTCTTATATCTAATTTATAAGTTCACTTGAACCAAATATTTTCGACACGACATATACACATCTAAATAGCTCTAAATTCTGAACAGATACTATTAAATTATGAATTCATAATTTCAAGTTTGAACTGGTCAAGTTGAGATTCTAGATTTGTTTCTAGTACTCCCACCCCCACCAAAAGCAAGTAAAGAAAATAATACTGTAATAATTATATTCTGAATGGATCAGTACTCTTCTATGTTATTAGAATCTGTAATTTATTAATTTCCTTTTTTTGTCCTGGGTTTTGACACTGACATTTCGTACATAGTCTTAAAACCTTTGTATGTCGGCACACAAAGTTTTTGGTTTTATTTATTAATTCACGATAAGTTGGAACTAAAATGTTCAAAAAGTAACCGCGTAAATAAAACAGCTTCAACCTTAATAGAAACTGGAGTATATCTATCGTGACAAGTTTATATACCAAAAAGTAATAAATTAAAACTATTTTCAAGCGCTTGAGTGAAAGAGTTATCTTTCTAAAATAGGTTTGTACATTGTATTTATTCTCAATGTTAAGTAGACGAAAATGAAATGAATATATGCATGCATGCATAAGGAGATTTCCTATGATTTTCTTTAACCAACCACTAACATATATGTAGGTTATTTGTATGAATGGAAATAGATTTGTTGCCCCCATCAAATCAGATCATTTTCCCCAAGTCCAAAGAGAAAAAGAAAAGATAAAAGTTGATATAATACATAAAGAGAAAAACAATGACCACGGATTGCATAAGTAGTTAGTTATCAATCTTAGATGTACACGTAGCATTTCCTTCATGAACCAATCATATAAAAGACACCTTAGACGTTGTTCAAACCTACTTTTAAAAGGTTGTTTTAGTTTCATGAATTAGTATTAATTAATATTGTTATCATGTTATGTATATATGATCGCGTTTTGGCCTTTTCGGCTGCTGTTTCCTTCCAATTTCCTGGGGAGCCGGTTGGTGTTTCATCGAGTTTTTTTTTTTTTTATCTTTTTTTTTTATTTACTTTTTTTTACTTTTGGCACGCGTAAAAAATTATTTATATTTCCAAAATTTATAATATATATAATATATATATATATATATATATATATATATATATATATATATATATATATAGCGGCTATACAATGTCAATTCCCTTTCATCAATACATGGTGCTCATGGGTGGAGCCACAATAAACTCGTTAACTTTTGCTTAAACTGTATATTTATAATAGAAAAATTTGTTAACAACCTATAAATATTTAATTGCGAATTAAATAACTAGAATAAACTGTGAGTTTAATGACAAAACTCCGTAGACTTTAAACGGTAGCTCCGTCTCTACGGGCCATGTCTTAATAATTTTCTAGTCAGTCTTTTTCTTCATTTCCAAGTTTTTTGGTAGCTCAACAAAGAAAGTTCTTGAAAGTGTCAATTTATTTTTCCTTTTTGACTAGTTTGGGAAGAGTTGAGTGATAAAGTTGATTTTATCACCTAATAAAGTTGATAGCAACAGAGATGTATGTATGTGTCTTTGTTTACTTTAGTTTGTACCTCAGTGATTTGCAATCTCTTCCTTTGCTTTGCCTTTTTTCATATTTTTGTGATATTGCACTTTCCTAGTGATAAGGCAACTTTTCGTAGGGCTTGAAGATGCTTCTAATTAGGTTCCTTGTTGGTAATAAAAAGTAGCTAGTATATATGTCTCCTCCGTGATTTTAAAAGAAAACAAAAATAAATGAGATAAGGGAGATTAAAGATAATTGAATGAATGAGTTAGTTCACTCGTTTGGTTTGGTCCACGGATTAAGAAAGAATCTGGGGAATTAACTTACTTTATGTTGTAGCCTGTTAAAAGGTGTCGGATTATACAAAGAGTACCTAATCAATATATTTTCTTGTATTCTTCCGCTACTAGAATTCGGCCAAAAATCGACCGTAAAAAGCGTTGAAAGGTGTCTGGTAGCTATATTGATGGTCCCTTATTTACGGATCAAAGTTGGTCGCTAATAACGACCAACTTTGGTCTCTAAGCTAAATGGACCCATTTTCCGGATATTGACTATAGAGACCAACTTTGGTCTCTTTGTTAATTTAATAATATAATTTTGCGGCCAAAGTTTTTCTTTAAATAAAAAATATTTTTTATTTATTTATTATTAATTCATTAAAAAGCGACCAACTTTGATCTCTAATCCAAATATTATATTTTAAATATGGAAACTAGAGACTAATGTTGGTCGCTATTTTATTCAATTATTTAATTATTTTATTAATTTAGCGACCAACTTTGGTCTCTAAGTACATGAATTTAATTTAATTTTTAATTAATAGTGACCAACTTTGGTCGCTATATTACCAGAATATTTTTTTAATGTAATAGCGACCGAGTTTGGTCGCTTTTTGAAGGAATCTGGGAAAATAGCGACCAAAGATGGTCGCTATTCTCCATAATTTTTTTAACTTGAAAAGCGACCAAATAGAGACCGATTTTGATCGCTTTCTGTGTATTATTTTGCCAGAAACTGTCTGTTTTGGTAGCTACACCACCTGCCAGTCATACCAAAATCCTAACAAGCAACAACAACAATAATTCAAACAACAATTCCAATAACAATATCAAATAATAACCCAACAACAACACAGAAACAATATTCAAAGCTACATTAAAACCAAGAAAGTGTAAATTTCAATAGAACTACCAAACTAAGTTAACTCTTATGACAACCCAATAGAAAACAAATTGTATTTGTCTAGTTCAAATTTTCTAAATTCATTCAATATTTGGTACATCAATATCATCACCGTCTAATGAAGTCTCATCATCATCAAGGCATTGAGAAGGGTCTACTTGTCGATGAAGGGAAGAATGATCACGGGAAGGACGAGAGAAATGACCACTTGGAGGACGAGACGAACGAGCACGGGGACGGGCAACCTCTAGCGATGATGGACGAGACCGGGGAATCGAATAAGATCCAGCTTGGGGATTTTTGATCTGCTCTTGCATGTCCTGGAACTGAGTGACCACGCCAACATACTGAGCATCTCTAAGCTTTTCTCTTTTCTTGGACGCTTCTAGCTCGGATGTGAGCTTTGACACACTCCTGCATAGCAGAGAGGTTCTCCCCATCAAGTTGCTCGGCTTGCGAAGAAGTCTCTATTCCTTGCATTCCACACCTATAGAGATGGAATGTCTTAGTAGGAAGCCAGTATACTTTCCCCCATTTTGGACTGCCTACAGCCCACGCCCATAGTTTTTCAATATCCTCGGCCGAAAGTTGGAATGGCTCGCCCCGACTCACTAGGTGGCTGGCTGCGTATGAATTGCCTCCTTCAGTGAGAATGGGAATTAACGCCAAGACGCATAAGGGGCATCATAAAGCTTTCTAATTGCTTTGGTGATTATCTTCGTAGTAACATTACTCCGGAGGAACCTGCAATTTAATAAATAAATAAAAATTAATTTCTTAGTAAAAACTGTACAAAATAATAAACATAAAAATAATAAATAACTCTTACCCATCACCCTCAGGGACTATGATGATCCTACCATACTGATCATAATGCACCTCCTCATCAGCAACAACATCAACATCATCGTCCGAAACATGTGTATCAGAGGCATGTGTGGAAGGAGTAGGGGGTCAGAGCTACTATCTCGCAAGTGAAGGCCTCCAATAGGTGGAGTCGCTGATGACGATAGATGTGATCCATGTGACTGCAACATAGCTGCACGTATCACAAGTGGTTGTGATACTAACTGCTGTGACCCGAGTGGCTATGACCTGACTGGCTGTGACACTGATGGATGTGATCCTTGTGGCTGTGACATGGATCGATTTGATCCATGTGATGCTACTGGGTGGGATCCATGTGGTTGTGAGGCAGGTGGACTATATGTCGGACGCATAGTCCGATGGCCCTGTGAAGAAACACCCGGGGTCGGCACGAAGGTGTAGGGTTGGTGATGTTGTGGCAGCTCAGTGTAGCCATGGGGTAGAGGCTATGGCATAGTGACCTGCAAATCAGAAAATATTGATAAGTACTATCTTCTACCCTCCTCTTTTGCTTCCTAGACTTTTCTTTTCCTCGAGAACCACTAATTCATTGTTACGTCGAACCTTGCATGTCATCTGCATAATATAATACATATTTAGATTGAAACATATAACGAAAATATCTATTAACGATAGTTATCGAAGAAACCAACTTTTTAAAGCTATTCGACGTATTCTTCCTCGTCAGAGAATTCTTCTTCCTCATTAGTTTGAGCTTCATCAGCTGATTCTTCTTCCTCATTTTCTATAATTCTTACTTCATCTATATCAACTTCTTCCAATATGTTTTCAGGATGTTCTAAATCATTTTCTAAAAGTTCGTCCGCTATTTGGTGAACACTAGAGATATCGTTTGA
Source organism: Nicotiana benthamiana (assembly GCA_034376525.1). Lineage (NCBI taxonomy): Eukaryota > Viridiplantae > Streptophyta > Magnoliopsida > Solanales > Solanaceae > Nicotiana > Nicotiana benthamiana. The sequence continues at coordinate 97,441,703 of CM067340.1, read as the reverse complement.
TATGCAACATCCAACACATTCTCGACTTTGACCCTACCTACAGGCTTAGTTTTGATAACAACCCACCGATTGGACTTATTCTTCCGAAATGGATAAGGAACATAATATACTTGCCAAACATTATGTGCAATTATGAAAGGATCATAACGATCATACTCCCTCGTATGATTAACCTCAATTATGTTGTATTGATTATGTACTCTCGTACCTCTTGTTGGATTTGGGTCAAATACCTTGCATCTAAAGAGAATAATTTTCTTAAATGGCCTACCTGAATATTCTAGTTCTATTATTTCTTTGAGCACACCATAATAATCAATATCTCCAACTTGGTTGCCATCACTACCTTGAACCCACACCCCACTGTTGTTGCTTTTTTTATTTTTAGAGCAACCCTCTGTATGAAACTTATAACCATTCACAACGTACTTGGAATATGTTGTGACCTCAACCCAGGTCCCCAAGATATATCTTTCAAAAATTGATTTACACCATTATTTGGATCATTTACAAACATATTGCTAACAAAATTCATAAGTTAGCATAATTTTCAAACATTGTTTACCCACATAGTGTTAGAATATTTTATGGATATACTTACAAATTGTTTAAACTATCTAGGAAATGCCGTATATATAGCATTTTGGCCAAATTGACCCATGAAGTGACTGTGACACATCAAATATTTTTAGTAGTTGCATTGAGATGTAATCATAGTAAATTTTATATTTTGATAACTATTAAATCAATACTTACTTGAAAAATGGTACTACTTCGGAAAAATTAAGCAACACATGAAGTGTAGCTAACTTGAACTCCATATCACTCAAACTTCTCTTTCTACCATCCTTAGAACATCGGTCTGGTTGATTGAATATGGACATAGGCGGATATAATGGAACATTCGTAAGGTCGACCGTGTTCCTGTTGGGCCTATTCCTAGCACATGGCACGCTGCTCTCAAAATAATAAGAACAAAAATGAGCAGTTTCCTTTACAAGATAAGCTTCGCATATAGATCCTTCATTTCTATTACTCTGCTTAACAAATTGTTTGCATTAGCAATTGTCCTACATAATTTTGGGTTAGCCAAGAGCATTCAAATATAACAAAAAATTATATATGGACTATAATATTACCTCTCAAACGGATACATCCACCTACATTAAACAGGCCCTCCAAGTCGTGCCTCATGTACAAGGTGGATTGTAAGGTGTTCCATCACATCAAAAAACCCACATGAAAATATTTTTTCCATCTTACCCGAAGTTACACGAATGTTCTGATCCTTCCGGCGTAGGTTTTCTTCCTTTAATGTGGAAGAACACAAGTCTTTGAAAAATAAACTAATCTCAGTGATGAGTTTCCAGATTCTTTCAGGCAAACCAGAAAATGCAATAGGCACTAAGGTCTCCTTGAAAACATGAAAGTCATGACTTTTCAAATGGCTCAACTTCCTACCTCCATATCAATTTTTTTCTCAAAATTCGAAGCATAACCCCTCAGTCATCTTCAATTTCGTTACCCAAATCACAAATCTGTTGCCTTTCCACCAAAGTGAATGTGTAACTTGCTTTCGGCTTGAATAACTTACCATTGTTTGCTGTCTGCAAGTGTAATTCATGCCGCCTGCAATATTCTTGTAAGTCTAGTCTAGCCTTCGGGTTATCCTTTGTCTTACCTTTAACATCCATCATTGTGTTGAAAAAATTGTCAAAATAGTACTTCTCAATATGCATGACATCAAGGTTGTGACGGAGAAGATTATCCTTCAAATAAAGCAACTCCCAAAATATACTCTGTTTGGTCCAATTATGAGTAACACCATATCTGTGGAATCTATGCGGTGGAACTTCAGTAACTTTACTGAAGTTCTGGACCCTCTCCCAAATTTCATCACCTGAACGTATCGGAGATGGATAATCATATTCCAGTTTATTCATTTTGAAAGCAGTTTTCATCCTTCTAAACTCATGACCCTCAGACAAGAATTGACGATGACAATCAAACCATGATTGCTTTCGGCCATGTTTCAAAGTAAACGCTTTATTATTTTCCATGGAGTAAGGACAAGCTAGCTTCCCAGCAGTCATCCACCCAGACAACATTCTATACGCAGAAAAATCATTAATTGTCCACATTAAATTAGCATGCAAATTGAAATTCTGCTTGGTTGATATGTCATATGTTTCAACAACATCGTACCACAATTGTTTTAGCTCATCAATCAAAGGTTTCAAATATACATCTATCAAACTTTTCGGATTACGTGAACCGGGGATAATACAATTTAAGAAAATATATGGACTAGTCATACACAACTCGGGTGGTAGATTATAAGGTGTAATAAAGACAGACCAACATTAATACGGTGTCGCAGATACAAAAAAGGCGTGAAGCCATCCGCACACAGACCTAACCGAATGTTCCTTGGTTCACTAGCAAAATCTGGATATGTCCTATCAAAGTGCTTCCAAGCTTCTCCATCTGAAGGATGGCACATAACACCAGGTGGTCTTCTATTTTCAAAGTGCCATCTCATATGAGGAGCAGAACTCATCGATGCATATAACCTCTTTAGCCTAGGTATAAGAGGTAAATAATGCATCACCTTGATCGCGACCATCTTCCCGCTGGAAAGCCTCTTGAAACGAGACTTTCCGCGAAATTTACAACAGCTTAAATTTGCATCATCTTTATAATATAACATGACACCATCTTCACAACAATCAATTCTCATTGACAAAAGTCCTAACTTAGAAACTAATCTCTTTGCCTTATAGAAAGAACAATGGTTCATTCGATTTCCTCGTCAACTAGTTCACGCATAAGGTCAATGAAAGAATCCATGGCTGCTTGAGAAATATCCCAATCAGATTTGATGCTTAGTAATCTAATTGCAACAAACAACTCAGAGTGAAGACGTCCTTTGCGTAGTGGATGACTAGCTTCCTATAACTGTTCATAAAAAATGTCTTGCTTCAATATAAGGAGTTTGTTCAATATTTTCGTTGGGCTCACCCCCAAAGTGCATTCCAAAAACATTTGCAACCAGTTCATGAATTCTGAAATCATTATTTCTATGCTCCCTCGACCTACTACTTTCACCAACAACCATGTTATGAAATATCCCATGGCTACCATCCATCTCTCCATGATTAATCCACGCAAAGTAATTCGCTATAAACCCCTTCCTATAAAGATGAAGCTTAACTTCCTCCAGTTTTCCAAACTTCATACAGTCGGACTTAACACAAGGGCACCTAATTACTCCTTCTTTTATGTATGGTGGAAGTGACATTGCATGTCTAATAAAGTCCTCAACCCCTTCTACAAAATCCTACCACAATCCCCGCCGATTAGGATAATTCCGATTGTACATCCAAGAACGATGTTCCATCTATTTAAATAAAGCAAGAACAAATTAAATTAGTTAATTCGTGTCCTAAAAGTTCAATTCATTAACTAAAAGTTCAATTCATATCCAAAAAGTTTAATACATTAATTTGAACTCTATTAAGAACCATAAATTCATAATTTAAGGTAGTTACTAATTTCTACCTTAAGTTCATAATTTATACAAAACCCTAATACTAAATAGACAAAAACCAAAAATTATAAATTAAAAAGCTAATAAGGTAGAATACTAACCTTGGCAGATGAAAAATCGAATTAAAAAGCTAATAAGATGGTGCTCCGGCGGACAGTGGCAGCGGCGGTGGTGGCACGACGTCTTCAACAGCGGCGAAAAGGGAGGACTTCAAGAGCGGCGGTTCCGACGGTGTTGGCACGAGGTCACAATGGTGGCTCAGGGTGGGGGGATGATTTGTGCAAGAGAAATAGAAAAGGGGAGTAAAGAGAGTTTGGGGAAATTTGGAGAGAAAATAAGATTTTGGGAGGAGAAACCTGATTTTGAGATCTGGAATTAAAAAAGAGACCAACTTTGGTCGCTATTTTGGTGGCTATATAAAGTATTGACTATTTGACCAAATTAGTGACCAAAATTGGTCGCCATTTTTTACCGTTTGACCAAAAAAGCGACCAACATTGGTCGTTATATTTCAAAATAAATAAATAAAATAATTGTTTTCTAATTTGATATATATATATATATATATATATATATATAAAAGTTGTATTCGATACGGTATTACCTAATACACTTATACTTAGTGCATAATATAGCGTAAGTCCATATATATATATATATAATATATATACACACACACACACATACACACACATACACCCGCTTCGTAGTACTATTCATCCCTTGTATTACAAAAGTATTAATTACTTGCATTTATATTATTTACATAGTAAATACAAAAGTGATTTTTAATTTTGACCATATAGAGACCAACTTTGGTCGCTAACTTTAAATAAATTTAATTTAGCGACCAAAGCTGGTCACTAACTGTACATGAAATTAATTTAGAGAACAAATTTGGTCACTAAAATTTAATCAGATTTATTTATATTTTATATAATATTTAAAAAAATATATAAAATATTTTAAACGTTAGAACTGGGTCCCACATTAGCGACCATCACTGGTCTCTATTTCCTTAAGTGACCAACTTTGGTCGCTAAATTTTGAATTATATTTATTTATATTTCATAAATTTTTAAATAAATATATATTTATTAAATATTATAATTGGGTCCCACTTTAGCAACCAAAGTTGGTCGCTATCTTCTTATCCTTCAGTTAGCGACCAACTTTGGTCGCAAGTTTTAAATTATACATATTTATATTTTATAAGTTTTATAAAATAATAATAAAATTATTAAAAAAAATTATGTGCGTCCCACTTTTGCTACCAAAATTGATCGCTAAACTAAGAATATCTTTGGCCAAGCAAGTCTGATCAGTTTAGTCAATAGTTTGACTTAATTTGCATCCAAATAGAGACCATCTATGGTCGCTAAATTATTTCAAATATTTTTATTATTATTTTCGTAAGTTTGAGACCAACTTTGGTCGCTTTTTTTGACATACCAAATTTGGTCGCCAATTTTTGGTCGTTTTTTGGCTTAATTCTAGTAATGTTCATTATTGAGATGCTAAATATTTATATTATTTCTATCTTTGTACAAGTGTATGCTGAGTCAGCAATAATTAGCGGTTAATATCATAGTTAGTGGTTAGTATCACATGTATATGTATATACTGAATAGTACCATGTACAGTTAGTTGAGATTCATTTTCATTTCATAAGATCCATTAGCATTTTCTCTCTCTCTATCTCTCTCTCTCTCTCTCTCTCTCTCTCTCTCTCATCTCTTCTAGAAAGTTCAGAGACCTCTATTGAAGGAGGTCCAAATCTCGACTCCCTTCCTAATCTTTACATGGTATCAGAGTGGAGATTCGATTGACGACCACGCCCTCTCTCGCTTTTGCTAATCTCTGATGGGCAAGTAATCTAGGGTTCTATTTTTCCTCATTGACCAAAAAATTGGAGAAAACCTAAAATCTGATACGTGCACTGATGATATGTTGGTAAATCGTCTATAGGCATATTGACTCTTATACCACAAACATACTCAAGATCTTGACACTCCTCCTCAAGCTAATGGTTGAAAGATATCTTTCAAGTTTAGCTTGGACATTAAGTAGCCATGTTGTACTCGACCAAGGCTCTTTCTTAGAAGGTCAGCCTGTTGTTCCTTAGTGGACATATGATGTGCTTTGATCAGAAGTTGCATTAATTTCTCTCGTACAATATATGATTGGCTGCTATTTGAATAGCAGCTTTGCTATCACAGTTAAGAGTTATAGGCAGCTCAACATCTACCCTTAACTCTTTGAAAAGCCCTGTAAGTCATGTAAGTTCTACCAGTGCTGAAGCCATGCTCCTGAATTCTGGTTGTGCTGAACTCCTTGCTAAAGTCTCTTGCTTCTTTGACTTCCATGAAATCAATGCATTTCCAAACTTCACCAAGTAGCCTGTTACTGATCTCCCAGTTTGAAGACATCCTCCTAGTCTGAGTCACAAAAGGCCACTAGTTTACCTGAGTCTCCAGATGGAATTAGAAGGCCAAGACTAGGAAAACCTTTGATATATCTCACTACCCGCAATGTAGCTTCCATGTGTGACTGCTTTGGTTTGTGCATGTATTAAATTAGGACTTGCACCACATATGCAATATCCACTCTGGTCATAGTAAGATATAGTAACTTGCTATTAGCCTTTGATATTTTCCAGCATTTGCTAACAACTTGTCTTCTGCTTCAAGAGGGGACTGATTTTGAATGAATTTGTCATACTCTTCATATGTGAGTTTTACATTTACTTCCAAATGTATAACAACAGGTTTTGCACCACTAAGACTATTTATGCAGTGAGTTCCAAGACATACTTCCTTTGATTTATCACAATCCCTTTAGATGATCTAGCAAATCTTATTCCAAGAAAGATTTAAGCTCACAAGGTCTTTCATTTTAAACTTCAACTTCAGGTCATTTTTAGTTTGCAGAATCAACCTCTGACTGGTCCCAGTGACAAGTAAATCATCCACATAGACAAGCACCACTATTAGCTCAAACTTTACTTTTTTGGTGAACAATGAATAACCAAAGTGACTTTGAGTGAATCCAAGTTGTAGTAAAACATCTATCAACTTCTTATTCCATTGTATAGGAGCTTGTTTAATCCCATAAAAAGACCTATGAAGTTTGCAGACACTATGCTTCTCCCCCTGGCTAGCAAACCCTAGAGGAACCTCCATGTAAACATCTTCAAGGAGATCACCTTGAAGAAAATCATTGTGCACATCCATCTGAAAAATGTCCCAATGCTTTGCAGCACCAATAGCAAAAACTAACTTGATTGTATCCATTTTGGTTATAGGAGAAAAGGTCTCAGTGTAATCCAACCCCTCCTGCTGATTATACCCTTTGGCTACCAGCCTAACCTTGTACCTTTCCACTGAACCTCAGATGTATATTTTACCTTGAACACCCACTTACAACCAATAGGAACCTCCCCAGGAGGTGTTGATACCCAATTTTTCCCATATACTTCTATACTCAAAATATTCCCAAAATATTATGTAGATGCATATATAAGCATCCACAGAGGGTTTGGTATTGTTCCACATTTTAAAAGATTTTTGAAATCAATTTATAACTTATTTCGCACTATAAAATCCAGTATTTATTTCCAAAAACTTGTTATTTTGGTGAATAATATAATTCACTCTCACATTTAAATCAAAATATAATTTGATAATTTTTTTCATTATTTTACAAGTTCATTTGGTCTTTTTAAACTAAAATTGCATGAAATTGCAATTTTAGCCTACTTCTCGATTTCATAAGTAATTTAGCTAAAATCGTTTCTAACATTTTTAAATTAATACTTATGTATTTATTATTAATTCGATATTTTTAATTTGATTTAAACACCATTTACTATTTTATATAATTAAATGGGGAAAATTGGCTATTCAAATTGTAGCCTCTTTTGATTTCAGTTATAGCTCAAATTCACCCCAATTCCCAGCCCAAATTAAACCCTCAACTACACGACCAAATTGCAAAATTATCCAACCCAGATCCACTTAAACGAATCCGCCCGGACCCTTTTTTAAATCGTGGCCATTGATTGTTTGAATCAACGGCCCAAGATCACCCTTTCCTTTTTTAATCCAAGATCCCCCTAACCCTAAATCATTTACACCAAATGAGCCGCCCTTGTATCCCCTTCATCTCTAAAGTGCTCTCTAGCCCCCTTCTGAACCCTAGCCTTCTCCAGCTCCGTTTCACCGGCAATTATGGCTTCCCAAGCCTTAAAACACCTATACTCACCTCTTCTTACCTCCTACAGCTCTTGGGTTCGAAGATCTGAGCCCTATTTCGAAGATTATCAACATAGAGGTCCTTCGACTTGAGTTTTGTAGCCGTGTCCGGCCTTTTCCGACGAGCCTTGAGGCTGTGAGTCCTTCGTCGACTCCGAACTAGTCTAATCCAGGCTTTCTCGCTATCTATGGTGCTTTCTCTGAAACCCTAAATATCTATGCTTTCCTCTGAGTATTTATTTTACGATCTCCTCTAGATCCTAGTGTTTTCTAAAAAACTTCAAAGTATTGCTCATAATTTCTTTGCCGATTTGGTTTTCAAACTGTTCGTCTTCTAAAAATTAGGCTTTCCTTGATTACTCTGACTTTCTTGGTTGTTTTGCTCTACTGTGTTTTCTTCTAGTTATTATTGCGATTTCTGAGTATTTTCCACCACGGCTCCTAGGTATTTCTTTACTATGTTATTTCTAGGGTTTCTGAGCTAATATGCTTACTATGTTCCATGTTTGTCATTTATGTTCACCTTCATCTATGTTCTTCTTTACACGCTATATGTGACAAAAACCCTAAGCTTTAGGGGTTTTCCTTTATTTATTTTCTTTCTCTATGTACTTACTCACTCCAGGTTTAAACCCTAGCCGTTTCTGATTTCCTACTTGAGTGCTTTTGCTACATGATTATTCTACTAATTCCAGTCTTGCATGCTCGAATTTGTGCATATCTTTATATAGTTCTATTTTCCCCCTCTCTAATAACCCTAATTTCGGGAAAATTGATTTCTTATGAATTCATTTGATTCTCTAATTTGGACATGCTCTTTGAATAAGTTCAAAATGAATTAGTATCTCAATTCCTTGATTCTCTATAGGACTGACTTGCGTTATGTATTAAACGTGTGAATTTCAAACCCCTTTTATATGAACTAGTCCTGTATTTTGTGACTTATACTTGATTTTCTTTCCAAAAATAAACTGGTGTTATTTACCTCAATTCTGATTCCTTAATTAAAGGAAACCCTTTCCCTAATTGATTGTAATTGATACTGAAATTATTTTCTTGCCTTAGTGCTGCTTATTTATCAAACTATAAATAGCCTTCACCTTTTCTCAGTTACACACACAGATACACAAACTACTCCAAATTTACTCACTAAAAACTCTCTCTTCTCTTCTGTTCTTCTCTGTCACTTGTTCTATTGCTAGAGTTTAGCCGCCTGAAGCCAAGGCTAATTCTGCTTTACTTTCTTTACTACTCAAGTTTACAACAGGTAGGTCTTTGATTTGTTTTCTCAGTTCTCCAAGCTACTTGTTTACTTAATCCTTTCCCTTACCTTGTTATGATTCAGTTTAAGTTTAGCATGCTTAATCCCCTTCTCATTTCCCTTGTCTGATTATGATTTCAATCTAAGTTTAGCATGCTTACTCCCCTTCCCATTTCCCTTGTCTGTTTATGATTAAAATTTAAGCTCATGCATGCTTAATCCCCTTCCCCATTTACCTTGTCTGTTTATGATTTCAATTCAAGTTTAGCATGCTTAATCCCCTTCTCCATTTCCCTTGTCAGTTTATGATTTAAATTAATGCATGCTTAATCCCCTTCCCCATTTCCCCTGTCTGTTTATGATTTCAATTTAAGATGTTTAACCTTTTTTACCTTTCCCCTTGTTTGGTTCATCCCTTTCCCTAAACCCCTTTAGTTAATTCTGTTTATTTCAAGTATTTTTATGTGATCTCGTTGCCCTTAACCCCTGTTTGCATATGAGTGTGTTTTGAACAAGTGTGGCACCTCATTGCCACTCCTAGCTTAGAATTAAGGTTGTTATCAGCCTATACTAAAAAATAATCCCATTCCCTATCCCCTATTTTGTGTGTCTGAGCATTGACACGGGCCTGTTGGTGTCCTAATCACCATACATGCCCTAGTCTTACTTGTTTTCAAATCTGCTCTCGCCTGTTGAACCATGCAAGAGGTTAGGGTTGTGCCAGTCTCACTTCATGGCTATGTATGACTTCCTCTCGTATTGGTTTTCCTCTAATTCCTCGCTTTTACACTTATTATTAGATCTTTAAGTCCTACTCCCATTTGGTAAGCCATGCTTAGGGGACCCCAGAGTCTCCTCTGAACTTGGATGCCTTAGGGCTGGTAATTCCACACTTGCACTACTCCAATTGCTTAGAGTGTAAGCATTGTCTGGGTTTCCACGAAATCCTTTGGAACTTTATAACACTCTAAAGAGAAAGCCTCGGATTTCGGACCCCGGATTTGGTAAAAGGCATATGTTGGACATTAAAGTTGCTTTGCGCTTCTTCGTGCCTGTTGTAGTATTGATGTATTTATTTCTTTCAATGTTTTTTTCTGTCCAGACTTTGTAAGTAATTTGTACAAAAGAATTCAGGGATATAGTCAAAGGGGATATGGGAGGGGTTTTACTCCAGTGCATCAATTAAGGGTAAAAAGCATGTCTATCGGTTTACTTTATTGCAATCTTATGTAGAAAGCATGTCCATGGCTTTCCACGCTGCATTTCACTATAAATACTATGTCTATAAGGCTTTCACTATGACATCTCATATAGAAACCATGTTTACAAGTCTCAATGTCATATTTCATGATAGAAACCATGACTATAGGGTTTGCACTGTCACATCTCACGTAAAAACCATGCTTACAAGTTTCAATGTCATATTTCACATAGAAACCATGCCTATAAGTTTTCAATATTGCATCTTGTATAGCATGCCTATAGGATCTCAATGTTGCATCCTGCCTAGAAAACATGCCTATAAGAATTGTATAAGAGCTAGGCGAACAGTAGTCCATATAAACGTAAAAGGCGGTAATGTGTATATTATGTCCCAGACTCACTTAGTATATTTAAAACGTGTCAAGGAAATCTTCAAAATCGGGCTTGGATCAGCCCTTTTCCGCTATTCTGAATCTATAATGTCTTTTCAAGCGCTAAACCTGCAGTTTTAAATTACTTCGCCTGCCTGAATTTACACATCAAAGTTCTTTTTGAAACTTTCTTCTTGCAGCCTTTTGTTCAAATAATGCGGCTAATCCGTAAGCCATTTATGAACATTTTTCTTAAAACTTCAATTCCCTTTTCAACAAACTTCTATCTGAAAATAATGTTTTCCTTTAAGACTAACTGGTTTTAAAACTTGTCATTTCCTAACAACGGGCCCGGAGGGCGCAAAGCAGATTTTCTATCCAACTTTCATGTGTTAAACCAATCCATCTGCCCTTCTAACATCTTTTAATGACCAAATCAGTATTTGAAGTCATGCTAAACTAATCGATGTTTTGTTACGAGGTTTTATTTGAGCCTTTAAATGCCTTATTTTCATACCTCTTCGATGCTCTTTGTTTTGATTGTCGTTCTAGTATTTTTACCTTTGAAAACTCCATATGTATCCTATCTTTCTCTTCCTCCTCTTAGGATTAGAAACCTAATACTCCAGGACTAATAGGTTGGGACGGGTATTAGCATTCAATAAGTAAACGATACCAACGCGTTTCAATACCTTAACGGGGTGGGAAAGGTAAAATATGGAAATGATGACCGGTGCGCTAATAACATATGCGACCCCTCTTTGAGGAGTGTGTGCGGGGTATTGTACCGATGTGATCCATATTATAGTCAAACCTAGGACCCCCTTTCCTTTGCTTGCTTTATTTATTTAAACGTTTTTCTAAAGTAATGCTTTCTTTTCAAATTCATTCTCTCTTCTATTTTATTTAACTTATGCCTTCCCTTTTCATAATTCATAAGTTTATATGTGAATCTTATATGTCTACTTGTTTCATCTCTTCAAAAAGTCACATTAGCATGGCCGAGAACCACACTAGTGGATCTTGAGGGGTGCCTAACACCTTCCCCTCGAGATAATCTCAAGCCCTTACCCGAACTCTGGTTTTCTTTCAAAATACTCCTCTCATCTTTAAAAGTGTCCTAATGCACTATAATCATTAGGTGGCGACTCTTCAAATTCCATAACCCAACTCCCAAACAAGAATGAGAGTTATTTTTCCCAATAATATTGTAAAACCCGATTTTTCTTTTGAAAAAGGGGGTGTCGACAGCGTGGCGACTCTTTTGGGGACCTTCTTTAAGGCTTTTACCATTATGTGTTTTGTGACTCTATTGCTTTCTTTACTACCTTTATTTATTGCTTTAATCATTTTTTCATAATTACTAACTTGTTTCTTCATGTCTTCCTTTTTTCAATTATTTTACTGCTTTACTGCCATTACTTTATTTCAATTTCGTCTTAAATTTCGAGCATCTATTGTAATCATTATCTTATGAACGTGAAAGTACATGTACTTATTTCACTGTTGTAATTGCATCCTTCAACAACATTTTCCACTCGTTCCAAACAAATATTATAGCAACGTTTATAATGAGTGGTTGCGCTCTTCCAATATTTATAAACCCCTTAAATTTGGCAAAGGCATATTTACGGTAAAACCAGTCGATCAACATTGTAGTCGACGGTTCCGTGCCTTTCCCTCTTGAGTGTCCGCTCAAGGGTACCTTGTCTAGCACTTCAAAAGTAGAACCTTTACTCTGTTTAATTGTTCATGCATCATGGTCAAACTTAGCCGAGTCAGTTATGTTGTCCGCATAATGACTCATTAGGATAGCCTAAACAAAAAGTCCATCGGGTTTCCTCGAAACCGAAACGGACATTCACGTTATGTGCATTGATTTTGAGAACAAAATGCCTTTTGCTAATTATTTATTTAAATAGTCAAGTCCGGTGGGGTTAGGGCCTAACACTCTATTTTGTAGGAAATAAGGCACGAGGTCCCCAGATTCGATATGGTATCAAACATTCACCCAAAGTTACTAACCTGGTGGGAGGATCTACATGGTAGTGATCGGCTTTTTGTCCGCAAAAACTTAGGGAATCTTCCTTTACTCCTGGAAGTTAGGCTAAATAACCAGATTGTGGAAGCTACTACTGTGTTTTGGGATAGTGGACGGTCTGTCTTCCGCTTTGGGGGTATTGAGATGACGCCGCTGTTGGAAGAAATTGGGTGTCTAGACGGAATTCCTTGGGATAGCCCGGGGCTGCTTATGCCAGAAAACCGCAAAGGTAGAGGGTTCCTGAAAATGAGGGGGCTCAAAAAGAATCCTAATCTGACCAGTCTAAAGGACTCCTACATATACTTTGACTTCATGTATGAAAGGTTCGGGCATATCAAATCCTACCGCACTCACATGGACGAGTTCTCCCTCACCTCTTTGGTGAACATACATAGGAGAGCCTTTGTATTCATGTTCTATTTTCTGGGCATGATAGTCTTTCCGATGAAAAAGGCTATAATCCATACAAGATTAGCCATGGTATCCAAAGCCATAATTGAGGGTATCGACGGGAAGACATTCAGCATAGCACCCATGATCCTCGCCGAACTGTACCGAGCCTTAGAGAAATGTCAACAAGGGGCACCACACTTTGAAGGGTGCAATTTGCTACTATAACTTGGGCTCACTGAACATCTCCAGAAGGGAGATTATAGACAAGAGATCATACGCCAAGACTGGGATGACCATATCGCTTTCCATCATCCAAGGCGAATGAACTTCATACCGGATATGTTCACTCGTCTGGAAGACGCCAGTGGATGGGTGGAACTATTGGAGAATCTGAAAGAAGAGCATGTACAATGGATGTGCCATTCCTTGTACTCATCAGCTTGAGAGGAACTTACCCTTATGTCCCTCTCCGAGTCATAAGGCAAGCGGGAAGAAAGCAGATGATACCAAGGGTAGAAAAGATGAGTCAATACAGGGATGACTTCCAGGATGACGATAGCCCACACAGGTGTCGGGCTCGGCATATGTGGCATTCCAAACTCATTTTTGAAAATGAATCTATGGAACCAGATAGGTATCAGGTTGGGCATGCGCTGCTTTATCCAGGATGGTTGGAAGATGATCATATTGTCTTGGGGAAACAGGTTTCGTCCATGGTCACAGGGTTATTGATGAGAAGACTGTAGCAAAGGTCAAGTACAATCAGCTACGCAAACGGATGCCAGAGTGTGAACATGATCATCGGGAAATATTTGAGGCCCAAGAGAAGATAATCAATGAGTGGAAGGACATGGCTGTCTGAGCGAGCAACCGTTTAGGGTAGTTGGAACGAGGTTTAGTGGAGCTGGAAGGCAAGTTTCTCAAAAGGATCAAGGACTGTCAGGAGGCTGAAGATAACAAAGGTGGGCACTTGCCTCGGTCTTACTTGTTGTTGGGACTGCGAGAATTGATGAAACTGTACAAGGGAGGCAAAGATACCAAATCTGGGGAAGGTCTTTTCGGGACCAAATAGTTAGGAATTTTACTGCTTTCTTGATGCAATTAGGCCACTGGACATTAGTGATCATTTCTCTTTATTTCAATTTGTTTTGACTCGTTCTACTTTCTATAGATAAAATGAGGCAATTGGTGTTATAAGTTCTCCAAATCATATCTGTCGCTAGGCCTACCTCGGGTACAATGAATCACCTAAATAGGAAACGACTTATATTCTTGCAACAACGTGTTTAAATACCTCAATGTTTTCTTCTCAGAACTCGCAATAACTTTTTACCTTTTTCTTTTCTTTTATTTTTATCCCCCTCCCCAAAGGTTAGTTCATGCATTCTAGCACCATCAGCATACTCAACAAGATCTAAGGGTCCTCCTCCGAGTCTCCCAAGAAATAGGAGCAAAGGAAAGATGGGAGATAATGAAGCAAGAAAGTAAATTGAAGGAACTTCCCAGGGTACCCGATCACCAAAAAGACTGTTGCTCATTTGGAGCAAACTTTTTTAAGGTTTCGAGAGGAGCTAGACCAGTTCCAGATTTTGGCAAGTTTGTCCATCTCCCTTGCTGCTGCAGATGTCAATAATCAGGTCCCTGCACCTCCGCAGAAGACCCCAACCCAAGCTCGCAACACTCCAAAGCTCATACCTCAGTCCCAAAATGCTCTGAACCACCAAGATACCCCTATCTTCGTAGATATTGTGCCGTACTATAAATAGCCCGTATTAGATATGTCAGAATCTGATTCACTCATTCAGAGCTTGGCCGCGGAACTCAAGAAACTCACTAGCAGGGTTCAAGGAGTGGAAGGTAATAAGGGTGTGGAGGGTCTAAACTATGAAGACCTTTGTATTAAACCCGATGTCGAACTCCCAGAGAGGTACAAACCTCCTAATTTCGAAATGTTTGATGGTACGGGTGATCCCAGGGTTCACCTCAGGATGTATTGTGACAAGTTGGTAGGAGTTGGTATGGATGAAAAGATCCGCATGAAGCTATTCATGACGAGCTTGAAAGGTGATTCTTTATCTTGGTATATCAGCCAAGAGGCGAAAAAGTGAATGAGTTGGGTAAACATGGCGTCCGATTACATGGACCATTTCAAGTTCAATAGTTAGAACGCACCAGACGTGTTCTATATCCAGAATTTGAAGAAGAATCCCACTGAAACCTTTCGTGGGTATGCTACGCGTTGGAGGTCGGAAGCTTCCAAGGTTATACCGGCTTTGGAAGAAGAACAAATGAACAGGTTTTTCGTCCGTGCTCGGATCCGCAGTACTACGAGAGATTGATGCTGATAGAGGTCCACCCTCGGGGAGATTAGCTTGTGTTTGCAAATGGGCCCCACTTGCGTTGATGTTGATTTCCAAGTCATTGACATACCGACATCCTACAACTTACTGCTGGGACGACCCTGGATCCACGCCGCTGGGGCTGTGGCATCAAACTTGCCGTAAAGTTCGAATGGAACCATCAGGAAGTGATCATCTATGCGATGGTAGCAACCCTATATACAGTTGCTAGACAATTATGATGATCGGAGGTAGAAGAAGAACAGGTGGAGAAACATATCATCATATTAGGTGGAGAAACATATCATCATATTGAGCGAGTCAACGCAGTGGACAAGGACAAATAGTGGAGTAACAAGGTCGAGAGCATTTTGAATTGGAGTGGGTATGAACCAGGGAAAGGACTTGGTAAGAATCTTCAAGGCATCAGCTAACCTATCCAGTTGAAGAAGAGTGGTGTTACCTTCAGACTACGATACGAGTACACTTGGCAGGAATTAAAAAACTGGTCACCACCATGGCGCGGCCCATAATACCCATTGGAATACCTCAAGTGGAACAGACATTTCAGCTAACCGACACTCTCTACGGATCAGAAGAAGACGCGGCTCTTACGAAAATGAAGAACTTGTTTCTGGAAGAAGACATGGATTGTTGTATGACTTCTGGAGAGGAAGGGGAGGAAGGCCCTTCCATTCAGGCTGTGAACCAAGGGGATAACCTCACCAATTGGTTAATCAGTAACACCATCGCCCGAAAATCTTCGTGGTAGCAAGGCTGAACAAGCATCATACATCTTTGTTTTAGTTGTTTCTTTACTTCCCGCATTGTCTTTTTTTACCAAAAGAGCTTCGATGTTTTGAACATTTATGAATTTAATCAAAAGCATTTTCCAGTTTATCAAATGTCTCGCTATTCATTACTTTTCTCTGCTATCTACATTATTTTCCACACATCATTACTATTATGTATCTTGATGATGAACCGATAACTGTAACTTGCGAATGAGGCTATGCAACAAACGTACATAGACTCAGAAGAGGATGATGTACCAGAGGAAGTTGTCTGAGATGCCGAGAATTTTCAGAATAGACATATGTCCAACTTGGATGAAACTGAGGTCATCAATTTGGGAAATACAGAGAATGTCAAAGAAACGCGGATCACTGTGCATCTGTCACAGACGAAAAAGGAGGAATATACAGAGTTCTAAAGGGAATATGAGGATATCTTTGCATGGTCTTACGACGATACGACTGGTCTCAGCACATCCATCACCGCCCACAAGTTGCCGACAGACCCTGCATGTCCGCCGGTAAAACAGAAGCTTAGAAAGTTCAAGCCAGATATGAGTTTAAAAATCAAAGAGGAGGTCACCAAGAAGGTCAAAGCAAGATTTCTTCAAGTGGTAGAGTACCCAACCTGGTTAGCTAACATCGTGCCAGTACCGAAGAAGGATGGGAAAGTCAGAGTCTGTGTCGACTACCGGGATCTCAACCGGTCCAGTCCTAAAAGACGATTTCCCCTTGCCAAACATACACATTTTGATCGACAACTGCGCCAAGCATGAGTTGCAATCATTCGTCGATTGCTTTGCGGGGTACCATCAAATATGGATGGATGAAGAAGATGCAAAAAAAACGGTGTTTATCACGCCTTGGGGGATGTATTGCTACAAAATGATGCCGTTCGGATTAAAGAATGCGGGAGCTACTTATATGAGGGCCATGACTATCCTCTTTCATCACATGATACATAAGGAAATTGAGGTATATGTGGACGACATCATCATTAAGTCCTAGAAGGCCGCAGATCACATGGAGGACCTTTGAAAGTTTTTCAGTAGACTAAGGAGGTATAACTTGAAACTGAATCCCGCCAAGTGTGCATTTGGGGTCCCTGCGGGAAAGTTATTGGGTTCATCGTGAGCCGCCAAGGAATAGAGCTGGATTCATAAAAAGTCAAATCTATTCAAGAGTTGCCACCATCGAAGAACAAGAAAGAGATAATGAGTTTCCTGGGGAGACTCAACTATATCAGCCAGTTAATAGCTCTGTATACCGTCATCTGTCAACCTATCTTCAAGATGTTGAAGAAGGATGCCGCCACCAAATGGACCGATGAATGTCAAAAGGCTTTTGACATGATCAAGGAATACTTGTCTACACCTCCAGTCATGGTTCCGCCTGAGCCTAGGAGGCCTTTATTGCTCTATCTTGCAGTTTTGGATGGAGAAATTGGTTGTGTCTTGGGACAACATGATGAGACGGGGAGAAAGGAGCAAGCTATTTACTATCTCAGCAAGAAATTTACCCCGTACGAGGCTCGCTATTCCTTACTAGAACGCACCTGTTGTTCTTTGACCTGGGTAGCTCAGAATTGAGGTATTATTTCTATGCTTACACTACCTAACATATATCAAGAATGGATCCACTAAAGTATATTCTTCAGAAACCCATGCCCACTGGCAAACTCGCCAAGTGGAAATTTTTTTTGAGTGAATTCGACATTGTTTATGTCACCCAGAAGGCAGTTAAAGGTCAGGATTTGGCAGATCATCTTGCAGAAAATCCTGTAGGAGGGGAGTATGAACCATTGAAGACGTATTTTCCCGATGAGGAAGTAGATTTCATAGGGAAGACATTGCAGAATCCTATGACGGTTGGAGGATGTTTTTCAACGGAGCCGCAAATTTCAAAGCGGTGGGTATCGAAGCAATCCTGGTATCAGAAACCGAGCAACATTATCCGGTATCCGCCAAGCTCAGGTTCCCGTGCACCAATAATATGGCCGAGTACGAAGCTTGCATCTTGGGTCTTAAACTGGCTATTGACATGAACATTCATGAGCTGCTATTGATCGAAGATTCTGACTTGCTCATACATCAGGTTCGAGAAGAATGGGCAACCAAGAATTTCAAGATACTCCCTTATCTGCACCACATACATGAACTGAGAAAGAGGTTCAGAAAAACGGAATTCCAGCATATTCCAAGAATACAGAATGAGTTCGCAGATGCACTTGCTACTCTATAATCCATGATTCAGCATCCAGATACAAACTTCATCGACTCTATCCAGGTCAAGATTCAGGATCAACCGGCATACTGCACATGTTGAGGAAGAAGCCAACGGAAAACCTTGGTTTCATGACATCAAAGAGTACATGGCAACAAAAGAATATCAAGAGCTTGCTAATGCTACTCAGAAGCGCACGCTCTGAAGGTTGTGCAACAATTTCTTTCACAACGGAGGAATCCTGTATAGGAGGACCCCTGATTTGGGACTATTGAGGTGTCGATGCGACAGAAGCAACCAAGTTATTGGAGGAAGTGCACTCAGGGACTTGTGGGCCGCACATGAACGGTTTTGTTCTAGCAAAGAAGATACTTCGAGCAGGATACTTCAGTATTACTATGGAGACATACTGCATTCAGTATATATGAAAATGTCACCGTTGTCAGATACATGCGGATATGATAAAGGTACCTCCGAACGAGCTCACTGCAATGAGCTCACCGTGGCCACGTCACCTGGGGAATGGATATTATTGGACTAATCGAGCATGCCGCATCATACGAACACATGTTCATCTTAGTGGCAATCGATTACTTCACTAAATTGGTTGAAGCCTCATACAAAGCAGTAACCAAGAAAGTCATGGCATACTTTGTCCGAGATCGTATTGTCTGTTGGTGCGGGATTCCGGAATCAATCATCACTGATAATGGTTCCAATCTCAATAGCGACTTGATGAAAGAAATGTGTGAAACTTTCAGGATCAGGCACAGGAATTCTACAGGTGATAGACCTCAGATGAATGGAGCTGTGGAAGCAGCCAACAAGAACATCAAGAAAATATTAAGGAAAATGATTGAAAGGCACAAGCAGTGACATGGTAAGTTGCCATTCGCTTTATTGGGTTATCGTACTACAGTTCGCAAATCAATCGGAGCAACTCCCTACATACTGGTTTACGGTACAGAAGTGGTAATTCCTGCCAAGTTAGAAATGCCATCCTTGAGAATCATACAAAAAGCTGAGCTAGATGACGCAAAATTGGTCAAGAGCCGCTACGAGAAGTTAGCCCTTATAGATGGGAAAAGGATGAATGCGGTTTGCCACGGTCAGTTATATCAGAACAGAATGTCCAGAGCCTTCAACAAAAGAGTTCGACCAAGGAACTTCACACCGGGACAGCTGGTGTTAAAGAAGATATTCCCACATCAAGATGAAGTCGAATGGAAATTCTCTCCCAACTAGCAATGTTCGTACATGGTTCACCGGGTTCTAACTGGAGGAGCCTTTATTCTTTCATAAATGGACAGAGAAGTTTTGCCAAAACCAATCAACTCAAACGCAGTGAAGAGATACTACATTTAATCAGTATGTTTTCTCTTTATGATGGAATTTGAACTATACATGACCTGATTCCAGTTTAAGAGGAGATACGTAGGCAAGCCCTATGGGTTAGGTCACATCTCTAATAAATTTCCATCTTACCCCGCACTTGGAACTGAGGTAGAATTTTAAGGAGGACCCTCAAAATTCCGAAGTCATTTTGTTAGTTTCCGCATCAGCATCAACCCAGTAAGTTGGGGCAGAATTTTGAGGAGGGCCCTCAAAATTCTAAGGTTGATTCATTTTCAGTCATTCAGCACCACCGTCAGCAGCGCCAGCCTAGAAAATTGGGGCAGAATTTTGAGGAGGACCCTCAAAATTCCAGAACCAGCAAGGTTGCCGTGCCTTGGACCATGTTGCAGCTGTGGTTCATCATAAAACAAAACTATCTTTTCTCTACTTATATATATACCTTTGCATCATGATTGCCAAAATTTTCATAAAATCATTTGGATCACCATCGTTCAGCAACGCTACCCCAAATGGTACAAGATGCCACGAGCCGAGGGATGCAAACTAACCTTCCCCTTTAAAGAACTCATGATTTTTCTTTGGATGTAGGAATTCAGGACACAAATGGGTGATGCATATGCTTTACATGACCGAAGCCCCGAAATAACTACTTACTTCGCAAAAGTTTACTATCTACATTCAACACTTCCCCAACAGTCATGCTATCGCAATCACCTACCAGCTAAGAAAATCATCGCCATCCTCTCCTTTATATATCTGCATTTTGCATAAGGCTATTCTATTCTTTCCGAGGTTAAGCTCTACCTCCATCCTGCATAAGGCTATCTTCTACCTTTTGAGACTAAGCCTTGTCGCTATCTGCATTTTTCACAAGGCTATTCTCTGCCTTCTGAGGTTAAGCTCTACCTCCATCGTACATAAGGCTATATTCTGCCTTTCGAGACTAAGCCTTGTCTCCATCTGCATTTTGCACAAGGATATTCTCTGCTTTCTGAGGTTAAGCTCTACCTCCATCCTGCATAAGGCTATCTTTTGCCTTTCGAGACTAGCCATGTCTCCATATGCATTTTGTACAAGGCTATTCTCTGCCTTCCGATGTTAAGCTCTACCTCCATCCTGCATAAGGCTATCTTCTGCCTTTCGAGACTAAGCTCTATCTCCATCCCGCATTGGATAAGGCTATTCTCTGCCTTTCGAGGTTAAGCCCTACCTCCATCCTGCATAAGGCTATTCTCTGTCTTTCGAGACTAAGCTTTGTCTCCATCCTGCATTGCATAGGGCTATTCTCTGCCTTCCGAGGTTAAGCTCTACTTCTTTTATTTTACATCTGGCTGAAAGATCGCCACCCTGTATCATCTGGATGAAAGATCGCCACCCTGTCTCATTTGGTTGAAAGATCGCCACCTTATCTTATTTTGGCTGAAACATCGCCACCCTTGCATTCATTCGGCTAAAATATTGCCACCTTTTCATGGGCTGAAATATCGCCAACTTATTCAAAGGCACCATAGTTCGGAAGCACCATCTGCATAGCCCAAGAACACCATTTCATGGCCTGCGAAGCTTTAATTTTATGCTCTTCATAGCCCAGGACGTCATAGTCTGAGGTTGCCATCCTAATCGTCCGAAGACAACATTCATGGTCCAATGGGAACTTGCATCACGTTTAAATTATGCAGTATATACGCATATCATTCATTTGCAGGTACACCGGCTGGCATGGCCACCTCAGGAGGAGCAGTCCCATTTCATTTCTCTGCAGTCCGGCATATCTCCGAACCCTCGACGAGTCTCAAACCCCGTTGCGCCCATTTTTAAAAAATTTTCATTGGCATATCCCGCCAATGGCTCCTGAACTACATACGGCCTAATTCCTGTAAAACCATGGATATGTAGGCAGCTTAGAGGTCAGAGCGCGGTCGAGATTCTCTTACAGTCGCCGTCTTTAGTCAAAATTGGTCATCTTGTCTTTACCCGACAACTCTTTCATCATCTTCGGCTAAAGAGGGGCAGCTGTTGATACCCAATTTTTCCCATATACTTATATGCTCAAAAATAATCCCAAAATAGCATGTAGATGCATATATAAGCATCCACAAAGGGTTTGGTATTTTTAAAAAATTTTAAAGAATTTTGAAATTAATTTATGACTTATTTCGCGCTATAAAATCCAATATTTATTTCCAAAAACTTGTTATTTTGGTGAATAATTTATTTCACTCTTACATTTACATCAAAATATAATTTGCATAATTTTTTGCATTATTTTGCAAGTTCATTTGGTATTTTTAAACTAAAATTGCATGAAATTACAATTTTAGCCTACATCTCGATTTAATAAGCATTTTAGCTATAAAATTGTTTCCAACATTTTAAATTAATACTTATTCATTGTTTATTAATTTTGAATTTTCAATTTGATTTTAAACACTATTTATTATTTCATAAAATTAAATGGGGAAAATTGGCTATTCAAATTACAGCCTCTTTTAATTTCAATTATAGCCCAAATTCACCCCAATTCCCAGCACAAATTAAACCCTCAACTACACAACCCAATTGCAAAATTACCCGACCCAGATCCATTTAAACGAACCGCCCTGACCCTCTTTTAAATCCTAGCCGTTGACTATTTGAATCAACGGCCCAAGATCACCCTTTCCTTTTTTAACCCAAGATCCCCCTAACCCTAAATCATTTTTACCAAATGAGCCGCCCTTGTAAACCTCTCATCTCTAAAATGCTCTCTAGCCCCCTTCTGAACCCTAGCCTTCTCCGGCTCCGTTTCACCGGCGGTTATGGCTTCCCAAGCCTTAAAACACCTATACTCACCTCTCCTTACCTCCTACGGCTCTTGGGTTCGAAGATCTGAGCCTTATCTCGAAGATTATTAATACAGAGGTTCTTCGACTTGAGTTTTGTAGCCGTGTCCGGCTTTTCCGGCGAGCCTTGAGGCTGTGAGTCCTTCATCGACTCCGAACTAGTCCGTTCCAGGCTTTCTCGCTATCTGGGGTGCTTTCTCTGAAAACCTACATCTCTATGCTTTCCTCTGAGTATTTATTTTATTATTTCCTCTAGATCCTAGTGTTTTCTAAAAAAAATTCAAAGTATTGCTCAATTTTTCTTTGCCGGTTTGGTTTTCAAACTGTTCGTCTTCTAAAAATTAGGGTTTCCTTGATTACTCTGATTTCCTTGGTTGTTTTGCTCTACTGTATTTTCTTCTAGTTATTATTGCAATTTATGAGTATTTTCCACCACAACTCCTAGGTATTTCTTTACTATGTTAATTCTAGGGTTTCTGAGCTAATATGCTTACTATGTTCCCTGTTCGTCATTTATGTTCACCTTCATCTATGTTCTTCTTTACAAGCTATATGTGACAAAAACCCTAATCTTTAGGGGTTTTCCTTTCTTTATTTTTTTTTCTCTGTGTACTTACTCGCTCCATGTTTAAACCCTAGCCGTCTCTGATTTCCTACTTGAGTGCTTTTGCTACATGATTGTTCTACTAATTCTAGTCTTGCATGCTCGAATTTGTGCATCTCATTATATAGTTCTATTTTCCCCCATTCTGATAACCCTAATTTTGGGAAAATTCATTTCTTATGAATTCATTTGATTCTCTAATTTGGACATGCTCTTTGACTAAGTTCAAAATTAATTAGTATCTCAATTCCTTGATTCTCTGTAGGACTGACTTGCCTTAATTATTAAACGTGTGAATTTCAAACCCTTTTTATAGGAACTGGTCCTGTATTTTTTACTTATATTTGATTTTCTTTCCAAAAATAAACTGGTGTTATTTACCTCAATTCTGGTTCCTTAATTAGAGGAAACACTTTCCCTAATTGATTGTAATTTATACTGAGACTATTTTCTTGCCTTAGTGCTGCTTATTTTTCAAACTAAAGATAGCCTTCACCTTTTCTCACTTACAGAACAGAGATACATAAACTACTCCAAGTTTACTCACTAAGAAACTCTCTCTTCTCTTCTGTTCTTCTCTGTTACTTGTTCTATTGCCAGAGTTTAGCCGGCTGAAAGCCAAGGCTAAATCATAAAGTCTCATCTGTTTTACTTGCTTTACTACTCAAGTTTATAACTGGTAGGTCTTTGACTTTCTTTCTCAGTTCTCCAAGCTACTTGTTTTACTTAATCCTTTCCCTTACCTTGTTATGATTTCAGTTTAAGTTTAGCATGCTTAATCCCCTTCCCCATTTCCCTTGTCTGTTTATGATTTCAATTTAAGTTTAGCATGCTTAATCCCCTTCCCCATTTTCCTTGTCAGTTTATGATTTAAATTTAAGCTCATGCATTCTTAATCCCCTTCCCTATTTACCTTGTCTGTTTATGATTTCAATTCAAGTTTAGCATGCTTAATCCCCTTCTCCATTTCCCTTGTCTGTTTATGATTTATATTAAAGCTCATGCATGATTAGTCCCCTTCCCCATTTCCCCTGTCTGTTTATGATTTCAATTTAAGATGCTTAACCCTTTTTTACCTTTCCCCTTGTGTGGTTATTGTTCATTATTATGGTTTAAATTCCTATGCATCCCTTTCCTTAAACCCCTTTAGTTAATTCTATTTATTTCAAGTATTTTTATCTGATCCCTATGCCGTTAACCCCTATTTGCATATGAGTGTGTTTTGGACTAGGGTGGCTCCTCATGGCCACTCCTAGTTTAGAATTAAGGTTTTTATCAGCCCATACGCAAAAAATAATCCCATTCCCTATCCCTTATATTGTGTGTTTGAGCCTTGACACGGGCCTGTTGGTATCCTAATCACCATACATGCCCTAGTCTGACTTGTTTTCAAGTCTGCTCTTGCATGTTGAACCATGCAAGAGGTTAGGGGTGTGCCAGTCTCATTTCATGGCTAGGTATGACTACCTATCGTATTGGTTTTCCTCTAATTCCTCACTTTTACACTTATTCTTAGTTCTTTAAGTCCTACTCCCCATTGGTAAGCCATGCTTAGGGGACTCAAGAGTCTCCTATGAACTTGGATGCCTTGAGGCTGGTAATTCCACACTTGCACTACTCCAATTTCTTAGAGTGTAAGCATTGCCTGGGTTTCCATGGAAGCCTTTGGAACTTTGTAACACTCTAAAGAGAAAGCCCCGGGTTTGGGAGCCCGGATTTGGTAAAAGGCATATGTTGGACATTAAAGTTGCTTTGCGCTTCTCCGGGCCTGTTGTAGTATTGATGTATTTATTTCTTTCAATGTTTTGTTCTGTCTAGACTTTGTAATTAATTTGTGTTAAAGAATTCGGGGATATAGTGAAAGGGGATATGGGAGGGGTTTTACTCTAGTGCATCAAGTAAGGGTAGAAAGCATGTCTATGGGTTTACTTTATTGCAATCTTATATAGAAAGAATGTCCATAGGCTTTCCACGCTGCATTTCACTATAAATACCATGTATATAAGGCTTTCACTATCACATCTCATGTAGAAACCATGTTTACAAGTCTTAATGTCATATTTCATGATAGAAACCCTGACTATAGGGTTTGCATTGTCACATCTCATGTAGAAACCATGCTTAAAAGATTTAATTTCATATTTCATATAGAAACCATGCCAATAAGCTTTCAATATTTCATTTTGTATAGAAAGCATGCCTATAGGATCTCAATGTTGCATCTTGCCTAGAAAACATGCCGTCTAAAGGTAAAAAGCAGTAACAAAAGGGGTCAGTGTGTATATTATGTCCCAGAATCACTTAGTATGGTTAAAACGTGTCAATGCAATCTTCAAAATCGGGCACGGATCAGCCCTTTTCCGCGATTCTAAATCTATAATGTCTTTTCAAACTCTAAACCTGCAGTTTTAAATTACTTCGCCTGCCTGAGTTTACACTTCAAAGTTCTTTTTGAAACTTTCTTCTTGCATCCTTTTGTTCAAATAATGCGGCTAATCCGTAAGCCATTTTTGAACATTTTTCTTAAAACTTCAATTCTCTTTTCAACAAACTTATATCTGAAAAATAATGTTTTCTTTTAAGACTAACTGGTTTTAGAACTTGTCAAAGCAGATTTTCTATCCAACTTTCATGTGTTAAATCAATCCGCCTGCTCTTCTAACCTCTATTAAAGACCAAATCAGTATTTGAAGTCGTGCTAAGCTAATCGCTGTTGTGTTACGGGGTTTTATTTGAGCCTTTGAATGCCTTATTTGCATACCTCTTCGATGCTCTTTGTTTTGATTGTCGTTCTAGTATTTTTACCTAAGAAAACTCCATATGTATCCTATCTTTTTCTTCCCCCTCTTAGGATTAGAAGTCCTAATACCCCAGGACTAATAGGTTGGGATGGGTATTAGCATGCAATAAGTAAACGATACCAACGCGTTTCAACACCTTAACGGGGTGGGAAGGGTAGAATATGGAGATGATGACCGGTGCGCTAATACCATATGCGACCCCTCTTTGAGGAGTGTGTGCAGGGTATTGTACTGAGGTAATCCATATTATAGTCAAACCTAGGACCCCATTTCCTTTGCTTGCTTTATTTATTTAAACGTTTTTCTAAAGTAATGCTTTCTTTTCAAATCCATTCTCTCTTCTATTTTATTTAACTTATGCCTTTCGCTTTTCAAAATTCCTAAGTTTATATGTGAATTTTATCTGTCTACTTGCTTCATCTCTTCATAAAGTCACATTGGCACGGTCAGGAACCACACTAGTGGATCTTGAGGGGTGCCTAACACCTTCCCCTTGAGATTGTCTCAAGCCCTTACCCGAACTCTGGTTTTCTTTCAAAATACTCCTCTCATATTTAAAAGTATTCTAATGCACTATAATCAATAGGTGGCGACTCTTTAAATTCCATAACCCAACTCCCAAACGGGAATGAGAGTTGTTTTGCCCATAATGTCGTAAAACCCGATTTCGCTTTTGAAAAAGGGGGCGTCGACAGGAGGCAGATCAACCACTTTCCAGGTGTGATTGTCTTCCAAAGCTGAGATTTCATTCTTCAGTGCTTCAACCCATTTGGCATCTTTGATGGCCTCAGTGTAGGACTTAGGCTCCACTATGGCAGAATAGGTAGCTCCAAAAGAAGGTGACACATTGGCATAACTGACACAATCTGAAATTGGATAACAACAGTGGGCACTTCCTTTACCAGCGACAATATAGTCTTTCAGCCATATGGACGGTCTCCTGAATCTAGAGGACTTTCTATTAGCATCATGTACCTTAGTAGGAGAAGAAACAAGGATATAATGGACTATGGAATCTTTAGCAGTACCTAAGTAGGAGAAGAAATAGGGATATCGTGGACTATGGAATCATTAGCAGCAACGGGATATATAGGAAGAGATGCATCAGGGAAGGAGGTATAGAAGGGACAATAAAATAGGGAGAAACATAAGAAGAAGGAATAGAAGACATAGGTTGAAGTTGAATATCTGCAGAGCTACTTGAAGGAATAGTAGAAACATCTAGAACAAGAAATAAGGAAGAGGGAGATGAGTTCAAAGACTGAAAATGAATGATATCCTCCATAACCACCACATCCCTGCTAACATGAAACTCCTTGGATAAGCTCTACGAGCAAATTTGTCAGGTCTTCTAACTGTAGTGACATAGCCTAAACATCTGATAACCCTCATATGTTGTAAAGAAGGTGAACGCCTAACAAAAATCTCAAAAGGAGTTTTGTTGTCAAGAGCAATTGAAGGCAGTCTATTGATGATGTATACAACAATGCTCACACACTCTCCCTAGAATCTCAAGGGTATTGAGGCTTGAAATATGAGTGCTCGAGCAACCTCTATAATGTACATATGCCTCATTCAGAAACTCCATTTTGCTGAGGAGTGTAAATGCATGAACTTTGGTGTATGATTCCCTGAGATAGTAGTAACTCTGACATGTGACTATTAAAGAATTCACATCCATTGTCAGATCTAAAGAAATTAACAGATGTGGAGTAAATATTTTTAATCATAGCAAAGAAAGATCTCAGAGCAACAACACCTTCAGCTTTTGTAGGCAGCAAAAAGACCCATGTATATCTAGAGCTATCATCTACCAAGGTTAGAAAATACCTTTTTCCATCATAGGTAGGAACTCTATAAGGACCCAAACATCAGCATAAATTGTATGAAAGCATGATATAAGGATGTAGAACTAAGAGGAAAAGGTAGTCTTGTTTGTTTAGCTAGGGGACACACTGTACAATGCTTGTCTTTACCACTACATTCACTAGACTGAAAGTCACAAGAATTGTTTAGCTTCTGCAGAGTGTCTAAGGGTGCATGACCCAATCTCTAATGCCACATAGCTATACTCACTACTTTATTAGAAACTTTTACTGCATTTACAGAGTTTATTTGCCTCGGACCCTTCAAGATATCTAATGTTGAACCTTGATCTTGACTTTGTAATGCCACTGACTTCTTTGGAGTATAGTTGAACACATATAGTCCATCTTCCTCTCTACCAATCCCTTCACCTGTCCATTGAAAAGCTCCTGGAAAATGAAGAAATCAGGGAAGAACATAACAATCCATTTCATTTCCTTTATGAGCCTGGACACAGATAGAAGGTTATATTTGAAGTCAATGATATACATCACATTAGACACTATTAGATCCTTTAAGAAAGAAATAGACCCGATGTGACTAAGATGATTAACATTACCATTAGGTAAGTGAACCTTCCACCTTTGCTTTCAAATGGCTTAGCATTGATCAACAAGCTAGAGTCATTCACCATATGACTTGAAGCCCCTGAGTCTACAATTCATTTTGTTAGATTTTTATTAATGTCACCACAAAATGGTATACCTGCTGCCATAACACATCCACTACACTCAAGTTTCTTTCTTAGAAGTTGAAGGATCTGGTTGTATTGATCTTGAGTTAATTGAGGAAATCCAGTTTGAAGGTTCTGACTTGTTTGTTGCATCTGTTGCACCTGTAAAACTCCTGCAAAATTAGTTGTGGAACCTGCTTGTGCAGGGCTGATAAGATTATTAGACATATAGTTAATTGAATTTCCAAATCCACCCTTCCTTTTAAACTTAAAGTCTTGTGGATATCCATTCAGTTTGTAACAATTCTCCCTTAAGTGGCCTTTAAAGTCGCAATTGTCACTATGTAGGTTGTTTCTCTTGGATCTATAGCCAGAATTTGAGTGACTTCCTCCTCCAGATTGACCATAACTAGCTCCTGCATTCCCTTTATTACTGAACAAGGTTGTCATGTCACTTCCCACATATCTATGATTTTGTCCATAGTTACCTTTTGCATTAAGCTCCATTGAGGCTCCAGTTGGTATTCTTTTATTGCTGAACAAGGTAGTACCTTCAATTAACTTTTGAAACCTGAGAGGACTGGGACAATGATCTTCTGCTTTCTTCAGAGATAATCATTGAGTAACCCTTGTTTATGGATGGTCTAGGAGACATATTCAAGATCTGATTGCTTGACTGAGAGTAAGTTTCATTTAGACCTATAAGAAACTGTAACAACTTTTGGTACTCAAAGTGTTTAACATATTTCTTCGATTCTTCACAACCACACCCAGGGTAGGGCATAAGAGCATCAAACTCTTCCCATAGCTCCTTCAATTTCGAAAAATAGGCAGACACAATAGATAGTCCTTGGGCCAAAGTTGCAATTTGTTTGTGCAAATATAACACTCTAGAGCCATTGACCTTATCAAATGTTTCTTTGAGATCCATCCACACTTTGTGTGCACTGGAAGCATAGACCATGCCACTTAGCAATTTAGCACTCACAGAGTTCATAATCCATGATAGAACTATAGCATTACATTTTTCCCAGAGTTCATGAAGAACTGGAGGGAATTTTTCTTTCGGATATCTTCCATCTTCAAACCTTAGCTTACTTTTGCCTAACAAGATAACATGCATAGTACTACTCCACAAGTTTAATTCTTAGGTCCTATAAGCTTGACAGAGATGAGAGAGACCTGGAATGTCACTTGGTTGCAGGAACATCGGACGATGCTGATCGACCACTGGTGCAATCAATGGTTCAACTGCTACCTCTTCGTGAGTCGATCCATTATCTTTCTTTCGGATCGACCCCATAGACATAACTTTCAGTGCCATGGACACACCTGATGGTACTCATGAGTTACCTCACTGGTTCCAGTTCTATTCGATGGAATTGGATATTGCTCCTAGAGAGGAAGTGTGCTAGGGGCCCTTTTAGTGAAAAACAAGTTAGGGTTTATCAATGAAGATAGCGGAAGACCTGATGTGTCATCTCTACACTTTTGTCAATGGGAAAGGTGTGATCATATGGTCACCTCATAGGTGTGGCGATATGGTCACCTCATGGATCTTAAACTCTTTGTCAAAGGACATCGCCGATAGTGTTGAATATGTGAATGACTTTGTTGAGCCATGGAAGGAAATGCAGGATTGACATGGCCAGACAAACAGAGCTAAGCTTTTTCAGCTTCAGAAAGAGATAAATGGTTTAAGTCAAGGAATACTTGATATCAATGGCTACTATACAAAAATGAAGAAACTTTGGGAAGAGCTAAATATTTGTACTTGTAGAGTGAAGGAAAGTATTCATAAGGCAGAACAAGACAGAAGATTGATACAATTTTTAAGACTCAATGAAGTATACAGAGTGGTTCAAGGGAGTATACTCATGATGAACCCTTTACCATCTATGGCACAAACTTTCTCTCTCCTGATTCAAGAGGAGAAACAGAGGGAGTTCAAACCAAGGAATCAACTAAGTGTTGATTCCACAACATTGAATGTCAACCTGGGAGGAAGAAACTTCAAAACAAACTACACAACTGGGGCTGGGAATCAGGCTAGAGGTAGTAGACCTCGACCTTTTTGTGACCACTACAAACGACAAGGTCATACTAATGACAACTACTATAAGCTGCATGGGTACCCACAGAGATTCAATCAAGAACCACAACAGTACAAGCAGAACCCTCAGGGATACAACAACAATAGAAGGTTTAACAAAGGAAGGAATACAATGGCCAATGCAGTCACAAATGTAGAAACTAGAGAAGAATTAAACCATCAAGAAGAAACTTAAGGCATGCGCCTCTCAAAGGAACAATATGGATAGATTGTTAACTTGTTGCAACATTTACAGATGGGAAACATTGTAGACAATCTAGCCAGTGCCAATATGTCTAGTGGAGCATCAGTAAACTTTGCAGGTATGATTGCTTGTACTTCTTCAATTGACTTTGATAATCCTTCATGCAAGTGTTTTAGTGCAAGAGCCGACTTGTAGATATTATATTCCAGGGCATCACACCATATGACTTAACAAAACTCACCTACAAAACGTAGTAAACTTGTCATACCCTTTGCTAGTTAAACTTCCAAATGGTTACAAGGTCAAGGTAACTAAAATTGGAGATGTGATTCTAACACCTAAAATTGTCATTTATAGTGTCTTATTCATCCCATATCAAGTTTAACCTAGTGTCTATCAGTTCCCTAGCAATAAATCTCAGATGCATTGCATTATTCTCTAGCACTTCCTATCTTCTACAGGCCTCTTCACTGAAGAGGCCTCCAGAGATTGGTAAGCTGTATGATGGACTATACTTCCTCTGCTCCAAGTGTTTGAAGAAAGGTAGTCCCACTGCTGAAAAGAATTGTGAATTTCCTTGACTTTCCATTCATACTGATGATATAAATGAGTACACTGTGAATCTCAATCCCACATTCCCTTTCCTATTGTAAATGGTTCCATTTGCAACAATAATAAAAAAAGACAGTGTAGTTGGTTTGTATTTTGATACATCTCTTAGTGATAATGTGGATCTGTTGTGGCCCTTTAGACTAGGTCATGTACCCTTTAGTAGGACGAAAGGAATTTCCACTATCCTTATAACTTTTTCTGCTAAAAAACCTTTTATGTGAAATATTTGCCCCATGGACAGACAATCCATACTACATTTTCCCAAAAGAACAACTGAAACTACACAAATCTTTGAAATACTCCATGTCGATCTATGGGGTCCTTATCATGTAGCCATCCACAACTTCAAATACTTCCTTACCCTGGTAGATGACTATAGTAAATCTACTTGGACACACATGTTGAGCTGCAAAAGCAATGTTCTACAAGTAATAAAGCCTTTGTAAACATGGTGGAAAACCAGTTCCAAACCACCATTAAATGTATAAGATCTGATAATGGTCTGGAGTTCACCAATAATGAAGCAACCTCTTTCTTTAAATTAAAAGGAATAAACCACCAAAAGACATGTCCTTGCACACCACAACAAAATGGGATGGTGGAAAGAAAACATAAATACCTTCTTGAAGTGTTTAGGGCTTTGCTTTTTTAATCCAAGTTGCCGTTGAAGCATTGAGGGTAGTACATACTGACATCAACTTTCCTCACTAACAAACTTCCAACAACTCCATTAAAGAACAAATGCCCTTTTGAGCTCCTATATAAGAAAAAGCCCAACAATTCTCATTTAAAAAGTTTTGGATGCTTATAATATCCACTATACCAAAACCCCTAAGAGACAAACTTGAACCAAGAACTACTCCACATGTCTTTGTAGGATATCCTTTTGGAACTAAGGGGTACAAGATACTAGCTACTAAAAAAATACATGTCTCTAGAGATGTTTCTTTCTATGAATCAATTTTTCCATTCACTTTCAATCCTTGCATAAACAATGTTCCACCTATTTTTTCCAATGCACCATTCACTGATAATCCATCTGACCACACTGACATTTGTGTCTCACACAACACCAATGAAAAGGAGAATACTGACTTGTTAAGTTCTGATGCATTACCAAATACTTCCTCACATGTTTCTTCTTCAAATGAAACACAATTTCCAGTAGAATACTTCCAGGGTAACAATGTCCCCTATCATCCTTAGAAGGACCACCAACTTCTAGAAGGTCACATAGGGAGAATAAATTGCCTTCACATTTGAATTATTATGTTTGTAGCATGCCAAACCTAAAATATAACTCTAGCTTCTCTTTACATGCCATGTTTCCCAAAACAATCACCATATTACTTCTGATGCCCTACATCTTGATAGTCAGCATATTGTAGTGATATGGAACAAATTTCATATGAAGAAGCAGTTATGTATCCTGCTTGGTAGAGTGCCATGACATAGGAATTTGAGGCTTTGTATGCTAATAACACATGAGACTTAGTTCCCTCACCTAAGAGGAACCAAGCTATTGGATGTAGGTAGGTACACAAAGTCAAACATAGGGCAGATGGCAGTGTAGAGAGATACAAGGCTAGGTTAGTGGTAATGGAGTATACTCAAGAAATTGGGGTAGACTACACATAGACTTTCTCTCTTGTAGTCAAAATAACAACTGCCAGGTCACTCATTTCCATAGCAGCAAAGAAAAATTGGAAAATCTCTTAGCTGGACGTAAACAATGCATTTCTCCATGGAGACATGCATGGGGAGGTTTACATGCAAGCTCCTCAGATCTTGAGGTGAAATCTTCAGACTTGGTTTGCAAGTTGAACAAGTCCCTTTATGGGCTGAAACAGGCAAGCAGACAGTGGTAAGATAAATTGACTGAAGTCTTGTATTCAAGGGGATACACACACTCTATGCATGAATACTCTTTGTTCCACAGAAAATATGGTCCTTCTATTATTTTTGTGGCAGTGTATGTGGATGATGTGCTGCTTACAGGGACAAACTTAGAAAAAATCAACCAGCTCAAGAATTTTCTTTATAATAAATTCAAGATTAAAGATTTGGGTAAGTTACACTATTTTTCGGGATTAGAAATTCTGTATAAACCAGATGGTATACTGATTTCACAGAGAAAATTTGTTTTGAACCTACGGAAGGAATATGAATGCCTTCACTCCCTAACATTGACTTCTCCTTTGGACCCTACTGTAAAGTTGAATGCAAAAGAAGGGGTTCCACTATCTTATCCTAGCTTTTATAGAAAATTAGTTGGAAAGATAAACCTTCTCACAAATACCAGATTAGACATTGCATATGAAGTTCAACATCTTAGCCAGTTTATGCAAGATCCTAGGGAGCCTCATATACTGCAGCCTACCCTAGGACTATACTTCAACAGTTCAGATGACTTTTCATTGGTAGCCTATTGTAATTCTGATTGAGCAGCTTGCCCAGATTTTAAAAGACCAATGTCTGGATATGTTGTGTTCTTAGGAGGCAGCCTCATCAGCTGTGAATCCAAGAAGCAAGAAACCATATCTCTTTCTTCAGCAGAGGAAGAACACAAAGCTCTTAGAAAGGTTGTTGGGGAACTTGTTTGGTTATCAAGACTACTTGAGGAGCTGACTGTACCCATTTGTTTACCAGTACCTGTGCATTGTGATAGCTTATCTGCATTGCATATTGCTAAGAACCCTCTGTTCCATGAACGGACTAAACATATTGAAGTAAACTGTCATTTTTGGGCGCACTAAACTCCAGAAGGACTCATTTCTTTGCACCACATTGGGACTGGACAACAACTCGCAGATGTACTTACTAAAGCTCTTATTAGGATCAAACACTGCTCTGTTCTTGGCAAGTTGGGAGTGATTTCATCACAACCAACTTGGGGGGGGGGGGGGGGGGTATTAAGATGCTAACTATTTATATTATTTTTATATCTTTGTACAAGTGTATGCTGAATCGGCAATAGTTAGTGACTAATATCATAGTTAGTGGTTAGTATCACATGTATATATATACTGAACAGTACTATGTACAGTTAGTTGGGATTCATTTTCATTTCATTAGATCCGCATTTTTCTCTCCCTCGAATCTCTTCTAAAAAGTTCAGAGACCTCCATTGGAGGAGGTCCAAAGCTCGACTCCCTTCCTAATCTTTACATTCATCATACAATCCCAAGTCATGTCAAATTTTTTTGTTTGAGTGAAATGTCAAATTTTATGTAGATATTGCGTCGACATCACTAGCAGTACCTATATATGCCTTTTTACTGTTTATTTACTTAGTTACCACTGTGAATTTACTTTTCCAAAACTTGAGAAGTTACTGATTGCAACGATGAGAGTTGAAAGTAAACCACTCGATCTTGAGGATGAAGAGACGCATTAAAATTCTAACTATTTGATACAACTACAATTTTAGTTTTTAAAAGATTCGCTTATCCATGTATAACGTACAACAATACACATTCATACTTCATATCCTATCACACATAAAGCACTCAAGTATGTAATTATCGCAAAGGTTATTCATGTATTATTAAAGAAAATCAAACTGATAATCAAATGTTATATTCCTAATTAAGAGTTTTTATGAGAAAAATCAGACGATATATATTAGTGCGAGAAATTTAAAAATAGTCAAATTTACCACTGGCCGTTAAAAATTAGCCAAGTTTCAAAAGTCATCGAAATTTAGCACATAAATTTTTCCGGAGTTCCAGTATAAGTATGCCTGAACTCCCGTAAATTTTACGGGAGTTCCAGGATAACCATGATGGAGCTTCCGCAAATTTTACGAGATTACAAGCATAATTATGCTGAAACTCCCGTAAATTTTACTGGAGTTCCAGCAAGTATAATTGTCCAGTATAATATACTGGAGTTTGGAGCATTGGTGCTCCAATCTCCCTTAAATTTTACAGGAGTTAGCAAAGAGTATAATTGTCCAGTATAATAACTGGAGTTTGGAGCACTGGTGCTCCAGTCTCCCTTAAATTTTACAGGAGTTAGCAAAGAGTATAATTGTCCAGTATAATATACTGGAGTTTGTGGAGCACTGGTGCTCCAGTCTCCCACAAATTTTACAGGAGTTAGCAAAGTATACCGATCCAGTATAATATGCTGGAGTTCATACACAAATGTACCAGAACTTATGTATATTATACTGGACCGGTCCCTGTGCAGCAAAATATTGGCTATTTTTCATTGACTTGGTAAACTGTGGCTATTTTTCATTGGCCAGTATAAAAACTGGCTGTACCATAATATTTTAACTATATTAGTGCTACATATAGAGGGTGTATGGCTAAGTTTATAAGCTGGTCAAACTGGCTTATAAACACTTTTTGGCTTATCTACGCGTTTGATAAAATTAAAAGTACATAAAAGTTAAGTGCTTATAAGCCAAAAACAAGCCAATAAGCATTTTACATTTGATCAAAATATTTACTATTCTATCCCTAAAATACTTCTTTTTAAAACAAAACTCTTCGTATACCCAATTCTTTAACTGCTTATTAATTTCAGCACTTTTATCATAACAAATAATTATTTATATTTTAAATCAGCTTCAGCACCTAAAAATAGTTTAGGGCTTATAACTTTGTTCTAAGATTATCTCTCCTCTTTGGGGAGTAAGCGACCCCTAGTGTGTATTAAGGAGGTAAGATCTTTGTAAATCTTCCCATGGACCGCAAAAAGATATTTTTAATTACATATTTTAGCCACTCTATAGCAGACACAAAAAAGTCTAGCACGAACCATAAATGCATAAGAAAAAAATAAAAATAAAAATAAATAATTTTTTTAGAAAAAATGATACTGTATAATCGTTCTTAAAATAATAACCAAAAAATTATTTATTTTTGTATTATAAAAAAATTATACACTTTTTCAACTATCGAATAAAAATGATTTCTGGTACGGGTTAAAAACGATAATACCCCATTTTCCTATGAAAAAGAGCCCGTTGGGCCTACCCTAACACCTTATGGCCCAAAAACATATTTACATTTTTCATCAGCTCATCAAACCGACTCGTAAATTCTAACAAAAGCAAGGGTATTTATGTAAATGAATGCAAATTCAAATCACAACGATTAGTTAGAAATAATTCAAATGAAAGCGCCCCCCATAGCCGTCTCAAACTTGTAATCCCCAATTCTCTGAACCAAATCATATCCAGCTTCAGTTTACTGTCTGTGTGTTAAAGCAAGATATGGAGAAGGTGTGCGTAGCAGTGAGAGTGAGACCTGCAAGGAGTAACGAAGAGAACTACAATGGAACCTTCTGGAAGGTTGAAGACAATCGCATTTCGCTTCACAAGTCTCTCGGCACTCCGATCTCCGGCGCCTCCTACACTTTTGGTATCTAATTTTTTCACTTCCTATCTTCGATTACATATGCGTGTGTGAAATTGAAGTAAGTTTGACCAGAATGTGTGATTTTTGGCAGATCATGTGTTCGATCAGGATTGTTCCAATGCTAGGGTTTATGACCTTCTTACTAAGGACATTATTCATGCTGCTCTTGAAGGTTTCAACGGTATGCTTTATCGCCAATGTGTTTTGTTTAATGTGTGAGCTCCTTTCAGCTTTAAGGAAATGTATATGCTTTAATGTGTTAATCAAGGACGAATTTCACTATACATGTTTGATTTTAATTTTGCTTCGAGGCAGTTATAGCAATTTATTTTTTAAATAATTTTCTCTCATAGAACTTAATTGTTTTGCTTAAAGGTTAAACATTTTGAGGTTATTAGGGAATAGTGTACCAAATTCCAAAATTTTGGAAAGACTGGGACGGATAGTTGACTGGACTTA
This sequence comes from Nicotiana benthamiana, assembly GCA_034376525.1. Classification (NCBI taxonomy): domain Eukaryota; kingdom Viridiplantae; phylum Streptophyta; class Magnoliopsida; order Solanales; family Solanaceae; genus Nicotiana; species Nicotiana benthamiana. Next base: position 97,404,413 of record CM067340.1, on the reverse strand, counting down.
GGTTTCATGAAAAATTTGTTAATTTCAGAAGGAAGATACAGCAGAACTTAATCTATGTGTTATCTGTTGATCAACATTTATGGAAATCACAAAACTCATTGGAGGATTTTCATAATAAATTGGCCCGTTATAATAGACTTCTTAATGCTAGTTTTGGGCAATAACTTTTCTGGTTTACAGAAGAGATGGTGCTTGTTATTAGTCTCATGTGAAAAATCTCTGAACTACACTTCACTCAGCTCAAAAGGTCCTTATGTTGTAGTTGAATTTTTGTTCAGGAACTGCTTTTGCATATGGACAGACCAGTAGTGGTAAAACTTTTACTATGAATGGTACTCAGAATGATCCAGGAATCATCCAGCGTGCAGTTAATGACATATTTCAGAAAATTGAGATGGTATTTATTTAATCATTTTATTTGTTGCTACTATAACTTCTGTTATGAATAGAAAATAGAGTAGTTATTTTCTTTTTCTCCAGTTTCTACCCTGGTATGTGTAAAGCTGCAAAAGCAGCAGATAGATTAGCTCGAACTCGAGCTCTAATGGAGGAAGTCTGGAAAGTTCGTAGAGAGAAAATTTGAGAGGATATTTTGAGAGAATGAAAACTGAACTGTTATCGATGTGCTGTAGAGTTTATATACATGAACAAGTGTACAGCTCCACTCATCAAACTACCAAAAGAATATCTCAAACTAACTATCAACTTATATAACAACTAAGTGACAGCTAAGCAACTAACTAATACAGGGAGTAAGTAACTGATACATAAATATACATCTCAATAGTATGTTCTTTATTGGGGTTTTGCAAATGAAGCTTTTTTTTTACTAACTCCAGTTCATGTTTTTCAGACGTCTAATAGGGAGTTTCTGATTCGAGTCTCTTATATGGAAATCTACAATGAAGACATTAATGATCTATTTGCTGTAGAGAACCAGAAATTGCAGATTCATGAAAGTTTGGATGTAAGTTGTTTGCAGTAAATGATATAATTTTACATCATGTTATACTTTCACAAGTCTGTTGTTATGTTAGGGAAACTTAATGTATATTATCTTCCAGCGTGGAGTGTTTGTCGCAGGGTTGAGGGAGGAAATAGTAAATGATGCTGAACAAGTACTTGAGCTTATTCAGAGCGGAGAAGGTTTGACATCATGAAGAATAATAAATGACACTCTTCTTTATATAATTAGTCTACTCTTTATTGAGTGGTATTATTATTATAGTTTTTTTAAAAAAAATTTGACAAGAGGGGTTGCTCTGATGGTAAGCAACCCCCACTTCCAACTGAGAGGTTGTGAGTTCGAGTCTCCCCAAGAGCAAGGTGGGAAGTTCTTGGTGGGAAGGATGCTGGGGGTCTATTTGGAAACAGCCTCTCTACCAAGGGTAGGAGTAAGGTCTGCGTACACACTACCCTCCCCAGACCCTACTAAGTGAGATTATACTGGGTTGTTGTTGTTGTTTTTTTTTAAAATCTGTGTTACCAACGCACTTCATGTGGCAATAAATTTTGCAGTTAACAGACATTTTGGCGAAACTAACATGAATGTTAGAAGCAGTAGATCTCACACCATCTTCAGGATGGTAATAATCTTGAGTGAATTGTAAATTGGTTATGTTTCCTCTGAATGCTGATGTATATTGACTCCAATTATTATATGAGAATATTGAATTGATTCTTTTACACCTTCTTTTCTGTTAAATTAGGTTATTGAAAGCAAAGGAAAGCATAATCCAGACGATGCTGTTCGTGTCTCTGTTTTGGTTGGTATTCATTTCTTCAAGTTCTCTGGAATCAATTTATTGTTCCATATACGCTTCTTGGGATCATTTATTATTAAATTCTCAGAGTTGATTAAAACAAATTCGAAAAATGAGATCTTTGAGGAGTAATAGATCTCTCAGGAATTTCGAGAATTTTTTAAATTTGTAGTTGTTGCAGAGGTGGCAGGCGTATTTCGGGAACTTCTTAACGAGGAGGGGGATCGGAGCATAGAGCTAGGGGAGTTGAGGCATTTAGAGCGTCATAGAGACCTTGGGTACTGCAGGCGCATTAGGGTGGAGGAGGTCTTAGGGGCGTTGCGTAGGATGAGTAGGGGTCGAGCAACCGGGCCTGACGAGATCCCGGTGGAGTTTTGGAAGTGCATGGGTAAACCTGGAGGGGAGTGGCTCTCTAGGCTATTCAACGTGATCTTCAAGACTAAAAGGATGCCGGATGAGTGGCGGTGGAGTACAGTGGTGCCCTTGTACAAGAACAAAGGGGACATCCAGTGCTGCAACAACTATAGGGGTATTAAACTAATGAGCCACACGATGAAGGTTTGGGAGAGGGTGATTGAGGCGCGAATGAGGGAGGCGACGAATATATCTGGGAACCAGTTCGGTTTCATGCCGGGCCGCTCCACCACTGAGGCTATTCACCTAGTCAGGCGGCTGGCGGAACAATTCAGGGATAAGAAGAAGGACCTGCATATGGTGCTTATCGACTTGGAGAAGGCGTATGACAAGGTCCCGAGGGAGGTGCTTGGAGGCGAAGAGTGTGCCAGAAGCCTATATCAGAGTTATCAAGGACATGTACGATGGGGCTAAGACTAGGGTGAGGACGGTGGGTGGCGATTCAGACCATTTTCCTGCGGTAATGGGGCTCCATCAAGGATCGGCGCTGAGCCCCCTGTTGTTCGCCTTAGTGATAGATGCTCTAACCCGTCATATCCAAGGGGATGTGCCTTGGTGTATGCTCTTTGCTGATGATATAATATTGATAGACGAGACGAGCGCCGGTGTTAGTGAAAGGTTAGAGGTATGGAGACAGACCCTCGAGTCTAAAGGTTTCAGAATAAGCAGATCTAAGACAGAATATCTGGAGTGCAAGTTCAGCGACGAGCCGAGTGGGGTGGGCAGGGATGTGATGCTTGGTTCTCAGGCCATCGCCAAGAGGGACAGTGTCCGATATCTTGGGTCTGTGATTCAGGGGAACGGAGAGATTGACGGGGACGTCACCCATCGGATAGGAGCAGGGTGGTCGAAGTGGAGGCTTGCTTCTGGGGTCCTGTGTGACAAGAAAATCCCACACAAACTCAAGGGAAAATTCTACAGAGCCGTGGTTAGACCTGCGATGTTGTATGGGGCAGAGTGCTGGCCCGTGAAGAACTCCCATGTTCAGAGAATGAAGGTTGCTGAGATGAGGATGCTTAGGTGGATGTGTGGGCACACCAGGCTAGATAAGATTAAGAATGAAGTTATTCGACAGAAGGTAGAGGTGGCCCCGGTGGACGAGAAGATGCGGGAAGCGAGGCTGAGGTGGTTCGGGCATGTACGGAGGAGGGGTCCCGATGCCCCGGTGAGGAGCTGTGAGCGGCTGGAGATTGTTGGTGGTCGGCGGGGTAGAGGGAGGCATAGGAAGCATTGGGGAGAGGTGATTAGGCAGGACATGACTAGTATGCAGGTTACCGAGGACTTGACCCTTGATTGGGGAGTCTGGAGGTCTAGAATCAGGGTTGCAGGCTAGGGGCTCTTAGAGTCCTTCGTTCGCCCCACCCGGGGTTGGGTGTGGGATAGTAGGGTTACCCGTAGATGACTAGTGTTTTAGCGTAGGTCCCCTCTTGGTCGGTAATATGATAGTTGTCGCTTGTTATTGTCGCATGCGACGGTATTTATGTTTCTTATGTTTACATAATCATTTACGTTATTTCTGCAGGATTACTTATGCTTTGTTTTGTTATTGTGTTTTGTCTTGTCTTGGTTCCTAACTTTATCTTTGTTTTCCAATGCAGCTTTTCATTCTGTCCTATGCGCCGAAGGTCGCTTGGAAGCAGCCTCTCTGCCCTTTTGGGTAGGGGTAAGGCTGTCTACATATTACCTTCCCCAGACCCCACCTGGTGGGAGTATACTGGGTGGTTGTTGTTGTTGTTGCAGAAGTATCTCTCTGTAGGACATTTTGAACGTCAAGTTTCTGCAGATTATCTGATTAATGGCTTTATTTGGTGCAATTCAAGAAGTAAAAAGCATATCATTAGTTTGGAATTGTTGTAGTGTATTAAGAAGCCCATAGTGCTGGAGAGCATAAATCCCGAATCCAAAACGTTCTTATATTTTTTAACATTCTGGCCATTCACCTTTCTTACCCTTTACCCTCATTTATAGTGTTTACTTCATTTAATGGTCTAATTTGTCAACTCAATCTTGAATCTAGAATTTAGTAGATTTAGCTGGGTCTGAACGGATTGCCAAAACTGGAGCTGGGGGAGTTCGTTTGAAGGAAGGAAAGCACATTAACAAGAGCCTAATGATCCTTGGTAACGTTATCAATAAACTAAGTGAAGGCGTAAAACAAAGGTGAAAATCTGTTGAATACATGTTCTTGCACAGAATAAGTGTGAGACTAATCTGATTATCTACTTGTGCAGGGGACACATTCCTTACCGTGACAGTAAGCTCACACGCATTCTTCAACCTGCTCTAGGTGGAAATGCTAAAACTTCAATAATTTGCACAGTAGCACCAGAAGAGGTAACCTAGTTATTATTACCCATGTTGTGACAACAGAAATCAAATTGTATTTAAGTACAAAGAGTTCAATGCTTGTGTCCAGGTTCACACAGAGGAATCAAAGGGAACGCTCCAATTTGCTAGTAGAGCTAAACGGATCACCAACTGTGTTCAAGTGAATGAGGTCGGTTCAGTTTACTATTTTTTTTATTATGTAATTACTTGTTTATTATCCACTCTAGAGATACCTAATGAGATTAAATGGTCACCTGTGTTCCTGTAAATAGAAGTATTCTTGTTAGTATAACAGGTTAATTTGATATTAGCTGCTAAGACACTACTGCTTGCATTCAGAGATCCAATTACGCTCCAGGCATGCTTGTTAACAAAGAAAGAGCGAAATATAACTAATAAGATATTGGATGGTAAATCTCTAATTTTTGAAATTGCAGTATGTATCGAGGAAACTCTATTTACTGCTTGAAAGTGATAGCAGTTCAAATGTCAATAATGCAATTGCAGCACTTAGGCACTCCATTCTTTTAGCTGTCATGACCAAGGGTTAGCAATCTCTGCCTTTCTGATAAGATTTGTCTTTCTGAAAGTTCCTAATTGACAGAACAGCTTAAACATCCATTCAAGCACCTAGTTTTAATGCATAAGGAAGCTGAGTTTTGCCTACAAGTAGTGTAGAGCATTCTTGAACTGGTTATGTGTAATTTCATCTGCTTGCCTATGAGAAGTTTCATGAGACTTCTTATTTGTTGCAGATTTTTCTGCCCAGTGGAACCAAATGATGAGACTTCTTATTAGTTACTAGCTTATTTCCTTGACTTTAAGGCAGAGCTTATTGTAGTTCAGCTACTTTGTAGATATTAACTGATGGAGCCTTATTGAAGCGGCAAAAGCGGGAAATAGAGGAGCTGCGCATGAAACTTCAGGTGATTGTCATGTCTCTCAGGCTTCATATTCATGACTCCATAACAATGTCTTAAACGAGATGAAACCTCTTACATAGGGATCACATTCCGAGGTGCTCGAGCAAGAGATACTGAAACTCAGAAATGACCTACTGAAGGTAATTATTATTATAACTTTATTTTGTTAATGGTAGAAGCTTGATCTTATCTTACACTGAGATAGTTCATGACTCCTTATTTTCATTCATCAGTACGAACACGAGCGAGAAAAGCTTGCGATGGAGTTGGAGGAGGAGAGAAGATCACAGAAAGAGCGAGAGCAATGCATCCTTGAGCAACAGAAAAGAATCCATAATCTCAGTAATCTTGCTTCTATCTCAGACTCTAACGGACATGCTACACAGGTAAAATATGTGAATTGTGCGGCTGTGGACTTCATTAGACTATCTTGTCACTTCGTCCCGAGCTCAGGTCCTTTTTAGAATATGAGGTGGACGCTCCACTTGTGACACAATGAGATGCTCGGACTTTCCTGTCCTGATTCCTGTTTCTTTTTCATCTCTGAATGTACCGTGCTTTTCTAGTTTGAGTGTATATGGTTAGGCATTCCATACATGAGAGTGATGTTGTGCGGTTGTTACCAGTGCCCTTCTCCTTCCACATATCTGTGGATTTGACATTTGTCATCTCCGTTTGCTACTCTTTTAACCCATTTATGTTCTGAATTTCATTCCTAATAAAATGATTCACACAGAAGAAAGAAGTGTTTGCCACAATGCTTGTACAATAGAAGTTTATGAGAGTCAAAATTTGGATATCTAGTTCTTATGAGAGAGTGACCTTAAAATTTTCTCATATTGTGGCACTTCCTACTTTCATTGTGCTGATGAACTTGTAGTTCTAATTGAATTTTGATTACGAAAAAGTAGATAAGGGCTCCCTCATGCTTTTTATAGGAGAGCTCTAATTTGAATGACAATTCTCTGTTTTTTCTATGCGTATGGTGCTGACTGAAGTTTAATTTCCATTCTCAGAACCAGGAAGAAAGCAGTAGCAGTATCACTTTCCAGGAAGATGCTTTTAGTACCCCTTGTTTGAAGGCAGGTCCTAGTGCCTTTGTTGCTAAGAGATCACAACGGTCTCAGCAGCTAGAATACAGCCCTATGCCAGATGCTTTCAGCAATTTTGCCGATGAAGACACCTGGATGAAAATAAATAAAGGCTTTGTGGTTGATTTTGATTCACTTCACATGACTCCAGCTGTAAAAGCTCAATCATCTTTACCCAATGATGAAAATGATGTGAGTCTATTTTCGCATACATATGCTGCGATCTTACTTCTTACCAAAATGTTCAAAACTGTGTCCTACTTCTATTAGTTATGCCATTGTTACCCATTATATTTTTATTCTCTCTTCCCCAACAAAATGCAAGCCAACTTGCTTTACTCTATTTCAGTTACACTAGGAAAGTTACACGCAGCCTTATTGAACTTTTACAAATCTGATAGGCAAATAGTTTATCATGAGTTTCTGTGCGTTCTCACCCTTTATCTATAGCTTATTTCTAAGCGCTCAGAGGGAAGGGGGTGGAGAATGGGGCGTCATCTCTTTCACCTCTAGTTGTTAACATGGATTTAACTATATTGAAAGTTATGATTTCCAGTTTCAATTGTCCTTCAATTATTCAACTAATCTTTACTCTTATAAACAAAGTTTGTACAGACATATTTGTAAGACTAACCAGAATTTCTACCAGGGTTTGTCAACAGAGAATTACAAGGAGGCACAGAATCTCAGAAGGCAGTTGGAACTTGTTTTAGAGGAAAGAGATGAACTTAGGGTTAGTATCTATTGAGATCATTTTCTTTTTACTTAAAGCTTGTTTTAGTTGACCAGTCACCGGCCACCTGTTTTAGTATTCAACTGTTTAAGATGTTTTTCCAGATTGAGATGTTCAATAGATTAATCCTTCCTGGTCCTAGCTTTTTCCAAGAGACACAATCGTTCATCAACAACATGACTTGCTGAAGTATATAACAAGTCATTTTGAAGAGAAATGAGACAAACTATTTGCTTGTTATGCTGCACTAGTTCTCAGCTTATCCTTTAATCTTTAATTTTCAGAGACACCATACAGAACAAGAATCACTAAATAAACAGCTAATGAGTGAGGTATCTGAACTTCAGCAAGAGGCACTCTTCATCCGTGAGATCCCTCAAAGATTGTGCGAGTCTGTCACAACTTGTAAAGATATATACAAGGATGTCCTTTCAGTTTTACAGGTAATGCCTACATATTGTGTAAGTTCGGCAAATTTCTGTGGCTGGTGAGGTTCTCTTTCTTATGTATGTCTTCTCTCCATTGTCCTTTGAACAGAATTTTGTAGCTAATGAGAAATCTGCAACTGCCAAATTGCTCTCGACAACAAGTGAAATTGGTACTTGTCTTTTTGCAACTTTGGAATCTCACTTCTCGGTAGCTATGCACCGCGATAAGTCCTCTGCTGGAAATAATTCTTCAATTGAAGCGCAACGTATCAAGCTTTATGATAAGTTGAATAGAACAATTTCATCACTTGTATTATCAGAGGATGAAAACTCAGGGAATCAGCCACTCAGCTCCCAAAATAAGGTAGCTGCCCAGTCACAGTTCTCAAGGTCTCACTTGTTAATTCTTACATGCTTTTCGATTCTGACAATGGGATATTATCTGCTAAGTTCAAGGCTCATGATAATTTAAGTTCCGAGGTCCATGATCTTCAGTAGTTAATCCACAAGGGGTATCATGTTTTTAGCTTAACCATCTTGATAGTTATAGACGCTTTTCCTCCTTTCTTTAAGTATACATTTTTAATATGATCAAGGACTGCACTCTGGGTGGAGAAATTGCTTCTTGGAAGAAGAAACTGGATGAAGATATCAAAACAATCCAGGCAAAGTACCAGAACTTGGAAATGGAGTTCGACCTCAATAATCAGCTTCTTATTGCTTCCAGGGATAGATATAACAGCTTAGAAAGGGAGTTTCATCTCTTGAAAGAAGAGAGGGATGTGTTGTCGCGAAAAGTTTCCACTTCAAGTGAGAAGCTCGAACTGGTTACTAACCAAAAGGAAAAGGTATGGGAGGATTTGAATGCTGAAGTAAAGAGGAGGAAAAACCTCGAAGACGAGATTAAACAGTTTAGTGTTGCTTTTGCATGTCGACAAAGATCCGTCATCTCGCTTCATAATGACTTCAAATCTGTGATTGATAATTTTAAGTCACAGAAGCCAATTTCAGTATATCCAGATCTCCTGGATTATGAGAGTTGAGTTTCATTCACAATTTTAAGTCATGAACAATTTGGTGTTGTAGTCTCATTCTTTCTTCTTGCTATGTATTCACTATTCAAGTAACTAAATACTGTTCAGGATTCCATTATGAATTGAATTATTTTATCTGTAATGCCCCTGTTGTAATGCATTGGCCATACGACCTTCGTTAAGAAGCGATATGGAGTGACATACAAGATTACACAATTGTGTACTTACATAACCCTCGAAACACCTCCTCACTTGAAACAAAATATCTTGCAAATGGTGACAGAACACGCCAAATGTCCCTATATACTCTATTAGAATTTGTATCATTACGGTTTCATATAAGGGACTAGAATAACCTAGTCTCGAGTGGGACTTCATGAGCCTTTTGGCGACTCTCTCTCAACACAAAGAAAGAAGAGATGAAAGGATCTTCAAGTAGCCCTGACTAAGGTTTGAAAAGATTCCCGGATGATTGCGTATAGGTGTTCGTAACACGCAACGGAAGACAATCACAACCCTAGGTATATTTTTCATGTTTAAAATTTACTTACGTGTCAAAGATCGAATCTAAGACGTACCTGGTGAAGAGAGTTTCTTTTCAAAATTTCTTCGATAGTGCGAAGACTCTATGAGTATCAACACCGAGATCGATCCTTGCTATCAACTCCGAGATCGATCCTTGCTATCAACTCTTTGATCAATGAAACCCGCGAACAAATTGAACGAAGAATATTGTGTTGAAATTTTTCTCAAAAATCTCAACTCAAATTAGAATAAGAAGAAACACTTTTCTTGTAATTGTATTTTCTCTCTTGGCTTTGTATTGCACTCTCACTTTCACAAAGTAGGTTTTTCTTCTCAAGAATAATAAAAAAAAAACTAAAAAAATAAAGAAGCATGCAAATTTTCTTCATCACCCTTTATATAGCATCACCTACAAACCCTTTTATGATTTGGTTGAGGTAATAATTTTCCTAGGGTAAAAGTTTATTCCAAAAATAAACTTATGGAAAATTTGTATGGAAAATTCAATTTTCCGTTTCTTATTGCACGTGAGAAGTGCCAAATTTTTTTTATAGACTTTTTAAATGTCCAATTCTAAATTGGATTTTATTAATATAAACTTTTATATTAATATAATATTTTCCTTTTGAAAATATTAATCCCATTCCAAATAGGATAAAACTTCAATTAATAATTCAATTCAAAATTAGATTTATTATCAAGCCTTTATTAATATTATATTTTATATACATCTATTATATAAAATAGTACTAATTATATATATCACATATATTTCAACCAAGAGATATTATTTAATTTCTATTCCAAATAGAAACTTCAATTTATTCACAATATTAATTATAATCTTTGTGCTATTAAAGAATATAATAATATTTCATTTGGACTAAATAACTATATTTATTTGACTAATTAAATTCTTTAATTTAATTATCAAATAATAAGTTAATTAATCCTTTAGCAAAGACAGAACACTCGTTAGTGTGCGACCCCATAGGTTCAATACTAAACCGGCAGTAAATTGATCATATTAATATACTAATCAAGGGTGGCGTCTAGCAACACTCCTTAACGACCGGATAGCATGAAATATACAATTTACTCTCAAGAACCAGTAGAAGAATAATGTAGTAATTCCTTATGTCCTTATAGCTCTGGATCACCCTAGGATATGGTTCAACTGTCAAATCCTAATAGGTGATCAACTATGTGTTCACGTCAAATATAATCGACTATTGAATGACCTAAGAAACTCATTTCTTCTTGCATTCAATTGCCCTGGCCAAGGTCTTAGTTTGGTCGTTTATAATTCGTGACAACATGGAGCTTAAACTCATTACTAAGAGTTGACAGATTCCGTCTTGATCAATCACTATTCTACAAGTGTTCAATCGTACCCAATATCCTTTCACTATCGCCCTAGGGCCATAGGTATCTAGTATCAAAGCACAATGAATAACTTGTCAATTACTATGACGATCTCAAGTCAAAGGAAACGGTTACATCACATTCTTCAAGAAAATATCCTATTGACAGCTATGGCAATTCTAACCATTAGGAATTATCCAATGAGTCGGTTCAATGATAATATCTATATATGCATCATCTATCTATGTGATTCAGTTAATGAGATCAACTAATCTTTATCTGATAAAGACGATCACATAAATATTGATCTAACCGGATTAATAATGTTCAAATTAATAATCCTACTAGCAAGAACCAATTTAGATTAAATTGTAAGAGACTTTGCTCCCATTATTATGATCTCAATCACGATGACAAAACTCAAAATTTAATCAAGGACCTTATCAAATTAATTAAACAATTAATGATAATGATAAAAGAATATCAAATGCCATATTTATATCAAATGACATTCACAAAAATATGTTCAAGTTATCAAATATGATATTGGATCTAGGGCATATCTACTATATCCCTAACAATCTCCCACTTGCACTAGAGCCAATCGCTCTTGTACTTTATCCCCAATTTCCACTTGTGCTTGTCAAACTCCTCTGTGCGAAGCGCTCTAGTGAATGGGTCTGCAGCATTTTCCTTTCCATCAACCTTTTGAATCTCGACGTCTCCACGTTCAATGATCTCTCTTATCAAGTAATACCTTCGCAGAACGTGTTCGGACTTTTGGTGTTATCTTGGTTCTTTTGCTTGAGCAATGGCTCCAGTATTGTCACACAACAATGGAACCGCAGCTTCCATTAAAGGAACCACACCAAGTTCAGTTAAGAACTTTTTCATCCATACAGCTTCCTTAGCAGCTTCACTAGCTGCTATATTTTCTGCTTCAGTCACTAAATCAGCTACTGTAGCTTGTTTGGAACTTTTCCAACTCACTGCACCACCATTTAAGGTGAATACATAACCAGAAATAGATTTGCTATCATCACTATCTGAAGAGAAACTTGCATCAATATAACCTTCAAGTTTCAACTCAGAATCCCCATAGATGAGGAATTGGTCTTTAGTCCTTCTTAAGTACTTAAGAATGGTCTTCACCACCTTCTAATGTTCCTCACCAGGATTTGCCTGATATCGGCTAGTCACTCCAAGTGCATAAGCCACATCAGGACGTGTACATGTCATGGTATACATGATAGCTCCCACTGCACTAGCGTATGGGATCCTACTCATGCGTTCTCTCCCTTCAGGTGTTTTAGGACAATCCTCCCTACTGAGAGAAATTCCAGTGCCTATCGGTAGATAGCCTCTTTTGGAATTATCCATGTTATACCTCTTTAAGATAGTATCAATGTACAAAGACTGGGAAAGTCCAAGCAGCTTCCTAGATCTATCTCTATAGATCTTTATTCCTAATATATAAGCTGTTTCTCCCAAGTCTTTCATGGAAAACTATTCAGATAGCCAAATCTTGGTATTTTGCAATGCCGGTACGTCATTCCCTATGAGCAATATATCATCAACATACAACACTAAAAATATAATTGTGCTCCCACTAACCTTTTTGTACACACAAGGTTCTTCTTCGCATCTAACAAAATTGAACTTTTCAATTGTTTTGTTAAATCGAATATTCCAACTTCGAGAAGCTTGCTTTAATCAATAAATAGATCTTTGTAGCTTACAAATTTTATTATGATCAGACGAAGATGTGCAACCTTCAGGTTGTGTCATGTACACATCCTCTTCTAGCTCACCATTAAGGAAAGCCGTTTTCACATCCATTTTCCATATTTCATAATCATAGTATGCTGCTATAGCAAGCAAAATCTGAATAGATTTGAGCATTGCCATGGGAGAGAAAGTCTCGTCATAGTAGACTCCTTCTTTCTGACGATATCCCTTGACAACAAGACGTGCTTTGTAGGTCTCCACCTTTCCGTCTGCTCCAATCTTTTTCTTAAAACCCATTTACAACCTATAGATTTTATATCCTTTGAAGGTTCAACTAAAGTCCATACTTTGTTTTCCTTCATGGATTCCATTTCGGATTCCATGACCTTTTGCCACTTCTCATAATCAGAACTTTGTATAGCCTCTTCATAGGTCTTAGGGTCATCATCATTATGATCAATCTCATTCGATAAATCATCTTGTACCAATAAATTTAATCTAGTTGGTACATGACGTTCTCGTGTAGACCTTCGAAGAGGTACTTGTACAATCTGTTCACCTTGTGTTGGATTTCATTGTTGTTCAATTTGGTTTGGAACTGGTTCATTAACCTGTTCTTGAACTTTATTTAGTTCTTGAACTTCAACCGTTGAAGATGACAATTTCCTTGGCAACTTCAAAACATCCAATAAAGGTTCTTCAACTTTGGTCTCATGATCTTTATATTGTGTTGATTCATTAATTTCTTGATCTTCATCAAGTTCTATTTCTCCATTATAATTTCCTTCCAAAAGGACTTTCCTTTCCAAAAAGGTTGCTCCTCTAGCCATAAACACTTTATGATCAGAATGGTGATACAAATAATATCCCCTTGTTTCCTTGGGATACCCAACGAACCTACACTTATCAGATCTTGAGTCAAGTTTATCAGACTGTAGTCTCTTAACATAAGTTGGACAACCCCAAACCTTAATATGTTTGAGGTTAGGCTTACATCCTTTCCATATCTCATATGGTGTTGTAGAGACTGACTTAGTGGGAACTTTATTAAGTAAGTATGTTGCTGCTTCCAAAGCATATCCCCATAAATTTATTGGAAGATCAGTGAACCCCATCATAGATCTCACCATATCTAATAAGGTTCTATTTCTCCTTTCAGACACACCATTGTGTTGTGGTGTTCCTGGAGGTGTCCACTGTGAGAGAATCCCATTCTTTGAGATATCTCGTAAAATCTTCACTAAAATATTCTCCACCTCTATCAGACATTAGTACTTTGATACTTTTACCAGTCTGCTTCTCAACTTCACTACGGAACCTTTTGAACATTTCAAGAGATTCAGACTTATGTTTCATAAGATACACAAATCCATATCTTGACATATCATCAGTGAATGTGATGAAGTAAGAATATCCACCTCTAGCTTGAATTTTCATGGGCCCACAAACATCTGTATGAATTAGTCCCAATAATTAAGAAGCTCTTTCTCCACTTCCATTAAATGGAGATTTGGTCATTTTTCCTTTGAGACAAGATTCACAAGTTGGATATGATTCAAAATCATACTTGTTAAGGTAGCCTTCCTTGTACAACTTGTTAATTCTTTTCTCTCCAATATGACCAAGCCTACAATGCCAAAGGTATGTTTGATTTACATGATCATCTCTTTTCCTCTTAAGACTTGAAACATGCATAATCGAATTAGCATTCACACTAGGTAAGACATAAACATCATGTTGGAGATAGCCATTCACATATAAATTATCACTATAATAAATAGAGCAAATACCATTGCCTATACTAATGCGAAAACCACGTTTGTCTAACATAGAGCTGAAATTATGTTCGAAACAAATTTAGGAACATAATAACAATCATCCAACATAAGTACTTTGCCCGTAGGTATTATTAAAGAAATTGATCCTACAGTTACGGCCGCAACTTTTGCAACATTTCCATCTTGTAGATTAATTTCTCATTTCTTCAGCTTTTTACTTATCTTGAGCCCTTGCAACATATTGCAAATGTTATAACCACTGCCAATATCTAATACCCACAGTGAAGAATGAGTAGTAGCTAAAGAAACCTTGAAAACATTTTTCATTAATGCCTCACCTTGTTTCTTGTCCTTTAAAGTTGCAAGATACTCCTTGCAATTTTTTCTTCCAATGCCCTTTCTTCTTACAGTGAAAACATCAGCATCATATACTGGCTGCAAGATCAAATCTTCAGAAAACTCTTTACCAAGCTTGTACCCCAACTTCTCATGTTCTTCAGTAATAACGGTCATATGATTGACAAAGGGTCCAACTGGAGAGTTTTCAATGTCCAACTGTGCATCAACCATCTTCTAAAGATATTCAATGATTGCAGTTCGATCAATATTCTGATGTTTCCTCCGGAGTTCAGAACTAGTAGAAGCGAGAATGATGTGTTTAATAGCAAGGCATTCTTCCAAGTATTTCATGCAATGATATAACAGACATATTGAGAAATCTAAAATATAGAAAAGAAAAGGCAATAATATAAGAACATATTTGCATATATCATAAAGACATGGACTTTTATCTAAATGATATTTTCATTAATTATTTTAAACTATTTACCCTCATTATAGTTTAAGAAATCTTTATTTCTTTTAGTGGAGTAAAGAAATCCTTTAACAATATGTATGAGCCCCTTGAAAGTCAAGTCGTTTCTCACATATATTTTAAAGGTAGGTACTCTTATCAATTGTATCCCCATACAATTTTCTTAAATAGCTCTATGTCAAATAGTCCCCTAGTAGTCAGGTCGATCCTATTGGCATAGTTGAGTTCAACCATCATGATAGCAAAGAACTTATTAAATTTTATACTCCCCCGGGTAGTCTAGGCGGCTAGTGTAAAATTGAATAATTCTTTCAATCCATACATCTGATGCAATAAATAATATTAATATATTCTCGAACTATAAGTCTCCTGGTAGTCAGGCCGCTCCTTATAAACAAGAAATAAGTAAAATTAATTACCTTGATGGATAGCTCTATAATAAAATATCTTATATTTTATTATTCAAGAACTCAAATTTTAGTATGAGGAAATTGTTACAAAAATAATTTTTAATAACACGACGATCGAATCTTTATAACATGTGAATTTAGTTCAAGTTGTCTACATGCTTAGTCCTATATTAATTTACATCACATGTAATAAATAATTCAAAATTATGTAATGAACAAGCACATGTCATAAAACAAAATTCAACATCCTCTAACATATTTATCTTATATATCACATAAAAAGAATTCATGCTAGAATATTATTATTAATTAACATCTCATGAACTAATAACAATTAAATTAACAATAGAATCATGTAACCTATTCTAGATTCTCATTGTATCTAATACAAAATTTCAAATTCAAGTTATGAACTATCTCAATAGTTATATGAATGCATATTTTATCCACAATAAAATAATATCAATCATTCAAACGATTTGACTATTGCACAAGGCACATTTATTATGGTTTGAACTCTTCAGATATAATATTAAAATATTTCGTAAATAAATTTTAGACACAATAAACCATGGCTCTGACACCACTGATGGATTGCGTATAGGTGTTCGTAACACGCATCGGAAGACAATAACAATCCTAGGCATCATGTTTAAAATTTATTTACGTGTCAAAGATCGGATCTAAGACGTACCTGGTGAAGAGAGTTTCTTTTCAAAATTTCTTCGATAGTGCGAAGACTCTATGCGTATGCACACCGAGACTGATCCTTGCAATCAACTCTTTGATCAATGAAACCCGCGAACAAATTGAACGAAGAATATTGTGTTGAAATTTTTCTCAAAAATCTCAACTCAAATTAGACGAACAAGAAACACTTTTCTTGTAATTGTATTTTCTCTCTTGGCTTTGTATTGCACTATCACTTTCACAAAGTAGGTTTTTCTTCTCAAGAATAATAAAAAAAACCAAAAAAAAAAAAGAAGCATGCAAATTTTCTCCATCACCCTTTATATAGCATCACCTACAAACCCTTTTCTTATTTGGTTGAGGTAATAATTTTCGTAGGGTAAAAGTTTATTCCAAAAATAAACTTATGAAAAATTTGTATGGAAAATTCAATTTTCCTTTTCTTATTGCACGTGAGAAGTGCCAAATTTTTTTTATAGACTTTTTGAATGTCCAATTCTAAATTGGATTTTATTAATATAAACTTTTATATTAATATAATATTTTCCTTTTGAAAATATTAATCCCATTCCAAATAGGATAAAACTTCAATTAATAATCCAATTCAAAATTAGATTTATTATCAAGCCTTTATTAATATTATATTTTATATACATCTATTATATAAAATAGTATTAATTATCTATATCACATATATTTCAACCAAGAGATATTATTTAATTTCTATTCCAAATAGAAACTTCAATTTATTCACAATATTAATTATAATCTTTGTTCTTGCAAAGAATATAATAATATTTCATTTGGACTAATAACTATATTTATTTGACTAATTAAATTCTTTAATTTAATTATCAAATAATAAGTTAATTAATCCTTTAGCAATGATCAGAACACTCGTTAGTGTGCGACCCCATAGGTTCAACACTAAACTGGTAGTAAATTGATCATATCAATATACTAATCAAGGGTAGCGTCCAGCAACACTCTTTAACGACCGGATAGCATGAAGTATACAATTTACTTTCAAGAACCAGTAGAAGAATAATGTAGTAATTCCTTCTGTCCTTATAGCTCTGGATCACCCTAGGATATGGTTCAACTGTCAAATCCTAATAGGTGATCAACTATGTGTTCATGTCAAATATAATCAACCATTGAATGTCCTAAGAAACTCATTTCTTCTTGCATTCAATTGCCCTGGCCAAGGTCTTAGTTTGGTCGTTTATAACTCATCACAACATGGAGCTTAAACTCATTTCCAAGAGTTGACAGATTCCGTCTTGATCAATCACTAATTCTACAAGTGTTCAATCGTACCCAATATCCTTTCAACTATCGCCCTAGGGCCATAGGTGTCTAGTATCAAAGCACAATGAATACCTTGTCAATTACTATGACGATCTCAAGTCAAAGGAAATGGTTACATCACATTCTTCAAGAAAATATCCTATTGACAGTTATGGCAATTCTAACAATTAGGAATTATCCAATGAGTCGGTTCAATGATAATATCTCTATATGCATCATCTATCTATGTGATTCAGTTAATGAGATCAACTAATTTTTATCCGATAAAGATGATCACATAAATATTGATCTAACCGGATTACTAATGTCCAAATTAATAATCCTACGATCAAGAACAAATTTAGATTAAATTGTAAGAGACTTTGCTCCCATTATCATGATCTCAATCACGATGACAAAACTCAAAATTTAATCAAGGACCTTATCAAATTAATCAAACAATTAATGATAATGATAAAAGTACATCAAATGAGATTTATATTTTATATCAAATGACATTCACAAAAATATGTTCAAGTTATCAAATATGATATTGAATCTAGGGCATATCTACTATATCCCTAACAACTTCATCAAAACAATTCTTTATGTAGAAACTAAAAAACCATTGAAGTGTATCAAAAGAAATGTAAGTCATACAAATTTGTGATGCAACAAATACCTAGCACTTGTCACTTGTCTATAATGGTAACAAGAAAATAGGTCTATAATGGTAACAGGAAAAAACTTCATTGTCTCAATTTTCTGCTTGTTTTTTAGTGCAGGATGGTTTTACTGAGACAAATAATTGATAGTTTTGTCGTGAGCAGAAATGAAGATAGCACCTGCAGATTTGGTTTATGTTTGTCTTTTCATGTTTGAAGTTTGAAACAAGTGCACATGAAACAGTATGGTCTTCCATTGTTACGTCATTACCAAAGCATCTCCTGTGCCCATAACTTGTCTGTTTTAACTGCTGTCATCTGCAGAAGGCGTAATAAGCTGAGGATTCTTTCCATCTGTTCAGAGAATGTTTCATCTCTAGCCAGTAAGTTTTTCCTTTCCACTATACTAGTGCGAACTTTTTTTAAAATATTTACATTTATCTTAAAGTTGAGCCAATTTGTCGCAAAAGCATAGTAGGTAAAATTGCTATTTTATTCTTTATTTATTAATTGAAAATTTGAATTTATTTATGTTCTCACGGGTTTACCGACGGTATGAGTAAATGATTGAATACTTGGGTATTGTTGTACCTTACTGTTTTGCATTTAGTTCTCTTTTCTTCTTGATGTAGGCATCTTATTCTTGAAAGGAAATGAAGACTTATGGATAACGTGTCTTCTTTATAACCTCATGTTCAATATTGTAGCTCAATTCTATCATTTTCTTTCCAGAACTTTCTTGCAATTTCACCACATATGGAAAATAGGGAAAAAAGCACAAGGAAAAATAAACATAAGTGTCCACGTCATATATTAATGAAATTGGAAAAAGAAGTCGCATTAGATATCTTACGCTGGTTATTTCACATGGTCACGTCTCACTTAACGCCTAATCAAGGACTGTCCCTATTGAAAAGAACTTTGATGAGTTGAGCTTTTACCAACAATAATAATAAATTTAGTGTAATTTTATAAGTGGAGTTTGAGGACGGAATACGTACGGAGCCTTATGTCTATCTTGTACAACGTACAGATAGAACGGCTATTTCTCTCGTCTAGTAAGATTAACAGAAACAATCTTGATTGTGATGTTTAGGGTATTGATTTTATCTAGCTAAACTTGAGCTCCAAACGTTCTCGATTGAAAGACAAGTTTCTTTTATAAATATCTATATCCGTGGATGGAGAGTAGACACAAGAAATCATATTAAATTCCTTGATACGTTTGGTGATACTTAATCAATTCAACAACCCCCAAAACTAAAATAAATTCATCGCACAAAAGGAAGAAATGGAGGCAAATTAAAAGCTAACGAAAAGGGAAGAGGCTGATGATTTAATATTCGTCTAATATGAGACAAAATGGAAGATTTTGGCAGAATTCCTCGTATTTGGCCCCCAAAAGAGGTGTAATTTTATAATAACGAAAACAAACAGCGCCTTGTGTCAACAATTATTGAGTGAAAAAAATATGCTCTGAAAATCATAGACATTTATTGTTTGTTGGTGTATAAGAATCAAACGGTAGCTGAAGCTCTATGTTCATTGCATTCATTCTCACACATGGAACCACATATTATTGATTAGGCTCGACCAGGATTTTAGGGTTTAAAGTTGAGAATCAACAAAAATGTTAGGAAGTTTAAATCACTTGATCATAAGATTTTTAAGTGGTTATATGTATGTACGAAAAGATATTTTGAAGGGCCTTATTACCACGACATGACTTAGCCTGCACATAGTTTAAATTATAATATGGACAAGAAACTAATTGATCGTAAAAGAGATATGATTATGCATTTATAATATAGTTGGACATCCATCTAGCTAACACTTTTATTTATCATAATTCGAAATTCATTGACCCGACTAACTCACAATGAAAATTTTATTAAAAAGGGAAAGAGCTCCCTACATAGTCCTTTCAAGCTAGTTGGAGGAACTATCTCCATATTCGAGCGTCTTTTCTCCTTGGCTAGTGTATTAAATGACTATTTTACCTTTCATCACAAACTTATCAAGATTTTTAATCTTTCAATCTTTACATATAAAATTGTGTTATTTAAAATGTTGAAACGAAGTAGGTTTGAGTCTTATGTTACCATGTGGCTTTCCCAAAATATAATAGAATACATTTTCCCACCAATATTTTTGTCAAATTAAAGAGGCAGAAGGAAAAGACAAGGGGACATGAAGACGAAGTCTGAGGATGATGCACATGCATATAGGAGAGACAAATTATCCCTCTACTTAGTTAACTGGATGCCCAATTTTGTTGATTATGACATGAATGAACATTTCCAAAATTTTGGGTTCAATATATTTTATAGTATGTTGAAAAAAATTATCTATAGTTCAAATATTCATCTTCCCTTTTGCTTATTGCTTAGACCAATCAGTAACCAGTCACGTTACCAAACTAAACTTCCCATGCAAAAGTCACCAATTTTCATTTTGTTCCTTTGTTGCTTTTTTTAGATAGGTTGCTATTGAATAAAACCAAAACCGATCAGGACCACACATACCATAGTAAGTTCATGCCTGAGTGTTGCTTTTCCTTTGAGTTTAAGAGGGCGTTTGGACATAAGAACTGTGAAATTTTGGGAAAAAAGTTAAATTTTTTTTAAGTGAAATGTATTTGAAAATTAAAGTTGTGTTTGGATATGAATATAATTTTGGGCTGTTTTTGAATTTTTGTGAGTGATGTAAAATTAAATTTTTGGAAAATAGATTTTTGAAGTTTTTCAAAATTATGAAATTCATCTTCAAATGAAAATTAAAAAATTTCATAACTAACGTTATTATCGAAAAAAGTAAACAAAAATTCGAAAATCTTTTTTCATGGCTAAATGGGTCCTAAGTCCCATGCATTGGTACTGTAAAAAATATATTAATACGATCATATTATTGATAAATAACTATAGATAGATTTCTTTGATAAGACTTACCAATGACTTGATAAAATTTTTAACTAATGTGTTATGACATCATCTTAATCTATGCTGAGAGCGTAAAATGGGATAACACATTAAATTGCAATAATAGTACAAAAAAAGATTAGCTTAAATATTCTTTTTTCTTTGAGGTGGGGCCATCCACCTTCTCGAGGCTTGGTAGATTTAAGTATAGAAAAACCAAGCACATTGACTTGAGATTGCATGGTCTCACAAGGTTAGGTAAAAAAATTTATATTAAAATCCATTTGTTTTTAGAAAAGCGAATCATGTTATTGTCTTTTCTCAAATGCCCCATCACCTTAATTTAAATCTGCAGTGTTCTTCTCTTTCTATTTCTCTCTGATCCAAACACTTATTCTGTCACAAAAAATGAGACAGATGCTTAACTTGTCTCTCACAATTAATGCCCAATTCCTTATCCTTTTGCCCTAACCAGCAATTCTCTTTTAGTCATTCAACATTATAACTTGTTCAAGTTCATTTCTACTTTTAACAACCACACTACAACCTAAATGGTTCAAAACATGTCAAAACAACTAGGAGAATTCCTACAAGAAAAACAAGAACCTTTTACCTTAGAGCTTTACCCTCTTGAAAGAGGCCACACCCTTACCTCAAACTCAAATGGCGATTTTCGGTGCTGTTCTGTAAATTCTACTACTAAATTCTTGAACAAATCAGCCAGTTGTGGTACAAAGAAGAAAAGATAGGTCATTCCTAATTGTTCTAAGATTGTAAAATCTGTGTTGAATAAGTTTATTACTATTAGCCATAGCCAAAAAATCAAGAATTTGGCAAGTGAAGAACACAATAATGCTACAATCAAGAATGGCCAAGGCAATACTAATGCAGATAACGCTAACTATTCTTCAGCAAGCAGCACTACTGTGTTCAATTCTTGATCAGATACTAGTGATGTAGAAGAAGTAGATAATTTATCACCACAAGCTGCAGATGACAACTTCCTCACTAAAAAACAGGTAAAGACTTGGTTTTGTAGCAACTGAACATGCATATGAAACTTAATAGTTTGTGACTTTACTGTTATAGTCGAAAAGTTCAGTGATCATCCGACTAAATGTGATGAAATATAGATTGTGGCTTTGAAAAAAACAGTGACCATACGCAGTGGCTAAGCCAGGAATTTCGCAAAGGGTGTTTAAATTTTAAAATACACATATAAAAAATAATGTTTTAACCTATATACACAATATAAGTTGCTATATATATCTACAGTATAAATTTTCGGTAAAAGGTGTTCGGTTGACCACCCTTCAATATATGTAGCTATGCCACTGACCATACGTGAGATTTATTTTAATGTGATAAAGAGTAGTGTAGTGACTTTACTTACTGCTATGAATTCAGATTGGTTGTTCATAAGGTAACAGGTTTGTGAAGACAGAAAGATAAGATTGGATTTTCTTGAAGAAAGTACGCAACTCAGCCCTATGTCAGTGTTAGAAGAAACTGAATCTTCTGATGACGAATCCCCAGATCTTAAAAGTAAGTAATAGTACTACTCCATTTTTTATGATAGCAACTTTCGTTAATCATATAGTACTAGAATTTAGTGTAAATATACATCTTAACTCTAACTACTTTTATGTAACAAAAACAGAACAAGAATGTGTCAAGCCAAAGAAATTACAAGAGGAATTTTCAACCCAATCAGTTTCTAAATCAGGGGGGAAAAGCCTTGAGTTTCAGTACATTAATAACAAGAAAGCAATACAACAATCAAGACAGCTCCTATTTGACTTGTGAAGGAAGTGGTGGAAAATCATAAAAGGAAAGATCCTCAAGAAGAAGAAGGATTTCAAAGAATGTTAGGAGGTGAGCAACTTTGGGAGCTTCTATTGGAGAATATTAGATTATGGAGTCAAGACTCTACAAATGAAACTAATATTAAAAACTTAATGCATTTTGATCTGTTGAATTCTTTTGAACAGTCAAGTGGACTTGAGGAGAAAAGGGAAATAGGTAAGGTGATTGGTGATTTAATTTTTGATGAAATTGTAATAGACATGTTTAATTATTTTTCTAAGAGTTTAGAAAAAAAAGTTAAAATCACACTCTAGCTTTAATAACTGTCTTTTCTTGTTATTATTAGTAGTTGCTATTCTGCTAGCTGTGAGGAAATTTTTAACAGCTCATGCAATATACCAACTCAACAATCTTTCAATCTTAACCAGTAGAATCCAATGATTGCCAATATAATTATTAAGTGCTTCTTCAGCACAAGTTATGATACCCAAAAAGTTTATTTAATATCCTTTATACTCTGAATAAACATTGAAGAATCCGAATTAGTTGAATAGGTGAGTGTCGAATA
This sequence comes from Nicotiana benthamiana, assembly GCA_034376525.1. Classification (NCBI taxonomy): domain Eukaryota; kingdom Viridiplantae; phylum Streptophyta; class Magnoliopsida; order Solanales; family Solanaceae; genus Nicotiana; species Nicotiana benthamiana. The sequence goes on along the minus strand of CM067340.1, from coordinate 97,381,142 downwards.
CTAGAAAGTGCCAAAAAAAAAAAAAGAAAAGGAGATCGAATGAAGGATGTTGTCCTAAAGGATTGTCAAGCACATCTTACGTAATATCAATTTAATATTTTTTTATGAACAGACGAACAACAACAACAACAACCCAGTATAATCCACTTAGTGGGGTCTGGGGGGGTAGTGTGCACGCAGACCTTACCCTTACCCTTGGGTAGAGAGACTGTTTCCAAATAGACCCCCGGCATCCTTCCCTCCATGAACTTCCCACCTTACTCTTGGGGAGACTCGAACTCACAACCTCTCTGTTGGAAGTGGGGGTTGCTTACCATCAGAGCAACCCCTCTTGTCTTTACGAATTGATGAAATTACAACAACAACAACAACAACAACAACAACTACCCAGTATATTCCCACCAGGTGGGAGTCTGGGGAGGGTAATATGTAGACAAGCCTTACCCCTACCCGAAAGGGCAGGGAGGCTGTTTCCAATCGACCCTCGGCGCATAGGACAAAAGGAAAAACAGCTGTAAAACAAAACAAAAACAAAAAGCATTAGTGACTCCCGCAGAAAATAGTGAAAATAATTAACTAAAAATAAGAAACATACATACAATCGCAGGCAATAAAATCGTGCAGTAACTACCATAACTAACAGTCACAGGAGGGCACACGCTAACACACAAATCGTCTATGAGAAAACCTACTGACGTGCGAAGGACTCTAGTAGCCCCTAACCTACAACCCTGATTCTGGACCTCCAGACGCTCCTATCAAGGGTCATGTCCTCGGAAACTTGCATTCTAATCATGTCCTGCCTAATCACCTCTGCCCAATACTTCTTAGGCCTCCCTCTACCTCGCCGACCGCCAACAATCTCCAGCCTCTCGCAGCTCCTTACCGGGGCATCCGGGCCCCTCCTCCGAACGTGTCCGAACCACCTCAGTCTCGTTTCTCGTATCTTCTCATCCACTGGGGCCACCCCTACCTTCTCTCTGATAACTTCGTTCTTAATCCTATCTAGTCTGGTGTGCCCGCACATCCACCTAAGCATCCTCATCTCCGCAACCTTCATTCTTTGAACATGGGAGTTTTTCACGGGCCAGCACTCTGTCCCATACAGCATAGCAGGTCTAACCACGGCTCTATAGAATTTCCCCTTGAGTTTGTGTGGAACTTTCTTGTCACACAGGACCCCTGAGGCGAGCCTCCATTTTGCCCACCCGGCTCCTATACGATGGGTGACGTCCCCCGTCAATCTCTCCGTCCCCCTGAATCACAGACCCAAGATATCGGACACTGTCCCTCTTGGCAATGGCCTGGGAACCAATCATCACGTCCCTGCCTACCTCGCTCGGCTCCGCGCCAAACTTGCACTCCAGGTATTCCTTCTTGGATCTGCTTATTTTGAAACCTTTAGACTCGAGAGTCTGTCTCCATACCTCTAACCTTTCACTGACGCCAACCCTCGTCTCGTCAATCAATACAATATCATCAGCAATTAACATAATTTCATCTATTCATCTACGAATAGATGAAATTATGTTAATTTAAACGGTAACATTACAACGAGCATGTTGTAATACATTACGAAAAGTGTAATCAAAAGCGTGATATCCAACAAGGGTGGCTTGTAGGACAAGTTGTCTGGGCTTGTGATCTTCACAAATCTTGCGTATGCAGCGCCTTGTTTATCAACCAAAAGATGTGGTAGCAAAAAGGTTGGTGGCTGGGTGAAAATTGTTGTGTAGTCTTGCCCATTTACAATGGTGCCCTTCTGAGCAAGAGTATGTGCAATGTAGTTTTGCTCTCTGTATGTATAGATAATCAGAGAATTACCCAGTTGCTGCTGGATTAAGTACCCGCATTCCATTAAAGTGGTTGTGTAGTGTAAATTATTTTTGTTAAGCATCGATAATATCTCAGTAGAATCCATGTTCACTTCCAGTGGTATGAGTTGATGTAGTCAAGCTAATTGCAAACCCAGTAATGATGCATTTAATTCCATATAGGTGGAGTTACCTATAGATTCTGTACCCATGAAGCCTAGTAAACGTTGTTGTCACGACCCATTTTCTATAATAGGTCATGTTGACGCCCAACACCATTTGTCAGGCCAGCCAACGCGGAAGTATATTTAAGTTCTCATTTTACTTTTGCCAAAAACAACTATAATACATTTTCAATTAAAAGTTAAGGTCAGTAAAGATCAATAATGTATAAAAATAGTTATACAATTCCAAAATAAATCTCTACCATTGCGTGTGCTAGAACCTGGTGTCACAAGCTACGGACAACTAGTAGAATACACACAAAAGAATAATATACTATCCTACTGTCTGAATCAGGATATACATAAACAAAAATACAGAGAAAGACTTATTCGGCTGCGAATCTGCATGAAAGAGAAGCAACTCATCTTAGAAGTCCCAGATGTGCTCATTGATATGCACCAGAATGATGTCCAGATCCACCTGCCTCAAATCCTTTACATTTAAGTACATAAGCGTAACATGAGTACATGAACAACAGGTACCCAGTAAGTATCCTGTCTAATCTCGAAGAAGCAGAGACGAGAAGTCGACTCGATACTTACTAAGGTCAAATAATAAATAGAATTATAGTGTATACAAATCATGGAAATTACAAGCATCACAGTTTATGGCAAGTGGCATAAGTCAAGTACTTCACTGCATTAAGTTTATATTTTCTCATTTTTGGGATATATCAAAAACAAAGCAAGCATAAGCTTTCCCACAATTAAACATGTGCACATAGTACCGAGGCGACTGTCCGAACCAACAGAAAAAAACTGTACACTTGCCAAAGGTTGACGACGTGCCTATAAATGCATCTTCATACCGAGGCAATCAGCCCGATCCACAAATATCAGGAAATATCAAGAATATGCACAAAAGGCACATTTAAAGTCAAGTATACCATACAATGTTCAACAAGTGTACAAGTTACTTTTGTTTCCTTTCAAGTCTCTAACACATCCTAAGAGATCTCATTAAACAATTAATATGGGTACTTTCATAAATAAAGCATGATGTGGAACCACCCGGACAATCAACATAGTAGCTACGCACGGACTCTCGTCACTTAGTGCGTACGTAGCACCCGTATTTAGCAATAATTATTAATTCATTTATCCTACAGGACAATTCCCTCTTACAAGATTAGAAAGGAGACTCACGTCGCTCCAAAGCGCACTTCCAATATCAAGAACAAGCCCAACCCTTAATTCGGAGCCAATCAATCACAAACTAGTTAAATGAAGTAAGAACTAGTCAATATAGACTCACCAGATCAAATTCTAATTATTTAAGCAATTTCCTAACCATCAACACAAGTTTTCTAAATTCTGACCCCGGGCCCACGTGCCCGAATTTCGATATTTTTTGAAGAAAGTTATTCTCTATCACCTAAGGATCACAAATATATGATTTCTAGTTCATTACATGAAAAATTACATGTTTAAATCTTAGTTTTATTAAAACCCTAGGTCTAGCTCTAACCCTTGATTTTTACTAAATTTTTAGTATTTAATCTACCTAATATACATGTATTTAAGCTAGGGATGAAGGGAAATTATTTACCTTACCAAGCTATGTGAAAATCCTCTATTGAAAGAACCCAAATCGCCTAAGTGGGGAGTGAAAAATCAGATAAATGAGTTTCAGTTCGTATTAAATGAACCTTTCTTCTACCAGCTATTTCGCATCTACGAAGGTATTTCCGCTTCTGCGGAAATTGGCCTCTTTTGCGGCTTTGGGCAAGGAGGGCTGGACCGCTTCTGCGGTCTGGGGGTCGCTGGAGCGGAACCGCTTCTGTGGTCCCTGGGCTGCTTCTAAGGTTTCCCCAAGGCCTGGCCCTTTCGCTTCTCCAATCAGTCGACCGCATCTGCGGTCCAAGAACCGCAAATACGGTTATGATAGAAGCAGCACACTTCAGTCCTTTTTCAAGTTTTAACTTCTCTCAAGCCTCGCTCGTTTGACGCTCGGGGCTCCCGTGCCCCGCCCAAATATAGTGACAAGTCTGAAATCGCAAGGCGGATCTATTCGAACCCTCAAAACACTCAAAATAATGCAAAATCAAGGAATCAACCCCAAAACCAAATGAATCAAATAATTGAATCTTCAAGTTCTAAATTTTCTTCTAACGGGTCAAACACCCTTAAACTACTCAGATTGACACCAAATTTTACGTCTAAGTCTTAATTGATATTTCGGACTTGTACCAAGTTTCAGAACTAATATTCGAGCCCAGTACATAGGAAATTAATGGTTACTTAGTTTATTTAATTCCTTAAAACTTCAAGTTAACAGTTTCACAAAAAAATTCATACTCGGGTTAGGGACCTCGGAATTCGATTTCGGGCATACACCCAGGTCTCATATTTTCCCACAGACCTTCCGAGATCATCAAATCATGAATCTGAGTCCATTTCCCAAGAAAGTTGATTGAAGTCAAACTTGGCATTTTTTTAGAAAAACTTAAAGAAGCAAATAGACATATTCTTGCTCAAAATTCTTCTAACTTCTGAACAACCCGTCCCCGCCATAAATTAGTTAAAGCAAGCGCGAGATGTTTTATTTAAGAGAACGGTGTTCTAAATTGCAAAACGACCATTCAGGTCATTACAGTTGTCCCATAGCATTGCAGAATGCTCCTCATATACGATTTTTGTAGGATTGTCTTTTCTGATTTATCGGTGTTTAACTTAATTTTACCTAAAGGTGGTGGATGCCATTTGACATACATGTGTGCGTGTGTTGGTGCTTGTGCATTATGCTGAATAAGGTAGTGATATTGTACTGCTTGTGTTAGCAAATTTCGAGTTGAAGGAGGGGGCTGTGATTGTCTTTTAAGGAGATAGTGATTTCTGAGCTTCCAAATATGCCACACTATGTATGGGATAAGAATGCGTGATGGCAAGTTGAAAGGGAGGCTCTTAGAGTTATTGATTAACTGATGTATGATTTGGATGAGTGATGGGAGTAGGATATCACAAGCATGAAAGGTAGTGTCAATCCCCAATTGAGACCATATAGTGGATGTGGTGGGGGAATTAGAATAGAGGATGGTTAATTGTTTCTTCGGTTTGAAGACAAATATTGCATGTATTGAATTGTGTGACATGTATATAGTAAAGGTATGTGGTTGTGGCTAATATTTGATGTGAGATTAGCCAAAGAAAATGTATTATTTTTGGAGGTAAATGTAATTTCCATCCAATTGTACGCGTAAGCTGTTTTTGGTTCTTCTAGAGTACGATATAATAATTTAACAAATAATTGGCCATTGTGAATAAGCCCCCAAATGATCTGATCAAATGCGTGGGGGTTAGTTAAAGTTGGAATATGAATTTGGTTAATCAATTAAATGGTATGTTCTCGAAGGACAAGTGATAGTGAAATGGTATTAATTTTAGTGTTGAGGATGTGGTGGGTGACTGTGGCATGTAATTCATGAGTTTAGTGGTCTGTGTATAGTATTTCAAAAGGTAATATTAGGTCCAAGCCATGGCTCGTTCCAGATGTTTATATGCGTTCCTTTTGCAATATTCCATACTAAACCAAGTCGGCATAGTTTTCATCCTAGTTGTATATATTTCTACCTTTGGAGATGTTTTTATATTATAGAGATGCCCACAGGGTGGTGGGACATTTGAAAAGACGCCAAGCTAAGTTTACTGGGAGGGCCTTATTTTTAGTAGTTATATTTTGTATACCTAGACCACCTTGATACTTAGGTTTTTGTACTACTGACTAATTAATGAAGTAAGTTTTCTTTTTGTGCTCAGTAGTACCCCAAAGAAAATTTCTTTGATAGCTATTCATTCTGGTGATTATTTGGGTAGGTGTTTTGATGTATTGCATAATATAGTTGGTAGTATATGTAAGGTAGATTTGATTAAGGTAGTACGTCCCGCTATTGAAATCATATTAATTTTCCATCCTGACAACTTAGTTTTGAAGTTGTCTAAGATGTATTGAAAATCGCAAGATATTAGTTTATTAACAAACAAGGGAAAGCCAAGATATTTTTCAAAATGGACACCTTCCTCGTGTTAAAGGAGCTCATGGCAAATAATTTGTCCAATGGTGTGGCATTACTGGAGAAATATATTTTGATTTAGTGAAATTGACACTTTGTACTGATTTTTGAGTAAAAAGTAAAAGGGTATAAATAATTGTGTGGACGCTAGAAGTGGTTATTTTGGAGGTAAGATTAATATCATCTACAAAAAGTAGATATGGGAATTGGAGACCTTTGTTGGATAATTTGATTGCTTTCCATTGTTGATAATCTACCAGTTGGTGGATTTTTCGTGAGAGTCTTTCCATTCATAAGATGAAAAGGTAAGGGGTTAACACATCTCTTTTCTTGATTCCTCTTGATGGAAAGAAGAAATGTGAAGGGCGGCGATTGATAAGAATTGAAATAGAGGAGGTGGTGATACAAGACATAATTAAGGAGATGATTTTATGAAGAAAATTAAATATGTGTCCATCTTGTCAAAGACTTTTTCGAGGTCAAGTTTAAGCAAAAATTTTTCTACTTCACCTTTTTCTTACAGAAGTAATTAAAAATTTCTTGAACGATTATAGTATTATCAAAGGCACGTCGCCCTTTTAAAAAGGCAGATTTCTCTAGATTTATTATTTATCTATGAAAGGCTTAATGCGATGCAAAATTATTTTAGTTATTATTTTATAGATAGTATTGTGATGCCCGATTGGGCGATATTGAGTGATTAGTGAAGGGTTTTTGACCTTAAGAATGAGGCATAGGTATGTTTCATTAATTAGATTAGATATTTGGCAAGTAGTAAACACCTCTTTACAAAAGGAGACTAGTGATTTAGAAACTTGAGGCCAATATGTTTGATAGGAAAATAGAAGTAAATCATCTGGCCCCGGAGCTTTATGGAGTTGCAACGAGCGAATGGCAATAATGAATTTCTTGAGTGGTTAATGGGCGTGTCGAGATGTCATGATCCATGGAAGTTAGTGTAAGAACATCGTGGTTAGGCTGTTTAATGTATGAGTGATCGTGTGAAGTGGTGAATAAAGTATTGTAATAAGTAGTTATTAAAGTATTTACTAGTGGTTGTTGCATAATCCAATTACCTCCTAGATCCTTAAGTGTTGTGATCCTATTCCTCCTCGTCGTTGGAGGGTTGTGAAATGGGAAAACTTAGTATTGGCATGCCATTATTGAATCCAATTAATTATGAATTTTAATATCCAAAAATCCTCTTCCATTTTATGCAGTTGATTAAATTCATCTATAAGGTCCTTTTCTAATATTTTGAAGGAAATGACTAGTCGGGTAACTAGGGGATGATTGAAGATCATTAAGACGAGCCAATAAGTTTTTCTATTTCTTAAAAATATTCCCATAAGTGTGTAGATTTTAGTTTTGGACATCTTTAGTGAAATCAGTAATTGCTTTCAACAAATATTTATTAGGAGTCCAATGATTGGTAATAAGAGAAGGGAAAGATGAGTGAGATGACCAAATGATTTCAAATCAAAAGATTATTTTACATGGAAATTTTTATTTCAATTGGAGGAGTAAAGGAACATTGATCCAAATGTGTTCGTGGAAAATGTTGTACAGTGGCTTCAGAAAAGAGGTTAAGTCCTTCATAATTACAAATAAATATGTTTAATAATTTCAAGAGTCGATTAGCTAGGCATCTTTTATTTGTTCAGGTATATCTAAAATATTGGATGAATTGGTCACATCTTGAGTTATTTATGGGGTTACCCACATATTTTTTATTTGCACGAGTTACTTCATTAAACTCACTCTCGATTAATCAAGGCATATGGATATTATCATGCATGGTCATTTAATATGATTATGAGTTCAATGTTTATACACAGATAATCTAAATAATATTTTATAATATTATCAGGTCGTATAAGAGATGATTATAAATTATCAATGGCAAAACGAAACAGTTACCTAAAAGATAATCCAAGTGACCCTCTATAACAAATATAATATGCACCGATAGTATAAAATAAGTTATACTGTCAGTATACGTGAATTAAATCCTTTAAATAAATATGAAATTAAACTGAAGTTGAGCAATTCCTTGAAAAAGTCATTGTTCCGACATATAAATTGCTAAAGCTACATGTGATTAGGAAGACCAGTAGACATATACCTAAGCCAGACTTGCGTCCTAGAGTTTATGAACCCATCTCTTCTTAACAAAATTAAATTTATATGGCATTCTAGTGATCCAATTTACAAGTTCTATTTCTAAAAGAATTTATTGTTTTGTCTCAAAATTATATATTAGTATTTTCTTAAAAGTGTACTTCTTCTTAGCCATTTTATTTGACTTTGTGGCCTTTTTTGTGGTCCATAATATTTTATTTTAAAATTTTAAGAAGAAATTAATTTCTTTTTTCAAAATTGTCCTTGGAGTGAAGAGCCTGGGTTTTTTTTTTATTTCCAATGAATAAATTAAGGTTAATATGGTCTCTTTGATTGTTAATTAATACTAAAAGATAAATTCCGTAATATGTGTGAAATAGCCCCAAAACATAGGGAGATTTTCATATGTACCCTATATTTGTGCCACCTTTTAACTGCTCGATATTTTAAAAAATTATTGATTTGGTAGCCAACTAACAAAAAATAATTGATTTGTAATTTATATGACAATTACACCCATGACAAAAGATATCAAACATGCATCACGCATTAATCGCGTGACCTGCAACCTTATTCGTGAAAAAGATCTCCTCCTCTGCTCTTAGCACTGTATGGCTCAAAATTTATCAATGTACTTTGCAAGCGAAAAACAATCAAGATAAATAAGGGTAAATCGTAATTAAATTTAATATGACCTAGAGACGAAAATAATATTGATCTTAGCAGATCTGAAGATATTTGGAGAATACTTACATAGAGATAGAGAGAGAGATAGAGAGAGAAATAGAGAGTTGTATTATCAGACAATAACGATGCCCTTTTACAGTGTTAGGGTCTCCTATACATATAAGGAGACCCTCTTTTAAATAATAAAAATCGTATAAAAGTAAGTGATATCACCTTAGTGGGTACGCTGAATCTAGACGACGTCATTCATGTCCTCACGCCTAACTCGGCGTACGTCCGTTGGTCATATCCATTAATACAGAGATATCGAGGGTCGAATTGGACCCCATACAGATAGTCCCTCCGTCTGTTGGGTGAAGCACTGGGAGGCGTCCCCGTGGGACGGAACTTCAAACCTCATTTTATTGGAATTTAACCTTACTCGACGGTGGTAATCGTGGATGAGATAAAACATAAGTGATTGTTGGGATGCTGACGCGTGACTCTTTCATTAGAATGACATCATCGCATGCATGCGTCATTATTATACCTGTTCCCAAGATGGTTCAGAGGGTGATGTGGAGCTCGGTTTCCCTTGCCCGTTTCGAGTTGTGCCTCTTCAATTTTTGCGCCACCCAACCCTCTAAATAGGGGAAGGGTTTAACCTGACTTATATTTTCGATCTCTTTGCAAACGTTTTCTAGCTTCTTTCTTCATTTTCCTTCCCAAATAACCGTATGTTGATTTGAGACTTCTCTTTTTCTTGAATGGAAATTATAGTGAAGCGTCGTCATGATAAAAAAATCTAAAGACACCGTTCTATCTAGGGTACCGCCTTCCTCTAGCGGCGAAGAGGAGGAAGCGGAAAAGGCCTCGTTCCCCTCACTGCAGATAATATGTTGCCAGAAGAGCTTCTTGTTCGTGGCGACATTAAACGGACCTGCCCCGCTCTTCCTTGGGAACATAGTGAATTGACGCAATGTCGGCTAAACGATTTTCGTGCAGTGCACAACATACCGGCTCATGTAGAAATAGTTTCGGAAGGAACGGACTACGCAAATGTCCACAAGCCGGGATACTGCACGTTTTATGAGTACCCATTCTTGATCGGTTACTATCTCCCCGTCTACCCCTTGGTGAAGGATTTTTGTCGGTTCTACAACGTGTGCCCAGCCCAGCTCACCCCCTATACCATAAAGGTATGCAGGATTTTGATGACGTATGCAGAATGGGCCGGGGCGAAGTCACCGTTCATCACCTTTTTGACATTTGTTTAACACTGGTTACCTGAGGGGTACCATGGTGCACTGGAAGAGCCGTGTCTCGAAAGGGTTTGTGGTCAAGACCGATGACAAGACTAGTCGTGGGTTTTGGAGCAGATACTTTTTTATCAGAACAGAGGTATCCAACCCTAACGGATTCCCAGAGAGGTGGAATTCAGAATGTAAGTACCTCCATTTGCCGAATTTCTCGTTTGTATGTGGCCTTGACGGCCCTGACCATTTGACCACTGTGATTTTTCTTTATTTGTAGCGAGGGCCTCTCCACCCTAATTTATCAACACCATTACACAATGGGTGGCCAGGTTGCTTCCTTATGTGGAGGAGTGTCATACCTGGTCCGCATTTCTACAACAATACGGCCCTGCTTCCCTTTAGGCTTTGACGACTGACTTAATGACTGACCTGCTTGCGTTGATAGGTCGAAGCATCCCCAGGATGAGGGCAGCAGTTTCAGCCTCGACTAGGTCGGATACAGATTCTGACGGCAGAGACCTAGTCTGCGACTTAGTCCGTGAAGGCGTTTCCGTCGCTTCTCCGCAGGAGGCTACCCTATCCCGGCGACTACAAGTGAAGAGACCTCTCTAGTACCGTCTCCGCAGCTCGTGGATGAGGCTTCAAAAGGATAGGAGCCGTCAGAAATAATAAGGCAAAGGTTGATAATGGTAGAGGTGGTGGTGACTGATGACGAGAGACTTAACACGCCCCGCCTAGTGTCTAGGCCCGTTTTCATGGCCGTTGCTATTTGTATGAGGAGGTCAGCTCCTCAGATGAGTGCATCTATCGAGGCCGGACCAGCATGAGTGATGGAGGGTGGTTTGACGTGTGCTGCTGGAGAAGTTAATGGCGATGTTGAGGGAGCGGCCCCTGAGACTACCCGTGAAGTTGTGGATGAGGTAGCGAAGGGTCCGACCCGTGTGGAGATAACGACGGGTATATCTAATCGCCGAATTATGATCCCAGGGGGCTATAATTTTTTACAACACAGTGATTAGGTGGCGATAGACATGACCCTATTGTGTGCAGCCCCCGAGCTTGAGGTGTTGGGAGGTGGCACTGGCGGGGAGCTATCTCGGAGGGTAGTCGCTGCGGCTTTGCAGGTAACTTTCTATTTTCCCTGCGTGTTGTGAGTCTAGTATTGATGTGTACTGGCTCATTTCTTTCTTTTCTCATTTTTTGGACTCTTATCTTTGAGATAGAGCGGAGGCCACACGCGCAACGAAAAAGCGACCATTTTTAGTAAAATGGCGAACAAATACAAGAAGTGTCGCGCCAAGAATCAGGCGGTGGTGGATTTTCTCAAACAGGACCCCAAATCTCGGGTGTTCCGTTAGGGTCTTGAGTAGTCGGAGAAGCAATTAAAGCGTAGAGAGGCCAAACTGGCGATGGCTGATAAGGGTGATGACGGCGATGACTCGGACAAGTGAGCTGGAGTCATTCCTCAATTCGAGGGAAGAAGAATTGGAGCTCAGCCGTGGGATAGTGGCGAAGGTTGACGACCTGCATCATAAAGTTGCGGTCTTGACCGCCGAACTTGAGGCCAAAATGGCGGAGATTAAAGGTCTTAAGATAGCTGCCATATCGAGGCTGGGGACGCAAGATGGGATGCTCACGAGATTTGGCTGTACACGGAGGCTCGACTGGATGTACTTAAGGAATATCTTGCTGCGGGCCACGCTACTGAGGAGGAGGTTCAAAGGCAGCGGCACGTGGCTCATGCCGCCAGTGCTACTTGTGGGTACAGTTCTGACCCTCTTGATCATGAGGGATATACCTTCGAGGACGCCAACCGGCTTGTGTCCGACTCTTGGTATACCGCATCTTATCGCCCGGGGGTGACGACGTCCAGGATGGCAGAGAAGCGGAGGGCGACGACCAGAATGGCGAACAAACAGGGGGCAACGGCCAGGCTGGCAAAACTCCTTAGAACTTGTATATACTTTGTTTAATTTTTGGATGTAATAGGGACCCTTTACAAGGTTAGATGTCAATGTATTGTTTGGTGATAGTGAAAATCATACTTTTGCTGCTATTCTTCTCATTTTATCTCTTTGTTTTTTTTGGCACCTTATTTTCACCGAGCGGGTGCTCATTTACTTGTAGAAATTTTGTTGTGTTTCTGAATGTTGTTTAAGTGTTATCCGCCGATGGGATGCGGCTTCGACTATCGTTAGAGCGCTTATCTATTACGTTCGATCTAGGTCGATGGTGATATTATTTCGACTGTTGTCGATGTGTCACTTGCCGATGGTGATATTATTTCGACTGTTGTCGATGTGTCTTTTGCTGTAGTTGAACTTAGTCGATCCTTAATCTAAATTCGAGAGTCGTCGAGTTATTTGCTTGTTGTAGTCGAGCTAAGTCAACGTTTTGGTGGCGATGGCCTTAGCCGTTAATGGTGCTCGACTGGCGCCGAATTATTTATTGGTCGCTGTCGAGCTTTGTCGACGCTTTATGGCGATGACCTTAGCCTATACTTCGAGCGAGGTCAAACTATTTGAGTGTAATGTTGAAGGCGCTTAGCCTGAGTCCTAGTTCAATTGGAGTTAAACTTGTTTAATTTGATGTGAAAGTGCTTGGCCTTATAGTCTAGGCGAAATTGAACTTCGTTGAGTTTACCCTTGAAGGCGCTTAGCCTAAATACCAGTTCAACTGAAGTTGAACTTGTTAAATTGGATGGCGAAGGCCATATAGTCCGAGCCAGGTTGAACTTCGTTGAGTTTACTGCCGAAGGCGCTTAGCCTGACTCTCAATTCAACTGAAGTTGAACTTGTTAAATTGGGTGGCGAAGGAACTTGGCCTTATAGCTTGAGTGAGGTCGAACTCTTTTGAGTTTACTCTCGAAGGCGCTTAGCCTGTAATAATGTTCGACTGCATCAAATTATTTACTGGTTGTGGTCGAGCTAGGTCAACGTTCTAACGGCGATAGCCTTAGCCTTTAACATAATGGAGGTCATGGCTTTTGCCGTTTATACTATGGAGATCGTGGCCGTGGCCATTTATACCATAGATATTGTGGCTGTAGAAGTTTATACAATGGAGATAATGGCCGTAACCTTTTGTAAAATGGAGATCGTGGCAGTAGTTGTTTATACAATGGAGATCGTGGTCGTAGCCATTTATACAATGGAGATCGTGGCTGTAGCCGTTTATACAATAGAGATTATGGCCGTAGCCTTTTATACAATGGAGATTGTGGACATAGCTATTTATACAATGGAGATCGTTGCCACAGCCATTTATACAATGGATATTATGCTAGTCCAGTCCATTTATCATATCAGCCTTAAGAGCACGTCGAGCGGCTGGTATGATAAACTTGGCCACAAATACTTCCAGGTGTCCCCTCCGCCGCTTCGTTAAAAATCTTCACGAGAAAACCCAATTGGGATAAAACTCGGGTAAGGGAAAAAGAGTACGACTCGGTAGACGCCTGTTAGAAATGGAAATACTTGAGGTGGGCGATACTCCAATTGTTTTGGAGTGTTCTTCTCTCTATAGTTTCTAACTAGAATGCTCCTTTACTTGCTACCACTGTGATTTTGTATGGTCCGTCCCAATTTGTGCCCAGTTTTCTTTTGCTCGGATTTTTTGATGCCAATATTTTGGCTTTGAGGACATAGTCTCCTACTTTAAGCAGCCTCATTTTGGTTTTCTTGTTATAGTACCTTTTGACATGTTGTTTTTGGGCCTCCATTCATATGTGGGCCATATCCCTTCTTTTTTCGGCCTCGTCGAGGTTTTGAAGTCTATTTATGTCGTTCTCTTCTCTGCTGGTGTGTGAATACCTCAGGCTTAGTCTTAGACTTTGACGGGTATGACCACGTCGGTTCTGTAGACCAGTGAGTACGGTGTTTCTCCCGTGCTAGATTTGGGCGTGGTCTGGTGTGCCTACAACACTTCCGATAGTAGCTCGGGCCATAGCCCTTTTGCTTCTTCGAGTTTCTTTTTCAGTATGTTCAGTATAATTTTGTTGGAGGTTTTTGCTTGGCCGTTGGCGACGGGGTGATATGGTGCGGAGAGTATTCGCTTAATGTGCCATTTCTTGAAGAATTCATTCATCTTTTTGCCAATGTAGTGTGGACCGTTGTCGCAGCTGATTCTTTTGAGGATGGCAAAACGACATATGATGTTTTTCCATATGAAGGTGATGGCTTCCAGTTTGCGTATCTGTGCATACGCACCTGCTTCCACCCACTTGGAGAAATAGTCAGTTAAAACTAACAGAAATTGTACATTTCGTCATCCCGCTCGTAGGGGGCCTACTATGTCCATCCCCCATTTGATGAAGGGCCATGGTGAGGTGAATGAATGTAGAGGTTCTCCCAGTTGGTGTATCATGGGTGCATACTTTTGGCATTGTTCGCATCAGTGAATGCAGTTTGTTGCCTCCTTTTTCATAGTGGGCCAGTAATAACCGGCTCGGATGATGCAACGAATGAGGGCGCGATTACTTGTGTGGGTGCCACAGTGACCCTCGTGTACTTCTTCGAGCACTTGCCTTGTTTGGTCCGGACCTAAGAACTTGGCTAGGGGTCCGCAAAACGTCCTTTTATAGAGGTCGTGGTTTATTAGGCAGTACCGGGAGGCTTGTACGCGGAGCTTCTTTGCTTCTTTTTATCAAGTGGGAGTGTCCCGTCCTGCAGATAGGATACAAACTGGTTGCGCCAGTACCAAGTCAGTTTAAAAAAGAGTGCCTCAGTATGATCGATGGCTGAATGGAAGAGGGTGACCACGCTTTCATTGTTAGTGTTTTTAGTGGCCGCGACAAGTTTTTCTAAGCCGTCTGGCTCAATGTTCTGTGCCCTTGGAATTTGCTCGAAGCGGCACTCGTTGAACTCCGTCATTAATTTGTGGATTTCTGATTGGTACTTTTGTAGCCTCTGCTCCTTGATTAGGTAAGTCCCAGTGTCCTGGTTCACTACCAGTTGAGAGACGCAATGGAGAATGAACCGCCGAGCTCCGTATTTGATTGCTAGTTTCATACCTGCAATCACAGCTTCGTATTCGGCATCATTATTAGTCATCTTGGGGCATCGTATGGACTGGCAAATTGTTTTGCTCGTGGGGACTTCAAGAACGAGTCCCAGTCCCGATCACGAGGCATTAGCGATGCGTCAGTGTAGAGAGTCCACATGTCGGCGTTGGAGGAGGTGCCACTGGCTTCCAGTTCTGCCTCCGGCAATATATTTGAGCTAAAATCAGTGACGAAGTTGGCAAGTATGTGCGACTTGATGGCGGTTCTTGGGTGGTATGAGATGTTGTGCTCGCTGAGCTCTATGGACCATCTGGCGAGCCTTCCTGACAATTCAGGCTTATGCAGGATGCTCCTTAAGGGGAAGGTCGTCACTACTTTTAAGGGGTGGTACTGAAAATAGTGTTTGATCTTCCGAGAAGCCACGACCAATGCCAGAGCCAATTCCTCAAGGTGTCGGTACCGTGTTTCAGCGTCCACTAGGGGCTTACTAATATAATAAATGGAGATTACGTACCATCATTTTTTGCGGACCAGGACTGCTGACAGCAACTTCAGATACCGCCAAATATACCAGCAGGGACTCGCCTGGGTTCACTTTGACCAGAAGCGGTGGCGAAGATAGGTGTGCTTTCAATTTTCTCAAGGCTTTGATCATTCATCATTCCGCTATAACCCGTTATCTTTCTACAACATATTGAAAAACTTGTGGCACCTATCGGAGGACCGCGAGATGAAACTGAATTGGGCGGCTATCCGTCCAGTTAGTTTTTGCACCTGTTCTTTGCTGTTAAAAATCTCAAGTATTTTATGTATTGCTTTGATCTGGTCTGGGTTGACCTCGATACGTTGTTGTGATACGAGGTGTTGGTCCAAGTTCAGTTGAAGTTTTGATAATTGACAAATAAATTCAGGGAAGGACCTGGTCCATCTAGTGTTACACAGTCTGAATCAACCATTGCATATGAGAGGCACGTGATGAAGATATGCATTGAAGATGACACATCAATATCTTCTGAACTGATTGAAAAGGTTGCATTTGGGATTACGAGGACAGTCTCAGTATGAGAACATAACACAATCCTAATCAAGGATCAGCATTGGAGTTTGTATTGGTTAAGGACTCAAATCGATCAAGGATAAGCATTGGAGTCTCGATCAAACTCTAACTGCTAATCTATTAAATAACCAAGTTGTTCTCTTTTACGGGAAATGCACATACGCAGAAGTTGAGCATATTTGAGAGCAAAAGAGCAAGTCTGTTTCGCAAGCAATATATGTGAGATACAAGTGTGCACGCCTGAAGCTACGTGAACTAAGATAGAAGAACTAGTTCCATCATTATATTTATTCCAAGTCTAGTTCAATTGTAGTAGATTTTCATATTGTACCTTTCTGTTTCCTAGAAGCAATTGTATTAGGTACTGTGAGTATTCAAGTTATATTAAACTTGATATTGTTGCAGCAATTGAGGCTGTGTGCCACACTGGGATTAGAGTTTAATCCTTTTGTTTACAAAGAATTTTTGTAAATGCTGTTTTGGCTCATTGATTTTAGTGGAAGTATGGGAAAATCCTACTGAGTAGTAGGTCGTAGTTTTTTCATCTTTTGAGCCAGGCGTTTTCCACATAAAAATATTTGTGTTTTTATTTCTATTTATTTAATTCCGCAATCAATATCTAGTAAGAACACCTAGATCGAAAATTGGGTACCACACAAATCACCCCCTCTTTTGTGGTGTTGACGTTTAATAACATCAAGAGGAAACCCATGAACTTCCTTGAGGCCACGCCGAAAGCACATTTTTCTGGGTTTAGCTTCATCCCGTATTGTCTTAGTATTCTGAAGGCTTCCTTCAGATGACCGATGTGTTCTTGTTTCTTTGATGACTTTACAAATATATCATTGATATAGACCTCCATGATCTTACCGAGCTATTCCTTGAACATTTTAGTGACTAGTCTTTGATATATTGCCCCTGCGTTTTAAGTTCGAAGGGCATCACCTTGTAGCAATACGACCCTTGGTGGGTGATGAAAGTTTTCTTTTCTTGGTCCTCCTCAGCCATCATGATTTGATTGTAACCGGAGTAGGCCTCCAAGAAGCTCACTAGTTCATGTCATGCGGTTGCATAGATCAAATGGACGATATGGGGTAGTGGGAATGAATCCTTTGGGCATGCCTTGTTTAGATCGGTGAAATCTACACACATTCTCCATTTCCCGTTTTTCTTTTTGATCATGATGACATTGGCGAGCCACTGGGTGTACTTGGATTCTCTAATGGAGCCGTTAGCTAATAACTTAGCTATTCTTCACTGACCGCTTCATTTATTGCGGCATTGAATTTTCTCCTAAGTCGCCGCATGGACGGGTGTAAAGGGTCGACGTTCAGCTTGTGAGTGGAGATGTCTTTCAGAATTCCTGGCATATCTAAATGGTAGAAAGCAAATAAATTGGCATGTTTAGTTAAGAATTCATGGTCCTTACCTAGATTGTCCAGGTCCTGCCCATTGTAGGCCTTTTTTGCATAGTCGATGCCGTCCAATTGGACCGGGTCGAGATTCTCAACTGTTACTTTGTAGGCTTCTACGACGTCGGTGTCTCTAATGGCTTCTATTGTCAGGTTGACCTTAGTCCCTGACACGACCGATTGTTATGACTCAGCACTCGCTCCTTTTAGCTGTTTGGTATGGGCGCAATCTTCGGCTATTCGGTAGCATTTTTGTGCGGTGCGAGGCTCACCTCGAACGCTAAATACTCTCCAGGGGTGGGGAATTTGATCACTTGGTAAAAGCTCGAAGGGACTGCTCGCATAGCATGTATCCACGGGCGTCCTATGATGGCATTGTAAGCTGTTTCCTGGTTCATTACATCAAAGGTGGTCTCTAACATCTCTCCAGTAGTCCATTCCACTGGATTATTAAAACCTGGCAGTGTTATGCAATGTAGTATTATCTTATCTTCGAGCCTCATTTGCTTGAGAACCCTTGGATAGATAATACAGGTGGCGCTTCCGTCGTCGACCATGATCCTTTTAACATCAGTACTGGCAATACGTAAAGATATAACATAATGAGGAAAAGACAAACCATTGGCATCAGACCTATCCAAGGTTATACTATCTTCGAGGTCATAATACCATTCATGGGCGATTGTTCGCTTCCGTTTATGCGTGGTGGTGAACTTGATGTGATTGATTGCTGAGTCATTGCTGCCTCCGACGATCATGTTTATGGTGCGTGCTGGGGAAGGTGGGTTCGACAGCCTCTGGGGTTGCTCCCGCCCGCTTGTGAAGTTGGATTTTCCTTTGTCGCTGAGTAGTTCCCTCAGGTCCCCTTGATTCAGCATCCTGACCACCTCTTGCCGTAGGCCTATGCAGTCCTCGGTTTTATGTCCTCGTTCCTGGTGGAATTCACACATGACGTTTGACCTCCTCGTGGTGGGGTTTGATTTCATCTTCTGTGGCCACTGCACCTTGGTGCCCAGCTTCTCCAGTGCGTACACTATTTCTGAAGGAGACACACAAAAGTTATGGGCGGATGATAAAGGGGGAATACCTCTTTTATTCCGGAGTGGAGTTACATGTTGCTACAATGCATTCGTTTGTCTTGGAGGTGGCGGATTGGAAGCTCTAACGTAGGGTTGGTGCCTTAATTTGTTGAAATGTGGTAGTCGCTCTCGCCGCCCCTTGTTGCGTCGATCCCTCCTTTCTTCTGAGTGTATCGTTGTTAGCCATTGGGTTGGCCCGTTAAGGTCATCCTCGTCCGTCGCACCTCAGCACAGTAGACATGGATCTCCTCCCATGTTGTAGGGGGATATTTCATGAGGCGGCTTAGTAGCTGTTTGATCGGTCTTGAACCATCTCTATTCAACCCATTTTGGAAAGCTGTGACCGCCATACCTTCCGATACATTTGGTAGGCTCATCTTTACTCTGTTGAACCTTTCTAGGAAGTCCCTGAGCCCTTTTCTAGCGGATTTCCTGAGCGAAAATGTCGTTAAGTCTGGCTTCTGCTTTCTTTGATCCTGCATGGGCAGTAACAAACTTATTGGCCATTTCCTCGAACATTTATATCGTTCTAGCTGGTAGCTGAGAGTACCATGTCAGAGCCCCTCAAGTCAACATCTCGCCACTTCTTCAGCAATACAGAAGGTACTTGTTCTTTCGATTAATTGTTGCCCTTCACAGCAATTACATAATGGATCAGATGATCCTCGGTATCTGTGGTCCCGCATATATCCTCAATTAATGTGGAATCTTGAAGGTTTTTGGGATGGGGTGAGGGGCTGCTTATTCGGTGTATGGTTGTTAAACAAACCTTCAAACGTCGTACTTGGGCAGCAACTTGGGAGCACCAGGGATCTTGTCCACTCTTTACTGATGTTCCTTCATTTGGTCACGAATAACCCTATTTTTATTTTCCATTTCTTCCATTTTCTTGAGAACGATTGCAAGTGTAATTTCGCTGTTGGTGGCTTCGATGTGGGAGTTATTTGCTCGTGCAATGATAGGTTCATCGATGAGTTTGCGATATCTGTTGCTGATGAGTTTCTAATTTTACTTTGGGTGGCTTTTCGAGCAAGCTACCTAGGGTGTTCATCAACCACTCCTCTAGTAGCCTCTTGACCACCGGGGGTGGAATTTCCTTTACCGCAGAGGTTGATGCCCCTTTTTCGTGCAAGATAGTCAGATCCTCAAATGTGGAGGTGAGATCTCTCCACCCGGTGTGAAGCTAGGGGTTGTCCACCATACCCTCCTCACCGGTCTCGTTGAGAGGGCCCATGAGATTGGTTGCGACGCTTGTTATTGCTTTCATCTTGCGTTGTTTTCTTCCATCTTTTTTTCTGTGTGGTGTAGTGGTATAGTTGTTAGTGTTCTCTAGGAGCAAAACTATGATTTAAGTTTTATAAATCCCCACAGGCGGCGCCAAATTGTTTGGCTCAAAAGTTATCAATATACTTTGCAATCAAAAAACATTCAAGATAAATAAGGGTAAATCGTAATCAAATATAATATGACCTAGAGACGGAAATAATATTGATCTTAGTAGATTTGAATATATTCGGAGAATACTTGCTTAGAGGTAGAGAGAGAGATAGAGAGAGAAATAGAGTTTTACTATCATAGAATACCGATGCCCTTTTACAATGTTAGGGTCTCCTTTATATATTAGGAGACCCTCCTGGAAATAATAAAAATAGTAAAAAAGTAGGTGATATCCCCTTAGTAGGGACGCTGAATCTATGTGGCTTCATTCTTGTCCTCACACCTAACTCAGCATACGTCCGCTGGTCGTATCCATTAATGCAGAGACATTGAGGGTCGAATTCGACCCCATACAAGAACCTTTATCAAAAAAATCAAAAACGTGTCAAGATTCATATTCAGAATCACACTTGCATGAAGTTGTTTCACGCTGAATCTAAAACTTCATGCTAATGTAGCAAAAAGTTATTTCACGTTGAAGCTAAAACTTTATGCTAATGCATGCTAAAGTTATTTATCCTACAGTCTACAATTTTTTCATGATATTAAAGCAAGCCCCGTTCATTAGATATAGAATATCACCAAAATTTCGTGGTCCATGGCCGAATTTAATCTAATTCCAAGAACTCTAATCAAATAGTATGTCACAACTTTCAAAACTAAATCAATCTTGTATTTATTCTTACTTGAATTTTTTTTCTCATATCAAATTACAGAAAACAATCCATTTAAGTCAAATAACATTAATTATGAGTCATATACAAAATTCACTGATCTAACTAAGGAGATTTGAATGACTAAAATAAAACCTATTTAACGGCTCGGGTCAGTTCACTGACAACCCGGTTCAACCCGAGTCAGTCTGATCTGCCCGCTATGTGGATGGAATGAGTTAGGGAGGAATAAGGCTGTAGCCGGATAGGGGATGCCTTTTCTAGTAACCAATGCCCACAAATCCGGTTAGCCCGTGTTGGCCCAAGTTCGGTTGAAGTTTTTAAGATTGACAAATGAACTCAGGGAATGACCTGGTCCATCTAGAGTTACACAGTTTGAATCAACCATTGCACATGAGAGACACGTGAGGAAGATATGCATTGAAGATCATGCATCAATATCTTCTGGACTAATCCAAAAGGTTGAATATGGGATAAGGGGGACAGTCTCTTTATGAGAAGAGACCACAATTCTAAGCTAGGATAAGGGTTAAAGTTTGTATTGGTTAATGACTCAAATCTGCTGAGGATAAGCATTTGAGTCTCGATCAAACTCTAATTACTAACTCAATATATAACTGAGTTTGTTCTCTTTTACAGAAAATGCACATACACTGAAGTTAAGCATATTTGAGAGCAAAAGAGCATCTGTTTTGCAAGCAATATATGTGAGATACAAGTGTGCATGGCTGAAGCTACGTGAACTAAGATAGAAGAACCGGTTCCATCATTGTGTTTATTCTAAGTCTAGTTCAATTGTAGTAGGTTTTCATATTGTACCTTTTAGCTTCCATAGAAGCAATTGTATTAGGTACTGTGAGTATTCAAGTAAGAGTTAACTTGATAGTGTCGTAGCAGTTCAGGATGTGTTCCACATTGGGATTAGAGTTTAATCCTTAGGTTTACAAAGAGTTTTTGTAAATTCTATTTTGTCTCATTAATTTTAGTGGATGATTGGGAATATCCTACTGAGTAGTAGGTCGTGGATTTTTTTCCCTTTTAACCATGTTTTTTTCACGTAATAATCTCTGTGTTCTTTAATTGTGTTTATTTAATTGCACAAATAGTAGTAGCTAGTAAGAACACCTAGAAGAACCAGGTTCTTCTAGATCGACAAATTGGGTAACACACAAATCATCTCCCTCTTAAGTGGTATTGACATTTAATAACATCAATGGGTATCAGAGCAGGTTATCCTTAAAGAGGTTAACACCTTAGGAAAATACCAACATGAGTGCACCAACTGGGAATTGGGAAGGGCAATCTACTGTCAGGCCTCCTCTTTTCAATGGACTCTACTACTCCTGGTGGAAAAAGAGAATGAGGGACCACATAATGGGTGAAGACTATGAGCTTTGGGATATCATCACTGATGGTCCTTTAGCCACAACCAAGAGGACTGCTGAAGGATTGAATGTTCCAAAGACTAGGGCAGATTGTACTGCTGAAGACCTGAAGAAGTGGGAGAAAAATGCTAAGGCCAAGTAATGGCTAGGTTCGGACTTGGTCCTGATGAGTGCAACATGATTCAAAGTTGCACTACTGCCAAGGAGATTTGGGACACTTTACAAGTGGCTCATGAAGGAACACCTCAAGTGAAGAGGTCAGGAGGAACACTGTTTTATTCTCAATATGAGAATTTTACTATGAAAGACGGAGAAACTATCCAAGAGATGTATACTAGGTTCACTAAACTGACAAATTAACTTGAGTCTCTTGGGAGGACTATCCTGGAAGAAGACAAAGTGGAGAATATCCTAACTAGAGTTCTGCCAATCGCCTGGGAAAGCAAAATCACAGCTATTCAGGAATTCAAAAACACTGCTACATTAAAATTGGATGAACTGATTGGAAATCTTACTGCCTATGAATTGAGAAGGCGGCCAATGAAGATGGATGCTCCAAAGAAAAAAAAAGTCTGCCTCTCGGAATCTCAGAAGGATCAGATCTTGAAGATGATGAAATGGCTATGATAACAAGGGATTTCAAGAAGTATCTTATGAGAGGAAAGGGTACTTTAAGAGGAACAACATTCAACAAACCTAGTGCTTCTGAGAAGCAGACAAATGATGGTTTCTTTAAGTGTGGAATGACAGATCACATTATCAAAAACTTCCCTTAAGAGGAGATTGAGTGGAAGAAATAAAGGGCAGACAAAAGGAACATGAAGAAGGAACAGGTTCAACCAAGAAGGAACAAAGGATCAACTAAAGATATGGTTGCTGCACGGGGAGAAACACCAGATGAGGACTCGGAAAATGATGATGAATATGAACAAGCTCTTATGGCCATCAGAGAATCAGAAGATGGACATGAGGTAAATAATCTACATCTTAATGAAAAGATTAAATTCTTGTCTATAGAAAAGTTGGCTGAGCTATTGTTGGACTTCATAGATGAGTCTGAAATAATAAACAGTGAGAAGGATGTTCTGTCTAGGGAATGTGTTATCCTAGAAGAAAAATACAAAAGGTTAGAGTCTAGGGCTTATAAGAGTGACAACACAAATACTGAGTTAAAGAACCAGGTTCTTCAACTTGAAAATAGTGTCCTGGAACTCAAATCCAAAAATCTAAAACTGAAATTAGGAACATGTAAGAAAGTGGTTGATAAATCATTTCTCACACTAGAAGAAAATATAGGAAAAACAAAAGATGAACTCTACAAGAAAGATGAATTGATAAACGCTCTAAAGGATGATTTAGGAAAGGTAAAGCATGAACTAGACAGAATCGACAAATGGAGCAAGGCTTCTGATGCACTCTCTTGGTTGCAAGAACATCACAGTAGCAATAAGAGAGGACTTGGATTTGGGACACAAGCTCCAAAATGGGATCCCAAAAAAAAGTACCTCACACTTCCTGAGAATAAGATCTGCACAAAATGTGGTAAGACTGGCCATTACAAAAATAAATGCAATGCAAAAGAAAGGCCAGTCAAAAGAACAAAACTTTTGTTCAAGAAAAACACAAATTGCTTGGTTGGGCAAAGAAAAATTTAATTCATCCTTTTGCCCATAGAAAGGGGACCAAACTAGTTTGGGTTCCTAAGACTAACCCATGATTTCATTTTGCAGGTCCAAGTGAAAGGAAGTAGCCAAATATATTACATGGATAGTGGTGCTCAAAACATATGACTGGTAACAAAGACCAGTTTCTTTCACTTGTGAACCTAAAAGGAGGTAATGTCTCCTTTGTAAATGGAAAAAAAGGTGAGATCATTGGGGTTGGAAAAGTAGGAAAGACATACTCTCACTCCATTGAGAATGTCTATGTGGAATGGTGCTTGTTGATGACTTCTCTAGATTTACCTGGGTTCTGTTTCTAACCTCTAAAGATGAAGTATTTGAAATGTTCCCTGCTTTTTTTAGAAAAATCCAGAAACAATTAGGAAATCAATTTGCATCCATTAGGTCTGATCATTGAACTTAATTTGAAAATGCAAAGTTTGCTGAATTTTGTGATGAAAATGAAATAGATCACAATTTCTCTGACCCTCAGCAAAATGGGGTAGTTGAAAGGAAGAACAGGACCTTTGAGGATATGGAAAGGTCCATGCCTCTTCCTAGTAAACTACCTCATAGCTTTTGGGAATAGGCCATAAATACGATATGCTATATAATAATTAGTTGTATGACTAGATCTCTTGTGGAGAAAACTCCCTATGAGTTACTTAAAGGGAGAAAACCAAACATATCCCATCTTAGGGCTTTTGGTTGCAAGTGCTATGTGCACAAAAATGGTAAAGACTCCTTAGGTAATTTTGATCCCAGAAGTGATGAGGGAGTATTCTTGGGATATTCGTCACATAGCAAAGCTTATAAAGTGTTTAATAAAAGAACTATGTCTGTAGAAGAAAGTGTACATGTTGTTTTTGATGAAACTAACATTCTTTATAAGATACAGGAACATGAAGATGAAGCCATTGGATTGGTGAAACAATTGGTTGAAACCACAACATAAGTCAAAGCGGCATCAAAGGAAGGAACATGTCCTTCTACCAAGGTCAACATGATAGGGGGAAGTAATGTGAGAGAAATTGAACAAAAGGATCCTGTTCTTGGACTTGTTCCTCAGCAACAGGACATTGAAGAAATATCCAGCAGGAACCGGTTGATTGGAAAATCTTACAAGTACATTTGCTCCAGTTGCCAGACTTGAAGCAATTAGACTCCTCATAGCCTTTGCAGCACATATGGAATTCACTCTTCATCAAATGGATGTCAAAAGTGCCTCCCTAAATGGCTATCTCAAAGAATAAGTGTGCTTGAAACAACCTCCAGGATTCAAAAGCAAAGAATGCCCTGATCATGTATAGAAGCTAGATAAATCTCTCTATGGTCTCAAGCATGCCCCAAGAGCTTGGTATGAAAGATTGTCAAAATTCCTTCTGGAGCATAGGTACAAAAGAGGTAAAATTGAAAGCACTTTGTTCCTAAGGGAAAAAGGTAAAGATCATCTTGTTGTACAAATATATATTGATGACATAATATTTGGGGCCACTACAGATGGGTTAAGTAAGAACTTTGCTAAACTAATGGGAAGTAAGTTTGAAATGAGCATGATGGGTGAACTCAATTTTTTCTTGGGTCTATAGAAAGTCCAAATGGAACTATGATCCATGAGCAGAAGTACACAAAAGAACTAATCAAGAAGTTTAAAATGGAATAGATACACCTATAGCAACTGCCACAAAACTAGATGGTGATGAACCTGGTTCATCAGTTGATCAAAAGTTATATAGGGGTATGATTGGTTCACTTTTGTATCTTACTGCCAACGGACCTGACATTCTTTTCAATGTATTACTTTGTGCTCGTTTCCAAGAATATCCAAAGGAGTCACATTTGACAGTTGTCAATAGAAAATTTAGATGCTTGAAAGGCACAACTAATATGTTTATGTGGTATCCCAAAGGTAGTAATTTTGACTATATTGGATATGCTGATGCTGACTATGCAGGTTTCCTAGTGGATAGGAAGAACACTTCAGCCATGGCACATTTCCTAGTTTCATGTCTTGTATCATGGAATACCAAAAAGCAGAATTCAGTGGCTCTCTATACTGCTGAAGCTGAGTATGTTGATGTTGCTTCATGTTGTGCTCAGTTGCTGGGTATTAAGCAATAATTGGTAGACTTTGGAATTGAAGTGGGGTGCATACCAATATATTGTGATAACACTAGAGCAATTAGTATGACAAAGAACCTCATTCATCATAAAAGGACTAAGCACATAGATGTTAGACACCACCTTTTAAGAGACAACTAAGAGAAAGGGCTAATCTCCATAGATATATGTGCTACCGATAAACAAATAGTTAAAATCTTCACTAAGGAAGTGAGTAGAGAAAACTTTGAAACGAACAGGTTGGAATTAGGGATGATTAAGATCACCTAAAAGGTCAAGTTCAGAATGCACAATGAAAAAAAAATGAGAATGGAAAAAGAATGTATGAAAAAAAAATTATTTGTTGTTTGGTTAGGAGTTCTTAATTCATATGAATATTAGACTAATTCCTACTTAGTCTCATACTGTAAATAGTATACTCTTGTGACATGTGTTATACGATTCACCAATCTCTTACAAATTTTCTATTATGACATTTGAGGCATATTCAAGAGAAGTTTCATTTGAAGAACCTGGTTCATCAATATATGCTCATGAGAAAGTTCAGGTATGTTTCTATACTTCGCACAATTAAAAAAATTTAATTTTCAATTATGAGCAAGAGTCCTAGATATACCAAACGTCCTAAAAATTCTATCCGTTGGGCAAATTGAACCCGCTAGATTGAAACTAGAAGTTTAAATATAACGGAACCCTCTCCTAAATATTAGCGATCCTAATTAATTACTAAGGAGAGTGGAACTCTCCATTGATTAGACTTCTACAATACCTCTGAAAATATTGCCGTTTCTGAGTAATCATTACCCCTCTTTAAAAGCCCCCAAATAACTCAATAACTGTCAATTCTTCATATAAACCTCTGATCATACACTCTCGTCTCCAAAAAGCTCTACAAAACACTCCTAAGATCTCCAAAAATTCTCCACCATGACAAATCCCCAAGATAATCCTGGAACTCCACCACCTGTTTCACCCAACACCACCTCATCTTCCATACCACCTGTTGAAACCCCAAAACAAAGATTCCGTTGCCAGAAAATGCTAGCAAGAAAAGCTGTAGCTACTGGTTCCCTGAGGAAGACTTTGAATGAAAAATTACAGTCTAGTGAAAAGAAAGAAGTCTCAGCAAATGAGACAACCTCTAGCTTTGAATCCGATGACTACATCTCTACTAGTGAAGGAGATGAACCTGGGTCTTCTGAAATTGTCAAACGTCAAGAAACCCTGGGGGAGATGAATACATTCTTTGTTTTTTCTGATGTAGTTCAAAAGGAGGAAAATAGGTATGTTCTGATAGGGGCTCAAAAAATGTTGTTGGGGCTGATTCTGGGAAAATGAGGAAGAAAAAGAAGAAGGAGGTTTTAGCTATATGTGGGAGTGGGGAAGAGGGAGTCTCGAAGTTAGGAAGAAGTGGATTAGGAGAAGTTGTTGAGGGTTTGGTTAATATGAGCAAACAACAAGATGAACCTGATTCATTTGGGGAGGAGAGCTTGGATGATTTACTGAAGAAGGTGGGGTCTAGTTATGACCCAAATAAATGCAAGGCTTCCTCACAAAGGACCCCTACTGTGTCAAACCAACAAGAAAAGAAAACCTTCATCACCCAAGTTTGCTCCTAGGGTTTGAACCAGTAGAGGTAGGGGTAGAGAGAGTGAAGCAGAGTTGAAGAAAGCTTTAGAATGAGTAAGAAAAAGAGGAAAGAAAAGGGGAAAGCAAAATTAGGTGAAAGTTCTGAGGCTGTGGTTGAAGAGGAGGAAGAATAGATAGAACTGGTCTATCAAGAAAGGGGTACTACTGTGGATGTTCCCACTACCAAATCAAAGGGAACCAGTACTTCTGCCAAGAAGACCTCCAAGCCAATACCTGCAGAACCTTCTCTTGCCAAGAGAACTAGGTCAGCTGCAAAAGAAAAACAAGTAAAATAGCTGAAGAAGAGGAATAAGATTGGAGTGAAGAATAAGAAGAAGAGGATGAGTCAGAAAAGGAACATGACAAGTATGCCATGTTTAGAAGAAGAAAGATCTTGAAGGGAAGACTACTCAAAGACCTGGAGGAGCCAGGCATGATGAGACTTGTGACTGCACTAGAAGCACAGGGGTGGAAGGACATGGTCCTTCAGATGGATGGAAAATTGGCCAGGAAAGAACTGGTTGAGTTCATGGCAAATGGGATAGTGAAACATGGACTGGTGACTAGCATAGTGAAAGGAATAAAAGTGAAGTTCAATGCTGCCAAGCTGAGCAAGATTCTGGACATCCCTAGTGAGGAATATGATGATTGTACAAGGAAGAGGTGTCCATGTCGGGATGGACTGCCTACTGATCTTCAGATCACTAGGAATTTCTGCGACACAAAATTAGATGAGGAGATGTCTGAGGCCAGGGCACTTTAGAAAAGTGAAATGTGGCCAGAGCATAAAGTGCTCTTCGAGTTTGTCAACAAATGCCTTCTCCCTAGATAGGAGAGAAGGCATACGACGAATTACATGGATCTGGTTCTCATGCAATGCATGAATGAAGAGAAGCAGATCAACTGGCATGCCTTCATTGTGAAGCTGCTTGAAAGGGTGCTCAAAGGCTCATGCCATTTCCTATGGATATATCTTGACAATTGTGCTTGAAAGACTGAATGTTCCCTTGAAGAAGTGGGAAATGGCTTCCAGCAAAGAGCACTTTGGCATCAAGACCCTTCAAGCTTGTGATTATCTGCTCAGTACAGGCCCAGTTGAACCTGGTTCATCTGTGAAGACTCCTATGAACAGCAAGGTAAGAGCCTTGGTTCAGGAGGTTGGGACAAGGGATGCTGAGATAGCAAGGCTTCATGCCAGTATTGTTGAATTGGAGGGATAAGGGAATGGGTTGAGAGCTGAACTTGCGAATGAGAAGAAAAAAAAAGAAGGAATGCTCCAAAAAATACTCAATCTGCTACAAACCCAACCCTCCAGCTCTTCTAAGCCTTAGGTGTCCTGTCCTAGTGTGAACCAGTCTATTGCCCCCCTCAGTGACCCAGTTTATGAACTTTATCTGTTTGTTTTTGTTTTTGCTCATGGTTGGTAATTCTGTTTTTCTTTTTGTGGACTGCAATGTAGAAACACCACTAATCAACGAATGCAACTTCCTTGTTTTTTTAATTCTATTCTTAATAGTTATTTTTGATGAGTTGATTTTTGATTAACTAAAGCATGTGTTCACTTGCAATTAACCCAGTGGCCATGGGTATTAATTAATTTTCTGGAATTCAGATTATTTATGCAACTTTTCGATGATGCCAAAAGGGGGACGATATTGTGCTTCAATCTATTATCTGAACATGTGATGTTTATGACCTATTTTAAATCTGGCCCTTGGTGATAAGTTAAAAATTTTCTAAGTGTTGATATTTCAGCTGAGTTTCACATGTTCTCTGATCACTAAAAGCACAGAGTTTGTCATCATAAAAAATGGGGAATTTGTTGGCCCAAGTTTAGTTGAAGTTTTGAAGATTGACAAATGAACTCAGGGAAGGACCTGGTCCATCTAGTGTTACACAGTCTGAATCAACCATTACACATGAGAGGCTGATGAGGAAGATATGCATTGAAGATCACGCATAAATATCTTCTGGACTGATTGAAAAGGTTGCATTAGGGATAAGGAGGATAGTCTCCTTATGAAAAGAGAACACAATCCTAAGCTAGGATAAGGGTTGGAGTTTGTATTGGTTGACTCAAATCGGGTGAGGATAAGCATTGGAGTCTCGATCAAACTCTAATTACTAACTCAATATATAACTGAGTTTGTTCTCTTTTACAGAAAATGCACATACGCAGAAGTTAAGCATATTTGAGACCAAAAGAGAAAGTGCGTTATACAAGCAATATATATAAGATACAAGTGTGCACACCTGAAGCTACGTGAACTAAGATAGAAGAACCAGTTCCATCATTGTGTTTATTCTAAGTCGAGTAAAATTATAGTAGGTTTTCATATTGTACATTTCAGCTTTCATAGAAGCAATTGTATTAGGTACTGTAAGTATTCAAGTTAGAGTTAACTTGGTAGTGTCGTAGCAGTTGAGGCTGTGTGCCACATTGGGATTAGAGTGTAATCCTTAGGTTTACGAAGAGTTTTTGTATATGCTATTTTGGCTCGTTAATTTTAGTGGAAGTTTGGGAAAATCTTACTGAGAAGTAGGTCGTGGATTTGTCACCTTTTGAGCCAGGTGTTTTTCATGTAAAAATTTTTGTGTTCTTTATTTCTATTTTTGTTTAATTCTGCAAACATTAGCTAGTAAGAACATCTAGAAGAACCAGGTTCTTCTAGATCAAAAAATTGGGTACCACACAAATCATCCCCCCTCTTGTGTGGTATTGACGTTTAATAACATCAGCCCGGTTACCCGATTTTTTACTGGGCAACAACCTAGTCCAGCATGATTACCTTTATATAATTTTTTTTAACTATTGCCAACAGTCAAATTCAAAAATGAGCATTGGGCAATGACCATAGTTTTCATTTTTGGCCATTTTGGCCTCCCCCTTAATAAAATAGCCCCCTACCCTAATAATTGATAAATTATAATTTTAACTTTAATTCTCTCTCAATTCGCTCTTGATAATATTTTTTATTCCTCTCAAGTTGTCAGTTACATATTATTTTAAGTTTTTTTAAATATTTATTTTAGCCACTACAAAAATATAATTATTAAATATCAAGTATTCAAGTGAAGTGTAGTATCAATATCATCAAATATCAATTGAAGTATGATATCAAATTTAGTGCGGCATCCGGACTCCCGATACACTCGTTCTATCTTTTTTTTTTTCGTTTTTGGTGTATATTTTAATTTTATTATTTAGAATTATTTATTAAGTTTTTAATTTAATTTATATCATGGATATATTTATAGCAGCCAAATAAGTATGTACTAGTAGGGATAGTAGTAAGAGTAAAAATCCTATAAGATTAAGAGTTGGTACTCGTTATTCTAGTAGCTTTACACATATTTCTAAAAGCTCACATGATAATTTAAATGTAATTATGAGCAATTTTAAGAAGATTTTGGTATATGTGATAAATTAAATGATATTCAATCATATGATAATCTTGAAACACCATCATCTATACCCGGTATTGCTAGTCAAAATACTAGGGCCAGAGGTCATGGTAATACAAGTAGGCTCCACTCCCTTTAAGAAGTATCGAAGATGAAGAAGTAAGTGTTGTAATTTTTTTGATAAAAGGCTAGAACAAGATAAAATTTATGAAGATGTCAAATTTGTAAGGAAGTTTATAAGCATGAGAGCGGAGGTAAGTAAGGGGGAATGGGTCAACTTTGTAGGAACATGGTAGATAACCACCCGGCCAACAAAAACTTTACCTTTTTAGTTTTGATGCTTTACTATATCTGGTTACTTATATTCAAAGAATTTATAACCCTTTGTTTAACGGTATTCCTAGAAATACTTACAGTGCTGATATCTTTAGGCTTTTTGGACAGTATCGGACTTATATCTGTTATTTGTTCGCAAGTCTTCTTATAGAGTTTCCCTTACTTCTGATATTCGTCGTACTTATCGCGCCCCATTTTTTTCATGAAAGCATATTTCGACGTGTGACACCACTTTTATATAGTATTAAAAGAGAAGAGTCGCCCTCTAACGATTTTAAGGCGCATTTGGGCACCTATTTGTGAATAGCTCTTTTTGACTAGTTCACGTCACCAAAGATCAAGTAAGTGCTAAAATTACCTCAAAGAGAATGATTAGGCACTCTTCGAGATCCACAACTATGGGTCCCGACCGAACTATAAACTGTGTATATTATGTAATTAGACTAGGTGATCAAGTAAATAAAGGAAAATTTAGAAGTCAAAGAATCTTATTATGATATGAGAATCGGCACAATTCTTAATGACTAGAAGGATACAACTACATTAATATATGTTAAATGACTAAGTGTAAATAACAAGTACATAAAGAAAGGGGTCTAATGTTTTTTTTGCCTAAAGGATCACCCCGTGCAACATAAATAAAATTCACAACTCCTTTGAGGAAGGGGTTGCTCATATTATTCCATGGGCACAGACTGTCATCTCCTGCAATCCGATTACTATGTTAAGGTTGTTTATCTAAAGACACTCTAATTCAATTCTAGGTCGTACCCTATGTGTGCACTACTTATCCCATGCCTATGGTCCAGAAGTCTTTAGACCTCTATTTGGGTGGTTCTAGACTTCACTTAGGATGCTCAAAAATGTAAGAAAGTGTTCAAGTTAACCTCAACACATAAACAACAAATAGCATGCAGGTAGATTCAGCAATAGACATTATCAGAATAATAATTTAAAGTCCTATAGGTATGGTTTCTAGGTGATTCTGAATTCCATTATTATATAATCGGCATATAGGCAAGATAAAGAATCGCAAGCCCAATAGGCATTATTTCTAACTATTGGTGAAATAATAAAGCAATACGAGTTATTAGATTACTAAGGATGATTTTATAAGTGTGTACCTTAGGCAAGCGTTAATATCATATAGGCATGATTTCTAACAGTTGTGTAACGAACCAACTGGTAGTTTTCAGATCTATCACATCGTTCTATATTTTGAGGTCTTGAGTAGTTTCAGTTCATGTTCTATGACTTGTACACATGGTCAAAGTTGAATTTGGGGAAGTTCAGAGTTGATTCGGATGGAAAATTCTCATTTACATGCTTTAAGTTGAAAGATTTGACCAAGGTTTGACTTTTGAGTAAACACCCTTGGAATCAAGATTTAAAGTTTCCAATAGGTTCGTATGATAATTTCGGACTTGGGCATATGTTCGAGTTAAATATCGGGTAGTCCGGGAGCATTTCGACGCTTATTGTGGAAAGTTGGCAATTCGAAAGTTTTAGAACTTTCTAAGTTTATTTTGAAGTGGAATTTGGTGTTATCTATTTTCATTTTGGGTTTTGAGCCTTGGAATAGGTTTGTATCATTATTTATGACTTGTACATAAAGTTTGGCATCATTCCAGAATGTTTAAGCGTAATTCAAATGCGTTCATCGAAGTTTGAATGTTTAAAATTTAAAAGGAGGATTTGATCATCGATTAATGGTTCTGATGTTTTGGTGTAATTTGATCCATTTATTAGGTTTTTGTTATATTTTGGGACTGGTTTTTGTTGTTGGACGGGTTCGAGGGGGCCTCAGGTGTGTTTCAGATGTGTTTGGGTCGTATCGTGCTATTATTTGATGTTTTAACATTGCTTCTTTGGACTTTAAGAGTGTCATATTGACAAAAAGACATGTTATTTATGATTATATTGAAACATTCGATCTGTATCATAATAATAGATCCATAGAAAAAAGAACTATCGAATTTTGATGTCGTATAAGAAAGTTATGCCCATTCCAATGCCGGACAAAATTACTGGTTTCTGTTACAAAGCAATGTTCTTCGCGAACGCGAGAGAGGTTCCGCGAACATGAACAAGGATTTCTGGGTTGAACGGTCAAGAATCATCTAGATAGTGTTTTAAACCGAAAGTTTTAGTATTTTGGGCATATCTTGAGTTCTAGAACTCCATTTGAGGTGATTTTTACGGTGTTTCTCTCGTATCAACAAGGGGTAAATATATGACCTTTATTTTGATGTTTCTCTGTAATTATTTCTTTTATTATTTCTAATCTATGTCTGAACTATAGAAATTAGAATTTCGAACTCCAAAGTTGATAAATGCTAAATCCTTGATTTGAAGATCAATTCATGGACAAAATTGGATAATTTGCGTACTATAAACTATATAAGTTATGGGTAATAATTATTTTCTAAAATTTTCAAAACTCGGACTTGTGCAGGAGTTGAATTTATTGACTTTTCTTGAGGAGTTGGAAATTTATTTTACGAGTATTGAAGTATACTTTGGTTGGTATGAATGTTATTTGATTAGTTTCGGAATGTTTGGCATCGGTTTGAGGTGTTAGAAAAGCGTTGAAGCCGATTACCAAATTTTGGAGTAAGATAAGTCTCATGTCTAACCTTGTGAGGGAAAAATTACCCTGTAGGTGCTGTAATATATGCTACATGTTGTGGGAGCTACGCACATATGAGGTGATGAGTGTTCGTGTGTATGCTAGAATTTCTAATTATGTCCGGCTGACTTAGACTCATGCCATGCTTTAATTGTATTATTTGTGTTATTCTTGCATATTTAATTGCTTTAACTCGAATTATGAACTGAGACTAGAAGTAGTGGACTCAATATTTTAGATACTTGACTAGTTACTTATTCAGCCGTAGAAAGTATATTTTCCTTAAAAATTTCTCCCGCGCTATGCATTTTCATCCAAAAGTTATAAATCACACGTTTATTCATTGAATAGAGCCAGGGACCCATTAAATCTTCTTATTCTATCGGGTTCGGGCCATTCGCCTCGATAGGATTATGTAACACACTCTTATGGTAGGGTGTCGTTCGCCTCAGTAGTATAATAAATGCATTTATGATTCGTGTTGTTCGACCCTCGACAGTGCACTCATTATTATGGGATTGGGTCATTCGACAACATTTCTATAGAACACACTTGTGGATCGAGCCATTAGCCTAGGGAGAGTCGCGCGTAATATTTGACAATAAATCAGCGTATCCGTGTATTTTTCCTGATTTGAGTTGTGACGGCCTATTTGGTGAGGTCCATTTTATATATACTCCGGTTGAGGAGGTAACTACTAGTTAAAAGCTTGAGGTTACCTTTAGAGGAGTATTGTACCTTGTATTTATATTGGTTTATACCGTTTATTTACTCTTCCTCATACTTGTTTAGTTCTGTACTTGATTTATTGGACCACTAGTAAGTGTCGATGTCGACCCATCATCATTGCTTTTCCAGGGTTGACTAGATACTTACTGAGTACGCGTTGATTTATGTACTCTACTTCACTTCTACACTTATTGTGCAGGTTTATATTTCTGGTGGGCAGAGGCGCAGCTTTTGCGGGGATTTTATGGTGAGTTGCATTCTATATTACGTTCTGCAGCATATAGATTCTCCATCATCGTTATTTATATTCTCCTGTGTACTTGTATTACAGACAGATATTGTATTTTATTATATTTTCTGGTTGAAGTTTATGCACTTGTGATACTGAATTTTTGGGGATTTCTACTGGATGTTTAGTATGGTAGTTCATGTATTTATTATCATTCCACCTTGTAAATTCTATTTTATACTATTTAATTAATAAAAATTACGATTTCAAAAGTAATAAAAATGAGTAATTAAGTTGATTAATTACCATCAGTTTGCCTGACGGCGGTGTTAGGTGCCATCACGACCTATAGTGGATTTTGGGTTGTAACAAGTTGACAATTAAAATTGATTTTGTATACTTTTTCCTATAAGCATGTCATCTAATGTGGCAATGTGACGAAATAGTAAAGTAATTGATTAGTTGAATAAGATCTTATTATCATGATATCTAAAAGAGTAGCGTACAAAGAGCAATAGAAGCAGTAGATTGATTGATTAATTGAAACCATAAAGATATGGTATTCACATGGACATTAGCAAAGCATGTGTTATTGTATCCTATAGGTATGATATCAAAAGCGTTTACTAGTACACATGGAAACAAACGTAGCAATTACTTGAGCCAAAATATTTTGACAAGTTAAGTGAAGTGTGTGCATGATTCCTATAGGCATAATTTCTATTAGTGTACAACCCACCAAGCAAAATCATATAAGACATGCCGAACGAAATAGCAAATAGAACATATAGACCATGTAGGCATGTTTTCTTTATTAATCTCCCCATCATTACAGGCCCAAAATGAATAATACATACTTAATGATGATAAACTACAGACTAAAACAAGTACAAGCCCGCTAAGGCAATCACATGCCCAATACAAAGTAACCCGGGGATATCCCAGGCCTTCAATAGCCTTACTTCCGGACAAAGCAGCAGGCCCAAACTACAGGCTCACAAGAAAACAGTTGGAGTACCCCTGCGTCGTATGACCAAGTCCAACAATAGATATGGCCCCTTTTCAGGCCCAACAAATAATTTACTTACCCAAATGAATGCCAAAATTGACCAAACGAGTAACAAACGACTCATAAAATTAATTGCACAACTTAAACACTCAGATCTTAACAGTGAAATTAGCAGCAACTCTATCAAGGTATATAAACAGAATCATGCTAAATTGGAAGACATACAAGACACATATAAGGAAAATTTATGCTCATAGTTCTAGTGACAAAGATTGAGAGTGGCCTATTTGACTACATATGATAGTAAACCATTCTAAAGAGTTTCTATAATGAAGCATGATTCAAAGTCAATCTAGGGAACCTTAGATGAAGGTCTAGCAGATTCAGACAAGAAGAAAACAAAGTATAGCCAACACATAGAATGTTCATCATAAAAAACCAATGAAAAGAACAATTTAAATAGAGCAAAACTCATGATCAAGTGACTGCTTAATGGAACAAAAAAATCTTAGCATGCTGAACACTAATCATAATATGAAAGGCATGTCAATCTTCAAAATCAAGATAGGATAGTATTGAATCTGATACTAGTTGGTCATATAATGAGGTTTCCTAAGGTCCCAGACAGTGTTGAAAAGCACATGATTATATAAGTTCCAAACATACACTAGAGCTTAAATGGCATGAAAACAGGCTTTAGCTAAAGAGTATAACATAAGGAATTCAGTATGTTAGAGAGGAGCGACTTAACCAAATCTGAAACACATGCATGGAATTATCACAAAGGTACAGGACAAGGTAGGGGACACGCATTAATTCACAAGTAGCAAGGAAAACATGCTTAGGCTAAAAACATTATCAAGAGTTAACTATAGAAAATTATTAAATTGTACATAAATGACTTAACAGGAATCAGAACAAGTCATGGGCATGACTCAACTCATCCTAATAGTACAGAACAAGTCAAACTGCTACACTCGAACTAAAAAAATGTGATAAACATTCGAGCGCAAATATTAGAGCCGACAAACTTAAGAAGAAATAGAACCAACCGCAACAATTGGGCAAGTTTTATTACTAGAAGGCATAGAGCCCCGTAGGATAGCTTCAAAGCAGTAATAGCATATTGGTTCATAAAATATCAGAGGCATAGATATACAGAGCATGAATTCAAATGAGAAGAAAAATCATTGCAAGATTTGTAGCTATGTTACCAGCTACGGATGAACAAGTAAACAAGGGGAGTAATTTCAGCAACAATTGAATTATTTAGAAATGATACTTAGAAGGTTTGTTGGTGTAATTCAAGAAAATAAGAAAAGTACTAGATTAAATGCATTTAAGGATAAATGTGTACAATATGGACTAAAATCAAGACACATGCCTGAAGAAACAGTTATTAGGTGGAATTATACTTATTTATTCTTAAGATGTTGTTATAAAATACAAAATGCCTATAACTGAAGTTAATAATTCTCATTTTGCGGATTCTAACAGTTTGTTAATATCCAGAAATTGGGATATCACTGAAGTGTTGTAAAAATTTTCTGGAGCTTATTATCCTACAATTGCAATTGGTTTAGTACATATAGCTGAAAATTTTCTTTTACTCCATAATTTCAAGAAGAAAGAAGGATATAGTTCTATTGTTGAATCAATGCTAGATAAATTTAAGAAATATTTATCTCATATTCTCCCTATTTACCTAATTGGTGTTATATTAAACCCTTATATCAAAATGCTTGTTACGACCCATTCTCACAACAGTTCATGATGGCGCCCAACGACCTTGCCGGGCAAGCCAATTGCAGAAAATATTTCTAAGCTTAACAATATCAACATTTTTAAGAAGGAAATGAGCATCCCAAAAGGAGTTTCCAGAACACGATGAAGTAATCAAAGTCGAGACACACTATTATAACCCAAAACTAGTCTGCTAAAGTGTGTTCCAGAACCTGGTGTCATAGCTACAAACAACTAGTAGAGAATATACAAAAGAATAATATACTATCCTACTGTCTGAATCAGGATTGATAGGAAAAAAAAGTACAGAGATGACTTCTTCGGCTGCAGATCGTCAATGAAAGGAGGCAGCTCACCGTAGAAGTCCAAGATATCTCACTAATGTGCACCCGAATAGTAGCCATATCCACATGCCTCAGATCTTGTACATTTAAGTACCGAAGCGTAGCATGAGTACATAAACATCATGTACCCAGTAAGTATCCCGCCTAACCTCGAAGAAGTAGAGACGAGAGGTTGACTTGATACTTACGAAGGTCAAATAATATGTGAGATTATTAATAAGCACGGAAGCTACTAGTAGTAACATGTTTAAGGCAAGTGAGATAAGTCACGTCTTTACAATATCATAATTTACAATTTCGTGTTCAATGTATAATAACAAGTAGTGTGAGTACAAGTTTCCACATAATAATCATGCGCACACCGACGCGACGACCCGAACCAACAAAATGAAATGTGCACTTGCCGAGGGTCGACGGCGTACCTATAGATGCATCTATTCATACCCAGGCGATCAACTCGATCCACAAATAACAAGCAACTATCAAGAATTCATATGAAGGCAATACATATTAAATGATTCCATACAAGTGGTCAACAAGTGTACAAGTTTACTCTTATTTTCCTTCTAGCCTCTAATACATCCTAGGCAATCACATTAGCATGATGAAATATAGATATTCATAGATATAGCATGATGTGAGTCCCAAAACTACCCGGACAATCAATAGTAATAGCTACGGACGGACTCTCATAACCTTGTGCGTATGTAAATACCGCATATAGCAACAATTATACATTTTATTAACCCTATGGGGAAATTTCCCTCTCACAAAGTTAGAAAGGATACTTAGCTCGCTCTGAAGCTCACTTTCGATAATAATAAGAATAGGCTCCAACCTCAATTTGAAGCATAACAAGCAACCACTAGTTAAATAGAGTAAGAACTAGTCAATAAGTGTTTACAAGTTGAATTCTAACTAATTTAAGTGATTTCTCAATCTTTTCCGCAAATTTCCTAAATTCTGACCTCGGGTCCACGTGCCTGGATTCCGAGATTTTTCGAAGGAAATTACTTCTATAAGCTAAGGATTACTATTATGTAATTTTTAGTTCATTACATAGTTAATTAGGTGGTCAAACATTAATTTTTTTGTCAAAACCCTAGGTTTAGATCTAACCCTTGATTTTACTTGATTATTGGTATTAAATCTAGCTAATATTTATATATTTAAGCTAATAATGAGTGGGAGTTACTTACCTTGTGATGTTATGTTGAAGACACCTCTTTGAAAGCTCCAAAATCTCCCAAAAATTGAATGAGAAGTGAGAGAAATGCCTTAGGGTTCGAATTAAATGAACCCATCTGCCTAGTCCTTTTCGCTTCTGCGGAAGGAATACCGCATTTGCGGCCCCCGCTTCTGCGGTTTTGGGCCTCTTTTGCGATCCTGGCCCAGGCTGGGGAAACCGCTTCTGCGGTGCAGAAGTCGCTGATGATTGCTTCTGCGATTTTCTCTGGGCTGCCCTCGTTCCGCTTCAACGGATAGATGACCGCTTCCGCGGTCTCGCGTCTGCGGTCCAAGAGCTGCAGAAGAGGTTATGGAAGAAGCAGCAGGAATGGTTTTTCTCTAAGTTTCAACTTCGCTCAAACCTCGACCATTTGACGCTCGGGGCCCCGAGCCCCGCCCAAACATACCGACAAGTATGAAATCATGAGGCAGACCTAATCAAATCCTTGGAACACTCAAAGCAACGCTAAATCAAGAAATCAAACCCCAAAACTAATTGAATCAATTTGATGAACTTCAAGTTCTTAATTCCCTTCCAACGGGTCAAACCACCCTTAAACAATTCGGATTGACACCAAATTTTACGGGTAGGTCTTAACTGATATTCCGGACTTATACCAAGTTTCGGAACCGGAATCTAAACCTGATACCTAGGTTTTTAATGAATACTTAAATTTTTTAATTCTTTAAAACTTTGATTTAACAATTTTACATAAAAATTGTGTACTCGGGCTAGGGACCAATTGAAACCCCCGATTTGAAATTTGTATTTCTGATCTACACAAGCATTCAAAAACTTTATATAATTATTATACTAACATTGTTGATGCTTCTGCTTCTATAGATGTAAATATTTCTTCAAGTATTGTTTCTACATGTGCATCCAGTGCTTGGGAAGATAATGATGGTGTTGATGATTATTTGATTCAGTCAACACTAGGAGAGCATGAACAAACCAGTAATAGGATTATTGATGAACTCCAATTCTACTTGCAAAAGTTACCATAACACCGCACAAAGGAATTTCTATAGCTGGGTTGGTGGAGGAGCAACTCGAGCCAATTTCCTGCTCTTTCGGGCATGGATCGAGATGTGTTAAATGTGCCGATTCCAACAGTTGCATAAAAGCACATTTAGCAAAGCAAGGCAGTGGCTAGGAGATACCGTTATTCATTGGGTAACTAAGTTCTAGTGTACTTTAGAGATTGGATAAGATCAGAATGGCTAAATCAAGGGCGTGAAGAGGTAGATGAAATGGAGGATCAAGAAATTGGAGATACAATAATATATGTTTCCGATCCAAGAAATGCCAAAAATCAAGAACCTGATATTGACATGGATGAACTTACAAAAATAATGCAAAGCACGTGATGTGTTGTTTCTTATTTTTTATTATTGTTGTAAACTTTTAATTTACAAGTTCAAAAATAAAAAAATTAAAATAGAACTTGCAAATTAATTTGAAGTATTATTTATTATTCAATAAAAATATGAAAAGAAAGCCTTCGGAGTTTGATCATTACATATTGGTCTTATTAAATATTTTTTTGCAGCCACTTACTTTTAATTTAGAATTTTAAAATACAAATTTCAAATTTAAAACTTTAAAGTTTAATTTTATGCCTTAAAATACTTATTTTTCTTAATTAAAAGTTTACAAACAATTAAGTATCAATTACATTGAATAAGAAAAATATAATACACTAAAACAATAACCCGACTCGATCCGAACCCACTAAGCCCGAACTCGGACGGGCTTGATTTAACCCAAAATTCCCAAGCCGCTAGCAGCCCGGTAAACCAACCCACTACCTTTCCCACTCTACTAACTAGATGGTCTATTTTTCGTGTACAACCCAGACCAGACCGTCCGATAAACAAATATAATTAAAAATGTTGAAAGTATTATTAAGACACTTTTAGACTTAACTTTTTTGTTATTTTCAATCCGTGACTTCTCATGTTCTTCAGTAATGCATTTTAGTTTCATCTGGCAATATTTATTTGAATTTGCTGGTTTATATTTAATCTTGATTTTGTAAAGAATTGATCAATTATCTTGATTTGGTTGACGAATACTTTGGGCATATTTGCGTTTTGTTTTTTGTGTATGCAGTCTTTTTGTAGAGAAGTATTCATGTTTAGGAATGGAAAATAATCCTCCACCACTAATTTGTATATTAGTAATATGGAATATTCAGAGGATTATTGTGCAACAAGCATTAACTCCCCCTGAAGAGAGTATCAATTCAAATCATTGAGCCTTCGCATCTCAATCTTGTGCACAAGATTCTTGAAGGTTGACGT
Source organism: Nicotiana benthamiana (assembly GCA_034376525.1). NCBI lineage: Eukaryota > Viridiplantae > Streptophyta > Magnoliopsida > Solanales > Solanaceae > Nicotiana > Nicotiana benthamiana. The sequence goes on along the minus strand of CM067340.1, from coordinate 97,339,636 downwards.
CGGTAGAGATTTTTTGAACAAATCAGTCATATTATCACTTGAACGAATCAGTTGCACATTGATATCACCGTTCTTTTGAAGATCATGTGTTAACTTTGGTGAAATGTGTTTTTTCCTACTCCTTTTATGAATCATCCCTGCAATTGAGCTATGCATGCTGCATTGTCTTCATACAAATTCGTGGGTAGTTTGTCACATTTCAAACCACATTTGTCTCGAATAAGATGTATTATAGACCTCAACCACACACTCTCTCGACTTACTTCATGAAGAGCAATTATCTCAGCATGATTAGACGAAGTAGCCACAATTAATTGCTTAGTCGATCGTCAAGATATGACAGTGCCTCCACAGGTAAACATATAACCTGTTTGAGATTGAGCCTTGTGTGGGTCAGATAAATACCCAGCATCAGCATAACCAACAAGATCAGGACTGCAATTATTGCCATAAAATAAACTCATATCGATAGTCCCTTTTATATACCGCAATATATGTTTGATTCCATTCCAATGTCTCCTTGTAGGAGCAGAGCTATATCTTGCTAAGATATTAACTGAAAAAGTTATGTCAGGACTTGTAGTATTTGCAAGATACATTAGTGCGCCAATTGCACTAAGATATGGTACTTCAGGAACCAAGTAGCTATTCATTCTTTTCTTGAGGTCGGAATGGATCCTTATTCACATCAAGTGAACGAACAACCATCGGAGTACTTAAAGGATGTGCTCTATCCATGTAAAATCGTTTCAATACATTTTCTATATAGGCAGATTGATGAACAAAAATTTCGTTTGCCAAATGTTCAATTTGCAAACCAAGACATAATTTTGTCTTTCCGAAATCTTTCATCTCGAATTCCTTCTATTAAAAATCAATTGCCTTTTGGAGTTCTGTAGGAGTTCCAATAAGGTTTATGTCACCAACATATACGGCAAGTACAACAAATTCCGATGTCGTTTTCTTTATAAAAACACGTGGGCAAATGGCATCATTTATATAGCCTTCCTTTAATAAACACTCACTAAGACTATTATACCACATTCGTCCTGATTGCTTTAGACCATACAAAGATCTTTGCAATTTGATTGAAAACATTTCCCGAGACTTTGAATTATGTGTGTTTGGGATTTTGAATCCATCGTGAATTTTCATGTATATATTATTATCAAGTGAGCCATAAGGTAGACGGCAACCACATCCATTAAATGCATGTCAAGCTTTTCAAGGACAACAATACTAATGAGATAACGAGAAGTTATAGCATCAATAACCGGTGAATATGTCTCTTCATAATCGACACCATCCCTTTGTAAAAATCCTTGTGCAACAAGGCGTGCCTTATATCTTTGTACCTCGTTTTTCTCATTTCTATTGCGTACAAAGACTCATATATAGCCAACAAGCTTAACACCATTAGGTGTTTGGACTACAGGCCCAAAAATTTCACGTTTTGCAAGTGAATTCAACTATGAGTGGATTGCTTCTTGCCATTTTGGCCAATTAAGTCTTTGTCGACATTCTCCAACAGATTGAGGTTCAAGATCCCCACTTTCTTGCATAATGATAGATGCAAAATTATATGCAAATACATAATCAACCACTATATCCACTCGATTCAAATTTGTCTCAATATCGATTGAATTTATTGATAGTTCATTTGATTTCCTTTTTATAGGATTTCGATCTTTGGAACCTAATGGTATGCCACGTTTTAGGCGTGCTTTCGACTCATTAGCTATGACACTAGAAGATTTTCCAATAGGCACATCAATACGGATTGGAACATTCTCTACGGGGATATGTGATTTTGTTATCCTTTTCAAGTCCGTAAATGCGTGTGGAATTTGATTTGCTATTCTTTGCAAATGGATTATCTTTTGCACCTCTTTTTCACAAATAGAGGCATGTGGATCAAGATGAGATAGTGATAGATTTTTTCACAAAGTTTCTTGTTTAGTTTCACCAACTTCTCCCCCTAATTTTGGGAAAAGTGTCTCATCGAATTGACAGTCTACAAATCGTGCAGTGAACAAATCACATGCCAATGTTTCGAGGTAGCGAATAATGGAGGGCGATTCAAACCCAATATATATTCCTAACCTTCTTTGCGGTCACATTTTGGTGCAATATGGAGGTCCTATATGCACATATACTGTGCATCCAAAAATTCTTAAATGGGATATATTAAGTTCATGACCCAAAACTAAATGCAACGAGGAATATTTTTGATAATTTGTCGGTCTGAGACGAACTAGCATTGCTGCATGCAAAATGGCGTGACCCCAAATCGAAGTGGGCAGCCTCGTTTTTATGAGTAATGGTCTTGCTATCAACTGCATACTTTTAATTAAATACTCTGCAAGACCATTTTGAGTGTGAACATGAGCTACAGGATGTTCCACTTGTATCCCAATTGATAAGCAATAATCATTAAATGCTTGGGATGAAAACTCAATAGCATTATCTAGTCTAATAGACTTGATTGGATTATCGGGAAATTGTGCCCGTAATCGAATTATTTGTGCCATTAATTTTTCAAAGGCAAGGTTGCAAGATGACAATAGGCACACATGAGACCATCTAGAAGATGCGTCTATTAAGACCATAAAATATCTAAACGACCCACTAGGTGGGTGAATATGTCCACAAATGTCCCATTGTATACGTTCCAAAAACGCATGAGACCCAATTCCAACCTTTGTTGGTGATGGGCTAATAATTAACTTGCCTTGATAACAAGAAGTGCAAGAAAATTCATCATTTAAAAGAATCTTTAAATTCTTTAATTGATGCCCATTTGAGTTTTCTATAATCCGTCTCATCATAATTGTCCAGGATGTCCCAACCGATCATGTCAAAGTACAAAAGTATTGAAATCAGTAACTTTTTGGTTTACAATAGTATGTGCCTCAATTGCACTAATTCTTGTCCAATACAGACCACAAGATAAAGATGGAAACTTCTCAATAACCCTCTTTTGGCTAGAGACATTCTTTGTAATGATGAGATATTCAAGATTATTCTCATCTATTATCTCAATATGATATCCATTTTGACGGGTATCTTTAAAACTCAACAAGTTTCTCTTGGACTTGGAGGAAAACATTGCTCTCTATAATAAGTATTGTTCATTTAGGCATAGAGATAGTAGCTCTTCTAGTGCCTTCAATTAATTTACTATTTCCAGAAGTTGTAGTAACATCTGCCTTACACATACTTAAATTAGAGAAATATTTCTTTTTTTTAAATATTGTATGTGTCGTACATGAATCAATTAAACAAATACTTTTACAATTGAGCTTTGACCCAAATTTATTTTGTGAGATATCCATATTTGCTTTTCATGGTTTGACATACAAAAGAAATTTATGAATAAATATTAGTATCTTTAGAGAAATAAACTATGCTTACAGGCAATTTGCTTGAACACAAATATTAAAAGTGCAACATATTTTTCGAACTACTATCGGACTATGTACTAATTTTATGTGTTAATAATATTATAGTACCAGCATTTAATTATACTCCTTTTGGGTGGAGAACAGAAACAATTAAGTTTGATACTACTGGTAAATAATGAAAAATTTGTTCTCTAGTGACCAAACTGTTATTTTGACGAAAGAGACATAATTAAAAAAGTTGTACACATTGCCATCTTTTAGTTAGATACATATGTATAACAGAAATAGATAAGCCACATACAAGCCACATACGTTAGTTTATGACGTTTAATTTATTGTCTTCTTATATGGATGATGTCAAAATAATCACTTGACTATCCTTGAAAAACTAAGCAACTGAAATGTTATACCATAAAACTAATAATACTAACTGATAATAATAACTACTACTCATATAAAGGACTATGATTACATGATATTTATTCACTAACTATAATGAATAGGTAAAGGAAAAATAAAATTAAATTACTCAATCTTCTTTAACCACAGATCAATCACCAATCAAGTGGTCTATTTTTCCATTAGGGTGCTCAAAGAAGTCTGCCACATCCAAGTGGGTGATATCAAAATTATTGTCAGAGACAAAATTGGCTTCATGGCCTTTATTCTTTAGAGATGCCTGATAAAGGCCAACCAAATGTCTAGGTACACGACAAATATTTTCCCAGTGCCCTTTTCCACCGCAACGATCGCATTCAGTTTCTGAACTATTTGCTTTTGGCTTCTCATCTTTCCCTTTCCGCTTTAGGTGGTTATTTCTCTTTAGGGTGTGATTGACACCAGGAAAATTTCTTCCTTGTCTACGGCCACGACCGCAGCCATGACCACGACCACTATTAGAGCTATGGCCTTTTCCACGCTTAGCATAATGGGAATACACCTCATTCACTTCACGCAATAGTGTAGACCTAGTGGATCGATTTTCATGATTTCTCATGAGCAAGTCATTATTCGCTCAGCCACAAGGAGAAGAGAAATCAACTCATAATACTTCTTGAAACCTTCTCTCTATACTGATGTTGCAGAACCATATTGGAGGCATGAAACGTTGTAAACGTTTTTTCAAGCATGTCATAATCAGTGATAGTATCTCCGCATAGTTTCAATTTATATTAAGAAACAGACTTAAAGTCTTGAAGCCTCAGATGTGCACAGGCATATCGTGTTTGTGGCAGAGTGACCAACTTTATGTTATCATATCTTTCTTTTAAGCCATTCCACAAAATAAGTGGATCTTTGACTGTGAGATATTCTATTTCCAACCCTTCATCAAGGTGATGGCGCAAGAAAATCAAGGCCTTAGCACAGTCTTGGGTGGATGCGTTATTTCTGTCTTTAATAGCGTCTCCAAGACCCATTGCATCTAAATGAATTTCAGCATCCAACACCCGTGTCATATAATTCTTGCCCGAAATTTCAAGGGCAAAGAACTTTCTTTTCATAATGTCAGTCATAATTAAAAAGAGGAGAAAAATTACGTTAATCTTCTCAAAGAGCTTCTTCATACGGTAGAGTCTCGTGCTGATAACGTGTTATAAAACAATAAAAGAAAAAGAGCAATGTTGCAGAGAAAGAGAGAGAGAAAATTCTTATTGAAATTTGGGGTGATTTACAATAGGGTAAGACCCCTCTATTTATAGGAGGAAATTTGACTTAGCCTCAAAGTAAAACTCTCTACAAGATAGACATTCACTCTAAATAGAATTCTATTCTTAACAGGATTAGTATAGTAGATATTAAAGGTTTGATGATGCACACATTTTAGACATGTGATTTTTGACTCTCCCCCGAAATTTCATCTATTTTAGCGTAAAATATTTAATTTAGGCTTAATATAGTGATTTCAACTAATTTTGGCTCTTTTACATTACTTTGAGAAAAAAATTGAAAAGTACAAAAATAATTTCATATTTCTCTATTTAATTAACGTATTAGATATTTTTAGAAGGATATATTATTTTAAACCTATTTTTATTTTAATATAATCATTGAAAAATACCAAAAATAGTTTTATTTCTTAAAATTTTGTTTATTTACTTAACTAAGTTTAATTAATATTTTAATAGGATTTTCAATTTTATCTTGGTCCAATAAAAAATTTGTAGGCCAAATCTGGAGCCCACTTTTTCCATAACCCAAGAAGCCTAAATGAGAAGCCAAATTCCAAAAACCTATAAGATTTTCATTTTGTGGACAATAAACAACATTACAAAAATCCTACACAATAGATACAACATAGACCATGGCTGCCCTTTTGAAAAAAGACGGACGATCGGCAGACTAACGAGCCCCCTCGGCCTAACGTCTTCTTCACCATCTCAAAATCACGATCAGGCCTCACATTGACCAACGACGTCCATCCAACTTCCAGCGTCGTCCTCACATCCATCAACGACCACTCTCACGCCAGCCTAAACCCAAACAGCCATCCCTGACCCAGTTGAAAACAGACATTCACAATTGGAGCCACCAACAGAAGCGAAAAACAGAGTGAGAGGGGGACTGCCTGATTTTTAATCCAACGAAAAACAAGCATAGAGGTTTCTGCTTCTCCTATTCGGTTTCAATTTTTATTTTTAGGTTCATATTTATATAGTCCGTCCGGTGAGTTTTTTGGGGTTGAGGGCTAGAGACGTTCGAGATCGTCGAGTCCTCGTTCCATTCGTGTTCATCTTTTGTCACTGTTCGAGGTGCAATCCGGGCTCCGAGGCAGATTCTGTCCAAATTCAATAGTTGATTCTCGTCGGATTTTGGAGTCGAAAAGATTGTATCGACTGATTGCTCCTATTGCTATTAAAGAAATCTTTGCTTGAACAGGTTCATTTCTCCTCTTTAATTTTATCTGAGTTATTGTGAGTTAAGTTGTATATTGGGAAATCTAGACTCTTATGTCGCTAAAAATTAAAATTGAAAGTTGTTTTCTTCTTGCATTGGAATCATAGTTTATTGTCTGCATGTTTCTGGGAGGAATTTAAACTAGTAGGTAGTTGGATATGAGTGAAGTTATGTGCATAGAAGCTAAATTTGGGAGAGTAAATTGATCAGCTTGCATAATTAATTTGTGAACTTTTTAGGACTTAAACATGAGTAGATTTGCTCATTTTATTTTAAGTGCAACGTGATAGAATTACATTAGCCTAGTTTGAACAGATTGGTTCATGGTTATATTTTAGATATCATGGGTTATAGTTGAACATAAGGTATTATCAATTTAAGGTTGGGCAATAGTGTTTTATGAGGGTTAAATGGGTTAACGGGTTTAATGACATACTCTTATCATACTTGGCTCCATAATTTAGTTCTTCTACTTATTTGTTTCTTTCTTCGGTTCATAAACTTTTATACGCCTATTTTTCACATTTGTGTGGATGGTTGCTTGATTATGTGGGATTGATATTTGTAGAATGGTTGAACCATGGGGATTGGGAATCCAAAAACGAAATGGAAGTTTGAGCACTAGAAATATTTTACGGTTTATGATATACTTTAATCGCTAGGGAGCATGCTTTAGGCCGACCATACTGGCTAGGCAATCCTTAGGATTTTATTAGTTTCGAGGCGAAAGGTCGTCCCCATTAGTTTATATTCAATGGAATGCCCGTAGAGTTTTGCACATATTATTATCTGGGATATGCCCCGAAGTATCATGTAATTGGAATCCGAGGCATCATCGATGGAACATTAGCTTAGCGTAGTATAGGACTTTTCATACTTTTATTTTAATTTTATTTTCTTTCATTAGGTGGGGACGACCTCGAGGCACTTGTGTGTTTATTTTCCTTTTTAATGTTTTCCACCTCAATCGAATATTTTAATAGCCAACTTGATCATGTACGCAACCGTGAACATTACGGGACTTGGGGATGGCCTAACACCTTCTCCCCAAATCAAATGAACCCCCTTACCCATATCTCTGGTGCGAACTTAGTTTTGAGTTCAAGTGTTTTAAAAGAAAAAATATTTTCTAAAAACCGGTGGCCTGGCACACTGAAATCATATGGCAGGTGGCGACTCTGAGTTATTTCCTTTTGAACAAAATTTTGTCACTTTTCAATTGAAAAACCCTTTACAAGCTTTATTAAATCTCTTTTATTAATTTAAGAGGGTTGAGTGGAGTTCGGTAAAAAAAAGGGTGTGGCATCTCTGGCGACTCTGCTGGGGAGTTGCAGGTTAGAGCTAGTATTTGATCTTGTTGGCTTTTAGGATGTTCGGTTGAGGTTTTTATGTGTTTTGTTTTCTTTATTTGATTTATATTTTTGTTTATGTCTTTTTATTATTTGCTAGTTGCTTACTTGTTTACATGTTTTTCCTTTATGTGTTACTGCTTTATAAATTGTTATCATTTGTATAACCATGAGTCTTCTTTTTGTAACAAGTCTCGGAGCACGAGTCGCGTGCACGAACTCTTTGTTGAGTCACCCGTGGGACGTATGGAGTGGGTGGAAAGCTTGAGCAGCCACTATCGAGCATACGCTCCCCCGAATTGCCTTGATGGTGAACCCCAAACTTAGGTCAGCCTTAGGTCATTTTTATTTGCATCATGACATTTACACCTAGTAGGGCTTGGTCCCAGGTACCGTGTCCCTTTGTAGGGATCTTGTCCAAATTTTGTCAAAATGGGTCCATAGACCAAAAAGACATTTAATCATCCCAATGTGATATATGTTATATTTTTAGGGTAGAAAGGTCATTTGGCGGACCGATACTTCAGATAGAAGGGTGGAAAATGAAGCAAGCAGGCCCACTCGCATTTTTCTTTCACGGCCTTTCAAAAATAAAAATAAAAATTAAAAAATAGAAAATCAAAAACTATTTTACACTTTTCCACCATTTTCCAAAAAATTCAAAAAAACTGAAAATTGAAAATACAAAAAAAGATTTTTACACTTTGCCATCTTTTTCCCATAAATTCACAAAAAATGAAAATGAAAAATCCAAAAAGATTTTATACTTTTCCATGTTTTCCAAAAATAGAAAATTCACAAAAGATTTTACACTTTCCCTTTTTATTTTCCCAAAAGAGAATAAAGAAAATCCAAAAAAAAAAAAAGAAGATTTTTGGCCCTTTCCATTATTTTCTAAAGAAATAAAAATTGAAAATAGAAAAAAGAAAATCCAAAATATTTTACACTTTTCCTTTATCTTCCAAAAAAAGGGCAACGAAAATGGAAAAAGAAAATTAAAAAAAAAAGATTATACGTTTTCCCATGTGTTCCAAAAAATCAAAAAAAAAATAGAAAGAAAAAATCAAAAAATGGTTTCATTTTCCATCATATTTTCCAAAAAGACAAAAATAGTTTCTTTTTCAAATTAGATGTATTTTTTGAATCTTCCCGAACTACGCGAACCTGATTCTCGTCTTTCGAGGCGAGATACGTAGGCAACCCACATAGGGTCCGGTCTTCCTAGTGTCTTAGGTTCTTGGCTTTGCGGGGTCTAGCCAAATCTTGCATGTCTAGCCATTTTTTGCCACACCAGCCATTCTTGCAAAATGGGGTCATTTTCACAAAAGTGTTTCAATAACCCATATCTTAAGATTTTGAGTCAACAACTAGGTGCCATATTATTTTAAGGTCCTTCATTTTTGAGTTTGCATTTTTACCCATATTTGGCCATATAGGCTATTTTTGCAAAATGGGCCATTTTCGCAAAGTAATTTTTTAAGGCCATGATTGTTGAGATGTTAGAGCCAATGAGTCATGCAAGCTTTAAATGGATTATTTTTCATGCATTAGGGGGTCAATTTTGTCAACTTTGCACTAATAGTCACTTCCAGTCACTCAAATTATTTTGTAAAATATAGCCAAATCGTGTTTTGCATCTTTCCACTAGGAGTTGTCGTGGCAACACATATGTCGTCAGTCATTAACTCTATTTGATCTTTTTTTTCCATTCAGGTATGGATACAAATACCCCATGACAATTCTAGTCAAGACCATTGCATGCACGCGCTGCTTGGGGAAACTTCTTAATTTTTTTAGTATATCTTATGTTGTCTTTTAATTTTAGTCTTGTACAGTAGGATCAATTTTGTCAGTCTAGTTAAGATTGTCGAGTCTTTTGTTATAGTACTTCCTATTTTACATTTGAAAAACAAAAAAAAAGGTTATAAATGAAAAATCCAAAAAGATTTTAATTTCTTAGATTATCTTGTCCATTACTTTTTTCAAGAACTACGCTTGATCAGGGAAATGATACGTAGTCAACTTACATAGGTTTCGATCGAATCATTATTAAAAAAGAAAAAAGAAAAGAAAAGAGAAAAAGAAAAGAAAAAATAGATATGAAATTGTGGATATGAGAAATAAAAGGAAAGAAAAGAGTGACAATGAAAAAGAAAACGGAGGAAAGAAAATGAAAAATCAAGGAGTGTTAAAAATAAAATGAAGAGGAAAAGGGCAAGAAGAGTGAAATTGGGATGATGCAAATGACCTTGTAACCCTCAAAATTATTGTAGAACCATTAATTGTTGCTAGGTGCATTGCACGCAATATGATATTTCTATTTGATAAATGCCCTAACGCTAACATGTTGGTTTTGTTTTGCTCCTTTTTGTTACTTTCATTGTTATCATAACAAAGGGTGGTTGGTTTGTGGCCTTTTGGCGAGTCATTCATACAACACGAGGTCAAAGAGTAAGGTACATATGGCTAGCAAAGACTTGGACGCAAGAGTTGTTGACCCATCGAGGAAGATTGTTGAATCGGAGTCTGAGTTAAAAGAGGAGGTCCGAAGGTTGAAACATCAAATAGCAGAAATGTATCATGCCTGGATTAAGGGGCACCCTCCACCCTTATTCCCTACCAACTATACAGAAAACCATGCCTCTATTCCCCCATTATCCCAAGTTCAGATGACCAATACCGTTGGTCTTTCCCCTCAACATGCACCAAACTTTACCCCTCTTCACAATTACCCTGGCACTTCCTCCCAAACTTCTCATGCCCAACCAGCTAAACCAACCTCATACCCTACTCCGACCTTGGCTCCTATTTTTGTAGCTCCTCCACCAGCTACTCTTACTCGATCCTCTAGCGAGTCTGTGTTCAAAGTCGTTGATGCCCAAGGAAAGAGACCCAAGGAAGTCCTCCAATTGATAGAAAAGACGTTGTCGAGCCAGGCCAACGACAAAATCCAGCGGGCGTTCCTGTTAAATTCGCTCAACCTCAATACTGACCCTATGAATGTCCTCGTGCTCTAGATAACACTCCCCAATTCTACTTTCCTCCACAAAATCCTCGAAGTCACACCCCACCTACCCAGTACTCTTTCCACAATGCACCGCCACATGATCCACACCTACAAAACCCAAAACGGCTTGCAACGCCTCGACAAATGTCTTACCCACCTCTACAAGAATATCAACCCCCCAGCCGTAAGAGGTTTCAACCAAGGCCGGAGTACAAAATGAGAAGGCAGCAGCAAAGAGGAAAGTCTTTCACTCTTATTGGATAATCATATGCCAGTGTGTTCCAAAGGCTAAGGCAATTGGACATGTTGAAGCCAATTCATATAAAAATGCCAAAACACTTTCCAAAGAATTTTGTTTTTTCTCAAAGGTGCGCATATTGTTCTAATGCCCCGGGTCACGACATAGAAAAGTGTTGGCATCTGAAAAGAGCAGTGCAGGAGCTTATTGATGCAGGTGTTATTACCGTGCAAAATCTAAAAGCAATAGATACTAGCCAAAGTCCATTGCCTGTTCATAATAAGGCGCATGTGGTGGGCATGATTCGTGTGAAAAAGGAATATGAGAACTCTTCTGAATCCCTTGGGGGGCCACCTACCGCAAAGTTTTCAACGCTATCGGTTCCAGAGGTTGATCTTAAGAGCGAGTTGGAAAAAGGGACACAAAAGTTATTTGTTGAGGTCAACGTCATGGAGATTTGTGGAGGTTCTGGTAATATTGATGCGCAATATAGTGGTTAAGATGTCGAGCTAGGCAATTGGAAAGACACTCATTTCTTGGCTAGCCATGGAGGAGTTTGGGTGGTTTATTTTGTTGTCATTTCTACTTGTCCTGGTTATTTCAGGGTTGTAACCCGGATATTATCTTGTTTTTCAAACTCTTCTTCTTTTTGCCTAGTTTGTTTTATTGCAGTAACTCGTCTTGTGTTATCTAGGTTATTCCAGGGTTGTAACCCGTCTATTTTTCTTGTTTTGTTCAAGCCCTGTTCACTATCTGTCTAATGCAATCTCCTGTTTTCTGTTAGTTCTACTCAGTTTTTGTATAGGTCACTTTTTCTTCTATAGTTCTTTCATGCTAAATCTAATGACATGACATGCACGCATAATTCTCAGCCTGGTCTCGAAAGTTATTTTAATCATGAAGCAACGGCACAGTATTGAACATGGTAAAAAGAGGCATTTGAGGAAAAGTAAAGATTCATGCATTTTGAGAAAGCTGAAGCTTGAATTGAGTGAAACTGAGGCAGTTAGTTTGGAAATCAAGAGGTCGATAAGAGCATGCAAAAAAGAAATGCCTCTTAAGAAGTATGAGGTAAATCAGTTAGTGCTGAAATGCATTCTTTTGCGTCAAGATAAGATTGAGTCAAGCCTGCTTCGAACTGGCCAGGGTCATTCATTGAGACAAAGGTATTGCCCATTGGCACTTTTTGTTTGTGTTTATGCCATCAATAGATACTATGTGTGATTTGATTGCTCATTTTCAATGGCATGCTTGTACTTGCTATTTTTGAAGTTTGAAATGATGAAGGCATTTAATTCTGCTACCCAAACACTGTTATCCTTTGCTACCCATTTTGACCCCTAATTTTTTATTTTATACCCCTCTTTTGGAATCAGAAATAGAGTCAAGAACTAGAAAAGAAAAAGAGAAAAAGAAGGAAAAAAAAAGACGAAAAATAGAAAAATAAGAAAAAAGCAAAAAAAAAAGAGAAAAAAATGAAAAGGAAAGAAAAAGATACAACTTTGTCTTTTGAACTACGTTTGACCTGATTCTTGTTACCACAAGATACGTAGGCAGCCTCACGGTTCAGTCACACGAAATAAAATATTTCATAATTTCCTGAAATGGATACTGGGGCAGATTTTCTTAGAAACCCCATAAAAAAGAGAAAATAATCCCCCCAAACTCCGAGAAACTAGGGCAGAAGTTTTAATTTTGCCAAAAGGCCTGATTCCAAAAGTTGTAATTTTGAAACCTTTCATCTTAAATTATTTTGAGCTTTCATTCCACCCTTTCTTTCTAACCTTGTCCAAAAACCTACATTACGGTCCAAAGAAAGACCTTCCGACCAATCATTGAGGATGTCAAATCAAATGTGTGGCGAAAGTATGATCTTCCTGCATCATGGGTAATACCTTTATTCTCATCACAAAGAGAGAAAATGATAAATGAGAGAGTCTTATTAGTGAAAACCCTAATGGGCACTGTAAGGCATCGGTGAGTTGAGGAAAAGAGCAAAATGAGAGAGGCTTGATGGTGAAAACCCTTCAGGGAACTACAAGTCGACTGAGGATTGTGGATCAAATGGGACAATTGAAGCGCTAAAACGCAGTTTCATAGCGAAGAGGTACAACAATAGTTGAATATTAAAATTTCTTGAGAGATTAGGCCACTTAATCCAAAGGTGCATGTCATGGTCATTAGAGTTGGTATCCACATCTTATAAGTTTCTACTTTGTAATTTTTCTTGTTAGATATCATCTCTTTCACTTGTGATTTATTTTATTCCTTTTATTTTGTTTCTGTCCCCTCTTGAGTCTGTTTGGTCAGAACCAGTGATAAATGACTTCAAAATTTGCTACCGAATTGCGCAATGCCGAGTTTGGCAAGCACATCAAAATGGCATAAGATATAGGAGAATAGTGTGTGCACTGATTTGGTGATAACACGAGTGCAATGCATCGGACATAGGGTATTGGATTTGAACGAATCAGGAATATTTTTGTGATAAGGGTTTTCCAGAAAAGCAATCGGTTAATAACAAGCACTGTCTTCCAAATTTAAGTCCAAGTTGATCGTGACAAGTGCAGGAGCAGCCGCCTTCAAGGTCAAGGCCACAAACTAACCACCACATTTAAACTCACAAATTTTCTTTGTTTGAAACAGAAACAAATCAGTGCAAGCAAGTTGGTTCAAAAACAAGAAAGAAAAAAAAAAGAAAAGAAAGAAAAATGAAAAAGAAGAACGAAGAAGATAAGAGCCGACAAAGAGAAGTTTATAAAATTTTTTCCCTTACCTGTCTTGCTAGTGTGCCTAAATGAAGCCATTGCTCCACATTTTTCCTCCAAGGATAAAAGTCCTAGTCCGATGGATTCTCCTCTCAATCAACATCTTAGTCTGATGAATTTTTCTCCTAACATAGAAGACCTAGTTTGATGAATTTTCTTCTAGGATCAAAATCTTAGTCTGATGAATCTTTCTCCTAAGATAGAAGACCTAGTATGATGATCTTCTACTAGGATCAAAATCTTAGCCTGGTGAATTTTTCTACTAAGATAACAAAAAGAGACATAGTCTGATGAATCTTCTCCTAGGATCGAAATCTTATTTTGATGAATTTTCTCCAAAAATAGAAAGCCTACTCTGATGAATTTTCTCCTAGGAACAAAATCTTAGTCTGATGAATCTTTCTCCTAATATAACAAAAGAGATCTAATCTGATGAACTTTCTCATAGGATAAAATCTTAGTCTGATGAACATTTCTCCTAAGATTAAAGACCTAGTCTGACGAATTTTCTCCTAGGATCAAAATCTTAGTCTGATGAATTTTTCTCCTAAGATAGAAGACCTAGTCTGATGAACTTTCTCCTAGGATCGAAATCTTAGTCTGCTGAATCTTTCTCCTAAGATAAGGAAACCTAGCCTGAAGAATTTTCTCCTAGGATCAAAATCTTAGTCTGATGAATCTTTCTCCTAAGATAACAAAATGACCTAGTCTGATGAACTTTCTCTTAGTATCAAAATCTTAGTCTGATGAATCTTTCTCCTAAAATAGAAGACCTAGACTGATGAACTTTCTCCTAAGATCAAAATTTTAGTCTGAAGAATCTTTCTCCTAAGATAACAAAAAAGGGACCTAGTCTGATGAATTTTCTCCTAGGATCAAAATCTTAGTCTGATGAATTTTTCTCCTAAGATAGAAAACCTAGTCTGATGCATTTTCTCCTAAGATAGCAAAAAAAGACCTAGTCTGACGAATTTTCTACTAGGATCAAAATCTTAGTCTGATGAATCTTTCTCCTAAGATAGAAGACCTAGTCCAATAAACTTCTCCTAGGATCAAAATCTTAGTCTGATGAATTTTTCTCCTAAGATAAGAAAAAGAGACCTAGTCTGATGAATCTTCTCCTAAGATAGAAATCTTAATATGATGAAATTTTCTCGTAAGATAGAAAGCCTAGTCTGATGAATTTTCTCCTAGGATCAAAATCTTAGTCTGATGAATCTTTCTCCTAAGATGAAAGACGTAGTCTGATGAATTTTTTCCTAGGATCAATGTCTTAGTCTGGTGAATCTTTCTCCTATGATAACAAAAAGAGACCTAGTATGATGAATTTTCTCCTAGGATCAAAATCTTAGTCTGATGAATTTTTCTCCTAATATAAGGAAACCTAGTCTGACGAATTTTCTCCTAGGATAAAAATATTAGTCTGATGAATTTTTCTCTTAAGATAGAAGACCTAGTCTGATGAATTTTTCCTAGGATCAAAATTTTATTCTAATGAACTATTCTCCTAAGATAGGAAACTTACACTCTTAAATATTCTCCTAGGATCGATATCTTAGTCTGATGAATCTTCTCCTAAGATAGAAGACCTAGTCTGATGAACTTCCTAGTCAAATCTTCTTGGTTTTATTCACAGGAGACGCACATCCTAGTCAAGTCTTTAGTTTTACTCTCATTATTGCATCAGTAGCATAAGTATGTTTAAAATTTTCATAACAACTCACCAATCTTCCTAGTGCAAACTGGGGCAGATAAATTTATTTGTTATGTTTTTTATTGCAGGCACCCACCTGGAAAATGAGGGAAGACATTTCAGAGTTTATTTCAGAGTCATTTCAAGTTTTATCAATTAGGCGCCTAGCTGGATAACGAGGGAATACATTTCAAGTTTTAGCAATCAGGTGCCAACCTTGATAACTAGGGAATACATTTCAAGTCTTTGCAATCATGAGCCCACCTAGATAACGAGGGAATACATTTCAAGTTTCAACACTCAGGCGCCCACCTGGATAATGAGGGGATACATTTCAAGTTTTATCAATCACGCGCCACCTGGATAACGAGGGAATACATTACAAGTTTTAGCAATCAGGCGGCCACCTGGATAACGAGGGAATACATTTCAAGTTTTAACAATCAGGCGCCCACCTGGATAACGAGGGAATACATTTCATGTTCTAGCAATCAGGTGCCCACCTGGATAATGAGGGAATATATTCAAGTTTTAGCAATCAGGTGCCCACATGGATAACGAGGGAAAAAATTTCAAGTTTTAGCAATCGGGCGCCCCTGGATAACGAGGGAATATGTTTCAAGTTTTAGCAATCAGGTGCCCACCTGGATAACGAGGGAATATGTTTTAAGTTTTAGCAATCAGGCGCCCACCTGGATAACGAGGGAATACATTTCATGTTTTAGCAATCAGGCACACACATGGATAACGAGAGAATATATTTCAAGTTTTAGCAATCAGGCGCCCACCTGTATAACGAGGAAATACATTCAAATTTTAGCAATCAGGCGCCCATCTGGATAACGAGGGAGTATATTTCAAGTATTGCAATCAGGCGCCCACCTGGATAACAATGGAATACATTTCAAATTTTAGCAATCAGGCGCTCACTTGGATAACGAGGGAATACATTTCAAGTTTTAGCAATCAGGTACCAACCTGGATAATGAGGAAATACATTTCGAGTTTTTGCAATTAGGCGCCAACCTGGATAACTAGCAATCAGGCACCCACCTGGATAATGAGGGAATACATTCAAGTTTTAGCAATCAGGCGCCCACATGGATAACGAGGGAATAAATTTCATGTTTTAGCAATCAAGAACCCACCTGGATAACGAGGGAATACATTTCAAGTTTTGCAATCAGGCGCCTACCTGGATAACGAGGGAATGCATTTCAAGTTTCGCAATCATGCGCCCACCTGGATAACAAGGAAATACATTTCAAATTTTGCAATCAGGTGCCCACCTGGATAACGAGGGAATACATTTCAAGTTTTATCAATCAGGTGCCCACCTGGATAACAAGGGAATAATTTCAAGTTTTAGCAATCAGGCGCCCACCTGGATAACGAGGAAATACATTTTATACCAAAATCAAGTTATTGGCAGGCGCCCACCTGGAGAATGAGGGAATTAGTTTCAGAGTTACTTCAACTCACAAATTGAAGAAGCATTAGGAGCCCGCCTGAAGAGCATGGTCCATTTTTTCAGTTGCATATTGAAGATCAAGCAGAGATTCAAGGATGTTTCAAGACAAGAAAGTAGATAGGATCTGGTATTTTTCTTTTAATTTTGCTGTAATATTTTCCTTCACTTTTATGTAATGGAAGGACCGCGGACTGGAACCTCAACGGAACAACACCTCGACCGCCTCTACACCTCGGTATCTCCATCATCTCATTCACCTCTGAACTACACGTGACCTGATTCCATTATAGCCAAGGATATGTAGGCAGCTCAGATACCAGGGCTCGGTTACATTTTTCTTTCATTTAGTTTTTGGTCTTTTAAATAAGGGTCGGGTCAAAAAACCTGTCTAGTCGTTCTTTGCCTGAAAATACTTTGTATTTCCAGCCAAAGAGGGGCAGCTGTAGACATGTGATTTTTGACCCTCCCCGAAATTTCATCTATTTTAGCGTAAAATATTTAATTTAGGCTTAATATAGTTATTCCAACTAATTTTGCTCTTTTACATTACTTTAAGAACAACAATTGAAAAATACAAAAATAATTTCATATTTCTCTATTTCATTAACGTATTAGATATTTTAAAAGGATATATAAACCTTTTTTTTTTTAATATAATCATTGGAAAATACCAAAAATAGTTATATTTCTTAAAATTTTGTTTATTTACTTAACTAAGTTTAATTAATATTTTGATAGGATTTTTAATTTTATCTTGGTCCAATAAAAAAATTTGTAGATCCAAATCTGAAGCCACTTCTTCCATAACCCAAGAAGCCCAAATGAGGAGCCCAATTGCAAAAACCTATCAGATTTTTCATTTTTTGGACAATAAACAACATTACAAAAACCCTACACAATAGATACAACATAGACCATGGCTGCCCTTTTGAAAAAAGACCAAACGATCAGTAGACTAACGAGCCCCCTCGGCCTAACGTCTTTTCACCATCTCAAAATCACGACCAGGCCTCACGTTGACCAGCGAAGTCCATCCAACTTCCAGCGTCGTCCTCACATCCATCAACGACCACTCTCACGCCAGCCTAAACCCAAACAGCCATTCCTTACCCAGTTGAAAACAGACCTTCACCACAGGAGCCACCAACAGAAGCGAAAAACTGAGTGAGAGGGGGACTGCCTGATTTTTAATCCACCAAAAAACAAGCAGAGAGGTTTCTGCTTCTCCTATTCGGTTCCAATTTTTATTTTTAGCTTCATATTCATATAGTCCGTCTTGTGAGTTTTTTGGGGTTGAGGGCTAGAGACGTTCAAGATCGTAGAGTCCTCGTTCCATTCGTGTTCATCTTCTATCACTGTTCGAGGTGCAATCCGGGCTCCGAGGCCGTTTCTGTCTGAATTCAATAGTTGATTCTGGTCGGATTTTGGAGTCGAAAAGATTCTATCGGCTGATTGCTCCTATTGAAATTAAAGAAATCTTTGCTTGAACAGGTTCATTTCTCCTCTTTAATTTTATCTGATTTATTGTGAGTTAAGTTGTATATTGGGAAATCTAGACTCTATGTTGCTAAAAATTAAAATTGAAAGTTGTTTTCTTCTTGCATTGGAATCATAGTTTATTGTCTGCATGTTTCTGGGAGGAATTTAAACTAGTAGGTAGTTGGATATGAGTGAAGTTATGTGCATAGAAGCTAAATTAGGGAGAGTAAATTGATCAGCTTGCATAATTAATTTGTGAACTTTTTAGGACTTAAACATGAGTAGATTTGCTCATTTTATTTTAAGTGCAACGTGATAGAATTACATTAGCCTAGTTTGAACAGATTGGTTCATGGTTATATTTTAGATATCATGGGTTATAGTTGAACATAAGGTATTATCAATTTAAGGTTGGGCAATAGTGTTTTATGAGGGTAAGGCTGTAAAGTGGTCCGGTTCTGGGCCTATCTGTGTCTGACAGGCCGGGTATCACATTTCCGGTTCTGGCGTGCTGGGTCTGACGGTCCCGGGTTTGGCGGTCCTCCAGGTTGGGACCGGCCCGTGACGGGTCTAAGCACCATGCGGTCCTGGGTCTGGTGGGCAGGGTCTGGCGGGTCTGACGGTTTTTTTTTAAAGTCAATATGTTGTATAGTAGTCATTAGTATAGTGTAGAATATATTTTATATGGTGTACTAAGTTATTTGTATAGTATATATTGTGTTGTAGTAATTAGTATATATTGTATATTATGTATATATTGTGTTGTAGTAATTAGTATATATTGTATGTTATGTATAAATGGATATATGTTATGCATATAATGTGTTGTAGTAAATTAGTAATTAGTATATATTGTATGTTATGTATAATATTGTGTTGTAGTAATTAGTATATATTGTATATTATGTATATAGTGTGTTGTAATAAGTAGTATATATTGTATATAATGTATATAAAAGAATGTTGTAACTAGTATATTGTGTTGTATGTTATATATTGTATGTTATGTAAATATTCAAGGATTGATATCGATGTAAAGACAAAGAAATATTGAGAAAAAAGATATTCAAGGATATGATAAAGAGCATATTTATTGACCAAAATGACATATCTTTCTTAGTCTTCATTCCCCCAATGGAATGAGCACAACAAGGTACTAATACCACCATTAAAGGAAAAAAACTAAAAGAAGACGTGCCAATGTACAAGTTACATCATAATTTATGTTGTATTTCTAAAATATATCATAAATCCATCAAGGTTGGGAGGAGGTTGTGTTGGCGGTGGCGGAAATGAAGCTTGTTCATCACCACTTCCGGGTGAAGTCGCTTCCTCAACAAGTTCTGCTATGATTTCTTCATATGCCTTATCTATTGCCGGTTGTGATTCTGCTATGCCACAGTTCCTTCTTTCTGCGCGGATCCAATCTCTAAAAAGCACTGATTTTTCCAAGCTCTCCCGCATCGACGCTCTGTGATCACCGATTTGTAGTCTTGCTTGACTGAAAGCGCTCTCTGATGCAACAGTTGACGCTTGAATTGACAGAACATCCCGAGCCATCCTTGCAAGAACGGGAAAATGATTTTCCCTTTACTTCCACCATTCCAAAAGGTCGAAAGAGC
The DNA here is from genome assembly GCA_034376525.1 of Nicotiana benthamiana. Lineage (NCBI taxonomy): Eukaryota > Viridiplantae > Streptophyta > Magnoliopsida > Solanales > Solanaceae > Nicotiana > Nicotiana benthamiana. The sequence goes on along the minus strand of CM067340.1, from coordinate 97,319,710 downwards.
CGTCTGGATTCTCCTTTTCTAGTCGCTGTGACAAGTAAACTTGAAGCTCATTTAGATGGGAAATTTCATCAAAATTATCACCTTGAGAACCCCTGAACTCCGTTCACGATTTAAGAGCTGTTAAGCCAGCAGCTCTTTTAGACGATTGTGATGTAGACGAAGTAGGGGTTGGAATATTTGGCCTAGCATGCTTTAACGCCTGTTTATAAGCGTTATAAACAGTTTGAGCATTAATTTTAATTGATGCTTTTGCATAATCTAGTGTAGCAATTTCCTCTTCTGAAAGATCTAAAGCTCTATAAATATTAGAATACCAAAAATGAGGACCTCCTAATTTCATTGTTGGATTTAACATAGCAGCTACACCAAAAATAGGAGGGATTGGAAAAAAAATATTTTTTAAACTTTTGTTTCATTTCATTTATTGCAAGTCCATAAATATCCCCACCCTCGCTAAAATCAACAAACAAATCAGCTAGTGCGGCAATATAAACTAAACAGTTAGAAATAGTCGGATAATATTGTCCAGAAAAAGCATTTGTAGCCACTTGAAAATGTTCTAATAAATCTAAAAGAATTTTAACATTAGTCCAATCTTGGGTAGTTAGTGTTTCATCATCATCCTCACCACCTACCCGAGAATTAAACGTAGCATTAATTGGGTTTCTATATTCATACGCTACTACTAAACTTTCGTACATGTAATTCCACCTAGTCGGGCAAGGTTTAGGAACCTTTCTTTATCTAAGGCCATATTCGTCACATTTTTTAAAATATTCTCTAAGTCTAGTTCTACGGTTTGAATAAAATAGCTAATTAAGAGCCATTCTCACCTTTTCAATTTTTATTTAATATTCGCATACCATCACCAACAATTAAATGATAAATATGACAAATACATCTAACATGAAAAATATTACTAAATGTAGGATTAAGGGTTTGTGCTAGCATGCCTATTGCACTAGTGTTGCTAGAAGCATTATCCATAGAAATTGCCATTATTTTATCATTAAAACAAAAATATCTACATATATTTGAAACAGTGTTAGCTATAAACCTACCCGTGTGCCGTGAATTAATTATTCTATATGCGATTATGCGTTTTTGCAATGTCCAGTCTTCATCTATCCAATGACTTGTTACAGTTAGATAATCACAGTCATTTCCACTTCTACCAATATCAGTTGTAATAGAAATACGATTAGGTATATGAGTAAATAAATAGCGCAAATATTGTTCATATTCATGCTTGAATTTATAAATATGGGCCTTAACTGTTGCGCTAGGCCAACCTTCATAAGTAGGATTAAAGACTCTTCTAATATAATGAATCCAATTAGGAATAGAAGCAAAAGTATAAGGCAAGCACATAACAGTAATCATTTTCGGTAACTCTTCACGATTCTTATTTGGATCGTAATATAAAATACCTCCGGTGACAGTGTTTATTCCTAGTTGAACTAGAGTTGAACCAGTACTTGGGTTAACTTGAGAATCTACATTTGTCCCTTCCTCTTGTTGAGCTTTCATTTGCAAAAATCTAGCCTTATATCTAGGGTGTAATTTTATATGCTTAGTCAAACTACCCGTGCCGCTACGATCTCCGGTATACCTATGAGTAAGTAATTTCCCACAAGTATTACACTTAGCCTTATTTTGTTCTCTTACTTGAGTAAAAAGATACCAAACTAATGATGTTTCTGTACGTTTAGGAGGTTGTCTACTAAAAGTGGGAGTTTGTACTGGTGGGTGTGCCGGTTCATTACCTAAGTTATGAGCAGGACTAGTAGGTGTATCATCTAAATTTGGTGCTTGGGTTTCATCATCATCCTCATTTTCCTCTAAGATAAGTTCATTAGGATAAAGAGCATTCATAATAATATGTGAGAGAGTAAGAAAAACCAAAACGCAATTAGGCGCTGGAGGCGCACGTTAAGCCAATTCGATTATGGCTCGTCGCCGGCGACAACCAGCAATTTCCGCCTCGCAAGTTGTTACTCCAGCTCCAGGAGTAACTATGGAACTGGAACCATTGACTTTTGGGAACTTTTTACCTGAAAAATTTCAGACTAGAATAACTTTGCATGCAGAGGAAAATGTTAATGCTGAGCCTCAATTGAAGATAAGCGATGCAGATCGGGATAACCTAGCTGTGAGGAAACTGCAATTCTCTGATATTGCCATATCTGAGCAGTCACCTCCTAATATGGGTGAGATTGTCAGATGTAAGCACAATATGGGTAAGGTTTTAACGTTTGTCCCAACTACTGATAAGGATGGAAGGAAGATAGTTAAAATCACTATCGATGATCTGAAACCCCAGTCGGAATACTAGAATGCTTCACTTATTGGGTACATCATCGGTGACAACCCTACTGAGAAAGCCATGGAGAACTTTGTTCTGCATGTATGGAATTTTGTGGCTAAACCACAAATTCTAATGCATAGTGATGGTTATTGTATATTTCAATTTAATACTGTTGAGGATAAGAATCAAGTGTTACAATATGTTCCTTACTCTTATAGGAATAAGCCTATGATATTGAAACCATGGGATGTGGATTTCTCACTTCAAAATGGTGTTCTTAGTACTATTCCTATATGGGTACGATTTCCTGGTTTACCAGTGGGTTACTGGTCCCCTGAAATACTCAGTAAATTAGCGAGTACTATTGGTAAGCCTCTATATACTGACAAAATCACAGCTCACTTTGAGAAGATTTCATATGCAAGAGTCCTGGTAGAAGTTGATGCTGCATATCCTTTACCTGAGGAAGTTGAAATTGAAACTCCATTTGGATTGAAGGTTCAATGCATTGAGTATGACTGGAAACCTGAATTCTGTAATCACTGCTTAAAGTTTGGGCACAACTCAATTGACTGTTGGTATAATAGTCATAATGAAGGGGTACAGGAGAAACCAGATCACAATAAGAGATTAGAAACAGGCTTCAAGGTAAGAAATCAAGATAGGAATGGATTCCCAAAGCTAACATTGTCAACAAAAATACTCTGGCAAATGAAGATTTGAGTACAAAAACAGTGCCTAGCTTGCCAATGCATACTGAGCAAGCTGTTATTAATTCAGAATCATTGGTTAGTGAAGCTATAGCTAATTCATTGCATAGCAAACCAGTGAATGCTGACCAGCTTGTTGATAGGATGCAGAGGATTCAAATAAGAGCTGATATGGCTGCTAGTCATGGATCAGTAGGTGGCCTTGTACATCAAGATAGTGAAGACAGTGATTTAAATGGGACACTGCTGGAGCAAGTAGGATGCAAGGCTATTGCTGGATTTATTGGTGATGGAAGAAAGGGCCAGCAGCAAGATCCTGGACCTTCTTTATTTTTGCTACCTAATATTTCATGATTATTGTTACATGGAATATTAGAGGGCTTAATAAAGCCCTCAAGCAAAAAGAACTGGAAAAATTTTTGGTTAGGAATAAAGTTGATATTCTTGGTTGTCTTGAAACTAGGGTCAAAGAACACAAAGCTCCTGGAATTGTTGATAAAATTGCTAAAGGTTGGAAGGTTCAACACAACTATCTTAATGCTGTCAATGGCAGAATCTGGCTAATTTGGAGACCGCATATTCAACTTCATATTTCTTGCATTACTGAACAGTTTATTCATTGTCTGGTAGAAGATGCAGTTACAAAAGTCATATTGCAGGTGAGTATCATATATGCTTATAATACAGCCATCCTGAGGAAACAACTTTGGAATGATCTAAGAGGCATAACTATTCCTAGTCAAGATGTATGGTTGATTAGTGGTGATTTCAATTCTGTCTTATATTCTGATGACAGAATTGGTTCACCTGTAACAGATGCTGAGGTTAAAGATTTCAAGGAGTTTATCTTTGTTCTCCAACTTACTCCCCTCAGATCAAAAGGTTGGAAATATTCATGGACTAATAAACAGGTTTATAGTAAGATTGGTTGGGCATTTGGTTACTATCAGTGGCTTCAACAGTTTAGTCATGTGGAAGCAGATTTTTTGAATCCATCAGTCTCTGATCACTCTCCTATCCTCATTCAGTTTGGGAGACAAAGGCTACTGCATCCTAAACCTTTCAGATTATATTATGCTCTTATGGAGGATCCTCAATTTTCTTCTATTTTACAGCAGGTATGGACTCAAGAAAGTGAAGGCTCATCCATACAACAGATATGGTCTAAGTTGAAGAATTTGAAGCAGCATCTTAAAGGCATAAATAGGCATATGGCTTCTTATCAACAGAAACTGATTCATGCTAGGGAACAACTGGATATTATTCAAAGCCAACTGCTGCTGAATCCTTTCTCAATACAATTGTGTACAGAGGAGAAAGAAGCTCTTCATGACATTGAGAAGTGGAGTAATGTAGAGGAACAAGGCTTGAGGCAGAAATCAAAAGCTAACTGGATTGATTGTGGAGATGCCAACACCAAGTACTTTCATGCTCACTGGAGGATAAGAACCAGTCAGAACAATATTACTTCCATTTATACAGAAACAGGTGTGAAATTAACAGATCCTGTGGCTGTAGAGCAGGAGTTTATTGAGGTATTTAAATCACTAACGGCTGATAGTTCTGCTGAATTGCCATGTCTTAACTCTGCTATTGTTAAGGAAGGTCTATGTCTTACTTTAGAACAGCAAAGAACACTTATTGGGGAGGTTACTATGGATGAAATCTCTGCTGCTATTAAAGATATGCCTACAGATAAAGCTCCAGGTGTTGATGGATTCCCTGTGGAATTCTTCACCAAAAACTGGGAGGTTGTCAAGAGGGATGTATATGATGCTACTAAAGAATTCTTTTCTACTTGCCAGATGCCTTACATGATTAACACTACTGCCATTGCTCTTGTTCCCAAGGTTAAAGTTCCTAAAACAGTGAAGGACTATAGGCCTATTGCATGCTGCACCACTATCTATAAGATCATATCTAAGGTCATTACTAAGAGGTTGAAAGCTGTTATTGCAGACATTGTTGGTAAAGCACAGTCAGCATTCATTGAGTGTAGAAGCACTATAGATAATGTCTTGCTCAGTCATTAAAGGTGGATTTAAGGAAGGCTTATGATACCCTTGAATGGAGGTTCCTTAAACAAATGCTTATTGATCTTGGCTTTCCTGCAAAATTTGTTGACTGGACTATGGCTTGTATCTCTTCTGTGACTTATTCTCTTGTGATTAATGGTGGACTCACTAAACCCTTTCATGCTAGGAGGGGAATTAGGCAAGGAGATCCTATGTCACCTTACCTATCTGTTCTTGCTATGGAGTATCTTAACACAATTTTGGCTTAGTTGCATAAAAATGGTGATTTCAATTTTCATCCTAGGTGCAGGAAGCTTAATTGTGCCCATATCTGCTTTGCAGATGATTTGCTATTATTCTGTCGAGCTGATATAACATCCATGCAGATATTGTATGATGCATTCCTAACATTTTCTACAGCTTCTGGACTATCTGCTAATAATTCTAAAAGTGCTGTGTACTTGGCTGGAATTCCTCGGTATGATAAGGAAGCTATTCTTGAGGCTTTGGGATTTAGTGAAGGACAACTTCCCTTCAAGTATTTAGGCATTCCACTCCATTCAAAGAAGCTGAATATTCATCACTACTTACCACTGGTTGAGAGAATTACTCACAGGATTACCTGTTGGTCTGCCAAACTACTGTCATATGCAGGCAGGAGCCAACTAATTAAAACAGTGTTATTTGGGGTCCAAACCTACTGGGCACAGGTTTTTATATTGCCTAAGAAGGTAGTGAAAGTAATTGAAGCTGTGTGTAGATCTTTTCTTTGGACTGGCAATGCAACAGTGTCCAGAAGATCACTGGTAGCCTGGGACAAAATCTGCAGACCTGTCACTGCTGGAGGTCTCAATTTTATTGACATACAGATTTGGAACAAGGCTGCTATTACTAAACTGTTGTGGGACATGGCAAGGAAAAAGGATTGCCTATGGATCAAGTGGATCCATTATTACTATATAAAGAGTTGTGACATTGAGACTATGGCTACTCCCAATAATGCTTCTTGGGTAGTCAGGAAAATTATAGACTGCAGGACTCCTATTCTGGCTGATAATAATATGTAAGGGGATCTATTGCACAGGTTGGCAGGTATGTGTAGATCTGGTAAATTCCAAATACAGACTCTATATCATACTTTGCTTCCAGTTTTCCCTAGGGTGGATTGGAAGAACTTAATGGTGACGCCTGGGAAATGCCTAACGCCTTCTCCCCAAGTCAAATGAACCCCTTACCCATATCTCTGGTGCGAACTTAGTTTTGAGTTCAAGTGTTTTAAAAGGAAAAATATTTTCTAAAAACCGGTGGCCTGGCACACCTAAATCAGATGCCAGGTGGCGACTCATAGTTATTTTCTTTTGAACAAATTTTTGTCACTTTTCAATTGTAAAATCATTTCCAAGCTTTATTAAATATTTTTATTAATTTAAGAGGGTTGAGTAGAGTTCGGTAAAAAAAGGGTGTGACACACATACAATCAAAGAGAAAATTGATCTAGGAAATGCAAGGATTTCGAAGAACAATAAAATAAAGTTAGGGTAGTACCGAGAATTACCTTAGAATAATTCAAGAGTAAGAGTACAATGATATTTTCAGGAAATGGACTGCAGGGACTAGAGAGGTGAAATACAGGAGGATGATTGATGAAAGCATGAACTTCATGGCACTTTTTTTAGTTGAGATACAAGGAGGGTGTGATGGATCAAGATATTAGTAGGTAGCAAGAGCTTGTAAGCAACATCTCGAACCTTAGCATCAATAGGATAAAGGCCATAGTACTTGGCATCTAACTTTTTGAATTGCCTAGTGGCAACCGAAACCTGTCTGTAATGCTGTAATTTGAGATACACCCAATCCCCTACTTCAAAGCTTCTATTAGATCTATGGTTGTCAGCTAAGTTGTCCCAAATTCGATCGTAATGGCGCCCAACCCTAAAGCTAGGCAAGCCTGACCAACAATCGCTCTATTTTTAACAATAAATCTTAAAACCGACACTTTATAAAGAAATGTAATGTTTTAAAATAATAATCCAATATTTATAATAAAATAATACGGACAGATACTATATCTGAATAATTACTCCCATAAGATCTGGGGTCACGAGTCTAGAGCCTCTGAAACAAACTGGATAACAATGTCTGAACGAAAATACACAAGTATGGAAATGTATATATAAATAATACTGAAATAGGATAAGTAGTCAGGTCCTACGAACGTCAAGCAGCTACCTCAACAACTCTGATAATCTCTGGAGACAACGATTGCTCAACTAAGCCTCTGGTACACCTAAATCTGCACACAAGGTGCATGGAGTAGGGGTGAGTACTACCGACTCAGTGAGTAATAAGCTTATATAATGTCTGAAGATAAGCAATTCACGAAATGCCACAAAGTAAAGCTAAAACTAAACGTCAGACACCTTAACTACGAACCAACTGCAAAGAAATATCAAGTATATCGGTCAAGTAAGACGCAAGAATGCAATGCAATGCACATGTTCCGCTGCGGCATATAGCCCGATCCGTTTAACATTAACGGCGCTAACTGGGGGTGTGTACAGACTCCGGAGGGGCTCCTACAGCCCAAGCGCAATATCAGCCGGATATTGGCATAAAACAGGCTCTCAACCTCATCATCAATATATAATGATCGCTATGGCGTGTAGTCCGGTCCATACTCAGTCCACGGTATTAAAATGAGTCACCATATAGCCTTTGTCGGAATTTTTCTTCACTCGTGCCACCCTCGGCTCAACTTTTGCAACCAGAACTGATTCACCCGCATGCATCAAATCGAAACTAACATATTTCCTAATCGTGCAATCAGCTAATCAACAGCAACCTCTCCAACTTAGCTCGATGCCATATTTACCACAACACATATACTATTTTGCTATCGTAATATCATGGTGAGATTAAACTCACTCTTCCATAAGCTTGTAGAAATGCGAATCATCAGAAATTTCTAACTCTTCGGCAATTCTTGCATTTATTCACACAACAGTTAAGCCCACTCTGTAGGCGACAAAATTTTTACTAAGTCCCAAAATTTTCAAAAATTTTGGTAGAGTTTCCTTTTTAATTGAGACTATCCACCTGCCAGAGAATCACCAAAATTATTCTAACAATACGTCCACAACTTGACAAAGCATTAGAATGTATATCAACAACATTAATCTAAATACTACATGTATTCTATTATCAAAATTATTACATGGACATGCATTGCACCTATTCAAATTATAACACATGGAAAATACCTTTCAATTACACATGAAATCTTCTCGCAATATACATAGTAACCGCATCACTTTAGAACAATCCGCATGAGATAACCCACCTTCTTTGCCGCAATATAACATTTCTGTATACCTTCCATCGTCATAGACATTACACAGCTACTTAGTCTTCCTGAGTCTAAACTCATATCCTATCGTGCAATTGACTTCTCTCCCACTAGGAGACTCGAAAAGATTCTTCCCGTGCCCATAACTCGGGCTACTCATCGGACCACAATAGGAAATGAATCACTTGATAGTTCATCTATTATCCAGCAGACTTCTTCGTTACTACCAAGTCATATAATTGCATCTCGCAGTACTAACATAGTCATCACACGGATGCCAAATTTCCATTTCGTCTAATGGCGACAATACCGAACATCTAATTTTAAAACACTTGCTCACATGATCAGCATCTCAGTGCTCAAGCCCTAGGCAAGATCTGGCCTCTAGTCCTGCAGACTGGCCCAACATCAATCATCGAAGTTACATCTCACCCCTCGATCGGGGAACCACAAGACATCAAGGCACATCTGATACTAAGCGGTCGCGTGCGCATACAATCGCGTGGAAGGAATTTCAAGAATTTTCTTTTCAAGTTGAATCAATGACGCACGATAAGAATTCAATAATGTGAAGTTTTTCCTAAAGGTTCTGTAGCCTCCCGAGGATAGATATGTACGTCTACATACTGATACGCGAGGATCTACTAAACCGGCTCATGACTCGTGAGGCCTAGTAACCTAGGCTCTAATACCAACTTTCACGACCCAAACCCAGCCGTGATGGTGCCCAGCCCTAACGTTAGGCAAGCCTGGCCAACAATCGTTTCTTTTTAACAATGAATCCCAAAACCGACAATATAAGGAGAAGTGTAATGTTTTAGAATAATAATCCAATATTTAAAATTAAATAATACGGAGAGATAAGAAATTTAAATAATCACTCCCATAAGATCTAGGGTCACGAGTTTAGAGCCTCTAAAGCAAATTGGATAACAATGTCTGAACAAAAATACACAAGTCTGGAAATGTATATAAAATAAGACTAAAATAGGAAGAGTAGTCAGGTCCTGCGAATGTCAAGCAGCTACCTTAACAACTCTGATAATCTCTGGAGACAACAACTGCTCATCTAAGCCTCTGGTACACCTGAATCTGCACACAAGGTGCAGGGAGTAGGGGTGAGTACTACCGACTCAGTGAGTAATAAGCATATATAATGTCTAAAGATAAGAAATCCACAAAATGCCCCAAAGTAAAGCTAAAACTAACATCCCGACACCTTAACTACGAACCAACTGCAAAGAATATCAAGTATATCGGTCAAGTAAGATGCAAGAATGCAATGCAATGCACATGTTTCGCTGCGGAGTACAGCCCGATCTATTTAACGTCGACGACGCTCACTGGGGGTGTGTACGGACTCCGGAGGGGCTTCTACAGCCCAAGCGCAATATCAGCCAGGTATTGGCATAAAACAGGCTCTTAGCCTCATCATCAATAAATAATAATCGCTACGGCGTGTAGCCCGGTCCATACTCAATCCACGGTATGCAAATGAGTCATATAGCAGATTCAATTAAATTCTCAGTTTCCAATTATTAAGGAAATATAACTTAGTTACTTAACTTCAAGAAAAATGTCTTAGCATTTTATAACAGTGATTAATCACAGGACTGAGATCAATGATTATACAAATCATGCTATCACAATGATATCCACCCTCTGTGGATGCTACAGATCACCACTAGGCCCCAAATATGGTAATAAGCCCAGTTATATTTAATACAGGGTGCATATCAATCGCCAATATAGTATAATTCTTTTTCGGGATGGACCAAGTCACAATCTCCAGTCATAAACAATCCCGCACCTGCCATGGGGTGCGAGTCACACCCTAACATAATGTCACAATGTGATAAATCGGGGTTTCAAACCCTCAGACCATCATCTATACAAACTACTCACGTCTAAGCGATGGTAGACTGGTCTGAAATGCCATTTCCTCTTGTATCTACCTCCTCGCGCGTTGAATCTAGTCAAAATCACAACGAATACATAAATATGGGATAAAGAAATATAACCCAATCAAAAATACTCGAAAAGTACTAAATTTCACGAAGTTGGTAAAACTCGAGCCCCGGTCCCACTTCTCAAAAAATTCCAATAATTACATCAACGGATTCCTCGTCTCGCCACGAGTCCGTACATATTACTTTACCAAAAACAGAGTTCAAATGGCCTTTCAAATTCCCAAAATTCGTTTCAAAAAACTAAGCCCTAATTCTTCACAATTTCAACATATTTTCATGGATTTTCACTAAAATAGGGTTTCTAAGTCAAGAGACTTACCTCCAATCAATAACCGTCGAAAATCCTCTTTAAATCACTCAAAAAGCTCTCTTGGTGGAGTACAAATGGTGGAAATATTAAGTGGGTCGCGGATAAATTAACCCTTAAAACATACTGTCTACCCAGATATTCCTCGATGCGATCGTATCAACACCATTGCGATCGTATAGGACAAAGTCCAGACCCCTTACACTACTCTCATGCGATCGCACTCTCCTCCATGCGATCGCATAGCACAAATCCTCTGCCAGGGGCCCAGCCCCAAATACACTACGCGATCGCACAGTCCAATCTCCCAGACTTATGGGATCGCACAACCTCTTACGCGATCGCATAGACCAAAATTTGACCCCCTTCCAATCCTCCTATGCGATCGCAATGCACCCTATGAGATCGCATAAGGCAATGCCTCTGCAACACACCAACAGTTTTCTGCCATAATTCTTAAGTCCAAACTTCCTGTTTAACCATCTGAAACCACCCTGAGGCCATCGGGACCTCAACCAAAAGCACATATACGTCCTATTACTTCATTCAAACTTGTTCGTAGCATAAAACACTATCATAAACATCAAAATCATTAATTTACCACGTATTCAAGCCTAAGTTAAACTAAACCTTCCGAAACATGCATTTTATCTAAAACCCAACTTAAACACCTTCAAATGACATGAAACTTTAAGCGCATATCAAAAATCACTTAACGGATCTACTGCTTTCCATTCTGACCCCCAGATTAAATCTCACCTATCAACCGGAATTTGCCAAAATTCAAACTTAGCCAATTTAAGCCTAATTTTACACCGGACCTCCAAATTTAATTCTGATTGCGCTCCTAAGTCACAAATAATCATTCGAAACTAGTCGAATCATTGAAAATTCATTCCAATCCCTCTAACTCATAAGTCAATATTCGGTTGACTTTTCCAAACTAACATTCTCATAAAGAGACTAATTGTCTAATTTCTAATCGAACTCTATCCAAATTACTTCAAATTCTCGAAACATATATAATGAAACATGTAAAAGCATAAAACAGGGAAAACGGGATGGAAATACCTGAGATGACAGATTGGGTTGCTACATAAGTCCTTCATTCTCTAATGTGCGCTGAACAATAGCTTCTCTAGCAGCTAATGATCTATCAACCATCTCTAATGCAGCTTCTCCATCTAGATAAGAAAGATGGAGTGGTGTCTTTTGACCATGTAATACCACCATTCAGCTAATGGTAAGTACTTAGGACAATCATGAGGACTATTAGAACAAAAGCACCTGAGATAATGTTCTATTTAAAACTTCAGTTTGCCAATCAGTCTGAGGGTGATATAAGATAGATCTCTGCAGCTGAACCCTTTACAAAGTAAACAATTTCTGCCAAAAATTACTGAAAAACATTGGATACCTATCACTTGTGATTGTAACAGGCCATCCATATAGTTTGTAAACATTATCTAGGAAGGATTGGGCCACTGTATGAGCAGCGTATGGGTGTTTCAGACTCATATAATGCCCGTACTTACTGAGTCTATCCAAAATAACCAAAATAACATCCTTGCAATGAGATTTAGGCAAGCCTTGAATAAAATCTAAGTAGATGGCAGTCCGTAGCTCATCAGGAATATGGAGTGGCTATAGCAAACTAAGATAAGCAACATCATCATACATGTGCATTTGGCATATATCACACTTGTTAATGATATCCCTTATATCTGCAACCATTGATTTTCAACCCCCTTCTTGCACTCAATTGAGAAATCAAAAGCCATAAATTTTGAAATGGCGGCTATTTGAAAGTCAGTATGGATATGTTGCTACAATAAGTGTTTTAACGCTTTCTGATTAGTCTTTACTATAAATAATTTTCCCAAGAGATAATGTGACCTTTTAGTGACAACAAATACAAAAGCTAATAATTCCCTATCGTAAATAGACATTGCACGGTGTCTAGGTGTCAAGGATTTGCTTATGTAGGATCTGGTATGCCTTTGTTGCATGAGTGCAACTCCTATTCCTTTACCACTTGCATTAGTTTCCACCAAGAAAGGCATTGAGAAGTCACACATCGCCTACACAGAGGCAGAGATCAATGTTTGTTTTAGCTTACCAAAAGTTATGGTGGCTTCAAAATTCCATATGTGACCATCCTTCTTGAGTAGGTCATAGAATGGCCTGCAAATGGCTCCATAGCCTTGTATAAACCTCCTATAACAACCAACCAAACCTAAGAAGCCTCCCAATTGTTTGACATTAGTAGGAATAGGCCATTTTTCTACTGCTGCAATTTTCTTAGGGTCTATAGAGACCCCCTCTTGACTGATAAATGTCTTAGATACTCAACCTTAGAAACTCCAAATGCACACTTAGATATCTTAGCATACAATTTAAATTTTTACATTAGTTCAAAGACAACTTTCACATATGCAATATGGTCAGACATACACTTGCTATATATTAGAATATCATCAAAGAAAACCAACATTGTCCTCCTAGGTAATGGTTTGAAACTGAATTTCTGAGATTTTGAAAGGAAAATGGAGAATTAGTTAGGCCAAAAAGCATAACCAGGAATTCATAATGACCATCATGACTTTTAATAGATATTTTGTGAGCATCACCTTCATCCATTCTTAACTGATGATATCCTGCTCTAAGAACAATATTAGAAAGCACCACAATTCCTCCAAGTTCATCCAACAAGTCTTCTATAATGGGTATAGGAAACACATCTTTAATATTCAGTTGATTTTATTCCGTGTAATCAATACATAACCCCCAACTCCCATTTTTTTCCCAACCAACAAAACTCGAGATGCATATGGACTTGTGCTATGTTGTATGACTCCTTGATCTAACATCTCTTATGTGAACTTCTCTATGATATCCTTCTTATTCCCAGGATACCTATAGGGTCTTTTGTTGATTGAATTAGCCCCTTAACCAAGGGTATTCTATGAAATCACCTTTGTTAGGTGGAAGAGTATTAGGCACAACAAAGATGCTGGCATACTGCTCAATCAACTCAGATAGTTCAGGGGCAATTACTTCTCCTTATGCAACCTGAATATTATGGCAAGAAGTACCTTCCTATTCACCAGGTGTTACAAATAGTATAAAGAATTGAGTACTTCCTTATTCAATTTTATTAACATTCTTAGCTTTAGTTGACTTTAGTTGATTAGTTGCCCCTTTTAGTACATGCTTTTTACCTTGAAACATGAACTCAATGGTCTTATTTTTGATGTCAAATAGTATTGTACCCAAGGTATTTGGCCACTGTACCTCTACAGACTGAGGTTGTCGGCACCTTCCTTCCATCAGCTACACTTACTGACTGAGCCATAATGTTGCTCACTTGACACCCTAACTTCTTGGCTATGTCTTTATCAATAAAGTTGTGTGTGCTCCCAGTAGCAATAAAAACTTGCAAAGGTCTCTTCTCACGGTACCCAGTAACTCCGATGGTCTGATAGCCTTTTACGTCCGTAAAGGCTTACAGTGATATAGTCATTAGTTCATATGTTCCCTTCATAATTTCCCGTAGAGGATCTTCTCCTGCCTCATTCAAAACTATATCTTCATCAACATCTCCACCATATGGATCTGCCTATTTTGAGTTACATTTATGTCATGGGACATACTTCTCATCACAGAAAAAAAATAAAGACCCTTATCCCTCTTATCATCCATTTTTACTGCAGTTAACCTTGCCCATGGGATTCTATTAGGTCTACTCTATTGTGATTCAATTGGCTTCTTGAATGCAGATTGAGGAATAGCAAGTTTTTGAAAATTATGTGTCTTGTCGTGATTTGGAGTGGGTAGCAACGCACTCTGAGATGACTTGCTAACAAGTTTCAAACCCTAAGTCTTTGCTTGAGCTTCAAGCGGTCCTCTTGCAGTCTTGCAATCTTGTAGGCATGTATTGGTGTTCTTGGGGCTTGGACCTTTGCTTATTTGTAAAGATCGGGTTTCAAACCGCCTAACAAACAACTACTCTATTGTATTCTTATTGGAGAGGTTCATTCTAATCAATAACCTATCAAACTCATCTTGATATTCTTTCACACTGCCAGTTTGCACCAAATCGTGTTGAGTCACTCGCTTTTAAAACAAATTATATATTTTTAGGCCTTGAAAACCTCATTTAGACTTACCTTAATTTGCGTGCATAATTCGAACATGTAACCAGAAAGCTTAAATATGAAAATCTGTGAAAAATAGTAAAAATTGGCTATAAAGTGAGTTAATTTGACTTCGGTTAATTTTTTAGGTAAACATACCCAGAACCGTAATTTGACAGTTCCGGAGGGTCCATTGAAAAATATGAGACTTGGGCGTATGCCTGGAGTTGAATTCCGAGGTCCCAAGCCCAAGAAATGAAATTTTAAGGAAAATTATTTTCTGAAATTGTTTAAAGGAGTTTGAAAAATTTGTCTAGAATATGATGGTATCGTCCCGTATTTTAGTTCGGGCATCCAGTACAAGTATTATATATTATATATGATGTTTCTGTGGAATTTGGTAAAAATCTAATGTAATTTGACGTAATTTAGACCTAAATTGCTAAAATTCATGTTTTAAGAAGTTTGAGAAAATTCTTTGATTTTGAGATTTAATTCATTTTTATTGATGTTATTTTGGAAATTTGATTTCACAAATAAGTTCGTATGATGTAGTTGAGTTAGTACGTATGTTTAGTTAGGATCCCCTATGGCTCGGGTGTGTTTAAGAAGTATTTGGACTTAGGAAAAGTTGCAGGTTTTTGTTGTTATGTGCCCAGGGATTTTACCCTTCGTGTTCGCATGGTCCCACTCGCAAACACATAACGCAAATATCCCAAGTGCAAAATTTCTTCTTTACTAACATGAAGCTCGATATGTGAACGCAAAGCTGAGGGGGGAGACCCTTCGCGAACGCGTAAGGTCCTAGGGAGGGGTCACCAATTTATTCATCACGAACGTGGTCACTGGCCGGCGAACGCGTAGGTTTGAGGATCCAAATCTCCGCAAACGGAAGCCTTATTCCACGAATGTGAAGGTCTATCAGACCAAACCCATCGCGAACGCGATGGGGAAATTCGCCCAATTATTTTAAAATACCAAAATAATAGCTAGTACGGGATTACACCAAAATTTCATAACTTCTTCATCTCAACTCCAAATTGCGCGATTTTTAAAACAGGATTTCACCACCAATTAATAGGTATGTAATCTTAGACTCATTTTTTTTAAATTTTCATCAACACCCATTAGATTTTTATGCTTAAACCATGTTATTAAGGGTAGAAAATTAGGGATTTGGATAGAGTTAGGGATTTTTTATTTGTGATTTAGATCTTATTTTGGGATCGAATTCTGGAACTAATTATATATTCAGGTTCGTGGATGAACGGGTCATCGGGTTTTGGTCGGAACCTTGTGCTTTGACCAAGCGGGCCCGGGGTCAATTTTTGGATTTTTGGGAAGAATGACTAGAAAGATATGATTATGTATTGGAATTGAATTGTTTAACATTTATTGATATTATTATATCAGTTATGTATAGAAACAATTGATTTGGAGCTGAATTTAAAAGGAAAGGCGGTATTTGAGGATAGAGTTGGCCGTGGAAGTTTGAGGTAAGTGTTCGTTCTAACCTTAGCTTGAGGGATTAGGAGTTGAGTCCTATATACTATTTGCTTCTTGTTGACTACAACGTCTAGGCATGGTGACGAGTATCTATACCTTGGTTTCGAGTATGACCGTGAGTCTTAAATATATACTTATTGGATTCTTAAATGATACTATGGATGTTTGGTGGGTAAATTCTTGACGTTGAGAAAAGACGTAGTTTATTTTCATAGAATCTACATATGATTGAGCAATAATGATAACTGAGATGAGTAGAAGTTGAGTTAAGATTGGTTATTATTGACTCTCCCTTGCTGGGACGTATATACGTGTACTGTTGAATTCCCTTGCTGGGATAGCGTAGTTTTTTGTTGATCCCTTGCCGGGATGATTATTATGATTATTTTTGACTCTATATTTATAATGGATTGCGCGGCGCAACATTTTATTATATATGGATCGGGTTTCACGCCGCAACATATTTACATATGAATCCAGTTGCACGCTACAACAATGTTATGTTGGATCGGGATGCACGCCTCAACAAATATTATATTGGATCGGGTTGCACAACGCAACAGTTATATAGATGGGTCGGTTTGCATGCCACAATAGGGTTAAATGATAAGGCATCGGGCTGTGTGCTGCAACAGTAGTATTATTGTATTGTTGTTGATATTGTACTGTCCTTTCGTAATTCTATTTAGTTTTGCTATATTTGATATGTTCTATAAAGCATGTATCCCTACCGTTTAAACTGCTTATTCCTGTTTATTTTTTCCGTATATTATATAGCTGCGCAGGTTTATCTAGAATCTGGTCCTAGCCTCTTCACCACCTCCCTGGGGTTAGGCCATACACATACCAACATATGGGGCCGGTTGTGCTGATTTTACACTCTGCACTCTGTGTAAAAAGCAGCATTGGGAAGGTAGCTTGGGAACCAACCTTCAGTTCACCGAGATTTCGAGGTAGTCCTGCAGGCACCAGCATGCCTGGTGTCTCTTCTATCTGTTATTATGTTCTATTATCACTTGTATTCGAGACAGACTGTGTTTTTTCTTTCAGAAATTTGTATGTAGTAATCATAGACAAACCGTGAATTTTGTGACACCGATTTCTGGGTAGAGACATATGTTGTCTTTTTCCTATTTATTTTGGTATTATATTTGTCTAAATATTTCACTTAATTTTAATCTTCTACTATTATCTAAATGTTTATCACATGTTAATTCAAGTTGTTAAAAGGATTAAAATGAAAGAGTTAAAGATTTCTAAACTTTGTAGCTTTCCTAGCTTCTACGATTAGGTGCCATCATGATTCCCGAGGGTGAGAAATATGGGTATTGTTGAGACCAATGGGGTCGATTTTGCTTCATTTCACTTGTCCGGATTTTCCAAGACTTGCTGGAGAGATTATTGCTTGACTAAACCAGCCGAATCACCAGCCTTGACTTGGGAGCAGTTCACTCAACTATTTCTGGAGAAGTTTCTCCCCATTACTCAGAGAGAGGCCTATCGGAGGCAGTTTGAGTGCCTCCAGAAAGGGTTCCATGACAGTTACCCAGTATGAGACCAGATTCATCGACTTTGCTCGCCATGCTCTTGTCATACTTCCTACCGAGAGAGAGAGAGAAAGAAAAAGGGTGAAGAGGTTTATTGATGGTGTTATTTAGCCAATTCGTCTTCAGATGGCATTGAGATTACTATTTAGGAAGTTACCAATGTTGCTAAGAGAGTGGAGATGGTTCTATTGCAGGGAAGTGGTCATGGGTAGGATAAGAGGCCCCGTTATTCAGGTAGATTCAGTGGTGCCTCGTCTGGAGGCAGAGATTCATATGGTAGAGGCCATCCTCCTATTTAGTCAGCTCTTCAGGTTTCTCATGGTGCTTCAGGTGGCCGTGTTTCTCACATGCAGTATTCTGATCGGCAGCCCTATTGTTCACCACCAGCTCATATCAGTTCACTGTCGTTCTAGAGTTTTCGGGGTGGTCATTCAGATAGGGTGAGCCTTAGTTTCCTCAGCCGCATCACTCAGGTGGATGCTATGAGTGCGGTGATTATGGTCATATCTGAAGGGCTTGTACGAGGTTGGTGGGTACTCAGTCGCAGCAGCAGGGTTCTCGTGCTATGTTTCAGGCACCAGGTGCTCCATAGACCGCCCAACAAACTAGAGATGGGGGTAGAGGTGCTAAAGGTGGAGGTAGAGGATTTAGAGGTGGAGGCCAACCAGCTGCAGGCTGTCCCAGAGATGTATTCCATGGTGGTGGGGCTCATCCCCGATGTTATGCTCTTCTAGCCATGCCCGAGGCTGAGGCTTCAGATGTGGTTATCCCAGGTACTATTCTGGTTTGTGGTAGAGATGCTTCATTGTTATTTGATCCGGGCTCTACATACTCGCATGTGTCCTCTTATTTTGAACCGTATCTGGATATGCCTAGTGATTCATTGAGTGTTCATGTTTATGTATCTACACTGGTGGGTAATTCAATTATGGTAGATCCAGTCCATCGCTCTTGTGTAGTTGTGATTAGGGGTCTTGAGACTCGAGTAGATTTGTTGCTTCTGGACATGGCCGATTTCGATGTTGTATTAGGGATGGACTGGTTATCACCTTGCCATACTATCTTCGACTGTCATGCTAAGACTACGACCTTAGCTTTACCGAGTATGCCTCATTTAGAGTAGAGAGGGACTCCTGTTCATTCTGGTCGTAGTGTTATCTCTTATGCGAAGGCTCGGTGCATGGTCGAGAAGGGGTGTTTGGCTTATTTGGCGTATGTTCGTGATTCCAGTGACGAGGTTCCATCTATTGATTGTGTGCCCATTGTTCATGTGTTCCCTGAGGTATTCCCTTCAGAACTGCCGGGTATGACACTCGATAGAGATATTGACTTTTGCATTGTTTTGGCTCCGGGCACTCAGCCCATTTCTATCTCGCCGTATAGTATGGCCCCGCCGGAGTTGAAGGAGCAGTTGCAAGACTTTCTGGAGAAAGGTTTCATTAGACCCAGTGTTTCGCCTTGGGGTGCGCCGATGTTGTTTGTTAAGAAAAATGATGGATCGATAAGAATGTGTATTGATTACCAGCAATTGAACAAGTTTACAATCAAGATTAAGCATCCATTGACGAGGATTGATGATTTGTTTGATCATCTTCAGGGTGCCAAGGTATTTTCAAAGATTACATTGAGATCTGGCTACAATCACTTTAGGATTAGGGCATCCGATGTCCCTAAGACAGCTTTCCACACTCGATACGGGTATTATTAGTTCTTGGTAATATCATTTGGGTTGACCAATGCCCCAGCAACTTCTATGCATTTGATGAACCGAGTGTTCAGGCCTTATTTGGACTCGTTTGTAATTGTATCCATTGATGATATTTTGATACATTCCCGCAACCTGGAGGAGCATGAGCAACATCTCAGAGTGGTTCTTCAGACTCTAAGGGATAGCCAGTTATATGTTAAGTTCTCGAAGTGTGAGTCCTGGTTGAATTCAGTTGCATTCCTTGGTCATGTTATATCAGCAAAGGGTATTCAGGTTGATCCAAAGAAGATTGAGGTAGTCAAGAACTGGACTAGACCAACTTCAGCTACAGAGATTCGGAGTTTCTTAGGATTGGCAGGCTACTATCGTTGGTTCGTAGAGGGGTTTTCATCTATCGCAGCTTCGATGACTAGGTTGAACCAGAAGGGTGCCTATTTTAGATGGTCGGATGAGAGTGAGGCGAGCTTTTAGAAGCTCAAGACAGCTTTGACTATGGCACCGGTGTTGGTTTTGTCCTTAAGTTCAGGGCCTTATAATGTTTATTGTGATGCATCTCGCATTGGGCGTGGCGCAGTGTTGATGCAGGATGGCAAGGTCATTTGTCATTGCCTATGTTTCGTGGTAGTTAAAATTCATGAGAAGAACTATATGGTTCATGATTTAGAGTTGGAAGCCATTGTTCATACATTGAAGATTTAGAGGCATTTGCTGTATGGCTTGGCGTGTGAGGTGTTCACGGAACACAAGAGGCTTCAGTATTTGTTCAAGCAAAAGGAGTTGAAATTAAGTCAGAGGAGGTGGTTGGAGTTATTGAAAGACTATAATATCACTATCTTATATCATCGGAGGTATGCCAAGGTGGTGGCCGATGTTTTGAGTAGAAAGTCAGCTAGTATAGGCAGTCTTGCTTATATTATTGTCGGTGAGAGACCGCTTGCTTTGGATGTTCATGCTTTGGCCAATCAGTTTGTGAGTATGGATGTTTTTTAGCATAGCCGTGTTTAGCTTGCACGGTATCTTGTTATTCTTTATTAGAGAGTATCTGTGATTGATAGTAGATGATCCCTATTTGTATGTCCTTAGAGACACGATGCTGCGCACAGGTGCCAAGCAGGTTAACATATATGATGATTGAGCTTTGAGATTGCAGGGTCGAGTATGTGGGCTTTGGGAGTTGATTTAGATGAGGCCCATAGCTCCTGATACTCTATTCATCTGGGTGCCGCAAAGATGTATAAGGATTTGCAGCAGCATTATTGGTGGTGGAGAATGAAGAAGGATATCGTTGCATATGTGGCTCACTGTTTGAATTATCAACAGGTTAAGTATGAGCATCAGATGCCTGGTGGATTTTTTCAGAGGATTGAGCTTGCCGAGTGGAAGTGGGAGCGGATCACTATGGATTTCATTGTTGGAGTGGTCAGCTAATTTCATTCATGTGGCAGTCTCATATTTATTCGTAGGTTAGCTAAGATCTATATATGGGAGATTGTTGTCTTCATGATGTAACCGTGTCTCTCATTTTGGACTGACGTACACAGTTTACCTCGCGAATTTGGAGAGCAGTTCAGCAAGAGTTGGGCACTCGGTTTGAGTTGAGAACAGCATTTAATCCTCATACGGACGTGCAGTCCGAGCGGACTATTCAGATCTTGGAGGATATGCTCCAAGCTTGTGTCATCGACTTTGGAGGCTCGTGGGATCAGTTTTTTCCTTTAGCAGAGTTTCCCTATAACAACAGCTAACAGTCGAGTATCCAGATGGCTCCTTATGAGGCTTTATATGAGAGGCAGTGTCAGTCTCCGATTGAATGGTTTGAGCCGGGAGAGGCTTGGTTGTTGGGTACGGATCTGGTTCAGGAGGCCTTGGACAAGGTCAGGATTATTCAGGATAGGCTTCATACAGCTCAATCAAGACAAAAAAGCTATGCAGACCACAAGGTTCGAGATGTGGCTTTAATGGTCGGTGAGCGGGTATTGTTTCGAGTGTCGCCTATGAAGGCCATTATGAGATTTGGGAAGAAGGACAAGCTTAGCCCTAGGTTCATTGGTCCGTTTGAGATTCTTGATCGAGTGGGAGAGGTGGCTTATAGACTTGCATTGCTGCTGAGCTTATCTGCCGTGCATCCAGTGTTTCATATATCCATGCTTCGAAAGTATCACGACGATCCATTCCACTTGTTAGATTTCAGCACCGCCCAGTTCGAAAAGGACTTGTTTTATGAGGAGGAACCGATAGCTATTCTAGACCGCCAGGTTCGTCAGTTGAGATCGAAGAGTATTCCTTCTGTTCTTGTTTAGCCAAGAGGTCAGCCTCCTGAAGCATCGACCTGGGAGTCTGAGTCCGATAAGCGGAGCCGTTATTCCCATCTTTTTCCCAACTCAGGTACTTCCTTCTTCTGTCCGTTCGAGGACGAACGACTGTTTTAGAGGTGGAGAAAGTAATGACCCAAATGGTCATTACTTGCTTTTAAATTATATTCTGTGTTTCTGAGGCCTTGAAAACCTCATTTAGAGTCACCTCTATTTACGTGCGCTATCCGGGCGCGTAACCGGAAAGCTTAAATATGAAAATATATGAAAAATGATAAAAATTATCAATAAAGTGAGTTTATTTAACTTCGGTCAATGTTTGGGATAAACGGACCCATACCCGTGATTTGACGGTCCCAAAGGGTCCATAGGATATGATGGGACTTGGGCATATTCCCGAAGTTAAATTCCGAGGTCCCAAGCCCGAGAAATGAGTTTTTAATGAAACTCATTTTCTGAAATTGTTTAAAAGAGTTTGAAATGAATTTGATTAGAGCATGATAGTATCGGGCCCGTATTTTGGTTCCGGCACCCGGTACAGGTCTTATATATGATTTAAAATATTTTTGTGGAATTTGGTGAAAAACGGATGTCATTTGACGTGATTCAGACCTAAATTGCTAAAATTGATGCTTTAAGAAGTTTGAGAAAATTCTTTGATTTTGAGGTTTAATTCCTTGTTAATGATGTTATTTGGGTGATTTGATCGTAGAAATAAGTTCGTATAATGCTGTTGAGTTAGTACGTATAATTGGTTAGGAGCCCTGAGGGCTTGGGTGTGTTTCAGAATGATTTGGACTTAAGAAAAGTTGTAGTTTTTGTTGTTCAGTGCCCAAGGATTTTACCCTTCGCGTTCGCTTGGTCCCACACGCTAACATGTAAGGCAAATATCCCATGTGCCAAATTTCTTCTTCGCGAACATGTAAGGTTCTAGGGAGGGGTCACCAAATTGTTCATCCCGAACGTGGCCACTGGCCCGCGAACGTGTAGGCTTGAGGAGCCAAAGCTCCGCGAATGCAAGCCTTATTCCGCGAACACAAAGGTCTGTCAGACCTAACCCATCGCGAACATGATGAGCCTGTCGCGAACGCGATGGGTAAATTGGCCAAGATATTTTAAAAGACCAAAACAGTAGCCATTACGGGATTACATCAATATTTCATAACTTCTTCATTTCAACTCCAAATTGGGCGATTTTTGAAATGGGATTTCACTACCAATTCATAGGTATGTAATCTAGACTCATTTTTTTCAATTTCCATAAACACCCATTAGCTTTCTAGGCTTAAACCATGTGATTAAGGATAGAAAATTAGGGATTTGGGTAGAGTAGCGGCTTACGATTATTTGTGATTTAGATGCTCTTGGATGAATGGTTGAATGGTTAGTCCTATTTGCTATTTGCTTCTTGTTGAGTACGACGTATAGGCATGGTGATGAGTATCTATACATTGGTGTCGAGCATGATCGTGAGTGTTAAATTGATACTTGTTGTATTCTTAAATGACACTATGTATGTTTTAGTGGGTAAATTCTTGACATTGAGCAAAGACTTACTTTATTTTCATTGAATCTACTTATATTGAGTAATGGTGATAACTGAGATGAGTAGAAGTTGAGTTAAGATTGGTTATAGTTGATTCTTCCTTGTCGAGATGTATATTCTTGTACTGTTGAATTCCCTTCCTGGGATGGCATAGTTTATTGTTGATCCCTTGCCGTGACTGATATTATAATTATTGTTGATTGTATATTTGTAATGGGTTGCGCGCCATAATATTTTTACTATATATGGATCGGGTTGCATGCTGCAACATTATTACATATGGATCGTGTTGCACACCGCAACAATATTTTGATGGATCGGGTTGCACACCGCAACAAATATTATATTGGATTGGGTTGCACGCCGCAAAGATTATATAGATGATAAGGGATCGGGTTGCGTGCCTCAAGAGTAGTATTACGGTATTGTTGTAGATATTGTACTGTATTTTCTTATTTCTATTTATTTTATGCTAGAATTGACATGTTCTCCGAAACATGTACCCCCTCTCATTAAACTGCTTATTCATGTTTATTTTCCGCCGTATATTATATAACTGCACAGATTTATCTGGAGTCTGGTCCTAGCTACGTCACTACCTTGCCAGGGTTAGGCCGACATTGGCCAGCACATAGGGTCAGTTGTACTGATGCTACACTATGCACTTTGTGCAGATACTGGAGCAACATTGGGAAAACAACTTGGGAGCCAACCTTCAGTCCACCGAGATTTCGAGGTAGTCCTGCAAGCACCCGCATGCCCGACATCTCTTCTATCTGTTATTATGTTCAGTTATCACTTGTATCCGAGACAGACTGTGTTTCTTTTTTTTTAGACATTTGAATGTAGTAATCATAGACAAACTATGGATGTCGTGACACCGGTTTCTGGGTACAGACATATGTTGGATTTTTCGTATTTATTTTGGTGTTATATTCGTCTAAGTCTTCCGCTTAATTTTCATCTTTCGCTATTATATAAATTTTTATCACCTGTTAGTACAAGTTGTTAAAAGGATTAAAATGAAAGAGTTAAAGATTTCTTAACTTCGTGGCTTACCTAGCTTCTACGAGTAGGCGCCATCATGACTCCCGAGGGTGGAAAATTCGGGTCGTGACACAACTTCTTAAGGTATTCCATCTAATCTTAAAATTTTTTTCCAAAGCTCTCATTTAAATCTATTACATACTCAGTCCAAGTAGGATCGATCACTGAGTTTCTAGCTTTGATATATGACCTATGCCAAGCAATAGCATCTCCTTCCTAATGGATTGAAGTGACCTTGAGACTCTGATCAAATGGAACTTCATCCATAGCAAATAACTTATCCACCTTATATAACCAAGTCTTTAAATCTTGGCCAGAAATATTAGGAAATTCTAACCTCGAGTATCTAGTGAAGAAATTGCCAACAGCTGTTTGATTTCCTTGATTGTGTCGCATCCTTGTTTCAGGTACGACCTCCATATAACCATCTCTGTCTTCTGATGAAGATTCAGTTCTTCGAGCTTCAATTCCGTTGTCTTTTCTGTAGAGATTATTAATGGTTGATCGCATCTCCCCAATCTCCTTATCTGCTATTAAATTGCACTCATTAATGCTCAACATTCCCTCCTTGAGCTTCTGTAACTGTAGCTGAATATGTACAGGTTTTTCTCCCATATCTTCTGATTGTTGCTTCTCGCTTCTATGTCTAGTCACAATTTCACTGTTTTTAGTCATGATTTGATTCAAAGAACGTTGTAGCTCTTATACCAAATTATGCACACACTAAAATCAAAGAGAAAATTGATCTAGAAAGTGCAAGGATTTCGAAGAACGATGAACTAAAGTCAGGGTGGTGCCGAGAATTTAGCTTGAGAAGAGTTTTAGAGTAAGAGTAGAATGATATTTTCATCAATGAATTTAATGTCCATTTTACACTCTATATATTGAGATCTCAGCTCAATACTCTAACTAATTGTAACAAACTTCCTAACTAACTTTGTGACTTCAACTAACTTACGGATGCTTCTACAATGTGACTAACTCTTAGCTGTGTAACTAACTCTAATATTCTCAACTAAGTACTAAGAACAATAGCAAACATCACTAATACTTGCAGTGAGCGTTACTGTGTTAAAAAAAATCAGAAAACTATTAGAGGAACAAAGAAACGTAGAAAATAGTAAAGAATTAAAAATATTCCGAGTCCACAATTTTCTTGCGCATCCTTAAGGAATTTTAACCCCCTCAAACGTTTCCAAGCTAATGGATTAAATCCTTCCAAGATTAAGCGGAATAAACCTTCTTGCAGTAGTGGCAATACAAACTGCAGGATACCAACAAACTCAAACAACGGAGCAAAATCACACTTAGGAATTTGAGAGAGAAAGACTGCAATTTAGGTTGCAGTACATTTAGAAAGAAAGAAGCTCTGGAGTATTTTTCGCATGTTTAAGATGCAGCCTTACCTCAATTTATAGGCAAATATCAGAAGAGGTGTCTGAAAAGGTGCCTTTTCAGAAAATACGCATCCTGTCGTGGTTCTACCCCGATCGCGGCAGAAACGCGGCCAGCTAGGTTCTCTGAACTTTCACTAGGGTTCTGGCATATTTTTAGCAGTGATTTGGCATTTAATAAATTTTTTACAAAAATAATCTTATCGATCGATCATTTGACAAATCCAAATCCAAATCGAAAGCCAAAGCCGAGCGACGACGACGACGTGAGGGTTCATTCTCTTCAACTCCTTTTAAGAGCTTTAAGAAGTGATTCTATATATAAGAACACAAATGTGGTTGTCCCTCACCAATGAAGGACAAAATGCAAGACAAAAGTTCACTTCTTCAAATTTTTACTTTTCCTCCATTTCCACTTCACACTTCTTCTACTTTAAAGCCAAATGTCTTAAAGTCTTCAACAATCCCCCACATGAATGGGAATGGCTGTATCAAGAAAGATCATAGATGAAAGTTATGTGATTTTGCAAGTAAGGATTAACTACATCTGTATAAGTAGGTTTCCCTTTGAACTTTCCATAGTGAACATATGTCGGATATACTCGTTCAATCGGTAGATTTGATATCTTTGAACCATCAAACTTTAGTGTATACCTAGACAAACATATGTCACACAACCAACCCTTTGCCGTCTTTTGTTTCTCATTGTTATGTTCGTTTAGCCATGAACTCCTCTTGGTTTCATAAGTACGTAGAGAATTGGCCTTACAGAACTCTCATTGAAGTAGCTTCCACGTCACACTTAGATAGGTGATTCCTAAACGTGTAATCCTTTAGATTGACACTACTTGATAAATACCTCATAAAACTTAGGTAATCATTAAAGAACGTGTAAAGTTCTCTCCTTATTACTGAACATTATCTTCATCACGAGAATGGACCAAAGTTTTTATTTTGACAATGTTGAAGCGGTCAATCATAACTTTATTTGAGCTCCTTAAACCTAGATCTCGGAACAACCAAAATTCTAGGTGGAGTTACCGCCATGTTTACTTGTCCTCGGCAATAGTTCCATTCCCTTAGATGATTTCTCAACTACCTCTTTAGTTAAGCCTTTTGTAAGCGGCTCCAAAACATTATCCTTTGATCTTACATAATCAATTGTGATAATTCCACTAGAAAGTAGTTTTATAACGGTATTATGTCTTCATCGTATATGACGAGACTTTCCATTATACATAACGCTCCATGCCCGTCCTATTTCAGCCTCACTATCGCAATGTATGCAGATAGGAGCCAAAGGTTTTGGCCAGAACAGAATGTCTTCCAAAACAATTTCCAAAGCCATTCAGCTTCTTCACCAGCTTTACCTAATGCTATAAACTCTGATTCCATTGTAGAGCGAGCAATGCACGTCTGTTTGGAAGACTTCCAAGATACTGCTCATCCACCAACAGTAAACACATATCCACTTGTGGACTTTGTTTCTGTTGAGCCGGTTATCCAATTTGCATCACTATATCCTTCGATAACTGTAGGATATTTATTGTAGTGCAAAGCGTAGTCTTGGGTATACTCTAAGTATCCCAGAACTCGTTTCATTGCCACCTAGTGATGTTTGTTGGGATTACTTGTGAATCGACTAAGTTTACTTATTGCACAAGCTATATTAGGTCGTGTACAGTTTATGATGTACATTAGCCATCCCAACACACGAGCATACTCCAATTGAGACGCACTTTTACCTTTGTTTTTCATAAAATGATGGTTTAAGTCTATTGGAGTCCTTGCACTTATAAATTCCAAGTGTTTGAATTTTTCAAGTATCATTTTCACGTAATGTGATTGAGACAAAGCTAGACCTTGATAATTCCTCTGGATTTTAATTCCTAGAATTACATCGGCAACTCTTAAGTCTTTCATATCAAACTTACTAGCAAGCATATGCTTATTAGCTTGAATGTCGGCAGTGTCTTTGCTTATTATTAGCATATCATCAACAAATAAGCAAACAATGACTACATAATTTTGAACGTTCTTAATGTAAACACATTTATTAATCTTAAAACCATTTGACAACATTGTTTGGGCAAATTTTGCATGCCG
The DNA here is from genome assembly GCA_034376525.1 of Nicotiana benthamiana. NCBI lineage: Eukaryota > Viridiplantae > Streptophyta > Magnoliopsida > Solanales > Solanaceae > Nicotiana > Nicotiana benthamiana. The sequence goes on along the minus strand of CM067340.1, from coordinate 97,291,752 downwards.
CTTTTGGGTGCTTGTTTTAGTCCATAAAGAGACTTAACAAGCCTGCACACCTTCTTTTCTTTTCCTGGAACCACAAACCCTTCAGGTTGGTTCATGTAAATTTATTCCTCAAGATCACCATTTAAGAAGGCTGTTGTTACATCCACTTTATAGATTTGAAGACCATACAATGCGACTAACGCTATTACATCCGAATGGATGTAATTCTTGTTACCGGCGAGTATGTGTCAAAATAGTCTAGACCTTCTCGTTGTCTAAATCCTTTAACAACAAGTCTTGCCTTGTACTTGTCAATAGTACGATCGTCTTTCATTTTCTTCTTGAAAATCCATTTAGAACCAAACGTTTTGTTACCTGGGGGAAGATCGACCAGTTACCAAGTATGATTGATCAATATGGATTCTATTTCACTATTGACAACTTCTTTCCAGCATTGTGCCTTGAGGAAGACTTTGCTTCCTTGAAGGTACGAGGTTCATTTTCTAACAGAAAAGTCAAGAAATTTGGACCGAATGAAGTAGATATCCATTAACATTTACTTCTTCTCGGATTTTCCTCATTAGGCATACCATCTGTTGTTTCCTCCCGAGGTCATTTTCACTTTTGGCAGGTCACTTCACTTTCCTTTTCATACAGAAAAATAGATCAAAGAATTCAGCATTATCTGATTCTATTATCGTATTAATGTGAATCTCAGGATTTTCTGATTTATGAACCAGAAAACAATATGCCTTGCTATTGGTTACATATCTAATAAACACAAAATCAACCATTTTTGGACCTATCTTAACCCTTTTAGGATTAGGTACTTGTAACTTAGCTAAACACCCCTACACTTTGAAGTATTTCAAGATAGGCTTCCCTCCTTTCCACTTCTCGTATGCAATGGATTGTGTTTTACTATGAAGTACACGGTTGATTATTCGATTACCTGTAAGCATAGCTTCCTCCCCCGCTACAAGTTCTATAATAAGCCAGAACTTATCGACAATGCATTCATCATCTCCTTCAATGTTCGATTCTTTCTCTCCGCAATTCCATTAGATTGTGGAGAGTAAGGGGCAGCTGTTGTTTGGTGTATGATTCTATTTTCCAAACATATTTATTCAAAAGGAGATATTTATTCGCAACCCCGATCACTTCTTATCATTTTGATCTTTTTGTTTACTTGCGTTTCAACTTTATTCTTGTATTGCATGAAAGCAACAATTGCCTCATCTTTATTATTAAGTAAATAAACATTGCAATACCTCGTGCTATCATCAATAAAAGTAATAAAATACTTTTTCCCACCGCGAGATGGTGTTGACTTCATGTCACAAATATCTGTGTGAATTAAGTCTAAAGGACTTGAATTCCTTTCAACGGACTTATAAGGATGCTTAGCATACTTTACATTAAACTGTCGATTTCATTGATTTCAAAAGATATGTACAATGTATTCCTATGGTAGTAGTATGGACTCCTACTACTCATTTACATTTAAACTCTAACTACACAATCTCATATAGACAATACTAACATGTAGCTATTAATCAAAACTAAGGAATACATTGATTCCATACATATTTGATATTTGGAATTAATGCAATCAAATTTGGGCAATACTTCTAGATTTATCATCTTTTGCAATGTTTTGAAGTTTACGTGACCTAAACGTGAATGCCATAAAGTGCTTAACTCAAGTAAGTAAGAAGAAACATTCTCTTTATTGATGGGAACTCCTACTACATTTAGCTTAAAAAGGCCCTCATTCAGGTAACGTTTTCCTACATATATATATATATATATATATATATATATATATATATATATATATATATATATATATATATCATTCTTACTCTGTACAACACTATTAAAAAAATACATTTGAATCCATTCTTGACAAGACATGAGGTAGACACAAGATTCTTGCGAATTTCTAGAACATGGAGGACTTGATTTAGAGTCACTGTTTTTCCCGATGTCGTCTTCAATGCAATCTTGCCAACCCCTTCAATTTTGGTTGTAGATTAATTTCCCATGAAGATTGTCTCTTCGGGTCCTTCGGGGGCATAAGAAAAAAATAATTCCTTGTTAGCACACACATAGCAGGTGGCTCCAGAATCTATCCACCATTCTTTCGGATTTCCTACCAAGTTGCATTCAGACAACATGGCACATAAGTCCTCCATTTCATCTTCAACCGTGTTAGCTTTATTCTTTTTCTTCTTATCATTCTTTGGCGCACAACAATCCACTACCTTATCCCCAGTTTTTCCACAATTGTGGCAATTACCCTTGAACTTCTTCTTGCTTGGGTAATTTTTTGGTCCAGAGGCCTTCTTCCTCTTCTTATTTTGTGGTGCCTCCTCAATAATGTTTGCGCCCATTATTGTCGAGTGTTCACGTGACTTCTTTTCAGCATTTTTGTTGTCTTCTTCTATCCTTAGACGAACAATCATGTCTTCTAATGTCATCTCATTTCGCTTGTGTTTAAGATAGTTCTTAAAATCCTTCTATAACGGTGGTAACTTCTCATTGAAAGCAGCAACTTGAAAGGCATCATTTATGACCATACCGTCAATAACAAATTCACAATTAATAATAAGATAAATCTTATTAGTAAAATTATTGATTTGGGTCATAACTTCAGCAAGGAGGTCATGTACAATGACTTGTAGTTTTTGGACTTGAGTTATAACCGACCTAGTGTCAATCATCTTGAAATCCAAGAACCTTGCAGCCACAAACTTCTTAAGTCTGACATCCTCAGTTTTGTACTTCTTCTCAAGCGCATTCCATAATGCTTTTGAAGTTTCCCTGACACTATAGACATTTATATAATCCATCTTCCAAATAACTCGAAATGTAGTTTCTGCACAAGAAATTAGAATGTTTCCATGCTTCAGTTACAACAAGTCGTTCATCTTCCGGAGTGTTTTCTGCCAAGATCGGAGGACCCTCCTCGATGAAACGTTGCAGATTCAACGTAGTAAGATAGAAGAGCATCTTCATTTGCCAGCGTTTGAAGTCAATACCGGAAAACTTTTCGGCTTTTTCTGCCGGTGCCATAGCATGGGTAGGAATAGAACGGCTTGACGAGGCAGCAGCACTCGTAACAGTAGCACCCATTCCTGCAACACTTTCATTAGTTTGTTTTTTATTCGCCATATTTTGGTAATGTTGAAAACAATACAGAACTTTGTTAAAGTAGTGAATTTAATATCTTCAAACTGAATACCAAACCAAACATACAACACGTAATAATGGTGAAGTTTTTATATACTTCAAACCCGTACGTTTATTATAGCGGCAAAGTTTTTATGTACTTTAAACCGGACAAGAAAAATTATTGGAGTAGAAAGCAACAAGACTTTAGTCTCCAAAACAGTATATAGAAAATAGTCTAATAATCAACAAAGAAACATTAGTATAAAATTCCTTAATCTTGTCAGTGTTACTGTGTTAAAACAAAATCAGAAAACTGTTAGAAGAATAAAGAAATGTAGAAAATAGTAAAGAATTAAAAATATTCCGAATCCACAATTTTCTTGTGCGTCCTTAAGGAATTTTAACCCCCTCACACGTTTCCAAGGTAATAGATTAAATCCTCCCAGGATAAAATAGAATAAACCTTCCTGCAACAGTAGCAATACAAACTGCAGGATACCAACGAACTCAAAGAATGGAGCAAAATCTCACTTATGAATTTGAGAGAGAAAGACTGCGAATTAGGATGCAGTATATTCAGAAAGAAATAAGCTCTGGAGTATTTTCGTGTGTTTAAGATGCAGCCTTGCCTTAGAATTTATAGGCAAATATCAGAAGTGGTGTCCAAAAAAGGTGCCTTTTCAGAAAATACGTAGCCTACCGTGGTTCTACCGTGATCGCGGAAGAACCGTGGCTAGAGATGCTCTCTGAAACTGATTGCCGCGGTTCTACCGCGTTCTACCGCGATCGCGGCAGAAACGCGGTCTTATCGATGGATCATTTGACGAACCCGAACCTGAACCCAAGCCGAGCCGAGCGAGCGACAACGGCGGCGCGAGGGTTCATTCTCTTCAACTCCTTTTACGAGCTTTAAGAAGTAATTCTATATATAAGCACACAAATGTGGTTGTCCCACACCAATGAGGGACAAAGTGCAAGAAAAAAGTTTACTTCTTCAAATTTTTATTTTCCCTCCATTTTCAATTCACACTTCTTCTACTTTAAAACCAAATGGTTTAAAGTCTTCAACACTTGCAACATTTGATCTGACGTCTCTTGGTTTTACAAGTTCTTAAAATAATACTTAGTAATTTTTTTGATTGACACATTATTAACTGCATACTGTCCAATATTGACAAGCATAAAATCTTTAGACCTAGCCTAATTCAGAACAAAATTCCAGTTTTTCTATGTTACTTTTTGTTATCTGGTTTAATATATATCTGTCATTCCCCCCTTCTCTCAGGTCTATTATATTGTTGGCTCTGTTTGTTACAAATTCTAGTACATGTGGGTTTATATCCTCCATTCAAATAAAATTTTACGGGAAAAGACCAAATGTGCTCATATATTATGTATTATGAGAAAAAGATTAAATATTCCATTCTTAATATTTTGGGTCCAAATATATTATTGACGTAATGCTATTGGTTCAAATATACATTTCTTCTGTTAAGTTTGTCCAGGGTAGACATCTAATCCTGTGTGACACTGATATTTGATGAAGTGAATGCCACAAGGCATGCCAACTCAGTAATCCATATATAAAAGACTAAAATCTGAAATGCAATATTTTTTATAGTAGCGGTAATGGTGGCGATAGTGGTGGAGAAAAATTAGAAGTATGGGGTAAAATAGATTAGGGGCACTGAGGTGGAAAGTCATGTTGCATATACCTCATCAAATGTCAGTGTCATGTAGGATTGTATGTTCACTTTGGACAAACTTAACGGAAAATGGGTATATTTGAACCAATAGCATAACAACAAGGGTATATGTGGGCTCAAAGTATAACGAAGTGCATTTAAATCTTTTCTGATAGTACAGGGATATATTTGGTCCTTTTTCGAAAATTTTATTTGCAGAGAAAGCATTTTTGTTCGTGTAAGGGTGGCAACCTGAGCCCCAACCCATTTAACTCGTCCTACCCGCCCAAGGTTGAGCCGATAATTGATCCGCCCACTTGTTGAGCTCAGCTCATCTTGACTCAGTCCATTTTAATTTTTAGTATTGATCAATGAGTAACTTTGTTAAAATATCTTTAAAGTAATCATTTTTGTTTGATATATTATATATGACCATAACAAAAGGAAAAAAACAGTCTTGTTTGATAAATAAATAATTCATAACGAAACAACACACATTAATTGAAGCTTGATTAGAGTTAAGAGAATTGTGCTATGACCCATACGTTACCCCATCATAACTCAATACATCTCAATCCCATCATAACCCAATACATCTCAACTCAAGTAACTTTTGGATGCAACTCATACCCGGCAACTTGACAGACCCGCTAATTTGACAACCTTTATTTTGTGTTGAAGAATGACTCTTCATTTTTCATATTGATTGTAACACGGTATTTCCCCAGGGGCGGTTGAATGGCCAAGTAAATAAATAATTTGCTTTAAGCCTCAAGCTTTTGGGGGCTCCGAAATTTTTATGTAGTAATTAATTTATAGCTTAATTTCACATTTTATTTCATTCTTTTGAAAGTTTTAAAGTATTGAAGTAAAGAAAAAAAACGGATTCATCTTGATATCAGTTACTCCCTGCATCCAAATATATGTGACAATGCTCGAATTTTGAAAGTTAAATGAATTATATTTTGATCGTATTTATTTATATGTCTTTTAAATATTTTAAATAATTAATTTTTGTAACTTATAGTACTTTTATATAGTTTTCAAGTATGTAAGTTTTATTTTAAAAAATTTAATGATTCTACACATAAATGCACACACTTTTCAACTCATTGTGGCAAAGGTCTTACGGAAACAGTTTTTCTACCTTCCGGGACAAAGGTAAGGTCTGCACACATATTATTCCTCAGACCTCACACGTAAGATTATACTGGGTTGTTATTGTTATTGTATATCTAAATCCACAATCAAAATTAAGAAGTTGGCATTTTGAAAAAAAAAAAGTGTCACATAAATTGAGACATGTGAATATTAAGTTATAACTTCTTGAATAAGATTTTATTGTTATAAAAAATTTATTATCTCTCAACATGATATCTTCTATATAGTATATAGTAATTTTTTGTTATACACTAGCTAGAATTTAGAGTATCAACTAGAAAATATGAATTGATCAAAACTCAAAAAAACAAATGAGATCAACTGAAACTTTGATATAATCTCATAAAAGTACTCCTGCTGATTTTTTAACAAATAATAAAAACTAAATTAATAAATTGAGAGAGTATTTTTTTTAGAAAAAAAAGGATTTAGAAAGACTTTGATTATAAAATATTAAATAATAACTTTGAATCCAAAAAAAATTTTAAAAAAAACAAAAGTTTAAGGCCTCATAAATAATTTTGGCTTTAGGTCGCTATTGTAGTTGAGCCGTCCCTGAATTTTCCCCTCTGATATTTTACATTGAGTTTTAGCATTTGGCCCTACATTTTTATTTTTATATATAGTGGGAAGGACTTGGAGTATCAAAAAAGGAAAGAATAAAAAAGATTATGTTGAGGATGAAATTTAAACCAACGAGTTTAGTTGGAAAACAGCACTTCTAATTTGCAAGTGCAACAACAACAACAACTACCCAGTATACTCCCACCAGGTAAGGTCTGGGGAGGGTAATATGTAAACAAACCTTACCTCTACCCGAAAGGGCAGAGAGGCTGTTTCCAATCGACCCCCGGCTCATAGGATAAAAGGAAAAACAACAGTAAAACAAAAACAAAGAGTTTTGTTGCATGTAATTAATTGCAACAAGAGTATTTTGTGCCAAGTCCTGCGTTGAGTTGAGTTCATACAATCTTTGCAGTTTTGCATGTTTGTTAGTATTTGACGTCAAGATTGGCAGTTTTATTGATCATCTTTAAAACAAAACAGGATCTCTATTTCAGAGCTGACAAACAACTTTTGTATGTATTAGGAAGTAGACTGTAAAAGATCGTATACATTGCAACTGAACTGACGAGAAAGAGATATTTAAGTCACTAACATTAATGATACAACTCAAGTGACAGATTAAAAGTTTCCCAATCCCTTTTTCCCATTAATGTCGCAAATTAATGAGTAATATAAGCTTATTGCTTTGTCGAAGGAAGAAATAGTGTAAGAGTCGATTGGAAATAGCATCTCTGTCCTTTTGGGTAGGGGTAAGGCTCGTCTACATATTACCCTCCCCAGACCCCACTTTGTGGGACAATACTGGGTAGTTGTTGTTGTATATTATACTATCAAGTTAAGTTGACCTACAATATTTTATAAGTAATTAATGGGTAATTAACTTTTCGTAGCAAACTTGATATGCTAACTTAAAAAAGAGTTACGATATAATTGATTAAGTTACATACTATAACTTATATTAACATCGTTATATATACAATCAAAAGGAAATAGAGACTCGTTAATGAAGCATACATACTGTGTCATGTACGATCATATTATTCAAACTGTTTTAGCACTTACATATTCGAAATATCCTTTTGGTTTTCATATTTTTGGGAACAAAGTTCATATTTCGAGTAGAGGAAGAGCTAAGATTTTATACCAAGAAGTATGCAACATAAGAAAAAAATAAAAAACAAAATGTTGGTAACAAATGAAGTGTGGTAACAAAAAAAAGGTCATTATTATCCAAGTAGCTGTACACCAAAAGAGAGCCAGAAAAAATGGAAAAGGCTATTAATTATAATAATGGATAAGAACTAGATTTCATACCTCAAACTAGAGGACGCCCTTTCTCTGATCTTAACGATCTTGAAATAGGAAGCCGTGACACTTTAATATCATTATCTTCCATCACACTACATGAATTCTTACATGAGAAAATAGACTTATTGTTCTTCTTATTCTTCATCCCAAACCCAAAATCATCCTTACTAAAACCACCTAAAAACTTGTTACCTTTTCTTGAGCTCTTTGTGCACTCTTTATAGGCTATCAAAAATGGATCATCTTGCTTATTAAAACCCCTTCTAGATGAACTTCTCAACAGCGGCGGCGGCGGCTGGAAAGCACACGGCGGAGGAGGAATTTGTAGGTGGTGAAAAGCTGCAGCCTTTGATTTTTCCGGCACCGGGCACGGCGGTGGTGGAAGTTTTGGTGAAAATCCACCGGTGGCACAATTTTTTGTTGGTATAATTTTACTAACCCCGGGCTTGTTTTCCCAAGAAAAGGGCACATTTCCTTTGGAATGAACGTTATAAGTCTTGTTATTAAAACTACTCATCTTTGTAATAAACAAAAATTAAATAAAGTGTTATGATATAATTGAAGTATATATAGAGCGACACAAAAACTCAGTTATGGATTTATAAAAGTACTTTTCATGTACTCCATGCTCTCTAACCGCAAATATTTCCTATGGATGAAGCAAATATAAAACGTGAATAAAAAAAGTGATTAAATACACATAAATATTTGGTGCTGAAAGATATTTGATTGTAGATAGAGATGATGAAGAATGGCAAAAGGATAAGTAAAATACTTCAGTTATATATCTTGGATTATTTTTTAATGTCTACGTCATGATAAAAAATGAGTAGAAAAGTATGCCAAAGAAGTTAGGAGAAACATGACAAGACTTGGAAATGCTAGCTTGACTTGGTAACATGTAATTGTTCTTCATGTATCACAGAGGAAAAGATATCATCTCCACACAAGAAAATATTTAATAAAACGCTTATTATATTAGTACAAAATATTCTACTGTTTTGTACTTTAACCAGAAACTATAAAATAATTATTTTTATTGAATTTTTACTATAATATAGGTTTCCTACCCTAAGTTTGAATTACTTTTTGACATTAGTCTTTTTGAGACTTATTTGATTTTACTGAAGATAAAATGAGGATCCATTAGTTGGCATACGTAAAATTTACGAGCATGAAAACTAGAGTAACTTTTTCTGGTAGGTATTTTCCATGCTTATGCTTAATTTGGTGTTAGGCGCCTGAGTCTGTTTTAAAAGTATGTTTTGTTAGCTTGGAGTTAATGTATTTTGTGGTGGATATAAAAGTTGTTTCTTTATGAGCTTTTGCTATTTTTATAAGTTAGCCATGATTTCTTTGGTTAATATGTGATGTTGGAAATTAATACTATTTGTTTGAAAGAAATTAAGAGGAAGGAATTTAAAGTACTGTTTAATTAATATCTATAATGATGGCATAAGATAATTTTCTCGTTAGCTTCTCTGATTCTTTTTCCTTTTTTCCGTTCTAAAGTTTTTAAGATATACGTACAAACCTTAGTGAATAATAATAAAAATATCAAGGCGACCGATCAGTCAACTAAATTAAAGCACACGTAAGTAGGAATATGGGCAACCAATAAAATTTGTGTGCCTAATATTCCTAGCGAGCTAGGAAATATCCAAGAAAATATGGAAGACTGCCAAATATGCAAAATGGGGAAAGTCATAGCGGAAGTATGACAAAACTTAAAGAAATAAAAAGGCATTATTTTATCACAATAAAATACACTTCAAAAACAAATCTAGGACATATACCTTTATGTGAGGCTTAAAGAAAGAGTGATTGCATATTCGACTAATTAAAAAAATGCAGCCAACTATTTAATCTCTTGAGGTTGAAAAATACTATCCCTTTTCATCTACAGAGAATGTCCTTAACCTAACATTTTCGGGTAGTTCGAAAATTTTAGTAGTTCATTTGGTCGACGAAATCATTCTCTAACCAAAACTTTCGATGGTTCTTTTATTATATTTTTGGTTTCACTAGTCGTTAGTATGGTTTTATATTGCTCTAAGCATATATTATTTGCGTCAAATACAAGATAAAATATGTTCAATGATTAGAGACATATAGAGCTGGTCAAATATCAATATTGGTGGACAGAGGCAAGACTCAACCGTGTCGGATCTATCGAAAGCAGTCTCTCTATCCTCAAGGTAGGGATAAGATCTGATTACACATTAGCCTCCCTAAATTCCACTCGTGAGATTACACTAATTTTTTATTTTTTATTTTTTTGTAGAGCCAAAGACTCGAACTTGGTTCTTGTCATTGATCAAAGGGTCCGTTAATGCACTTGTTTGACCCAAAAATTTAGATCTAGGTTTGAGCAATTAGATTTTGAATAAAATGGAGTTAATCTTAGCCAATATTAATATTCAAAAGATATATTAACCGATTTTATAGTGAGATATCACATATATTATCTATGTAGCAATAAATGACGACAATAATACTATATTCAATGATCCAAAAAAAGGAGGTAGCATTAAATAACAATAAATAGCGATAAATGGTATATAAGTAAATAAAAGCATCGCACTCGAAAAGAGTGGGATTCTTTGATATTCTTCCTAACAATGATAAATGATTGATTTTGAATATTCGTATTCTCCTTGGATCGTGAGGAAAAAGTTAGATTACGATTTGGAGAAAAGTTATATTTTGTATGTGTATAATAAGTAAGAATCTTCAAAGAATGACAATGAGTTATTTTTTTAAAATGAGTGACCATTCCCTCCTATAAGTACATATCTTTCTATCTTACACATGGGCCACAGAAACCCTAATATATAGATCCGAGGAATATTCTCTTTAAAGCCTTATTTCTAAAATTAGTTGTTACTACTACGCTAAAGAGAGTACTTGTCCTCGTCCTCGACCTCGCTTTTATCCTTTGTTGACATCAGATTGATGACACGTGGCAACCTTCGAAGGCTTTATTAATATTGATTAAGCTCACATATAATTGATAATATTTTAGCCCATATAGTTAGTCCATCCACTTGTTGAGGGCGAGTTCAATGAGCGGATAATAGCGGTCATAATTACCTTCGTGGGCGAGTTCGGTGAGCGAATAACAACAGTCGTGATTGTTGTAACAAACAAGCGATGTGGCTCTTTGTGGACTGCATATTTCAAACCCTTAATTTTTCGGGTGATTTACTAGAACCATCTGGTCCAAGAAAAGAAATGACTTCATGCGTCATGATGACGCTGATTCCCGACGCATTGCGTCGATTCACGCAAAACCTTTTATCGGCTCTGCCATTTTGATTCTAGTGCCAATTATGATGAACTATTTTGGGTTCGGTGCCTTAATCTCTATAAATAGGGATTGTTTTCTCATTACTCAGAGTTTATTTTCTTTCATGTCATCATTGCTCTACATAATATCTGTTGCTTTTCTTGAGTCTCCTTTGCCTTTTGAGCCTTATATTTCTTTCACACTCTCATCTTCTTATCAACTTTATAACCATATCTAAACTTCCTTCTAATGTTGATGAAAAGATTCACACCATTCCTTTGGGTGTTGTATCCCCTATTCGCAGGGAGGAGGTCGTCGCTGCCGTTAAGGATGAAACTCTTTAGTGAAGGAGATCATCCTCAGTAACCTGATGCTAGGTCCTATTTTCAACAATCACTAGATGTAATGATCGAGAAATTGCAGTCGTTAATGACCTCTAAACACTTGGTTGAATTCAAAGCCAAGTTTGGTCTTCCCATCCAGGTAGAATTAATCCCATGATGGTGAGGACAAAGTGCACATTCACTGTCCTGGGTGTTGTGCTCTATATTCCTACCCGTTTAACATTGGCTACTCGTCCCCCATCCCCCCCCCCCCACTGGTAGAGGAGTTTTGCCGATATAACAGCATTTTCCCTGCTCAGCATGCCCCATATGTTTATGAAATCATCAAGATGCTATCAAAGTTCACCGAAATTGCCGGGGTTAAGGTTGGTGCATCTGCTCGCACCCATCTACTGTACAGTAATGATGTTGAACCTTCTACATTGTGGGGCCAAGTGTTTGGTGCTGAAGATAGATGATAAGGGTAGTCGGAAGTTCTAGCTCTACTACTTCTTTGTCAAGACCGAGGTCGTTGCTGCTAAAGTCGATGGCTTTCTTGAGCCCTGGAACCATGCACGTAAGTGTTCATGTTTTCAACTTATACCCTTTCGAGTACTTTTGTTCATTTTACGTTGGTCGAGTAATCCTTCTTTTCATGCAGCCACCAGTTGTCCTCTCCCTTTGGTGACACATTTCATCAAGTAGGTTAAACAGGTTCTTTCCTATACCATGGGGATTTGTGATTGGCCGAGATTCTTTCAGAAGTTCATAACGGCACTTCCCTTGACAGGTAGATTTCCTTTTTCTGGTCGTCATCATGTATGTGTTGTATTGTGCCATTGTAAACTCTTACGCTTATTTTTTTAGGTTCAGTCAGGGGGGAAACAAGAAGGAACGGGGTGCCTGTGCCCACATTTCGAAGGAGAAGGACTACTACGTCTTCCACTTCTGCCTCTGCCCCCTCGGCTGTTGTGCCATCTGCCTTCGACCCCGTCTCAACTATTGCATTCGCTCCTCCCTCATTTTCATTTATCCATTACGATGACGAAGTCTCTCCCAATGACGGGGACCTGAGGCCCCGCAAAAGAAATACTATGGACGTAGAAGCGGGAATTCCTTTGGCCGTCCACTCAGCAGAAGGTGAATTTCACTTCGAGAGACGAAACTGATACACGTTGGGGACAAAATTGGGGCGACCTCTGAGGCCCCACAACTGGAATATGGTAATGAGGCGTGTCTTTGCGCCTTGAAGAGGAGATAATTATGGAGAGGATGCTTAGTGTCAGCTTCGTGCTCGGAGGGCCACAAGAGGATTCATCTTCCAGGCCGGCAGAGGATGTTCCTCGGGTGACGAGGACAAAGGAAAGAGCATCATCGATGAGGGCGATGAGTCAGGTTCCGACATTGATCCTGACAATCTTAGGATGATCAATGAGGGACTTACTCATATTGAGGTAAGGATGGATAGAAGCTCAAGGACCATCACGATACTAAGGAGGTGGTCTCCTCTCTCGGTCCACTTTGCTCCGACGCTGAGGGTGTAGCCCTCAAAGAGATAAATCACAGTACCCTGTCAAAGAACATTGCATGTGTTTCTCTCAGGGTAAGCATGGGAATTTTTCATTTTTTTTCTTTATCTTTACTCGCTTCTAAGTTTTAACTTTTGCCTTCTCTTTAATTTGCAAACGATAATTTTAGAAATTGAGAGTTCTCTGAGGGAAAAGTGATGGAAAGAAATTTATGTGAATTTGAAGGGTAAGTACGAAGAGTACCGTGGAAAGTACTAGGACCTTCAGAGGCAGTTTCATTATAGAGGACGAAGAAGCACTGAAGAAGAAAGACAAGGAGTTAATAGGGGTCGTGGAAAGGCTCAACATTCTCGAGGGAGTTATTATTACAAAAAAGGAGGAGCTTGAGCTGAGTAAGGGTGTGGAAGCCTAATGTAGGTACCTCCAGAATCAGGTGGACCAACTGCAAGGCTAGTTGAACGGGTGTCAATTTCAAGTGGACGCTCTCCAGGGGGAGATTGCTGAGAAGCAACTGATGCTCGAGCAGGCGGAGTCTTCCCGACAAGATGCTCAGAGAAAGGTTGATTCTCGAGCTAGCAAATAAGGCTCTCTATTCTAAGTGTGATAATGCTCTATCAATGTCCAGGGCTAAAGAGAACCTACTTGAGGAGGGGATTGGAGAGTTGGATAAGGAAATATCTAAGCTACAAGATTGATTTGCTGCTCTTGAGATCGAGAAGGACTAACTACTTATGTGGCCCTCTAGGTCTAATGCATCTGAGTATCCTAATATTCCTCGATAGTTGTACGAGGAGTGGATCTATGCTGAAGCCTGGCTGGATGTGATATGGGATTTGGATAATGTGGGCTCTATTTCTAAGATGGCCCTCAAGGATGCTCGAGTTAAAGCTTATGAGCCTAGTCTCTCTTGTGACTATGATCTTGCCGCACCTTATCCTGGTTTCAAGGATGATGAGGATGATGGTGTAGAACAGCTTGCAGATAGTGCTTGGTATGACTCTGCATACGGCCAAGGCGAGGATGGAGAGGGCGTCTGAGGCCTGGGTGGTGATGGCCATTAGGTTTTATTTTAACTTCTTGTGTATTTTTGTTGGAGTTTTTGAGTGCTCTTGTAAAAACTCCTCATCTAAATATCAAAGTTGACATTTTTTACACGCACCTTTTTCATTCCTGTGTTTTGGTCGTAACCTTTGGGCTGAATTGTCATAGGCCGTATCGGCCCTTTGTTCAAATAAGTCAAGTATATCTCTTAATTGAGATATGGCCAAGGGTTGATAGGTGTTTTCTGATTTTGTGAAACGCACTTTTAAGTTGAGTCATGGCCGAGGGCTGATTGGTGCTTTCGAGCTGGTTAAATGTACATTTAGATTAAGTTGAGGCCTGGGTTGATAGGTGTTATTCAATTTGGTCAAACATACCTTTAAGCTAGGTCGAGGCTAGGGACAATATGTGTTGTTCAAAATGGTTGAACATACCTTTATGTTAGGTCGAGGCCAAAGGCCGATTGTATTGTTCGAGTTGGTCGAACGTACCTTTAAGTTAAGTCGAGGCAAGCGACCGACAAGTGTTTTTCGAGCTTGCCGAACATATATTTAAGTTAGGTTGAGGACAGGGGCCGATAGGTGTTGTTCGAGCTGGCCGAGCGTACCTTTAGGTTAGTCGTGGTAGAGGACCGATAGGTGTTATTGGAGCTGGTCGCACGTACCATTTTGGAGAGTAGTTTTGACAGGCGTGCATCTTTATTGTTTCAATGTTGTTGTTTCATTTACATTGTTTTCACCCTTAGGCGATTTTATAGAAAATTAGAAGTTGTTGGAATCGCGATCCCAATATATCTAGTCCCTTCATTGTTCGGCAATGAAAGATTAAGCCCTCTTTTGCATTCCAACTTTAGGTGTCCCGCTCGTCGCCTCGTTAAAAATCTCCTTAAGAAAACCCCATTGGGACAAAACTCAAGTGAGGAAAAAAGAATGCACCTTACAGGGCATTTCTTCTTTTTTAGAGGTTGAAGTACTTGAGATGGCTGATATTCCAATTGCTTGGTAGGGGCTTCCCTTCCATAGCTTCTAATTGGAACAATCCCTTGTCTACTTTGCCTATGATTTTGTAGGGTCTGTCATACTTGGTTCCAAACTTGCCTTCTCATGGATCCTTTTTTGCTTGGGTTTTGGCTTTGAGTACGTAGTCCTCGATCTTGAGTAATCGAGCCATTGATTTTGTTGTAGTAACATTCTACCTGTTGTTTTTGAGCGACCATTCTTATGTATGACATGTTTCATCACTCTTCGACCTTATTGACATCTTGTATCTTATTCTCATCATTGTTTTTACTGCTTTTTCGACTGGTATAACCGCTTTTGTTCCGTAGACTAGGGAATAAGTTGTCTCTACTGTGCTTGTCTTCAGGGTAGTTCTATGCGCCCATAATACTTCTGGGAGGATTCCAACCACATTCCCTTTGCCTCTTCAAGTTTCTTCTTCATGATGTTTAGTATTGACTTATTTGAGGATTTTATTTATTTGTTGCCAATTGGGTGTTAAGGAGTTGAAAATATTCTTTTAATATGCCATTCTTCGAATAACTCAGTGATTTTTCTTCCTATGTACTAGGGCCCATTATCAAAACTTATTTCTTAGGTAGGTGATCGGTTCCAACCCTACACCACTACAAAGTGGCAAGAACGGTCGATTCAGCTTTTACCCAAGATGGTCGGGATTAAACCCAGAGGGAGCTAGATTGGTTGGGATTTGGATTCATATCTAAACTATCAGTGCGTAGTGCTCTTAATTACACTTCCAATCATAATCATCCGTTTGTTACTTCTAAATTTATGCTAATGAAATGCTAAATTAAACTAAGAATAAAAACTTGTAAGGTTTTCTAATTTATTAAAGAGGCGCAAAGGAAGTGATTTTCTCCTAGGTGAATACTAGTGGGTTCTAAAGCCTAAGGCAAAGTTGTTATATTGGGGATTGCGATATAGCCAATTCATAAAATTACTCACTTTATACCTCTCGGTAGCTTGAGTTTCTTTGCCCAAATTGACTTTCTCAAGACCAATTGAGTGTCAAAATTGTGCAAGAAATATAGGCTCAAGTCGGGTATTATTATCTCTAGGTTTAACCCTTTAATTGGGGTTATCAATCTTTTGAATAGACCTCAATTCCTTGTTGGACCGATTTTCCTATACTCAACCTCTCTTTCTCAATAATAGCCCAAGTCAAAAAGGCACAAATTAGTGTTTGCAACAACTAATTCAACATGAAAAACACAAATTAGTCCAAATACCAACCACCCATAAATACCTAAGCCTTAAAACAAAAGTCTCATTAAATACCCACACTAGGATAGAGCCACAACCCTAGCTAATGGGTATATCTACTAATAATACGAGAAGAAATCAAATATTTAGATGAAGAATAACCCATATAATATGTTTATAAGCTAAGAATTAAAGATTCAATGTCGAACTAGCTACAAAATTACCCAAAATAGGTCCAAAACAGCCTTCACGTGCTCATCTACGAATTAGATAACCAAAAAATCTAAAAAACAAGTACTACAAGGCCAAATTTTTTGTACAAAAATACCCCAAATGGAGGTACCGCGGAAAGTGCACTGTGGTCGCGATAAGGCTTTTTGGATTGACTTTTCATTCTCTAGATCTGGCCACCGTGAACCGCATAAAATGTACCGCGGTCGCAGTGGCTTCAACGTGGACTACATAAAATGGACTTCAGCCGCGGTGTCTTGAAACTTCAAAACTCCTGAGTTGTATAAATCTTCTCTCTGTGGACTGCAACAAATGGCCTGCGGCTGCGGTGAGGCTACTGCGGCCGCGAAGAATCTTCTGCGGACCATACTGCCTAACACCACTAGGATTGCACCTCTCTGAATCTCCTCACCGCGGACCACACTAAATGGACTGCGACCACGGTAGGTCTGTTTTATCTACAATGGATTTTATACTGCATCAGTGCTTTGACTTGTTCTTGGTACTTATGTAGGTTTCACTCCTTTCTGAGCTGGTTTTGACTTCTTCTCACTTTCTTGACCAAACCCTACAAACAAGTATAGCCTTTGTGACTATTTGTTTACATTTTTAATCTAAACTCAAGTAAAAAAAAAGAGTATAAAATGAACTAGAATCCCTAGTTATCAACTCCCTCAAACTTAAGCTTTTTCTTGTCCTCAAGCAAACAAAATAAGTCCCACCTCATTAAGAATAAAGCCATGAAATTCAACTGACCTAAAGAGACCTCATCAAGCATCAATTGGGAATAACAATTATCCTTAATTCAAATGAATAATTAACATCATTTAACCTTTTAAACACCATGGTTTTAGTGCGGTGCAAAAACATCAAGAATTGACTCAACTCATAAGGAAACTCTTTCTACAACTTTGGTCATTGTAGAACCCAAACTCGTACTCCTCGCCCTCCATTATGCAAACCTCACTTTTAGATTGTAGCACTCAGAGGATTGTGGAAACACACTCATCTCCCTCAAAGAAAGGTCAGAAGTCCGGCTCTAAGTACCATAAGCTTGCCCCTTATGTGAGTAACCACTAATGTAAGCTTCATTCAACTTAAGATCATATAGGTCTTTTGTGGAGATATAGTGAAGGCTTTTGGTTCATGGTAGGAACTATTTTGTCTAAGTAGGTTCCATCTTCCCATAAGCAGTTCATTTGCTTTATTTTGGCACGCATTCTCTTGACTTTTGAGTCATTTACTTATTTCTTAGGGGTTAGAGGGACACACTATGACTCTTTCTTGTTCATTTCAAACACCTTCTCCTCTCTAATCTTTCCACACCTTTCATCTCTTTACTTTTACTGAGTCCCTTCAGTTCTTCTATATTGTTCATTCTTTTTTACTTTTTAATTTTCTTTCTTTTTTGTTGTGCCTTTCTTTTCTTCATTTTGTACCTTTTTACCACTTTGTTGCATTCCTCGTCTCTCTCCCTAATATTATGATTTTTCCTTGTGCTAAGGAACGATTGGGTGCCAAGAGAGGATCTTTTCAGAACGGGTAAAGGCTTTTATCATTATCTTTGAAAGAAAAAAGGGTTATGGATCAAGAGAGTTGACTAGGGATATTATCATTGGTAGGCTATGGATGTTTTTAAGAAATTATTCGGATCAAGGAGGGCCTATAATCACTTCTCAGTCCAAACTATCCTTAGAATTTCGCCTAGACAAATATTCAGCTCAAGTTCTAGACTAATGGCACGGGACTTGGACTTGTAATTCAAATTCTCACCACACACGCTATAGGATTGCTAAAGAGATAGAGTTGGGGGCCCACAACAATCTTAGCTAAGATTTTAGTAACACAAATGGTCCCGAAAAACCACTTGATGATTGTTGGCCAACACAAGAGTCTCAAGGTCACAACGGTCACCATCCTATACACAAAATTTATTTTTTACCATAAGATCAAAGGCAAATGTTTGAGGCACTATTACTCACTTGCTACTATTTATACAAAAACAAAAGAAAACGGACTCAAACCTTTAAGAAGGTTGTCATGACATCCATCATCGAGAAGAGCCACCCGATTCATACAGATTCCACCTTTGGAAAGAACCGTGGAATTAAGAAAACCAAAGGCCATTGCACGTAAAACTCAAAATAAGAAGATACAAAAATGAAGTAATAATATATGAAAGACAATGTAGAGAATAAAATGAATATGTACAATAAGGGATTTAGACGAATATACATAAGAGGGAATGAATATATACATCAGAAAGTAACTTTAAGGTTGCAAAGCATGAAAAGTGAAATAAACTAGTAAAATTATATACATACCAAAGGTGAAAAAGCATAATAAATTGAAAATTGTATCATATTTATAACCCAATATCATCAAAATAGGGCTACTCCATCAAATGAAATCTAGCATTATCCTCAATGATAACTAACCAAAATAGCTCAAGAATAAGATAGAGAGTAAAGAGAAACTCCTTATTGGTCCTCCGTCTGCATGGGATCATGAGCATGGTTCCCTGGGTCCTGTGACTGCTCGGGAACCTATGACTGGATCCCGGTATCCTGCATGCACTGGGACCTGAGGCTGGTTAGAGGAACCTCCATGTGGTTCCTCCAACTCTATCACTGCATCATCGGTCTGTGGGATCACTCTCCTCCTCTTTGGTGCCCTCTCCTTCTCCTGCTCTGGCTCAGTCTGAGCTGCTGAAGGCTTCTCATGCAATAGTAGGTCCAATGGTAGATGGTCGGCATCGTTAATCTTCTCCAAATCTACTCTCAACTCTTCACAGACTCCTTTGATGCTCGAGTCTTTCTCAACTTTTTTGTTTCTTTGCCAGCTCCTTCAATGCTTTCCCATGAGTACCTACAGCCTCCAATATCAATTGCTAGTTATTCAGGAGATTCTTCTGGTTGTCCAAAATCTCCTTGAGAGTCTCCTCCACTGAAGCTGGAACATGTGGCTATGGGGTTACGAATTGTGTTGCCGCCAAGCTAGAAAGCACAAACATCTTAGAAGTAGTTCCTGCATCCAGTTGCTGAAACTAGCAAGGGTTTGGCTCAAAAAATGGATAGTCAATGGTAAGGTGCGGGTGAGGGGATATTTGGAACAGTGGCAATATATGGTCCTAGAGCAATGTCTGGTGTAGCTAAGGGAGTCTGATAAGAAGCAATTACTACTACTGGCTCTTTAGACTAGCCAGTGGAAGTAGTGGCTTTGACTTTACGATCTTTTCCTTTGAGGTTTTCATCACCCTTGAGGTTTTACCAGGAGAAATGCATCTTTGGTTTCACATTCACATCAAACTTCCTTTTCTACATATCCTGGTCCTCAAAGTACATTGTCAGGAAATTCGGGAAGGGGTTCGATATATCACATCATTTACCTTCGTTATGATCACCCTAGACATAATATTTTTGATGTTGATCAGGTACCCCTACCATGATAGAAGCCACTAATATTGCCCGGGAGATAGGCAGAGAATTCTCATGAGTAGGGTCAAGCCTGCTTCATACGAAAGTCTCCCACCCCTTTGCCTCAAAGTTTAATGTTCTCCCAGAATTAGGACTCCTGATGTCAACCATGCTACGGTGGTACCCGGGAGTGCCAGGTATTCTGCCAACCATAGACGGGTTGCCTCATCCAATGCTATCTTTTCAAGGTATAATGCTTCAAATTCCTCCGAAAATCCCAGGTAGTCATTGATTGTCTTCCTATCGAACTTTACTGTCAAATTCCACACCTTAGTCACGTTAGTGCCCTTTCTGATATGGGCAACCTTAGCGTAGAACTCCTTGACTTAATATTCATTTTCCTTCTCAATTGCGCTTGTAAAATATTCCCAGTCTTGTCTCTCTCTTAATTGCCTCTTCACATTTTAGTTGTGAGGCAGAAGGTCTCTCAATGAATTTCCGCTCAGGTACCAATTTGCTCTCGGGCCACCACGCTCAAAACTTGTGGTAAGAAACCTCACTAACAAATCTATCCCGCCAAGCGAGTTTCTAGTTCGATGTACCTCACCTCCTGGTTTGGGGAACACCCCTTTCTCATTTAGCAATAGGATCCTCCCCGGGTGTTGAAGTTGTGGGTGAAGTAGATGTTGTACTATCACTGCTCTTTGCTGAGCTTTCAGACAACTCAGAAGAATTTGAACTGAATCTTGAGAAGTAGGAGAGCCCGGAGGTGTGCTCACATCTATCAGTCTAAACCTCCCCGGTTGTCAGGAATATACTCCGGCACTAAATCAGAGTCAAAAAACCCCCCGGGAGGGCAAATATTCACTTCCTTTTGAACGGGAAGAAGCTTTATCTGCACCCTTTATTTTTTTTCTGGTGCCCCCAATTGCCCTCCGGAGGGTTCAATTTGATCATACAACGTCCCCTACTCCAGGATGACTCTCCTTTGCCATTTTGTTTTTCAGCTCCGCCTCGTGATTTAACCATTGTCTGGAAGGAGAATTCACTTAGTGTTTGTTAGCATCACAGTACCAGGAGAAATAGTGAAGAATATAATTGAAAATAGCTGATTGCAGATCACATAAAAAGAAGTGAGGCCACAAAGGAACCAACGCGGACCACACAAAATGGCTCCTGTAGACCACAGTGAAGTGGGGCTCAGAATACCCACTCTTTGATTCAAGGCATCGCGGACTGAAAATAAAAATTATGTGTGGCCCAGATAGGTCACCGAGGACCGCAAAAAATCGACCTGCTACAGCGGTCCTCAAAATCAACCCCTATGAATTTTACCACCGTGGATTGGGAAAAAGCATCGCAACCATGGAGAGGCACCGCAGTCGCGGTAAGCATAACTCATAAATACCAACCTAGAGTTTTAACATTTTTCGCATTTTTAGCCTAAATTCACAAATTATCAACCCCATAGGTAGTTAATCATTTTTAACTAATTAACTCTAATCTAAACAACATTATGTAACCCTACACTGCAAATTGAAAGAAAAGGGAAGAAAAAGAGGTACAAAGTAAAGAATTAAAATAGAATACAGCAAAATTAAAGACTAGGGAAAGATTAGAAGAACCAATGATGAGATGGCACAGATGATTTAGAAATAGTGTTGAATTTGAGCACTAAGGGTAGTGATGAACAGTACTTTTTTACTATTTAGAGAGCAAATGAGCAAAAAGTATAAACGAGGGCCTGAGGTCCTATTTTTAGAAAAGGGACCTGGGACCCATGATACCTACCCACCACGGACTGCACAAAATGCACCACGGTCTGTGGTACTTTAACACATGAAGCACTGGGAAGGACGTCACTGCAAACCGCCCAAAATGCTCTTCTGTTGCGGTAGCACATCACTGACCGCATAAAAAGACTAGCGACCTGTAAAGACCCAACAAGTTATCTCATGAGTTACTGCTCTCTTTCCCCATTTTACTTCTTTATGCTTCGTTATCCGTGTTTTGTGGTATCAGGTTGGTCGTATCGAGTCCAGAATGATTTTGATAAGATTTGAGACACTTAGTCTCTTTTAAGAAGGTTTGAGTTGGAAAGGTCAATCGGATATTGAATTATGTATTAGAGGGATCATATGTGAGTTCCGATGGTTCGGTTAGCTTCGGGAGGCAATTTATGACTTAGTAGTGTGATCAGAACGGAATTTGAAGGTCCGGAATAGAATTAGGCTTGAATTGGCAAAGTTGATATTTTGGTGATTTTTGGTTAGCTCAGATGCGAGTTCCAGTTGTTCGGCAA
Organism: Nicotiana benthamiana; assembly: GCA_034376525.1. Taxonomy (NCBI): domain Eukaryota; kingdom Viridiplantae; phylum Streptophyta; class Magnoliopsida; order Solanales; family Solanaceae; genus Nicotiana; species Nicotiana benthamiana. Next base: position 97,269,522 of record CM067340.1, on the reverse strand, counting down.
GCTTCGGGAGGCAATTTGTGACTTAGTAGTGTGATCAGAACGAGTTTTTTAGGTCCGGAATAGAATTAGGCTTGAATTGGCGAAGTTGATATTTTGGTGATTTTTTGTTGATAGGCAAGATTTTGACATAGGGGTCATAATGGAATTCCGAGAGTTGCAATAGCTTCTTTCTTTCATATTGGATGTATGTACAAAATTTCAGGCCATTCAGACGCTGTTTGGTTCAGTTTTTTATCAAAAGCATATTTCGGGAGATTTTAGAAACTTACGCTTGAATCCGATGTGATTTGGTAGATTTGATGTTGTTTGAGGTGTTTTGATGAATGGAACAAGTTTGAATAAAGTATTGGGTCATGTTTGTGCTTTTTGTTGAGTTCCCGGGGTCCTCGGGTAGATTCGGATGGTTAACGGGAAGATTTTGAACTTGAGCAATTGCAGAAAATGTGTTGCTTCTTGTGTTTTCGCACCTGCGATTTGGGGACCGCGGGTGCGAGGAAGAAGGCCGCAGATGTGAAACTTGGATTGGAGAGCAGATACCGCAGAAGTGGTTAAGTGGCCGCAGATGAGAAAGTTCTATCACAAATGTGATCTTGTGCTTTAAACGAAGGGCTGCAGAAGCGGGTTTTTTGGCCGCATATGCGGTACTGCATAAGCAGGTTTTGGACCGCAGATGCGAGAAAGACATGGAAGAAGGTAAATATTTCATCCTTCACAATTTTTGAAGGGTTTAACCATTTTTGAACTCGAAATTGGGAGCTTTGGGAGATTTTGAAGATTGAAATCAAAGAGACTTCGTTAAGGTAAAGATTTTGAACTTAAAACACACTTATATGGTAATAATTCAAGGATTGAGAGTGACACACAAGGAATTAAAGGACTAAGAATAGAGGTTTAGAGCTTGAGTTTAAAAGGGCTTGAATTGAGCATTTGAAGGGTCATTTCAACTTCGATTATTGTATTTTTGATATGTATGAACTCGTGGGGAGATACGGAACCCGTTGATGTGAAAATTTCTAAATTTCGAGATGTGGGCCCGCGGCACGAGTTTTGGTAATTTCGGGATTTTTGGTATTTTTCGATTGTTTTCGCTTGGGATTTGTTCCCTTAGCATATTGTAACGTATTCGTTGTAATTTCGGATAGATGTGACACACGTGGTGGTCAATTCGAGGGGTAAAGGCATCGCGAGCTAGAGATTTAGCCAGTTTGAGGTCAGTAATAATTGTAAATGATGCCCTGAGGGTTTGAAACCCCGGATTTGCACATCGTCGTGCTATATTAAGGTGATACATGCACTTGATGAAGAGCGTTGTGTCATTTACTGTAGGGGATTGTGGCTTGTTCCGTCCGTATTGATAATTTTACCGCGTATTTGACTAAAACTTATTTGTTATCATCATAACTTGAGTTGCATTCCATATTTTGTTTTCGTGCTAACTACTTGAACCCTTCGAGGATTTTCATTAATATCTCCTTACTATTTTGACTTGTTATGTGAACTCGGTCCTTATAATTTCCACTGTCTTACTATTCAGCCATTCTTTTCTTTGCTTTTAAGACATAAATGATGTTTAGGCTGAAAACAGTATTTTACTATTGCCTGAGGGGCTTGTGATGTTTTTTGGACTGAGTAAGGCCGAGGGCCTATTGTGTGAGGAACACTTTTATATATAAATATATATATATATATATATATATATATATATATATATATATATATATATATATATATATATATATATATATATATATATATAAGTGTGGCTTGATTGATATGAGGACGAGGGCCTAGATTTGATGTTGAGAGATTGTTTGTTACGCTTGGGCGGTAAGGGGCCCCTCCCGGAGTCTGTACACCCCCAGTGAGCGCGGGTACCCAGCTGTGATATAAGATTGAGCCTAAAGGGCTGGTACTATACTACGATATAGTCCAAGGGGAGGATTTGTGGATACTGACCTCGAGGGGTGAACTTCTATCTGTTTACATCTGTATTTATCCGTGAGAGGCTGTAGAACCTTTAGGAAACTTCATATTCATGAAATGCTTGTCGTGCGAACTTGTTGGTCTAAGTACTAAACTTCTGTTATTTTATTCTCTCACAGATGGTGAGGACACCAGCCACCGGACAAGGTGGACGACCACCAGTGCCACCAGCTGAGGCTACCAGAGGCTGTGGATGCGATAGTGGTCGTGGCAGAGGCAGAGCAGCAAGGACATCACCTATAGATCCACCAGCTACCACATCTCAGGATCAGGCTCCAGCTATAGATGCTCCAGCAACACTAGTTCAGGCACCAGTTGTGCCTATCTTGATTCTGGGTCTCCAGGAGGCCTTGGCACAGAACTTATCAGTTTGCACTGGCCTGGCTCAGACAGTTTCATCCACCACAGCCATAGTTACTTCAGAGGCCGGGAGAGGAAATCAGACCCCAGCTGCTCGCACACTTGAGTAGGTTGTGCAGGGACTTCAGATGCCGGGGGCACCTCCATCCCAACCGATTGCACCAGATCAGGAGTTTTTTTTGCCAGTTATGCCGGATGATGAGCAGCGTTGACTTAAGAGGTTTGGTAGACTCCAGCATCCGACATACAACGTAGCCGGGGCAAGAATACCCAGGGTTTCTTCGATATGTGCTAGTATATGCATGTACAACAGGTATTCTTGAGTCTAGTGGTGTGGCATTTACCACCCTTTACTTGTCTAGGGTTTCCTTCACTTGGTGGAGGCATATGAGAGGCGTAGGCTTATTGGTGCAGCACCCTTTTCTTGGCAGCATTTCTCCGTTCTCTTCCTGGAGAAGTATGTGTCGTAGTCTCGTAGAGAGGAGCTGCGTAGATAGTTTGAGTGGTTGTGATAGAGGGATATGACTATGTCACAATATGAGTCAAGGTTTTCTAAGTTGGCTCATCATGCCATCTGGTTGGTGTCGATAGATCGAGAGAGGATCAGGAGACTTGTTGATGGTCTTACTTATGAGCTCTGTATTCTTGTAACCCGAGAAAGGGTATCAGGTGCTACGTTAGAGGAGGTGGTTTTTATCGCCTGTGAGATTAAGTCGGTTCGCTGACAGAAGCAAGAGGAGAGGGAGGCCAAGAGGCCTCGAGGATCGAGAAGTTATAATCCTTCGAGGTGCCAGTTCTAGCATGGTAGAGGTCGTTTATTCAAGCCTGCTCAGTCAGCTCGCCCAGATTATGGTGGGGAATCTTCATATCATGGTTATCATGGATCTTAGAAGGGACAGTCCTCACTCAGCGCCCTTCTAGCTCAGAGATCATCTCGTGCCCCATCAGCTTAGGTCTCTTCTATGCTGAGCGCATCTGCTAGTCACTCTGGCATAAAGGGTTGCCTTCAGTCCCCTTCTCCAGCACCTGAGAGTTGTTATGAGTGTGTCGAGATGGGAAACATGTAAAGGCAGTGTTCTTGTCGGGTTGCTAGTTCTTCCCAGCTGAGGGGCCAACCATCGGCTTCAGTGCCAGCCTCTTCATCACCACCCGCTCAGCCAGATAACGGTAGAGGTTAGTCATCCAGGGGCCTCCCCAAAGGGGGAGGTCAATCAGGCAGTGGCCAGGCTCGTTTCTATGCTATACCAGGCAGACCAGATAATATTGCTTCAGATGTTGTTATTACATGTATTATTTCATTCTGCTACAAAGATGCCTCTGTATTATTTGATCCTGGTCCCACCTTTTCTTATGTGTCCTAGTATTTTTCTCATTATTTGGGTACGCCCCGAGAGTTTCTTTCTTTACTTGTTCCTGTATCTACCCCGGTGGGCAATACTGATATTGTAGACCATGTGTACCGGTTATATGTGGTGACTATTGGGTTCTAGAGATCCGAGTAGATCTATTGTTATAAAGCATGGTATATTTTGATATCATTTTGGGCATGGACCGTTTATCTCTGTGTCGTGCTATTCTGGACTGTCATGCTAAGACATTCACTTTGACTATGCCAGGTGTGCCGCGGATCCAGTAGCGTTGTGTGATTGATTATGTTCCTAGTAGAGTGACATCTTTCTTGAAGGCCCAACATATGGTTGAGAAGGGTTGTCCTCCATATCTAGCATTTTTTAGGGACGTCGGAACTGAGACTCCTAGTATTGATTTTGTCCCAGTTATGAGGGATTTCCCCGATGTGTTTCCTATAGACCTACCAGGCATGCCATTGGACAAGGACAATGATTTTGGTATTAACCTGGTGCCGAGCACTCAGCCCATTTCTATTCCTCCATATAGTATGGCACCAACGGAGTTGAAGGAATTAAAGGAGCAGCTCCAGGAACTCCTAGATAATGGGCCATTTGGACTAGCGTGTCACCTTGGGGTGCGCCGGTTCTTTTTGTGAAGAAGAAGGATGACACTATGAGAATGTGCATAGATTATAGGCAATTAATAAGGTAACAATTAATGGGCCATTGATGATTTCTTTTACCAACTTTAGGGAGCAAGACTATTCTCCAAGATTGATCTCTATTCGAGTTATCACCAATTGAAAATCAGGGATTCAGATATTCATAAGATGGCTTTCAGGACCCGATATGATCATTACGAGTTCTTGCAGTCTATTGGACTAACTATTACCTTAGCATCGTTCATTCATTTGATGAACAGCGTGTTCCGGCCATATCTCGATTCATTCATCATAGTCTTCATTGATGATATTCTAGTGTACTCGCGTAGTCAGGAGGAGCATGCAGAGCATTTGAGAGTTGTGTTACAGAGATTGAGGGAGGAGAATCTTTATGCAAAATTCTCCAAGTGTGAGTTTTGGCTCAGTTCAGTGGCTTTCTTGGGGCACGTAGTGTCCAGCGAGGATATTCACGTTGATCTGAAGAAGATAAAGGCAGTTCAAAGTTGGCGTAGACCATCGTAAGCCATAGAGATTCGCAACTTTCTTGGTTTGGCAAGCTATTATCGTCGGTTTGTTCAGGGATTCTCCTCTATCACATTGCCCTTGACCAAGTTGACTCAGACGGGTGCTCTTTGTATGGTCGGACGAGTTTGAGAAGAGTTTTCAGAAGCTCAAGACAGCTTTGACCACAGCTTCAGTATTGGTTTTTCCATTAGCTTTAGGTTCATATACCGTGTATTGGGTTGCTTCGAGAGTTGGGATTGGTTGTGTATTGATGTAGAAGGGTAAAGTTATTGCTTATCTTATCGTCAGTTAAAGCCCCATGAGAAGAACTACCATGTTCATGACTTGGAGTTGGCTGGCATATTTCATGCATTGAAGATTTGGAGGCATCACTTGTATGGCGTATCTTGTGAGGTGTTCACTGATCATCATAGTCTTCAGCATTTGTTCAAGCGAAAGGATCTTAATTTGAGACGGAGATGGTTGGAGCTGGTTAAGTATTATGATATCACTATATTGTATCATCCGAGAATGGCCAATGTGGTGGCCGATGCTTTGAGCCGAAAGGTAGTGAGTATGGGGAGTTTGGAATACATTCCTATTGGGGAGAGACCCCTTGCAGTTGATGTTCAGGCCTTGGCCAATCGGTTTGTGAGGTTAGATATTTTGAAGCCTAGTCGGATTTTGGCTTGTGTGGTTTCCGGTCTTCCTTATATTATCGCATCAGAAAGTGCCAATATGATTATCTGCATTTGCTTGTCCTTAGGTACAGAGTCCTGCATGATGATGCTAGAGATGTAACCATTAGTGATGATGGGGTGTTGAGAATGTAGGGCCAGATCTGTGTGCCCAATGTGGATGGGCTTCGGGAGTTGATTCTGGAGGAGTACCATAGCTCGCGGTATTCCATTCATCAGAGAGCTGCGAAGATGTATCAGGATTTGAGGCTGCACTACTGGTGGAAAAGAATGAAGAAAGATATTATGGGATTTGTATCTCGGTATCTCAATTGTCAGCAGGTGAAATATGAGCATCAGAGACTGGGTGGCTTGCTTCACTAGATGGTTATTCCTAAGTGGAAGTGGGAGGAGACAACTATGGACTTTGTTGTTAGACTTCCATGGACTTTGAAGAAGTTCGATGTTATTTGGGTGATTGTGGATCGGCTGACCTAGTCCACACACTTCATTCATGTGTGTACTACCTATTCTTCAGAGCGATGGGAATGGATTTATATCCGGGAGACTATTCGGTTGCATAGTGTTCCTGTTTCCATCATTTCAAATAGAGGTACTCAGTTTACTTTGCAGTTTTGGAGAGCCGTGCAGAGAGAGCTGGGTTTGAGCACCGCTTTTTCATCCTCAGACAGACGGGCAGTCCGAGCGTACAATTTAGATATTGGAGAACATGTTGCGTGCTTTTGTCATTGATTTCGGAGGATCACGGGATGAGTTCCTACCGTTTGAAGATTTGCCTTACAACAATAGTTACCAGTCGAGTATGCAGATGGCTCCATATGAGGCTTTGTATGGGAGGCGATGTAGATCTTCAGTTGATTGGTTCAAGCCCGGTGAGGCTAGTCCATTGGGGACTGATTTGGTGTAGGATGCTTTGGAAAAGGTGAAGGTGATTTAAGAGAGGCTTCATACAGCGCAGACGAGGCAAAAGAGCTATGTTGATAGAAAAGTTTGAAATGTGTCTTACATGGTTGGCGAGAAGGTTCTGTTGAAGGTTTCACCAATGAAGGGTGTTATAAGATTTGGGAAGAAAGGGAAATTGATTCTTCGGTTCATTGGGCCTTTTGAGGTGCTTCGGAGGATTGGGGAAGTGGCTTATGAGCTTGCTTTGCCACCCAGCTTGTCGAGTGTGCATTCAGTGTTTCATGTTTTAATGCTCCGGAAGAATATTAGGGATTCGTCTCATGTTTTGGATTTCAATACGGTTCAGTTGGATGCTGATTTAACCTTTGGTGTGGAGCCAGTATCTATTTTGGTTCGTGTGGTTCGGAAGTTGAGGTCAAAGGATATAGCTTCAGTGAAAGTGCAGTTGAGAGGTCGGCCTGTGGAGGAGGCTACATGGGAGACCGAGCGGGAGATGAGGAGCAGATATCCTCACCTATTTGAAGCTTCAGGTATGTTTCTTGACTTGTTCGAGGATGAACGGT